>CM014733.1:35333421-36533421 GCA_004329165.1 Spatholobus suberectus
TATAAAGCTGGCAAAATGGACCTCCTGACCCGCCTCAACAAGCCAAGCGTGAAAATCGGGGCTTGGCCGGGCCAGCCCAAATTCATAATGGGCTGTATTTTATTTATTTTTTTTGGCTTGGCCTATCTTGGCAAGCTCATTGGGTTAGGCCAAATTGGCCCATTGCCTTTTTTTCCTAAATTTTTATATATTTTACAAAGAGAAAAATAAAAAAAAATATAGCACCGAGCCAAATAGACCCTTTCGGGCCTATTTTTAATGGGCCTGACGAATCCATAGAGTAAGGCCATTTTGGCCAAAGTTTTTGTGGGCTAGGACAAGTTTGCCACCTCTACTAATTTACAAAAAATAATTATAGATTTATATTGCACAATATTGGTAGTGTTTATTAAGGGATATTAAAAGGATATCTTTTTATTTAAAAATATGTAAATAATTATATATAAATATAAATTCAAATTATAAAAGTAAAAAAAATTCAATTTAGATTTATTGTAACAAACAATCAATGATAGATAAATACAAAATTTAGTATATTAATTAGGTGAAAAGATAGAAAGTAAGTAAAAAATATATTCCTTTGTCCCTAATAAATCAATATTACTTTGTCCCTGATTAAATGTAAATTAGTTAAGGAAAAGTGTAAAATTTCGTCAGACCAAAAATTGCTCAATAATAAATGAAAATTTTCTTACAAAAAAAGGTTAACAAATAAACTTCAAATATCATATATTAGACCAAAAAAACATATTAAAAAAGTGATAAAAGAGATCTAAGTTTTATCTTAGAAGAAAAAGATAAATAAAAAAGAAGAAGATGAAAAGATAAGATGATTTGAAAAAAGAAAGAAAGAAATGCCGCCGGTAAAAAACTATAAATAAAATTATAAATAAAAATAAAAGAAAGACTAAACTTTGTTTCAATAATATAGTATAACTTCACATATCTTCTTCTATAAAGCCTCTTCTCATGTTAGTTCGATAAATGAAAGTGAATAAACTGTAAAATAATGTCAATGAACAAACTTTCAATATTAAATATTAGAAACAAATGTAAAAAACATTCAAAGAAAAACGAAAAAAATAGAAACCTACTTTAGAGAACCGATAAAAAAAAATTGATGAATTTGTGTTTCTTACTTATATTTATTGCTCCATCAAAACTAAATCAAAGGAATAAAATAATATGTTAGCAATTGACTATTTTAAAAAGAAATGATGAAAATAAAAAATAATAATATAAAATATGTATTTATAGTTGAGTTGATAATGTTGGTTTTTTTTTTCTTTGGCTTCATGAAACTGTTATAAATTTGAATTTTAATCAAAATACATATTTGTATAATTATTATATTTTTTAAATGAAAAATATAATATTTCTCTTTAGAGACAAAATCCATTCGTAATATGTGAAAAGTAAATTATAAACGTATAATGTTATCTTTATTTAAATATTTTAAATATAATTACAAAGTTTTAAATGTATAAAGTAAAATATAATAGTTTAAAACATACAAAATTTTCTTATGAACAATCAAAAGTTACACATGGCGTAGCATTTGGAGCTCCTAGGTTTTGTTAAAAGAAAGCTATACGTGGCAAATTAGTGATGGCTTGCAAATTAATATTTGGCAGCAAACTTGGTTAAGGGAGTCAAATAACAAATTTGTTGGAGAACCACTTGATCCTAGTTTGTCCCATAAAATAGTGTAGGACTTAATGGTGCCAGGGGGTCAAGGTTTAGGGGTGTCAAAATGGGTCAACCCAAGTCAATCCTCCCTTAGCCCACCAAAAAATGGGTTGGGTTGCGTTGAACCCGTTTTTTTATTAGGTTGGTGTAAAACAATAAAGAAGGGGGTTGAATTGTGTTATTCAAAAAATTTGCAAAACGTTTTCTAAAAGTGTTTCGTCTGAAGGACAAAAGGTAAAGATTTTTAAAAGATATTTGTAAAAACAAAGAGAAGCTGTAAGCAAGAGAAACACAAAGATTTATATTGGTTCGTCTCACCCTAGAGACTACGTCCAGTTCTTGGTAATCAACCAAGTCCCACCATAACTTAAATAACTTAGAAGTATTCTTTTATCCAATCTTCTTCAGGCTCAACCCAAGTAGTCTTTCACTTGCCTCTCCAAGCAAATACCTAAGTATTCTTTAATCCAAAGTCTCTTCAGGATTCCACCAATTTCACATAGAAATGGTTAATGGTAAGTTATCACACTAAGCTAGCGTCTTATCAGACAAATATACAATGAAGTTCTGGAAAGGGTTACACACGAAAGTTGTTTAAGATTACAAATTGAGAGAAAGGAAAATTTGCCAAGAGTTCCGTTGTTATGACTAAGGTCTTCTCTTCTATTTATAGAGTTCTCCCAAAGTGCCCGTTGTGAAAGCTTTTACAAACATCCTTCGTTTGGTGAAGAAAGTAGTCGTTAGAGCATTAAATGCAACATTTAATGCTTTTCACCAACCGGTCACTCTGATAAGATAAAACAGTCTACTTATCTAGCCTTTCTCGTACTCAATCTTGTTGCAGTGGACATATTTGCTTTTCATACTGACATCTATACACAAATTCCTCATTTTATGTGTAAAGTTAACTTTTATCAGAGATAGGTACGTAAACATCATTTTTTTTAGATGGTTTGTGCTTTTTCAAAATTACAAAGCTAAAAGATCAACATGTATCATCTGAAAGAGTAAGATGTTATGAACCTTTATAAAAACGCATGAACAGACGATAGTAAAAACATGCAATAATAGCGAGTGAGCAAATGATTGATTGTAAGACTGTTTGTTATTATCAAAAACTAATCGAGGGTCATAAATGCGTCCTTTGTCTTAACAATCTCTCCCTTTTTGATGATGACAAACAACTTTGTATTTTATAAGCGGTTTCAAAACATTAAGTTTTATCATATTACGTTTTTCATGCAAGATTCTAAAAGTTACGTTTACCAAGTAGACGCAATATCATACAATGAGCAAGTAGTTCAGATTCATAAAATAGAAGACTGGATACTGATTGTAATTGTAAACAGAGTAAACATGTTGTTCAGAGTAATAAGCATATGATATGATGTGATAAGAGATACTCCCCCTACAATTGTGCTCCCCTTTTGTTTTCTCCCCTCTTTGGCATCATCAATCCAAAGAATTAGAGTCTAAAGGTATGGATAATGAGCCTAGCTCACCTTTGAAGCGCTTTGCTAACTTTGTGATCAAGGCTTCGACACGTTTGCACTTTCTACTTTCTTTAAGAAGAGTGGCCTCTAGACGTTATATGGTATGCTTTAGTTCTTTTACCTTTTGACGAATGTCTGAAGGATTTTGAGTAAGGGTGGAGCTAACGTCTTCATCATCTGTTGGTTCTTCTACAAAACAAAGATTGAAGACGTAGGGGACAGGAAGGCCGTAGAACCAAAAGTGTCCATATGGACAAGAATACTTCAAAAGTATTTCCATTTGTGGAAAAGAAGACATAGGTTTGCAAACAGTTGAGGGTGAGCTAGTTAGAGGGTAATGGATCAGACAAAGAAGGAGCAGGAGATACTTGCACCCAGTGGTTGGTGGGGCAGATAATGACATAATGACTCAAGGTGTTCTTCTCCTCAATAGTTAGGCCCGAAAAGTGTTTGAGTGCTTCAACATGATCTTAAAGCCTCTTTCAGTCTTCACTCCATAAAATCTCTTTCCCTTTGAGGATGGCCAGCTGTGCAGGGGAAAGAGCTCTTCTTCTAATCATCAAATGTCTCTTTGGATTTCGTCTGAATTTTGGCTCTTTGCCTTTATCCATAAGCAGATTTTGGCATGGAAACTTCTTTTGGCAGTATATGCGGAAGTTCGTCCATGGCTTCAGTATAAGCATCATTTGTCTAGCCATAAGTCTAGGAGATCCTAGCTCAAGGTTTGGATACCTTCTCTCACATATGGCGTGTTGGAAAGAAATTTGCATCTTTTCACGAAGGAAGTTGTACATCACTTTGCCCAGCTCCCAATCATGATCGCTAATCCTCTAGTATTCAAAGTTAGGACTATCTTTAGGATGGATGGCAAGAGGATAAGATTTTACCTTCCCTTAGCAGAATGAGTATATGATCTTCGGCTTGTAATTGTATACTCTGCACATGATCAAGTACTTAGAGTAATTGCACTTGATAAGGAACAGGGAGGTGTGGCAGAGGATTCCTATTTGTCTCTAAACTTCGCAATCAAGGGGAATCTGGTTTTGGTAGAAGGAGGGAAGACGAAGATAAGTGCTTTTGATCTCGTGTTCTACCTTCCTCCCAGACATACAAGGGTGCTATGTGGCTCATAAGAAAGAGTCGAGGGTTGCATCTTTATGTTCAACCAATTTACTCTGCATACCCATGGCACACCAACAACAGCCATTCTTCTTGAACAATTGTTCTCCACATTTTCAGATTGTTGACTTTGCCCAGTTCATAGTTAATTAGTGCTTGAAGGATTTCTGGGTCAAATGGCTTTGGAGGAGCATATTCTTTAGATCTGTTGACACTTCAAGATTCTAGATTTTCAAATTAAGTAACATCTCGTCAAAGGCGTTCGGAAGGAGGTGTCTCAGAGTGGTATAGCTTAAGGTGAAGCTTCATCTATCATGGGTTTTACCATTCCTCCAGATGAAGAGTCTTTAGCTTGTGGTAGACGGAATGTGACAGTCCTTCCAAACTGTACATTACTTAGTCTTGCCATGAGATCGGTCGTAAGACGCTAGAAGACGTGGGAGACAGATACAGATTGAAGCACTTCCCATAGAAGTGATCTTGGTAATCTTCCTCTAGAAGTAGCAATGATGTTTTCTTGATTAAACAGTTCTTCTTCATTATGTTTTTCTTGTACTATTTGTAGCAAGTGCTTAATGACGAATTGAAGCACCACTTCCTTAATCTGTTCCTCTCTTCAGTAGCTAACTTTTCTTCCTCTTTCTTCTTCTTCTCAGCTCGTTTAGATTGGGCTTTAGCTCTCTTCAGTTGCCTTGCCTCATCTGCTTTTATCTTGGACTGGGTGATTTTATTAAGCCTATGAGACCTCCTAGTTTTGTCTATTAGGACAGACTCTTCAACGACAGTATAAGGTGACACTTGTTTTTTAGATGGTGATGCAAAAATGGCTGGGTGTTTGGGTGTACGAAGGTGTTTGATGGGAATGGCATCGTCTGGATCAGGCTTAAGGAGTATGTTTGGGTTCTAAACAAATGGTAAGGGATTTTTTTTTTTTTGTGGGGAAGTGGGTTAGTCTTGTACTTGTGATTTTGGTTCTTATTGGGATAGTCTTTTGATGGGTAGTTTATGTCTATGAGATTTGGTCTATTTCAGCTGTGTTTGAGATTGTTGGGGTTTCATTTGTTGGTGAGTTGGCTGAGGCTGTTGAGTGGAGACAGGGTGAGCAAACGAATCAGCAGGCGATCCCACCTTGAATGCGATTCCTATTGCATCATTAGCAAGTTCTTCCTTGATTAGCTACCTCTAGATGCCTGGCAATGTATCTAGGGAACAGAAGGGCTATCTTCATCTTCCTTATGATAGATATGTCGATCTCAGAGCCATACTTCTTCTCCAATCTAGATTCATTTACACCAACTAGTTTAATTATTTCAGTGAAAAGCATGGCGTAAGGAATCAGGTGCCTTTGTTTTTCCTTTGTGCTTTCTTTGGATTTGGTGAGGCATGACCTCTAGTTTTCCAGAATAAAAGTTGGCAGATTCACCTTCTGGCCTGTGAACATCTTGTATAGGCAGAATTGATCCCTTAAGGACGCATTGTCCTTTGAGCCCTTGCGTGGAAGATGATGTGCAGCACAATGTTGTGAAGAAGTCTGCAATCCCTCTTCATGTTAGAGGAGTACAAAAACTTCTTTAGAGCATCCTTGTTGTTCGTCTAGGGTCTGGGATGCCCATAGAGAGTTAGATCGATGGTTTTAGGGGTTAAGACCCTTTTGCAGTCTTCAGCAAACACATGGCCTTCTTCCTTGTAGCCAAACACTGCTGCAATGGTAGTCAGTAGAAAGAATAATAGCTTGGTTGTCGACGGTCTCGGTGATGGTTCTGTTGACTTCAAACACAGAAGCCTAAAAGTAAGCATATGGCGCAGTGGTACCAATAAGTCTTCCTCTGTACAAAAGACTCCCACCCAACGTTCTTGATGTACTAAGTTAAAGAGAAGCCTTCATCTTCCAGTTTCTTCAAATTTATCCATTTTCTAGGTACAAAGTTGTTCTTAGGGAATCTCTCCATGGAGGCAAGCTGCCTTGAAGCAGCCATGAGTGCAGGTTCTCTTTGGGCTCTAAGTGTTCAAGAGTAAAAGAGAGAATAGAAGAGTGTAGAGAATATGAGAGGTTGAGTGTTTCAGAAGAAATAAAGGGATAGTTGGTTATTTTAAATATTTGAAGGGTTGATAGTACTGAAAAGGCGTGCATTTAACGTGACTTGATGGGACAAAGAAAAGCGGCGCACGTTTTTGGAGGGTTATCAATAAGTAATGATGTAAAAGAAATCAGATGATGGAATCAGATAATCAAAAGCCTTTTCACATTCTAAAACTGTAGAACACAAAGATAACACAAGTAGGGGGTTGAATTGTGTTATAGCAAATTTTCGCAAAACCTTTTTCAAAGACGTATCGTTTGAAGGATTAATCAAAAGATTTTTCAAAACGATATTACAAGAAAGACGAATGCTAAAAGAGAAACAGAAATGCACACAAGAAATATACTAGTTCGCCTCACCTAGAGACTATGTTCAGTTCTTAACAATAACCAAGTTCCACTAACTTATCCAAGTTACAAGTATTCTTTCAACAAGCCTTTTCAGGCTCAACCCAAGCAGTCTTTAACTTGCCTCTCCAAGCAATGACCCAAGTATTCTTTGAATCAAAGCCTCTTCAAGCTTCTACCAATTTCTTAAATAAAAGGTTGAACGTAAGTTACCTCACTAGGTTTAACATCCTAACAAACGAATATACAATGAAGTACAAATAAAATTTTTACAATCAGAATGTAAGAAAAGATTTCAATATCAAAGCTTTTTCAATAGGATAAAGATTTTAAACAGTCAGCTAACCAACTCTTGAGACTGAGGTCTCTTCTTCTATTATAGGCTTCTCTAGAAAAGTATTCGTTGTGAATGCTTGTAGGAGACAGCCTTCGTCTGTTCGAAAAGAGTCGTTGAGGCATTAAATGCAGCATTTAATGCCTTTCACAACCTGTCACTTGATAAGATAAAGTAGTCTGCTTATCTTTACCGTTCTTGTACTTAATATCGTAGCAGTGACCTTATCTGCTTTTCATTTTGACATCCGTACACACATTCTTCTTTTATGCGTAAAGTGATCTTTCCTCATGAGTAGGTATGTAAACTTCATTTATTTCGAGGTTGTTTACACTTTCACTACTAACTGGTGTGTAGGTTAGAACATCATATGAAATCTATTTATTGCTGAATTTCTTAAAAACGAAAGATAGAGACGATAGGCTTTAGTAATCAAACGAAAGAGAATTACAAGTGACCAGACGATTGCTTGAAAAGCTCTTTTTAACTAGTTCATTATTATCAAAAAATTAAGGGTTATAAATTCGTCTTTGTCTTAACAAAAACACACATGTCAGTAAGACCAACTACAATGAAATATAAGACAATGATGCATAAGACAATAAGCGTAAAAGCTTATAAGACGATGCATGCAAGACGTTTTATTCATGCAGAACTTTCATATAAAAGTTTTCTAATATGAAATTGAAACGTTCTTCAAGTAAAGCCTTTGTAAAGATATCAGCTTATTGATGGTTTGTATCAATGAATTTAATATCAAAAACACCTTTTTGAACATAGTCACGTATAAAATGATGTCTTATTTTTATATGCTTTGCCTTAGAATGCTGAATAGGGTTTTTAGATAAATTGATTGCACTAGTATTGTCACATAAGTGACACTGAAATGTTATGCTCACAACTAGAGTAATCTTCAAGTTGATATTTTACCCATAAAATTTGTGAACAACAACTAGCAGCTGACATGTATTTTGCTTTAGTAGTTGATAAAGCAATTGAGTTTTGCTTCTTGCTGGTTCAAGATATAAGACATGGTCTGATAAAGTGACATCTACCACTTGTACTTTTTTTTCAATTTTGTCACCAGCATAATCTACATCACAGTATCCTACTAACCTAAAATTTTTATTTTTCTCATAGAATAAACTTAGGTTAGAGGTGCCAACTAGATATCTAAAGATCCGTTTAACAGTTCTCAAGTGTGATTCTCTAGGATCAGACTGAAATCTAGCACATCAATATACGTTATGCATAATGTCTAGTCTACTTGCAGTTAAATAGAGAAGTGAGCCAATCATACCTCTGTAGACAGTCTGGTTTACAAGTTTACTTGATTCGTCCTTTGTCATAGCAACAAACGGATGCATAGGTGTACTCATAGGCTTTGATTCATTCATCTTATACTTTTTGAGTAGTTCTTTGGTGTATTTCTGTTGATGAATATATATGCCTTCTTTCTCTTGTTTAACTTGCAGACCAAGAAAGAACTTTAATTCATCCATCATGCTCATTTCAAACTCGCTTTGCATCAGGTCAGAGAAGTCCTTGCATAAAGATTCATTAGTAGCTCTAAAAATTATATCGTCTACATATATTTGAACTATAATGAAATCTCCGTTAGATTCTTTTCTAAAGAAACTTGTGTCAACTTTGCTTCTCATAAAATCATTAGCAATTAGAAAACTACTTAGTTTGTCATACCAAGCACGAGGCACTCGTTTCAAACCATACAGAGCCTCTTTAAGTTTGAAGACGTGGTTTGAAAGGATTGAATCTTCAAAACTAGGAGATTGTCTAACATAGACTTCTTCCTCGATCAATAAATCCATTTAAAAAGGCACTTTTAACATTTATTTGAAAAAGCTTAATGTTTTTATGAGTAGCAAAGGCAAATATAATTCTAATAACTTCTAATCTATCTACAAGAGCAAAAGTTTTAGTAAAATCAATATCTTCTTATTGATTGTACCATTGTGCTACTAACCTTGCTTTGTTTCTTATTACCTTTCCATTTTCATCAAGTTTGTTACGAAATACTCATCTTGTTCCAATGATGCTCTTATGTTCTAGCTCAGGAACAAGAGTCTATACATCATTTCTTGTAAATTAATGTAGTTCTTCTTCTATTACAAATAATTGAAAACAGAAAATAGATTGAAAATAAGATAACATTACTGTAATTAAAAGTGAAAACGGAAATGAAAATATAAGTAAACGGGTTAGTTTATAAAATTGTAGTGGAATGTGACTTATTTGTATCGCATGAGAATTTCTAAATTATAAATAATTTTATTTCAAAGTATCTTAATATATATATATATATATATATATATATATTATATAATGAAAACTTTAAATATAATTATATTAATAAACAAATTATAGAATATAGATTTGCATGACAGGAAATAAAAAATTATATATAAAATATTTAAATTATGAAAATAAATATTTATATATAATTTATAGAATTGCTTGAGGAAAAAAATGACCAGTTCAACTTTAGGAACAAAGAAAAATCATTACATGCTCTAAGAGCATTGCATAAAAATATAAAATTATTCTCCATTCATATTTTGACATCGCATTTTAAATAATGATAAGATTCGCCGCTCATTTTAATTACTTAATTTACTATTACTAGTATTTTAGTATGTGCAATATACAAGATAAGTTTTTATTTTATATAACTAAATTTATAATAAATAAATTATTTTGAATATATAAATTATATTATGATTAAAATTTGTAATAAATAAATATTTTGTTCATATAAATTATATTTTAAATATATGATAAATAATTTATATTATTATAC
Source organism: Spatholobus suberectus (assembly GCA_004329165.1). Lineage (NCBI taxonomy): Eukaryota > Viridiplantae > Streptophyta > Magnoliopsida > Fabales > Fabaceae > Spatholobus > Spatholobus suberectus. The sequence continues at coordinate 35,343,303 of CM014733.1, forward strand.
AATGTTATTTTTAACTATTGATAATTTTTTAAAAAAATATATTGAAATTTAATTTAGAAATAAAAGTGAAAATGATAGATTGAAACAAATAAGAGGTTAAGAAAAACCTCTAAAAACACTCTCATTAAAGAAAAACAACTAAAAACACTCTCGTTGAAGAATGATTCCTGAAAACAATCTCATTCAAAATAGTTATTCTAATTTTTATATTTAAAGGATTTTTAATTTCAGTTAAAGATTTAAAAACTCAAAAATCAAATTAAGTAAAAGTCAGAAATATCAAATATAAAATATTAAGCAGGAACAATTTCCCATTAATTGATCCACGTTTAAGAACATGCAATAATTTTTCCAAACAATAAGCGTGCATTTTGTTTATGCAAGGAATATTTTATATTTCTCTTTGTTCGATAAATATAAACCACCTTAATTATAACATTAAAAATATAGTTAAAACAAAAGACTATAGTGACCAATATAACTGACATAATATAATAGATAATATACATTCAATGATTGAGAGCAAGAAAAATATTTCTCCGAAATCACCTATGAATTTCTCAGCATACATTACCACTTGATCTTGATCATTTTCCTTACTTACTGAAAGCTAGGGAGATATAATCTAACTGCGTTCCATAATCATAACACTTTTGAAAACATTGTCTAAACCAAATTTTTAAACAATTGTGAATCGTTCAAAGTTCAACCAGTTCTTTTATTGTTAGTGTTTGTTTGTATTCTGTATTTTCATGTGCCTCCGTTCAAAGGGGCAGTCCCACTTACTTACCGACCAACAAGAACAAAGGGACATTGAAGGACGACTAAACCTTGAACAATAGGAGAGATGGTTAGTTCATTTGTTTTAAAATTTGTAAAATTAATTTTTATGAAATTAATTTTAAACTGTTAAATATAATTGAAATATGTATGTAATTAATCTCAATTACATATGATTTAATATTAGAATATATCACAACAAGAATTGAATATGAATATTTGCTGAAAAAGCACAATGTCACAAAATTTACTTCTACATCATATCATAGGCTTATTGAGCTTCCATCTATCGTGAGTAAGCACCCCCACTTCAGTTAATCTCTACTCAATAATCATGCTGCTCTTATCAAAGTTGCTTCGGCGATGACAAGTGACAACAATATTCCTCGTCCACGCCTTCATGTGAAAGGACAAGCACAATCTTTCACATAAAATTTTGTAATAGTTTTCTATCTCCGTTTATTTGTATTCTCTATTCTGACATGTAATCATTTAACAGCCATTTATATGGTCAACGACATTGTAAGGTGGATCTTTATTGAATTAAAGTGTGTCAAATGAAGGTGAGACAAGAAAAACTAATCTTAATCGCATAATATACATGATCAAAATTAAATTCACTAAAACTATTTTTAATCTTTCATGTAAAAGCTAAATCATAAATATTAACTATTATCACGCTCTCACACTTACCAAATGTGTTTCTAATATATATTATTACTTCCTTCCCACGCTTAGTGGCTAAAATTGATCAGACAAAACCGTAATACAAAAGTGGAAAATATCATAATACCTTCCTTACACGCACACAAAACGAGACTTTATTATCAAGCTTTAGATAATATCAGAATCCATGATATTATCAAACTGCATCCACACAGCTCTCGTTTAAACTTCTGAACGAACAGAATCTAAACCATTTTACATCACACATCCACAGCATTTTCATATACGCTTTCTCCATTGGTTATAGAAACCACAACCACATTAGCATGTTATTAGACTATTAGCAAGCTGGTAAATAAATGCAGTTTGAAAATGAAATGAAATCTGAATTTCTTTCCAATCTTTAGAACTTCAATTTCCTCTTCAGTAGCATGATACTTGCCATTTCTAATAAAGAAATGTAACCCAAAATGCACAAAATACTGAAAAAGTAAATGTGAATTCTACAGTACACTCCATTTACTCTAAATTGACATATTAGGGATATAACTAATATCCAAAAGTGAGTCGTATAGCATAAAACCCACCCAAAATAAAATGTAAGGTAAAATTCAATTACCAGAGTGCATATCCAATCATTTATATACTTAACCATTACATTTTCCCTCTAATATTTGCACTACTTAACTTCATACAAGTCATCAAGAAACAATATAAGCAAGGAAGAAGCACAAAGCCACAAATATTGAAAGCATTTTAACAATCCCCAAAAGATGAAGTATATATAGTCTCAGAATTTCAGAGGTGATTGCTAAGTTATCAAAAGACCAAAGCGCTTCTTCAGAAGATTTTTTTGCCAGAAGTATTTATCAAGTGAAAAGCATGCTGCATATGAACCAAAATAATGCATGCACATAAATGACCCAAAGTCAATGACGTTGTGGTGTTAAAAGCAAAACGGAAAAAAATAATAATAATAAAATATATATATATATATATATATAGATTGAGAGGTTGGACTTGAGGCTAAAGTTCAAATCAGTGTTATAAAAACTAGACCAGTCATTGACTTGGTCAAAACACTAGGTTAGTGGGTCACTGATGAAATTAGTTGTCTTGATATATATTAAAAACATAAAAAATAATAATATTGCTAGCATAATTTAACCAATCCATACTCCAAATTTAAAATCATTGTCATGATAAAATACCTTAACATTATAAAAGTACAGAAATCCAGAATTTATGCTCAAAGAGCCAAAGTTGGATTGAATTTAGGTGTTCTTTCTTCATCAAAGAAATGAGAAGTGTCACTAATATTGCTTTCATTTAGATTCACATTCTTCATAGTGTTGTCTTGTGTATCATCATCCTCATCCAAATTTAATTGATCTATGACAATATCATTATAGATAAAAATTAGCAATTAACATCAAGTGATACCAAGTATCAAACAATGAAATCATAATTACAATGTGATAAAAAAAACATACCAATATCATCTAAAATTGGTTGGATGGATATATTTGCAAGGTCAATATGTAAAGTCTCCACCTCCTTATTTGTTAAGAATGGTGGTGACTCCTCCAATACCCAATTAGAATGGTCATCCAGTGTTTCAAAATTGATTGGGTCATAATTTTGATGCCTTAGTTGATTCCTAAGTTTATCAAATTGCTCATATGTAAACATTAGAGAATCCAAGCACAAAAAAAAAACAATCAAAGAAGAATGAACATAATAATACCTTTGTTGCAACCTCAAGTTGTAACGAACATAAACAAGATCATTAAGCTTTTGGTGCTCTAATCTATTCCTTTTATTTGAATGGATATGCTCAAATACACTCCAATTTCGTTCATAACCCGAAGCACTACAAGTCTGGCTTAAAACACGAATAGCCAACTTTTGCAAATTTGGTGCACCACATACATAAGATTCCCACCATTGATCTAGAATATTACATATAATGAAATAAATCAATATAACATCATTCAACTAAATTAAAGACTAAGAATCACAAAAAAAGAAGAAGTTATCAAGCATTAAATTTACTTGGCATCACCGTATTCCATTCACGTATAGCAACTTACCTCCCAAAATCTAACTCGCCATTTTTAAATATTCTCATTTCACTTGTCAAATTAGATTGCAAATCAAAATCTCCATGAGCATACCTTTCAATGACATCCAAAAGGCTAGATGTTGTGGACTTATGCTTTTCAAATTCTTCATCATTGAATCGACAAGCTGGATTTAACCAATAATCAGCAGCATGTAGATTTTTACTAAGATGTGAATCCAAATGCCTATCCAAGATATTCAAGTAGGGGTCCACTTTCTTCTTATTTCTCTTAAACCTCCTCACCATCTCCTCTCTGGCTTTTATATATAGCTTGGTAAAGAAAACCCATGGCAGGTTTATCTTTAATATCAACAATACGTAACACACGAACCAATGGCTCTGTAAGCTTCACAATATCAGCACATTGTTTCCAAAACTCAGAGTCTAAGACCTGTTCCACAAATTTTTTTGCCTTGGATTCTTTGGCATAAGCTGAGCTTGTCCAATCTCTAGATAGTACCATGGCTCTTAGTGCATCCTTATGAGCCAATATACTTTGCAAGGCAATAAAATTAGTGGCAAACTAAGTTGGAGCTAGACGAAGTATTTCTCTTCCACCTGTATGCTTTCTCATCGAGTATAATGAATAACAACGATTATAAATATACTTGGTAATTTTTGAAGCATGTGACACAGTCTCATATACTTTCTCTAATTTTCCAATGTCATGCAACATCAAATTAATGCAATGTGCAACACATGGAGACCAATATAACTTAGGAAACTCGACTTCTAATAATCTACCAGCAATAGCATAATTTGCAATATTATCTATCACTATATGAACAACATTCTCAGGTCCAACAAATAACACCATTTCCCTAAAAAGCTTATATAACATTTCAGCAGTTTTAGAAGCATGAGAAGCATCAACAGACTTTAAAGAAAATAGTTCTTTTAGGACAATAAACTAGAAAATTAATGAAAGTTCTCCCACAATGATTAGACCACCTATCAACCATAAGAGTACATCCAGTGTGCTTCCAAACATTTCGATAACTATCAACAACCTTCCTCACATCATTAACTGATTTATTTAACAAATAACCACGAACTCTATGAAAATTTGGACCTGTATAACTTGGACCCATGCTACTAATAGCATCAATCATAGGTTGATAATATGCTGAATTAATTGCATTAAATGGCACAGAAGCATCAACCATCCACTTTGTAATGGCAAGGTCACACTTTTCTATCATTTCCTTACTTTGCAACACACTCTTTAAGGTAGGTTGAGCTCCAAGGGTTGTTCTAGGCATGAAATACTCACCTATGCGATTGATGTCCTTCCCCTTTTGAGATGGATTGACATTACATACTCTTATCGGCTCTTGCACTTCATCTTCAACTACTCTCATTGGGTCTTCACCAAATTGATTACTATCTCATATTCTTCTTGGACTTTTCTTTTCTTGTTTTTACATTCATCAATATTTTGCTTCATTTGAAACCGAATATCTACAAGTACCTTCTTGCATTGTTCAACTTGTCCTTTTTCTCCAACCAAGTGATTCTTGAACCTATTCATACCACCTGCCTAATAATTTTATTACAATAAAGACACAATAGAACAATTTTTCCAGTTTCCTCAACAACTTTACAATGTCCCCAAGTTGGATCGCTTTTTCCTCTAATGTATCTTTGAGTTTGAGATGAATTTTGAGTCTATGCTTCTTGTAATGATGAGGCTTCAGCAAATGACATCTCCAAGTCTAACTACAAAATTAATAAGCAAAGAAACAATGAGAAACAATTAATAACTACTAACTTAACTCCTAATAATTAGGTGTGGAAGCTAATATAAAAGACTGTTTATATATTATTAATAAGCATGTTTAAATACTTGAAATGGAACCAATACTGTGATAGGATTAAATATTTGAAGCAAGATTCCTAAATTGCAAGTGGTTGATTATTTTAGATTTAATATGAGATAGAATTTAATAATGTAATTGATGCATAATATTAATTAACTAACAATAGTGAAATAGTCGAATAGATAACCCCTGAAATTACTAATTTATTAGCCTATGCAAAACTACATCTTCATCCAATCAAGTAGAATAAAAGCAATAACACTTAATATTAAGTTGAATAATAACAATTACATTTAAGTAGAATAGCCAAACAGCACAGCCAGATGTCATTTAGTTCACAAACACCAAAACACATGTAAGATCATCTTCTCTAAAAAATAAGCAAGTGGAAATATATCAAGCACAGTAACAGCAGTAGCCGGGAGTATCTATCACAAGCACCAGTTGCACTATTCATCAAGATTGAACAAGAAATAAAAAAAGAATCAAAACTGCTACTGGAGTAAGGCACGGCTATGATGGACAAGGCCCAGCTCCAGTAAGATGACAAAGAACAGCGATGGAGCAGATTGAACAACCAGATGACAAACAGAGGTGAGACAAGGCTGCATGAGTGTTTCTTTCTCTTGGTTAGGGCTCGGTGGGTGTTTCTCTTTTAGCAACAAACAAATTGAATTGAATGAATGAAACGAACAAAGGTTGTGCTGTGATTTTTTTAGTATTCAAAACTGAAACAACATCGTTTCAGTATTTTAAAAAAAATGATCAACCTATCTAGTTTACAAATAACTGGTCAGGTCACGGGTTCTCAAAATCGGCTGAGTCACACCGAGTTGAACCGGTTCACATACATAGCACCAATCCAATAACCAACTCAGACTGGTTACACCACCGGTTTCCGATTGAACCAGTCCAATTGGCCAGTCCAAGCCGATTTTTAGAACACTAATTCAAATAGAAACTATCAGCATCTCCTGTCATGTGAAGGGGAAAAAAAAAAACTACCTTAGAACTGTTGATGAGCCCAAGAGGCCATACTGAAGTGGAATAAGAACTATACCCAATGCACCTAAGTCTCTAACTGCTATGGTTAGAGCTTATTTTTCTTGTACTTAATACAATTAGTTGGATCCTTTCAGAGGTGCACACACACCTCAATAAGTTTTTAATGAAGTAGGGCATCTTCACTCCCAATAGTTCAGTTCTAACTTCCAACATGAGTACCAAAGATAAGCCCTCAACAGAACTGCTCAAATTGCTAGCTTAATGGGATGACCAAATTCATTTCCAAGATATAACAGGTGGGGTATTTATAGTTTGTGCACAGATACTAAGTTTCGAGTATTTAACAAAAGGAAAAAGAAAAATCTTTCAATCACAATCAGTTCATAACTTTGAACTGAGTAAAAAGATCACAGCTGACCAATGACAATCCTATCCAACTAACACCTAGACAATGAATCAAAATTAAAATGAACCAGTTATCTAGTTTCTGTCCAATCATGAATGATACTCTTACATGTGTGAAAGTTGTCATTGCAATAATGACATGTAAAAAGGCCAGTCACTGACAAGACGGGGGGGATGGTGGGCGAGTCATTATAGATAACAATTTATTCAGCTAAGGTTACCTGGAGCAGACTGTGTCACCAAGCCCAGTGGTGATTCCTTTTGCAAGCAGAAGCAGCTAATATTAGTGACACCTAAACTTCTACATCTTTTAGGTCTACTTGCCTATCACATGATGGAATTCCAAGTTAAAAAAAAAAAACCAATGCAGTAAGCATCAGTTACATAACCATTTTCTTTTTGAGCTCAACTACATGTTACGAAACTTTTCTATACGAGAAGATACTAAAGACTATACAACCAAACACAAAATAAGATTCATGGAAGGATAAACAAGGGCAAATAAATTACCAACACGTTTCTAACGTTTTTCGTGCAGCAAGTGATTTGTTTTATCAAGCTTTTTTCTTTTCTTTCACATAATCATAAAGCTTTTTTCCTTTTATCTTGGGGACAGAGCGTAATCACAAAGCAGCCCATAAAGGGAAAGGGGGAAGAAATTCAAGAGCACATTTAGACTATCAAATCACTAACAGGGTGATGGTTGCACTTTAGACATACTTATCAATTTGTAAAGTTGACATATATTAAAATTAATTAAATATTTGATAATAAAAACTACTGATGTTGAATGTTCTGCCAAAGGTTCAAAATTCTTATAAGTAATATAGATAATATGCATGCAAATGTCTTCCAAAGACATAATATTTTCGTCTCCGTGAAAGCATGATATGGTTTTTACAGAAAGGTGGCCCAATGCAGCATACACACATTGCTCCCACCATTGCAGGACTTGGGGAGTAGTGGTACACAGCTTACCTCTGTAACTGAAGAGACTAATTCTAGAACTAGAACCCAAAACCAATTATCCATTAGTTTACAAGGCAGCAATCTTGTAGTTGCAACTTGCAACAAGGCTTACTCTCTTGATATGTTATTACAACAAATAACAACCAATTCAAGTTGTAATACAACCCATCTTTAAAAACCGCATCTAAGCACAGCTTTGCTTATTAGTGTATTTAAAAAAGCCCTCCGAACTTGTCCTCCTCCATCATGAACCAGTATGGATAGTATAAAAAAATGAAAGTGTATAATTTAAATGAAGAGAAACACAATCTGCTGTTTTGTTGAATGCTTCCAGCATTAACTTACCATTGAACGTGATGAGTGTTTGGACTGCTGCGGTTAATCTAAATGCTGATAACTATCTTGGTAGTGTAAACTTTATCACCATTGCCATTTATGTAATATTGAAGATATACATTGTCACTGAATTTCACCCTGCTAAGATTTTGACCAGTAAAATCCTGCAACACAAAAGAAAAAGAAGAATATCATGATAACAAATATATGTAAGCTATAGTTACATAAGTACTATTTCTGTTATAGATATAACAACAACTGCACACAAATGACAGCAAAAATATCAACATAAAAATAGTGAGAATCATGTGGAAGTGAACTTATTTGTAATTCGGCATATACTAAAAAAAATTGCATGAGTGCCTACTTGCAAGTTGCAAACTTTTAAAAAAAAAAAAAAATCATAGACAGAAGAAAGTAAGAAAACTTGTGTCTCTCCAAACAAAAATTGATATCCATTCCGTCACACAAGAAGGATTTTATTAAACATTAAAATGTTCCCATTCTCTGTTTGGTTCCCAAAAGCAGAGCTATGACCCAATCCAACCAAAGGGGAAACTTGAAATTCAACATTCTATTATTCCTTCATTTTCTCAGTGAGTAACAAACTGAACTGAAAGCTGCTGGGATTTACGAATGAACTTGCTCTCTGCCTTTTAATGAACACTATGAAAATTTTTACCATTCTTCCTTTTGATTAAAGCTATCAAAATGGGCCTAGGCCGATGGGTCGGCCTGGTTAGCCTGCAAAAGGAGTTGAGCTGAGCTCAAAAAAATACAATCCAGAAGAAATCAGACCATTTTGGCCCGAGCAGTCTGGCCCAGCGGGCCAACTGGGCCCAGGCCGGGTTGGCCCGGTGTGTGTATATATATATATATATGTTACTGTAACTGAATATATATATATATGTATAGCTGCAACGGAACGGATCTACATATGTATGATCTATATATATATATGTTACTGCAACCGAATATATATATGTAAAGCTGCAACGGATATATATATATATTAAATAAAAAATATTAACATACTTAAAAAAAAATTAAAAAAGGTCACACACGTTTGTAAAAAAAAAAATTAACATGAATACTTCATTTTGTAAATAAAATTCGCTTTAAAAATATATTTTTAATGAGACTATTGAGTAATTAAGTCAATTATATATAAATAAAAATGTTCATTTATGTTATAAAGCACGTAGAATTTAATTTTAAATATTTAATATAATTTAAATAATTTAATTTTATATAATTTTTGACAAAAAAAATAATAATTAAAATAGATAACAAGTGCGAAAATAAATCAGGCCAAATTGACCCTAGTGGCCCAATAGCCTGCATAGGACTAGGCTGGGCCAGAAAAAAAGAGGCCCGAACACAAACCGGGCTGGCCCGGCCCACTAAAGGAGAATGGCCCAGCTCTAATTTGACAGCTCTACTTTTGATGCTTGAAGCTAGAACCCTAAACCCTAGATTTTTTTTTTTTTTTACTTTTTCAATTTTTACGATATATATATGTCATTCTTCGTTTTACCGCTTTAGGCCAGTAGCTACTGTAAGTTTGTAACCTCCAATGTTTGGGCCATATATTTATTACTCGGGCTTTTCATACTGGACCTCTGGCTCTGCCCACCTTGTGTTTATAGACTTTACTTTTTAGTATTTTTTTTTTAAACACCACCTTATCCTTTTCTTTTCTTTTTCTCACAATACTTTCTCCTATTAATATACTAATTTCTAAATTCACATTTTCGGAAACATACCACACATCTCTCTCTAAAATACCTGTGAGAATTAAAGTTTTAGAAGTTTATTTGTAAATTTTGTAATTAAATTTCTGGAAGGTTATTTATAAACATGTTTTGAAATTATGCTTCCAAAACTATACAAATTAGATTTCCGAAATTTTATTTCTCAAATGTTTAAGAAATACTTTTAGAATTATAATTATCGAAATATACAAATAGATTTTCAGAATTATAATTTTAGAATGTAAATAGATTTTTGAAAGTTTAATTCCAAAATATATAAATAAATTTTCGAAAATTTAATTCTGGAAGCTGCCAAATTTTTACAAAGTTCCAAAATTTAAACTTCCAAAGACAAACCAACAGAGGGGAAAAAAAAAAAAAACTCAACATTTGAATGTGATGGGGACGAGTGTAACATTAGAGGAATTTTGGGAGGAGATAAGAAAGAAAGAAAAAAAAGATGGTTAATGTGTTTAGTAAAATAGGTGATACAAAAAATACATCCTTTTTTTATTAATCAATATCAATAAATAAAAAATTCAACGTCTCACCCAACAAAAAAATATATTAGAGTTAAGAGTCCACTAAAATATTGAAGATGCTAGGATCGAATATGGCCTTCACCAACGATAAGAAACTTTTGAGACAGGAAGAATCTTCCTCTTTTTTCATGAAAATCTTCTGTAGGAAATAATTTTGTTCAGGATAAAACCACATATTAAATGTTGACACCTTTTTTAATAGAGATTTAAATCAATAAACCATGATTATTTTTTGAGAGATTCTTTTTTCTTTTTTTTACGAGAAGGCCCAGTATATTGCATCATTGGTTCTGGATGGCAGTCCAAGAGCACAAATGATGAAATATAAGTAGGTGTTTCCTCGAGCCATAACATATAGTAACATGCAAATTTGGCATGCTCATGAGCTGCCTTATTTGCAGAACTGACGAACATGAAGAAAGTCACAAAAAGTAAAACTGTTCTACAACGTGAGACAGTCTCATGCTATTAGATGTAACTGAGAGGCTTGTTTGCTTCACTTGTTGTTAATTGCTTCCAAACAATAAAATTCTACAAGGATCTTGTCAAACACCATCTCCACTTGGGGGCAAAGGAACATCACTAGACATAGAAAAATAACATCTGGACTTAGGATTTCTCTTTAACTGTGAGATTAGAAAGGGTTTGTAAGAACAATCGGTATTTTTTTTTTTTACCAACTTATAAAAATTATTTGTTAAATTTGTGTTATAAAATTTATTTCACTCAAACATGTAATATCAATATTTCATCAGTCAATATTTATTTTGTTGTTTCTTCCGGGGACACATCTAAATCAATCTTTTGATTAATCAAGCAAGTATGACTCATATTTGTTTTTCCTTAAATTTTGAAAAATAATTATCTTCTTTAAAGTTCTCTCAAAAAATGAGATATTAAAATTGATTAATTTTCAAAAAAATAAGTTAAACTAAACACGTATCTGTTAATTTGAACACATCTCATCTATAAATTATCTAATAATATTTAAAATCTACTATGAGTTATTTTACCTCCTGAGAGTAGTTGTAAAGTAACACATATAGTCATAAACAAAAATAAGTAGCAAACAACAAGCAAAAAGTAAAAATATGTATATACTATTAAATAATATAAAAACTAGCTCTTTTTTAAAAAAATTAGTTTAAAATTTTGTCCTTACAAATGAAAATGAATTCACAATATGTTAGCATTTTAATTTTATATTTATTATATTTTTTAGTAATACGTATAAGAGTTGTAAATTAAATTATTTCAATTAATCTTGTTAATTTGTTTATTTTATACAAAATAACGTAACTTAATTTATTTAATATATAAAATATGTCCTAAGTTATATAATACATATGATTTTAATTTTTTATTCAACTATTTACGGTAATAAAAATCATCATAATTAAAGTTTAATACATCATTTGATCCCTAAACTTTTGAAGAATTTTTAATTAGATTCCTAAACTAAAAAGAATTGTAATCAGATCCTTGATCTTTTACAATTTTTGTAATTGAGTCCTTAGAATTAATTTGTGACAGTTTGAAACCGCCAAAAAATTTACTATTTGTGGCGGTTTTACTACCTCCAAGAATTCAATTACAAAAATTGTAAAAGATAAAGGACCTAATTACAATTTTCTTTAGTTCAGAAACTAAATTAAAAATTATTCAAAAGTTTAGGGAACAACTGGTGTATTAAACCTATAATTAAACACACAAATAAAAGTGCAATAAATAAAGAGTATTTTAGTTAAGAGTAAATTACATTTCACTTTCTTAAAATTTATTTAAATGACACTAAACTTCAAACTTAATGAAATATTATAGTCCACCTCATATATATCTACCCAATAACATAATGTTTAGAGTAATTTATATTTCCCTACCTTAGCATTGTCTATATGACATAAAATTCTAAACTTGCTCTAATATTACACTCCACCCCATTTGAAGTAGCTTATTAAGAGAGATTATAACAATTGTTTATAAAATATGAGTAATTAGTTCATGCACTGAGTTGATACTATGTTAGTATTATTTGGAGTTATATTACTGAGTTGATACAAATAGGGTGAAGTGTAATATTTAAAGAAGTTTGGAGTTTGGTGACACTTTTAAATAAACCTCAAGGTAGTGGAATGTAATTTTCTTTAAAGATTATATTACTTAAGCTATGTTTGGATTGGTGGTAGAGAATGGAATAGTTGGAATATAATGGAATGGGGTGGATTGAAATAGAATGGAATAAAAATGTCATCTCATTGTTTGAATATTTTATAATAGAATGAAACAAAAATTGGTTCATTCCATTGTTTGGAAAAAGAACGGAACAAAATGAGTTATAACTTTTTAATTCTCATATTATCTTTATTTTAAATATATTATCCTTAAGAGACTAATGATTAGGATAAAATTTGTAACAATAAAAAGGTCATTTTATAATTTAAAAGCTTTGTTCCATCAAGTGCATTCTAAATTTGGGGAGAAAAAAATTAGAGTTAAGTGATGGAATGGAATGGATCATGATTCATCTTCTTCTACTATGTTCCATTCTTATTTTTTCAAACCAAACAATAAAACAACTTCTTCTCCCAACTCCTCTCCATTCCACTCTCTACCATCAATCCAAATATAATCTTAGTTGATACAAACGGGTGGAATATAATATTTAAATAAATTTAGAGTTTGGTGTCATCTAAATAGACCTCAAGATAGTAAAATATAATTTACTCTTTCATAAAACATATTCTAATGTAACATAATTTAATACAATTTTAAAATTATTTAAAATTTTGATATATGTTATATATAAATTTAAAATAACACTAATAACTTATTTAAATAATAATCAAACATTAATATATGTATGTATATATATATATATATATATATATATATAAGTAGTTAAGTTTCATGAACCCTAGTATTCATTTCCCTGCCTATTTTAGGGGCATTTTGGGAACATTAATAAAAAAAATGTATTATTGAACATTAAAGGGTACGTAAATATATTAACTAGTATTAAACAATTTACCAAAAGTAGAGCTGTCAAAGTGAGTCAATCTGGCTCACCCAGGTTGGCTCATCACAGGTTGGTGCAAAAATGAGCCAACCCAACCCAGCTCACTTTTTTGGTGAGCCAAAAAATTTTCAACTCGGCTCAACCCACCACGAGTTGGTGGGTTATACAGGTTGGCTCACCTAAAATAAAAAAAATAAAAAAATAGAATACATAATTAAAAATGTATAAAGAAAAATACAAAAATTAAATTAAAGTGATAAAAATTTTGATGCGATAATGAAAACCAAAGTATTAATAGGTATATTATATTTTGTCTCACAATTTATATATATTAATGATTTGGAAAGTCATATTTACATTCTAATTCTATATTTATATATAAAAAGATAAATTAGCATACTACTCCTTTATTATGATTGGAATGGAATTACATGATTGGGTTTATATGTTACTTATTTTAATTACTTACAAAGTTAGTATAGTAAGTTATATTAAAAAAAAAAAAAACCTTCAACCTGCGAGCCAACCCGGCTCACCACGAGTTCAACTTAGGTGAGTCGCGAGCTAAGTGAGCCAGTTCAATTTGGCCTACCATTCAGGTGAGCCAAAATTTACCAACTCAACCCGGCTCGAACCCGTGGTGAGCCGGGTTGGCTCGCAGGTTGAAACCCATTTTGATAGCTCTAACCAAAAGCAAGATTGTGTTGGAAGTAGATGCCTAGCGTAAATATATTATTGAACATTTATAATAAATTGATTAATGAATACTTTAAAGATATTGATAAAAAAATATTATCTAATTTATTTTCATAGGTAGAAATAATGAGAATATATTTTAACAAACATTTAATTTCTTTTTTTTGTTGTGAAACAATATATTTGAATAAAAACATTATATATTTGAAAGATTTATTTTTAAAAAATAGAAAATTATTTTATTTGTAGTAAAAATAAATTAAAATACAAAACACATAAGTGATATTTTTAATTTTGTAAAAAAACTATAAAATTCATTAAATTATTAAAAATTTTTTATTGATATAAGTGATATTTTTAATGATAATATGTGTTATCTATTACCTTTTTATCTTTTTTGTAGTAGAAATAAATTAAAATACAAAAACACATAATTGATATTTTTAACTTTTAAAAAAATTATAAAACTCATTAAATTAATAAAAAAATTTAATGATAATATGTGTCATCTATTTCTCTTTCTTTTATATTAATTATATATTTTGTGAACAATTAAGTTTGGTCCTTGAATCTCATTAGCAATCTAAAATCTTCTAAATATAGAGGTTAAAAATTTTGTTAATGTAAATTATCTAAGTTTTCGTCCTAGTGTCAGACATAAGTTTTCAAAGCACAAATGAAATATTTATTTTGAATTTCAAAAATATATTTCCAACATTCTTTTTATTAAATTCTTAATGTTTCTCTCAGGAGCATGGACATATATTTATTTTCTATTTTAAATTTTAAATTTTTTTAAAGAAAACTATACGTCGTTACTTTACAATTACAAAAAAAATTATGATTTGTAAACCTGTGTCCTGACACAACTAATAGCTTCATTGTGCATAACGAAAGGATAATAAATATGTAAAAGTTGTCGTATAATAAAAAAAATAGAATACATAAAAATATAACATACTCAATTTAGATTTCAAAAAACATTTCCACGTATTAGTATCTTCAAATTGTTACAATTAGTAACTTTTATGACCACAACATATAACTGTTTATGAGAGAAAATTGTCTTTGAAAGATAAATGCCCACCACATGTTTTAGTGATTGTCATTGACTTTTATTTATTATTATTGTGAAAGAAATAACAATAAAAATTTGCCTGCATTGGAATCTAAAAGGTATCTTGCTATCAGATGGTATGAATGTCAATGAGTAATTTTTTGGTATGCTTGTTGTTTATATTATTCATTAAGTCTAATTTTTTTATTGCAGTATAATGTTATCTACATCATTTTATACATGTATCTTTCATTAAAACTATTATATCTTTTTTATATAATTTTTTGGTTCCCTATACTTTCTTCTCAAAGCATATTGTATTTTTTTTCTTTTGTACAGTATTATCTACCTATTAAATATAAATATATATTTAACCAAATATTATAATCTACATCTAACATAAAAGGTGTTGTGCATCGCACGAGTAAAAAGACTAGTATATATATTAATATAAGTTTTATAAAAAATTCTTTCTAAATAATAAAGCTTTTAATGTATATTTTTATTTGGTTTATATTTAAGGTATCCTTCGATTAGAGATGTCAAACCTATAAGTAAAACCCACAATGAATTGAATTTAGGCAGTTAAATGGGTAACCCACAAATAAAATAAATAAATATTTTTCTTTATTTGATTATAAATAGGACAAAGCAGATAGAAAGGTACTTATGCCCGAAGACTACCTGCGGTGTTGAAATTAAAGAAATAATCGGAATTATGTATATATATATATATATATATATATATATATATATATATGGTCAGATCCGTTGATACCAGATATCAAAGTTAGTCAAATTACATCTCCAATAATTTTTTGTAGAATGCAAATTTAATCAATCCAACCGTTGAATTTGATGTTCTTATTAATTATATTAAGTATACAAAATTTCATATAATTCCAAAATTATTTAATACTTCATCACATCATTTTATTTTAACATACAATATGATATTAAAATATATGTAAATATTCAATGTTAGATAGCATATATACAAAAGTCCAAATGATATGAAATTTGATATACATGATTATGAAGATAATATCACATAATTCAACGGTTAGATTGATTAAATTTGCATTCTATAAAAAGTTATTGAAGGTATAATTTGACTAACTTTGACACCTAGTGTCAACAAATCCTGACCCATATATATATTTGCATATTTTTAATTTGTGCATTTAGTTTTTATTTTAATAACAATTTATTTGTATGTTTCAAAAAAATTTTATGGAGATTATGTTTAATATATGTTTCAATTTTTTTTATTACATTTTTTTATCGTAAAAATATCTCTAGATGTCTGTGCATATTTATAAAATTTATAAATACCTGCTTAACATATATCAGTACAGTTATAAGATGGCAAGAGACAAATTTTCATTCAACAAAGTGGGTAGTAAGGAGTTACTACCTTAGCGTGTCCCATACCAATACCATTCCTATCTTCAACCATTAATTAAAGACTAATTTCTTTAGGCCATAAAGATCACAAGAATAAATTTCATTTCTTACAAGAAAGTGTTTTCTATACATAGTTGTGAATCGAATCTTGGTTAACATGCTTGAGAGACCCAATTACTCGTAATTGGGTCGGTCTTTATTGGTTTTAGTATAGATGTTTAGGCATTGAATTTTATTATACTTATTTCTTTGTTCAGTAATTATTTTTAATAAATTTTATTAAAAAACATATATTTAATAGAAATAAAAACATATTACATCTGATTATACTATCATTTAATAAACATATTATATTCAATGAATATAGTATTTAATGAATATCTAATAAATATATTTTATATATTATTATATTATTTAGTATTATATATTATATTAATGAATATATAATAAATATGTCATGTTTAATGAAAATGAAATTTGATTATATTTTTCAAGTAGATAATAAATTATATTTAATAAATTAGTATTTAGTGTGTGTTTGATTGAAAAATTTTAAAAATATGAAATTCCAAACAGGCAGTGAATTTTACTTATAGTTTTTTTTTTTTGTTACATTTTTCCTTATAGATTGACAATGAGATCATCACAAATCTCAAAATGACTAAAATTATGGGTATTATGAATGAGTCTCTTTACGCAACTGAGTTTTCTTTATATATAATAATAATTAACAATTTTCTCATACGGGTATTTTAAATTAAATAAAATTTTTAAATAAAAAATTAAAGAGAATAATAAATAGTTTCATTATTAATAATAAATATTCTATTATATTAAATAAGACTAAATTAAATATATAAGATGTTTAAAATTGAAGAAATGTGAAAATAAATTATTAAAATTAAGACACATAATCTTTTCTTTTATATATGGTATCAAAATGTAAAATTTAAAAAAAATTCAATTTAAAATTAATTAAGATTACAATAATTTTAAATTTTAGTTTATTCAAAAAAGAATGATATTTTTAATTAGATACGGTATATCAAGATATAAAATTTAAATTAAATTAAAGTTAAAACTAAGAAATAATATTTAAAAGAAATAAAATATTAATAAAAATAAAATCAAAATTTAATTAGAAAAAGTTGCAATGAAAATAATTTCTTAAATACTCTCTCATTCAGGAGCTAAGATTTACAGGATAAGGATGGAGCATGTTCCTTCCTTCAGTAGTCTTCTTCTCTAGTTTTGTCGAAAATGTTATTCAAAGGGATCAATCATACTATTGCTAAGGAATGGAAAAAATCTAGACCCATATGATGTGATTCGCCGCGAAACCAGTGCAAATCTGCCTTCAGCCATGTCTCGACAAATATAAAGCAAATGAAAGTGTGGCTTTGCTTGCGCGGCCCGGCAAGTGTCTCTCGTTTTTTATATTTAGCGTTCGTTTTCATAAGAAGAAGGCATAAATCATTTTTGTTACTTTGTTTAACAGCCCCTTTGCCTGCGAAAGTTGTGCACTTTCAACCCTATCTTTACTCTTCCTTACACCTAAATCTATTTGCTTGTGCATTTTGTCCGTGATAATGCTCATATTAGTAATTGACGAGCTTACTTTTAAGAACTGTTCATATACTTTTTGTTTCTCTGGCTTTTTAAATTAAACTAAATCTAATTGATCTGTATTATTGATATTAAAATTTATGATATTTGATATACTATTAATTATTATAAAAATAAAAAATTATAATATTAAGATATCAGTAAATATTAAAATAAAATTTCTTTATATTAGTATGTATACGAAATAAACATGCTGAAATAATGTGCGAAGGATAAGATATTTAAGTTGGGCTGCTATTGAAAACCGCTGATGTGTTTTTTTTTTTTTTTTTTGATATTACCCGTTGATGTGTTTATCGCTACAGAATAAATGAAATACAAAAATACAATTAAATATCTGCCAAGTGTATCTTGGATCCATCAAGTACTCAGAATCTAGAAAAGCGGTCTGTTGATTTACCAAATTGGCTGGTCAAATTAATGAAACTACGAAATTGGTAATAATGATGATGATGATAAAACAAACGAGAACATAACTTAGAAACGTTGCCGAATGCCGACAGAGCCAATTCAGTAGTTATTATACACACTATAAATATAAATGCATTATTTAATATTATTTTTTTATATAGATTATGTAAGTCTTATATTAATAGATTCTTTACATAGATAAATTAAAATAATTATTTTGAACAAAAATATTTTTAGCTATTACTCTTTAACAAGAGCATTTTTAGTTATTATTTTTCAACAAGAGCATTTTTAAGAATTTTTGAACACCGTATTTTTTTCAATCTATTATTTTTAATATTTTTAACTCTAAATTAAATTTTAATATTTTTTTAAAAAATTGTCAATAATTAAAAATTAACATTGTATTACAATAATTTTTTGTTATAAATTTAAAATATAATCTATATGTTCAATAAAATTTATTTATTACAATTTTTAATTATAATATAATTTATATATTTAAAAATATTTTTTATTATAAATTTAAGTTATATAAAATAAATATTTATTTTGTACAATTCATAGGTTAAAATACTAGTTATCTATAAATTACCTATAAATTATATAAGTCTTGTATATTAACCTCGTTATAAGTCTGAATTAAAACAATTATTTTATGAATGATCATTATTTATTAATAAGTTTTTTTATATTTAATTTGTTAAGTAATTTTTTATTAAGTAAAATACAATAATCTCCTAGTTTAAATAAATTCAAGGCATTACACTTATTTTGTATATTTATTTTGCACTTAAAAATTGAGTTATACTGAAAAATGTTATAATTACTACTAAAATCATGATTAATAAACTTAAAGCCGTAGTTAAATTAATTAAAGATAAAAAAGTTAACATTTTTTATTTTAACTTAGGGCTTGTTTGGGGTGGTTTTTGGTTGAGTTTTGAAAATTTTAAAAACTACAACCAGTTTTTAGTTTTTAAAAATTAGTTTTTGTTTTTTTTTTCTAATTTTTGGTTTCAAAATAAACTCACATTGAAATTTCTTATTCTATTAAAATTAGTTTAAGGATATGTTTGTGTGGTGACGACAGTGGTGGTGGCGACTGGCAACAATGATGGTGGCGGACAGTGGTAATGCCAGTGGTGACGGGGTGTTGACGATGACGGTTGTGGCGATGCTGACAGTGACAGTTGTGGCCGTGCTGACGACAGCGGTTGTGGCGGTACCGATAGGGTGGTGGTGACAATGCCTGTGGTGGTGGCGGTGGCGCTGGTGGTCGTAGTCGTGGTGATGATGATGGTAGTGGTGATGAAGCTTGTGATGGTGGAGGTGATGCCGGTGGTCATGGTTGTGGTAGTGGTGGCAGCGGTGATGGTGGTGGCAGTGCCGGTGGTCGTGGTGGTGATGGTAGTGGCGGTGGTGGTGGTGACAACAGCTATGGCAGCAGTAATGGTGGCAGTGGTAGTGGTGGTGACAATGGCGATAGTTGTAGTGGTGATGGTGGTGGCAAGAAAGGCGATTGTCAAATATAGTGATGTGTATTTTTTTAAAAACTAAAAACTAAATTCACAAATCCTTTTTTCTTAGTTTGGAAAGTGAATGTAAGAGAGTTTTGAAATTGAGTTAAAACCATTTCAGCTCCATTTTAGCCAAACGCGTTTTGTTTTGAAAATTGAATTTGAAAACCAAAAACTAAAAACTTACAACCACCCCAAACGGGCCCTTAAACTTTAGAAAAATTAGTGATATAAAAATATTACAAGAAAACATGTCAAAAAAGTGTCAAGTTCTTTTTCTAACATAAAAAAGAGTCAAATACTAAGAGTATAAAATGTTATTTGTGTTGGAAATCACATAATGTAGATGGAAAATCATATCCTATTGCGAAAAAATTCTCGTTATAAAATTCAAGCAAAGGTTATGGATCTTATTTTGAAAGTTCATCTCTTGATGTGTAGTACAATTAACGAACATCGTAAATCATTAAAGCACCATTGATGTGATTTTATTTAGAATCTTCTTAAAACTAAGTAAAAGATAATAAGAGGAATTTGACTCAAACTATGACTTGTCAGTAGAACCAAAGTTATCAAAAGAAGCATAACTCATGTTGGTGTTGTCGTCAAGTTGGACTCAAATCATCATCAACTTGTAGAAAAGTGATCCAATTTGGTGCAACCTATAATCCACTTTGATATGAACTTTTCATAATCTCGTTAATTTCCATAATTAGACCTTGTAAAGTTTGCTTCATCATCTTAGTCTTAGACCTAGTCACGAGACCTCCAATGTCACACAAAAAGTATTTAGGTTGGCTGGTTGGATCTTTATCAACCATAGTAATTGTGTCACGTCTACATAGTCCATGCAAGTACAACAACAAGCATCTCACATTCACATGTTTAAAGTGTGTCTCCTAATAATGTATGTTAGCTGTTGAAGAGATATCAAAAACTATTATTTTTATCACACTTAGATATATGCAGAATGCAACTAGAGTTTTCTATATATAATCTCACAATTCCTTAACCAATGCTACCAATAGCTAGGGGTGGCAAAATAGGTTTCCCCCATTGGGTCAACCTATTTCTTTTGGTGAACCAAATCGAGATTTTTAACCCACTAACTCATTTGACTCGTCCCGCTTAACTTGCCAAGAAAACAAGGCAAGGTGAGGTGAGTCAACTCGTCAATCTTTCCTTTTTTAGATTTGGAAGATGATTAATATTGATTTGTTTATTTTTATTTATTTTGGCATTGCAAAAGTGGTTTAACACATTAAAACTAGGCTTAATTACACGTTGGTCCCCAAGTTTCAATTTCACAAATTGAGTCCTTCAAATATCAAAACTATGCGATTTTGGTCTTTCAGTTAGTTGTCCGTTAAAAATTTAACGGACTGCTGATATGACGTTGATGGATGACATGGCAAATGATGTGGCCCTAGTGGATAATGTGGCAATTGTCGTAGGTTTTGTGGTGTGATGATGTGACATGCAAAAATAAAAGACAAACTTATCAAAATGGTTCTAATAGGATTTGAACCCTTAACCTTAGTTTTTAATAACAATCTTTAACCACTAAAATAATGATTTTTTTTATATATAAATGTAACTGTAATATATGTAACTTAAATGGAGACCAAAATTGTCCATATATTTACTACAACTAAATAAATAAATTTATATTTATTATATATATTATTTGTATTAATGGTATTATTAATAAATTAATACAAATACTATTATTAATAATATTATTATATTGTATTAGTATATTAATAAATAAATTAATAATTTAATAAATATAAATTATTTAAAATATGATTAAATATCTAAATATTTGACATAAATTATTAGGTTAATTTAAAATATATGATATAAATATAAATGTTAGTGATTAAAATATGCAAATTAGATGCTTAACATCATCATTGATCTCAATTGCCTCAACATTAATACTAATAATATTTATTAATACTATTATTAATATTAGTTTATACTTCTATAGAAATATATTAATAAAATAATAATACTATTAATATTAATATATTTTTCTACTTCATTGTTTATATCATATTTAAAAAATTTATATTTATAAAATTATTAATTTATCAATTAATATAGTAATAATATATAAAAATATTATTAATAAAAATATTAGTATTAATTTATTAACAATCTTAATAATAATAAATATAATAAGTAAAAATGTGTTTATTTAGTAGTAGTAAATATATGTGCAACTTTGGTCTCCATTTAAGTTACATATATTATATTTTTCATTGATATATCAAATAAATTTATTAGTGTAGTGATTAAAGGTTGTTATTGGAACTTAGGGTGGGAGGTTCAAGTCCCACTAAGGTCAATTTAATAATTTTGTCTTTCATTTTTACATGTCAAGTGATTGACACATCAAACCTATGTCAACTGTCACATCATCATCATGTCAGCCACCATATCATCTATCATGGCTACGTTGTTTGTCATGTTACCTGTCAGTGCCATGTCAACAAAATTCATTAACTATTTAACAAA
Source organism: Spatholobus suberectus (assembly GCA_004329165.1). Lineage (NCBI taxonomy): Eukaryota > Viridiplantae > Streptophyta > Magnoliopsida > Fabales > Fabaceae > Spatholobus > Spatholobus suberectus. Next base: position 35,365,961 of record CM014733.1, read on the forward strand.
AAATTGACAGAGGGACAAAAATTGCACAATTGTAATATGTGAGGGATCTAATTTGTGCAATTGAAATTTGGGAGACCAAAATCACACAATTATAATACTTAGAGAACCAAAAGTGCAATTAAGCTTTAAAACTATTATTTGAACTATTATTTTATTTATTTTAGCTTTGTAGATGGTGGACTACTATTTGGTTAGTGATAATTTAGTTTTAAATGTTAGTGATGTAGTATTTTATAATTTTTATTGTATTTATATTTTATTAGAAATTTTTAGGTAATGTTTGCATTTTTTATTTTTCTTTGTTTATTATTTTTGAATCGGCCAACTCGCCATGTCAACCAATTTACTTTTTTATTGTTTTTTGGTACACCAACTTGTTAACCTTCCACTCAATGGGGTGGGTTATTCTCTCTTGTTTTTGACACGTCAATGGTGGGATTGGTTGCCACCTTTTTTCACCCCTACTTATAGCAATTCCACACTGAGATAAATTTGTTGATATATGCAAACTTTTCATGAACTCATACATTATGAGTCTTTGAGAAATTAAAGTCTAATTTAATTTCTCATTTTACTCTAATTAATCTGCCCTATGTGTGTGATTCTATTGGTTCTCTTAATGTTGACAGTAACATTAAATCTCATTCAAATTACAAACAATGAGTGATATCTAATAACACATCATTGTTTCCTAATTAGTGAGAATATTAATGATTTGACATAATTTTTCCATGACCAATATTTCTATGTAGTTTTGTCCCTTTATCTAGATATTATAATTAAGCACAAGATATAGAATATGTCATTCTTGTATGATCTAATTTTTCTCTTTGATACTTGTGCAAATATATAACAACAAATAAGGTCAACATTTCATATTGACTCATTTAACTGTGATCATACAATTCACAATTTTAGTCTATCGAAGGGCCCTAAAGATATCTTTTTAGTTATATAAGAAGGACAAATCTCATCTAAGTCACTTACATCCCTCTACACGACTCGTTGCATACCTAATAACCAACTTTGGAATCATCTTGTTACAAATGACATTAGAATACACAACTCCTCATGTAGGAATCATAGTGATCTCAGGTTAAAGAACTATATACACCATGTTTACTTTGAAAAGCATTTATGACATACACATAACGTTCCATAGAGCATTCTCATGGTGAATCAATCCAATACATTATTATACTAATATGTACCTATGTAAATACTTGATATCTTATATTCAAGACCTGTGAGATACAATCATCAATCTGTACACATTAATCTCCACATTATTATCATCCTTATTCACAATAATACTTGAATAAAGATATTCTAGAATAATATTTTGTTATCTAATAAGATTTCACGACCAAGTCATGTACTTGATATCCTATGGCATTGGACTTACTAGTTTAAGAACTTAATTATGTTCAAATGAAAATAATACATTAAGTGAAATGCCTCATTGTTATCAAATAACAACAATATATAAATGTAAGCAAACTTAGTCAAGATACATTTGCTTCAAGGGCTTACACCAACAATTTACTTGTAATTTTATCACACTATTCAAAATTAGAGAGGAATGTTATTAGAAATACACTCTTTAAATACATTTTCTTGCATATTTTTTAAAATTCACTGTTTATTATTAAGTGAAATTCATATATAACTTTTTTATTTAAAAATTCATTATGATTTTTTATTAAAAAATCCATGACTTATTAAATAATAAATGAAACTATTAAGGAAAAGACAATCCAACCATGGGTTTTAATGGATAACAAACAAAGCAAAGTGATGAACAAGAATGCTATGCGCTAACAAGTTTCATTTAATTTCACAAAAACCACATAGTGATAATTGTCTTATAGGAAGATATATCGTCTTATAAAGATTGTATTAAGACCATGCATATACAACATTCGCCCTAAGGCTTCATTATCTTAAGGCCATCTAAGCTTTTGAAGGAAGAAGCTGTCATCTTAAGGATGTCATCGTCAAATAAGAAGAGACAAAAGATATCAACAATAAGCTTTGAAAGAGTAATAATCTCAAGCACTGCATTTGATACCAAAAAGGAAAAAAGACAATATAGACTTTCGAGAATATCAGTATGTCACTCACAAAAATAAAAAGATCTACCTACTCAAATTTTTGTTAATTCTAAAGGAACAAAGATGACTTTAGTAGTATGATATAACAACGATTATGACATTAAATGTGCATTAAATGCAACCAATATAAAATTTGGTTGAAATGCCTTGAAATTGAAGAACCCCCAACATCTCTTTAAAGAATGAGTATAAATAGTGAGAATGAATCATTAAATGTCGCTAGCTATGAAACCAAAATAACTCTTACTCTAGCTTTGTTGTTGTTATTCTTCTTAATGCTTTAATAATATATTTTTAGAAGAAACTTATCAACCGTCATTCTTCATTCTCATCGTTCATCATAGGACGATAATGGTGATTTCATAAACATTAGAATATGGGAATCTTAAAGAGACTTGCATAAGAACATTTATGCATAGCCTAAATAGGCTTGTTAAAGAATACTTAGGTTTGAGCCTTGAAAGACTTGTGAAAAATATATATTTGGGTTAGGGATCGAACCACATTGATTAAAAGGGGGGCGAGTACAAAATCTTTTCCCTATATACATTAAGATTATATTTTTGCCCCCTTTTTTTTTTCTTGCCCATCTTTCTGAATTCCCATACCCCTTTTTTACTTATATATAGGCTTTAGTGTTACAAAAGCCACTGGTTTTTTATTATGTGTTTAGTCAAAACTTAAAATACATAAAAAAAATTTTATCTATGAATAATATTTAGGCATGCGTTGGAAGCTATCTACGTACTAATTGTATTGTTATCAAATAATGAACTCTTTTTCTTCCTTTACTTCAATATTCATTTTCTTCCAAGATTACATTTGTTCTTTATCTTCAAACAAAGACAACTCATCCATTTTCAATCTTCAAAAAAAAAAAAAAAAAAGACTGTAGAAGGCCAGGAGCTTAAGCAACATGTAGTGTTTTCTTTTTCCTCTCGATGTAACACTGTTAGTAGTGAGTCTTCTTCTTCTTACTACAATTGTATCATATTATTTTTTCTTATATTAAGATTCAGTTTTTTTTTATTTTAGGATTTAATTTTGTTTTTAATTGATTTTATAAATAATTTTACTTTCATATGATATATGTTGTTTTATTTTTCACTAAACCAAATTTTAGACAATTATTAACATTAAAATTTAGTAATTATTAATTTTGTTTATCATATGTTACAATTGCCTCCTTAAAAAAAATTTCTGGTTCTGTCCTTAATTTGGGTTGAATCCTTGAGAGACTTATTTGAAAGAATACTTGTGTAAACCCTAGAGAGACTTGAGAAAGAATAGTTATGTAGAACCTAAAGATGCATGCTTGTGAATGAATACTTGAGTTTAAGCCTAAAGAGGTTTGTGAAAAAAATACTTGGCTTCATTGGGATTAATTTACCCTTATATTGATGAATTATCTTAGCAAAAATCTTGATAATGTATCAAGGATTGAACATATCCCTAGGTGAGGAGAACTAGGATAAATATTGTGTGCTGATCTTTGTGTGTTTTTTTTTTTGTCTATAATACTAAGTAAAGGAGAAATTCAATTGTGAAAGGTCTTTTGTAGAAAACTAACATTTTATTCAAAATTTGATTGTAGTGTCTTACTCCTAAGATGATATCCTATCATCTTATAATTCACTTTTCGCTTCACAATTTTTCAAAGGTTTTCATCAAAATAGTTTTTTTTATTATTGTCTTAGCATTAAAACAATACCTTTTTGTCTTTTAACAAAACCTTTTTTGTTGCAACAATCTTTTAGAAGGTTTTTCATATAAAAAATTTTCATTTGTTAAAAAAGTGTTCTAAAAATAACAAAACACAATTCAACTCGTTCTTATGTTTTGAATTTATCTTTTCAGAATCTTATTAGATAATTAGATAAAAAGTGAAATCTATATTGTTGAGTGAATTTCACATAAATTTCAACTAATAATATGTGTGTTAAAATAAGGTATTATAAAGTAAGGCAAATAATACTCTTTACCCTTGAGATTTGTGAATAAAAGGTAAAATCTATATTGTTTACCCTGTGTTTGGATGAGTAAATTTAAAATTCCAAAGAATTTATAATTTTAGAAAATTCAATTGTCTTCAATTAAATTCCCTCAATTTCTAAATATTTTTGTTTGGATATAGTAGTTAAATTTATCCATTCTTTAATTATTATTATTTTGGTTTGGATAGGTAGTTATCTATATGCATATGTGCATAGAAACAAGCATTCCTTTTCTTCTAGTCACTCACAAAGCCTCCTCCATTAGAGATTCCCACTATCATCTACCTAGCACCATAATCCATCCAACTCCAAATTAAGCAACAATAAACTACTCAAAGAAATAAATAATAAAAGAAAAATCAAAACACACAAATTAGACACAAAAATTAGAGTGAGAGAACGATCAAAGGGTAAAAAAAGAAGAGAGAGAGATAAACGTGAAAGAAAGAGAGGAGTTTGTCAGAGAGCTATCCTGTTGTCATATGGCCATCCTTACTGTTATAAGCGATGATTTCTGCTAATGCGAGTGGCAGTTTTTAGCTACTACACGTGATGGTTTTTGTCGCCACATGCAACAATTTTTGTCACTATGTGTGGCTATTCCCTTTTGAGCCATCATGGCATCCTTTTCTCACCATTTATCACTGCTGCCAATGATCCGTCCAGTGTATTTTTAGATCAGAGTTCAAACTATAGATTGAGAGAAAGAGTTGAGAGAACAAAAACATGAGAACAAGCGTGAGAGAGTTTGCGTGTGTGTCTTAGAGGGAATTTAGATTTCTTAATTTTAAGGTGTTATTTGAAATTCCTTAAACTTAGTTTTAAAAGAAATACTCCATAAAATTCCAGCATTTTTAAAATTCCAAATATTTGATATCCAAACAAAGCAATTTATACTGATTTATTTTAATTACCCCCTTAAAATACATTTCCCTCTTAAATTACATTTTCCAAACACACGGTTAGTGAATTTTACATAAATTTCACTAATGATAAGAAGTGTGTTAAAATAAGTTATTAAAAAGCATGGCAAATAACACTCCTTACCCATGAGGTTTGTGAATAAAAAGTAAAATCTATATTGTTTAGTGAATTTTACATAAATTTCACTTAATAATAAGAAGCATGCTAAATAAAGTATTAAAAAGAGTAAGGAAAATAACATCCCTTACCCTTGAGGTTTGTGGGAATAACAAAAAATTCCAAACTTGACGACAAGAAATTACACTTTACCCCTATTTTCCCTCTAATGTTAATTCATTCATAACTCCATCAATATATTCCAATAGAATATTTGGTCAGTAACCATGGTTAATAAAAAACAAAGGAAAGGTGAAAAAATTACCATTAGCTGAAATTGTCACCTTTTTGACACCTTCTTAACTTCTATAAAGACTACTACGGTTAGTTGTGATTAAAATAAAGCTTATGCATATAGCATTTTTGATTAGGTGAGAAAATTTTATTTAACTAAGTGGGCATGTGGAGGCACTATTTTTGTTGGTTGTTGTTGGTTGGAGATGGACTATAAATGCTAGTGGTGTCTTTCCAGTTAAGGGAATCAAGCTCAGCATGCCTTAGGTTTGTCCACAAAAGATGTCATTATGGAAGGTGGATTGTACAAGGTGTTTCAAATTCAATGCACATAAGAGTTGTTTGTATTACAATTGCTAGGAAAGGATGTGCTAGTTTTTTTGAAGGGGTCAAGCCAATGGAAATAAATGAAACTTTAAGTTTCTAGCGTGTGTTAAGAGAAGGTGAAACACAAGTTTATGTTGATAGCAAAAATTTGTTTTGTCTTTTTTCGCATATTAAGTTTGCTTGTTATGCACCTTCCTCTTCCCTTTATAGTTAGAGATAATTGTTATAATAGACACTTGGCTTAAGTTTTCTTGAAGTGGCTCATAAAGACTTATTTTGTTGCATTTCCTTTTCTTCCATTTTTTCTAGTGACATTTGTAGATGTCAATGTAACCTTGATAAAAGTAAAATGCAATTTATGAAATATGTTTATTCTAAGTTGAAGTGGTTACCTTATTGGTTTTGGCTATAAATTTTGTCCTAACAGCATCTAAGTATCCTTGGCAAGTCCTTTTATTATACTTAAGTTGTTTACAATTATTACATCTAACAATAGCAACCTTCTGAACATGAATTTAACTAGCACTACCTTCCTTTGCCTCTTTTTATTATTCTTGTTTGGTCTTCTAGGTAGCCTTTTCAATTGAGGGGAAAGACCAACATCTTTAGGTTTTTCATTTGCTTTTATCATGCTTAAGTTTGCCATAGATGTATTATCTTAGCATATGGCTCTTTAATGTAAATAGCATGATATTGTTGCTCAAATGGCAATCTTAAATAATAAATGTATGATAATGCTCCAAGGAAGGCCTACAAAAGAAATATAAAGGTCTATGTTTATACTTGTATGTTGATAAAAATAGACTAAAACCAAACAAAAGCACAAACAAAAACTTGCCAATTATCTACCAACATTTGCATTATAAACTCCATTTGACTTGAAGGAACTAAACTATATCTACTTAGTCTATTTCTTATCGATTTTTTTTTTCATTGCGTTTAGTGTAATGTTATTCTCCCAAATAACTTTATTAGAATATCTTTTATGAATTTTTTCCATTATCTTCACAACAAAGGATTTAATTGAGGATATATGTAACACCTTTCTAGAGCTACATGAAACTAATAAACATAAAACTTGAAATATTCATTTTTTAATAAAACTTTCATGAATTAATTTATCAAAATAAGGGTAAATTTTTCACATTTCGCAAATGACAATAACATACATCAACAATTAGCATAATTAGATAAAACACAAGACAAAATAAATATTGGATAATATATTCATGCATATTAAATGTAAAATAATAGAGTAATATGTCCTACGGCACTATAAACATGAAGCTGAAATAATGAGTATTAATGTATCTCAAAATATAAAACTACGTGCCAGTGGAATAATAAAGCATTTGATAGTGGAGTACATCTAAAACTAGGAGGGGAAACTAGTATAAAATGCACTCCCTGGCTGGCCACCTAACTACACCCTAACATCTTATTGTTGGGAGGCCTTAGGAGGGTCCTCCTCCTCATCTAAGCTCAGGACACGAATAGCAGGAACTTGTCCACGTGACTTTCCACAAAATTTGCTATGCATAGAAGAGGATATGAATCTATCTTACAAAGTGTAATAAGGCGCTTGCCACATCTTTATTATAGGAAGCCATAAGTCCACAATCACGTTCACAAAGAACGAGAAGATTGGTATCCTAGCCGAGAAATACATGATAATGAGGTCTCTCATATATCAGATTTGTTAGGAATCCCAATCTACCTGCCATGCACTGCTATATCCTACGACTGTCTCACTAAACTCAGAAAAAGTCCCTATGTGTTGATACAATCTTCACATCTGCTCCCACGAACGTGAATGCCACGATCATCAAAATACACACATAAACAAACAAGTAGAAGGGTAAGCTTATGTAAATAAGCCTAAAAGTATGTGCATAATGAATGTACTTCAAGATAGACAACATAACAAAAATATATTTGTTCATAACAGTAGATCTTATACGATAAGACATGTCACATCACAAAAACATCATAATCAATGTAGACATGCAAAACGATGTAATATGTTGACAATCATGCATGCAATAGACTTGACTCCATGGACATTTCTAAACATTCAACAACTAGCCAAATGTGTCTCTTGGCGTGTACAACATATCACCAACCTACAGGTCAAGAAAGTGGCATATGCCATAAACTATTCAGGGGACATTGGTACTAATTATGAAACAATAATGAGCATTGTCAGGATATGCATACAAGGGTAGTTGCTACCACGACACAAGGTTTAAAATGACCTTGGCCACTTATGGAATCACACGTTAACATATCCTTAAGGCTACACAACGGTAACTCCACTAACTTTCTCGCATTAGTCCTAGACTAAGTGCAGCTCACAACAATAAAGTAGACTTATGCATGGATGCATGAATAAATTCCATTATATAAAATCTTAACATTTTAAATCAACATAATAATACTTAGACCTTTTTGTGGAGTAAGGGTGTTCACAAGTGCCGGGCACCTGTGAACCGAAACTGATCCAACCTAACCCAAATACTTCAATTCGATTTTTTGGGTTGTTTGAGTAAAACCCACCCAACCCGATCAAACTCATTGTTGTTCGGGTCAAGTAATGGATTTTGTTGTCGAGCCCATGAACCCAACCCGACCTAATGACATGACATTTTAATTTTTAATTTATTATATATATATATATATATATATATTTCACTTAAACTTAGCTAATATCTTAAAATAAAAAAACAAAAAATGAGAACACATATACATGAGTAGTTGATATCTTGCTTTATTTACTAATTCTTTTATTTGTTAGATATCTTGTTTATTTATGTGCTATATTGATATCAACCAGGCAATTTTTTAAACCATAAGCACTAAGACATTGATATTTTACACTACTTGAATGAGTCATCCCTAAACAAATAGCTGAAGTGTACGATGTTGATTTATCTAGTTGAAAAATAAATATCAAAATGTATATTTTGAAAAAAAATGACTTGGAAAGGAAAAAAAAAGTCATATATAATTATTCGAATTTATAGACAACTATATTTGTTGTAATTATATTTAGTAGGAGTAACATTTCTTTTTCAATTTTATCCCCACAATTGTTTATTAGAATGATAAAGAAAAATTACAAATTTCTAAAAAATTTAAAATAATTTTTAATTTTATGTATCCAAAGACCCAACCTAACCCATTACAACCCATTATTGATTGGCTTGGTTTGGTTCAATTTTGACAAAAAATTACATAAATTCTACCCAACCCAACCCAACTATTTTAATCGGTTTGGGTAATAGATTTAGCCAAATCCAATCCAAATCGACCTGTGAACATCCCTATTGTGGAGAAAAACAATATTAATGTTGTCCTTAAGTTTAAACCTAAGCAATAACCAAAAATCAACCCTATTGGGTAGGATATCAAATGATTAAACTCGTAGATCAACCCATTTAACCTACCAAAACGAGTTAGGTTGGGTTAGGTTGTGTGATTCAACCCTTCAACCCGCATAACTTGCCAACCCAACGGGTCAAAGGGTGGGTTGGGTTGGGTTGACCCATCAGGTTTAGCTTGCTTTTTTGTTAGATGTTTTGATGGATTGTTTAGTTAAATATTATTTTACTAGACATAATGTTTTGTGGACTATTATGTATTTTATGTTATTTTGTTGATTTTCTCTACATTTATTTAACTCATGATGATAACTTCTAAAAAAACATTTGTGCTAAGACAATTTTGTTTGATAATATTTTTGTGATTGTGACATTATGATTAGATTTTTTTTATATTTATTTATGTATATTATATTTATTTTATTTATTTGGTGGGTCAACTTATGAGTCATTCTTTTTTTATATTTTTCTTTAATTTTTTAAATGTTGACAGGTCAACCCAACCAACCCAAATTAGGTTGAGATTCTTAACTCAATCTCAAAACAAGGTCCAACCTAACCCATTTTTTTGTGGGTTGAAAGCGAACTGGATTGACCCATTTTGACATCCCTACTATTGGGCCTCAACAAGTCTGTCGCAACAAGTGTGACCCTCCACATGGTACTAAGCATTCACATCACCTTATAACTAAGGTACAAACACTTAGAAATTTTCTTGAATTTTTTCGTGGATATTTTCTGCTTTACGTTATTATGTTTCCACTTTCATGTATAATATGTGTCATTAATAATATATGTAATAAATTTTTATGAAGAAATTTTGATTATATTTCACTTATAAATCTTAAATAATTTTGACGTAAGTGATTTAAGTTTAGGTTAATACCTTTGAGTTACTGTTTCCAAATTATAATTAAATTTAAATTTAAATTTACTAAAACACCCTTATTTATTAAATTCTATTAAACTTTGAAAATTCAAGTTAATTCAAATGACCTTATTTTAATTTGATGTTTTTATGGGAAAATACTTTTACTATTTTTGACTTTTGAGAATTTTCTTAAATGATATGAAGTTACTATTTTACACTTTTTTTAATAAAATACCAAAATAGTCATATTTAATTCAAATAAATTTAAAAAATTTGAAATTCTAGAAATTTTGAGTAAATAAAGTTAAAATATATTATTTTAGATTATGAAATAAATTTTTAAAGAGCAAAATGTTAGTTTTACCCTTTTTAATATTATTTTCACTAAAATAGTGTTATTAAACTAGTTTTAACTCCTAATTTAATAAAAATACCAAATCTAAGTAAAAAGCTATTTTTAATGAAATAGATCATAAATAATATAATATTAATTTTCCAAAATTGAAATTATGAAAATACCTTTTATTAATTTATTTGGGACTTTTAACTTAAAACTAGTTTAGATTGGCTTAGTTTTTAAGTAATCTTTTTGTAAAATCTTTTAAAAATTCTATAAACATTTCCAATGATTGAAAGCCATGTCAACCCACTATTATTAATTGTAAGTTTTCTATTAAATCATTGTTTTATATTTATCTTAATTTTAACTAGGGTTTTAATGCTTTTAATCACCATTTATGTAACACCGTAGGGGACATTACCTTGACCTATATGGAAATTATTAACACAAAAAAAATCAAAGATCTTCAAGCAAAAACTATACATAGATATAAAAAGATCCTATTATAAAATAAATCATAAAAGTATTAAACATATACAATACGTAACATCTGGCTCCCGAAGGTGTCGTACAATCTCTAAAAGAAAGGTACATAAACAAAACTAATACAAAAGGTAAAATAATTAATCCTAAACTACATTCTTCTAGCATGTGACTCCAAGCTCCATCAGGAAGAACATTCACCTGCTCAACTTGAAAAATATAAAACTTCAAATAGTAAGATGAAAGTCTTAATGAGTGCTCTACTAACAAGTCTCCTTTTTTTATTGTCTTGGTTTTAACCCTTACTGAGCCTTTATAAAATTCTTCATACCTATGATTAAGTTTACATCACCAAATTTCTAACATTTCCTTCCATTTAGTACTCATTCCCACAACTATTAGACTAACTTACTCTTACTATTATTATTATATTTCATACTAATTTCTTATTCTCCTTTATTACAACTTACTAAGTCAATACATTATCCTACTTAATTTTTATTGGTTATGCATGTAAAGAGGCAAAGTAAGGCTCCTAAAATCTCTACATACAAGGCAAAGTTAGGCTCCCAAAGAGCCTAATTAAGACATTAATGTATTCTATTTATTATTTATTTAATTCAGAGAAATGATTCATAATTAATGCAAGAGACACGCTAATTTGGTTTTTATAAAAAGGACTTAGCAAAACCTCTAATTTCGTTATTATAAAAAGACTAGAGGGATTATCTTCTTATTCAATGCAAGTTTATTTCATGCTATCTGTGCTTTCATCACTGTGCTTAAAGCTTTTCTGTAGTTGGTTTCTATTGAATTGATTTTAGGATTTGCGTTACAATTGGGAAATTGTGCATAAAATTAGAACTAGGATTAATTGTCGTAATTATATTTCTAGGAATAGCACTTTGTGGTTATGAATTTTTCAAAACAATTCTATAATCCGTAATCTATAATGACTTGCGATCACAACATGACAACAACTAATAAACAGTGGAGATAGTGTAGTTTTAAATTTTTAAAACTCTTTTATTAATTCATTTGTGAAAAACACGTGTGAATAATTTTTTCTCTCTTTTTTTTGTATTGTCTATATGAACATCTACATCATTGAGCTCAATTGGGTCACATCACAACATATAAATATAAGCAAAGGTAAATAATTAATATGCCTTATGGCACTACAACCCATAGATACATTCAATGTCAAAGTATTTCAAAAAGGTGAGTGTAAAAGAAACCAAGTTCAATGTATCATGTATATCAAAATGGAGGAGGGGAATACAAAACACACTTCTTAGCTGGCCACAACTATACATCTTAAAAGAAAATAATAAAAAGTTAGTTCCTCAACATTAGAAATATCAATCTAACTCATACAGCTAATCATACCACACCATCTCAGGTGGCAACATCTCCAAATTCAACTACGAGTGGCCGATCCACCATAATCTTATTGTCTGCTCCCGCATTATCAACATGATCATCACAGTCAAACAAGAAAAACAAGGGTAAGCTCACTTAAATTAACATAGCATATAAGCAATCTAGATACATCGTAAAGTATAACAACAAGAATAAGATGTTTTAATAGAAAGTAATTCATTCACACCAATAATCGTTTGAAATATGTACAATTGACTGATAACCATGCCATACATAAAGACTCAACTCCATGGAGATTTTCAATATTTTGAGCGACCAGCACATACATGTTCATTAACACAACACCATAGGATCTTGTGCCATCACCTTAGTCATTCATCCACCATTATTGGGGAACATTGTAGCTCTAATTAATGGATAGGATCTAGTGGTTGACCAGGATAGATTTACATGAGTAGTGGCTCACCACGACTCAAGGCTTGCAATGATCTTGGCCTCGTGTGGAATCACCCTTCTACCTATCCCCCAAGCCCTAGGTGCAGTGGCCCCCTACTAACCTTTCCTGCACTAGGTTGGAGATCCTGTATGAGTTTCAACTATAGTCAATCACCCAACTTACATGTCTGCTCACAACGCAACCACAATTGCGAACTCATGCATTAATACATGTGCAACACATCAATATCAATAGTTTAACCCACAACATTCAACATTCATCATTCCACATAAGCATCTTTATCATGGTTATACATAGATTCCCTTGTGGTTTAAGATACGACAACCCTATACTTGCCATCTCAACTATAGCCTACCTCAAGGTCCTAAGTTCCATCATCAACAACTACGAGTCCATCCCCAAAAGTATTTCCAACATTTCTTTAAAGATTTTAGAGAACAATCCATTTGATATCTCTTTTCTCTTACCTTAAGGAGGAAAATATTTTATTTGGTATTAATCTTCTTTTTATATAATAAATTAAAATATGAAGTGACAGACTTAAATTCTGAAATAACATATTAAATTCTGAAATAACGGATTAAATTCTATAAAAACAAATTAACTTTTGTAATAACATATTAAATTTTGAAATAATCGATTAAACCAATCAAAAATGCACCAGAAGTCATTTATGATATAAATAATTGATTATAAACCTCTATAATTGATTATTCTCGAACCAATGTCAAGAAAATGATCCCTAGAGCTCGAAATAATCAATTATAAGCCTCCATAATTGATTATTTCAGAGCTAGTACCCAGAAAATAACATCTAGAGCTCAAAATAATCGATCATAATGTTCATATAATTGATTATTCACGACAAAGTGCTCAAAAACACGATTTTTCAACAAAGAAACTGAATTTATTGCAACCAAAGCCATTCCCCCTATTTCAAATGTCTCAACAATGAAACAATTCATCAACAAAGCATTTCCAAACATCAAAATGCATCCATAACAATTCACCACATTGAATTAACACACATACATCAAGATTTAAACATCCCAACCAGTGTCTTAAAACCTGGACCAACCCGATCGGTAGAACCAATTTGATAGGAACTGGACCCATGGCCGGTTCGGTTGATTTATTAGATTAGAACATGCTGTTAACTCGAAATTAACGTCATTAAATCGACTTTAATCTAGATTAAACGGGTAGAAATAGGACCGCACGGATCGCGCAACTCGCTTCATCGTCTTACTTTTTATGTTTTTTTCCTACTTTCAAAGTCTGCATCTCGGCTGCTAGCCTGCTACACACATCTCACATATTCTAAAGGCCAAAGGCTGTTATTGGCTGCTGCTACACATCTCACCTTTTTGCTATATGTTTGACTACTACACATCTCACTTTTTCCAAGTATCTACACATCTCATATCCTACACATATCACTTTTTAATATAAAAACTTACAAGGTTAGATTCGATCCCAGCCTCAAAATAAAAATGAAAACATTTAACCACTAAACCAAGGCATTCTTTAGTATATATGTCAAATTATACACACACACACACACTCTTTTATATCTATTTATGATGTAATAATTTATACCGGTTCATGCAAGTTCAACTAGTGACCCACCGGTTTGACCCATGACCCATTAACCAACACCTTGACCGAGTCAATCACCAGTTTGGGTATGCATCCATGACAACAACTTTCTCCAAATAATAGTTCAATAACCATTATAACACATCACATATCATAAAAAAAACAAGAAAAAATGGGTGAACTTCCCTTACCTCAAAGTACTCACAAAGTTAGGGCTTCTAGGGAGAGGAAAGAAAATAGGGTTCTTTAAGCCAAAAGGAGTGATTTTGCTCAACACCAGTAAAAATCCAAAGCTCAAAGAAGAAGACACCCTTGCTTTGGAAACTCACTTTGAACCTGGACCAATGGATCTTGGAGAGGGTTAAAGCTCTTATTTACCTGAGAGAAAAAGGAAATAAGTGGGGAAGGAAGGTGTTTTCCAACGAGAGAAAGAAAAACAGGGTTTGGGTGAGTGAATTTAAATGAATAAATGAGTAAGAAAAGAGAGTGGGCATGGTCTCTCTCTTCTTTGCCAATGTTGGTCAACTAAAAAATAGGGGGTGAAAAATAAAATCTTTGTCCTTTTGGATACTAACTGATAGTGAGAAAATACATAAAAGAGCACAACAAGGTAATCACTTGATCCCTTTAGATTATAAAATTAGAAAGTAAATGACTCACCAAATTTTTTCTAAGACATTTAGAAAATATTTAGAATGGTTTAGAGAAATTTCCTCAACTCCTAGAATTTCCTAACTTGAATACTTCAGGGAATCAAATATAAATACTACTATTTTAATCATTGGTGCTCAAACAACAATACAACATGCATAGTAATTTAATTATGATTAGAATTGACTAACCATAAGTAAATTCACAAGACTTTTGACTATTTGCTCACTTTTACGTGTACTCTTACATTGTTTGTTCACAACATAGTCCCAGTTTCAGTAAAATCTTCTACAGAAACTCATATAAAAAATCACCGAATGTTCATTTATTACTTTTTTCGTGGAACTAAATTTAAATTACTCTTGTAATAATTTTAAATTACTTAGAACACAGATTAGGAAAATAACTAGTGTTATAATTCTCCCCAATAAGAAAATTTTCGTCAGCAAAATTTTGCTTACCAAGGAAGAGATTTAGATATTGTTCTCTCAACTTGTCTTCAAGCTCCCACATGGTGTCTCCCCTGGTGTCACTCCGCACTACCTTGACCAAACTAATGTCCTTGTCTCTAAGTTGCTTCATCCTCTAATCTACAATCCTCACAAGTTGAGTCACATAGGTCAAGTACTCACATATTTACACTGAATTGGACTTTATGACATGTATAGGATCTCGAGGTATACTTCCTTAACTGAGAAACACGAAAGACATTATGAATATTTGATAAGAAGGAAGGTAAGACTATTTGATAGGCAACAAGACCTACGCGATGAAGGATTTGGTAAGGTCCAATAAATTTAGGAGTGAGTTTCTTGGATTGCATTGCGCTTGCCTACTTTGGTCATGGGTGTAACCCTCAACAAGACATGATCACCTTTTTCAAATTCAAGCGATCGCCTATGTTTATCAGCATATAACTTTTGATGACTTTGGGCAATCTTCATATTCTCTTGGATCCTTTTCACCTTTTTCGTCATTTGTTACACTAACTCCAGGCCAACAATCAAGTTCTCACCATCCTGATACTAACAAAGTGGTGTCTTACACCTCCTATCATATAAAGCTTCAAATGGTACCACACCAATGCTAGCATGAAAATTGTTGTTGTAGGTGAACTTTACCAAGTGTAGAACTTTAATCCCAATTTCCAAGATGATCCAAAACACATGCTCACAATAGGTCCTCCAATGACTAAATTGTCCTCTCGAATTGGCCATCCATCTATGGGTGATAAGCTGAACTAAGTTGTAATTTCGTTCCTAATGCCTGATGTAAACTCTGCCAAAATCCTGGGTCTTTATCAGAAATAATGCTAGATGGTACTCCATACAAACGCAGTATCTTCTTTATGTACAATTAAGTCAATCTCTCCAAAGAATACTTAATGTTAATAGGCAAAAAGTGAGCACACTTTGTCAACCTATCGACAATAACCCAAATAGGATCAAAACTTCTTATTGTCCTAAGCAAACCCACAACAAAGTCCATGGTGATGTTATCCCACTTGCATTTCGGAATCTTTATTGCTTGTAACAAACCACCAAGTCTTTGATGTTTTACTTTTGCTTTCTGACAAGTCAGACAAGTTGCCATAGAACTTACCACATCCCTCTTCATGTCAGACCACCAAAACATCTTCTTTAAGTCTTAGTACATCTTTGTCGTACTTAAATGCAGATTGCGTTTACTCTTGTGACCTTCATATAAAACACGTTTCTCCATCTCAGAATCTTGGAGTATGCAAACTTTACCCTTGAATCTTAGAATATCGTCATCACCTAGACTAAAACTCATCGCTTTATCTGTACCTAACAACTTCTTCGTCCTACATAAATTTGAATCTAACAACTGTTTCTCCTTGACCATTTCAAGAAAACTACTCATCACCATAATCATACCATAACTTTTATAATCATGAGCCATCTCAACATATAAGTTCAAATCTTTGAACTTCTCCACAAACTCTAATTCTTTCACTATTAAAGATGACATATATGCAGCCTTCCTACTAAGGGCATCTGCCATAACATTCGCCTTGCTAGGGTGGTACATCAACTAAAATCATAATCCTTCAAGAACTCCATCCAACGTCTCTACCTCATATTAAGCTATTTCTGATCAAACAAATACTTCAAACTCTTAGGGTTAATGAACATGTCAAACCTTGCTCCATAAAGGTAATGTCTTCATATCTTTAGAGCAAACACCACTACGGCTAACTTCAATCATGCATAGGATAGCTTCTTTAATCATTCTTCAACTACCTCAATGCATAAGCCACAACTTTCTTACACTGCATCAAAACACACCCTAATCCTTGAAAAGATGCATCACAGTAAATCTCAAAAGGATCACTAGGATCTCGTAACACCAAGATAGGTGAGGTAGTTAACCTTTGCTTCAACTCCTAAAAACTCTTTTCATAAACATCTATCCAAGCGAACAATTGGTCTTTACGGGTAAGTTGAGTCAATGGTGCAACTATCTTCGAAAATCCCTCCATGAATCTTTGGTAGTAACCTACTAACCTAATAAAAATTCTAATCTCCGTAGCCATCTTCGGATGCTCCCATTGCAACAAGGTTTCTATTTTTGCTAGATCCACAATAATCTCGCTCACTAAGATCACATGACCTAAAAACTTCACTTCATTAAGCCAAAACTCACACTTAGAGAGCTTGGCGTACAACTCCATTTCCTTTAGAATTCCCAACACAACTCTTAGATGTTCCTTATACTCCTTATGAGAATTGGAATAGGCTAGAATGTCATTGAACACAATGACAAAATTGTCCAAAAATGGACAAAAAAATCTTATTCATGTAGTCCATGAATACAGCTGGAGCATTTGTCACTCCAAAAGGCATGACAACATATCCATAATGCCCATACTTAGTCTGAAAATCCGTTTTCAGTATATACTCGTCCTTCACTCATATTCGATGATAACCAAACTTTAAGTCTATCTTTGAGAAAATTGTCGCTCTATGCAACTGGTCCATCAAATCATCAATCCTCGACAAAGATTACTTATTTTTTATGGTGATCTTGTTAAACTAGCAATAGTCAACACATAACCTTGAACCACCATGCTTCTTCTTTACCAACAACAATGGTGCTCCCTAAAGGGAAACACTCGGCCAAATCATCTATTTTTGAAGCAACTCTTCAACTTGTTTCTTCAACTTAGCTAACTTTGTAGGTGTTATATAATAAGGTGCCATTAACATTAGCCTAACTCTTGGAGCCAAATTAATGGTGAACTCAATTTCTCGCTATGGAGGTAAATAAGGTACATCCTCAAGAAAGACTTCAAGAAAATCCCTAACTACTACCACAAAGTCTAAGTTTACATCACTCTTGATTTTCAGGAAGGATAAGATCATGTATCCTTGTGCTTTTTCTTCTAAAGAAACTTGTGCTTGGTTGGCAGTGATAAGTCTAACATCTTAGGGGTTAGGGAAGATAAAGATCTTTCTGGCACAATTTATGAAGATATGGTTGGAAGATAATCAATCCATTCCTAGAATCACATCCAAGTCAAATAAAAGGAGACAAATTAAGTTAACTTTGTAACTGCGTCCACTGACAGAAATAGGAAAATTAACACAAACAATTGTGGTTTCTATAAGAGTAGTTGTAGGAGTAGAAACAAGCAAATTAAGTGACAAAGGATAAGTAGGAAACTTCAATCTTTCCACACAGTCATAGGAAATAAAAGAATGGGTGGCGCATGAATCAAACAATACAGATAAGAGATTATCAACTATATCACACTTACCATGTATGAGGTCATCAAATATAAACGCTTCTACCCCACTTATAGCAAAACCCTTACCAATTGTTGTTAGCTTCACAATATTTACAACATTCACTATAGATTTAGCTTTGATCAATACTCCACAATCTTTAGCTATGTGACCGAGCTTCTGACACTTAAAGCCCAAGTTACTCTTTTGAGGGCACTAAGAGGCATAATGAGGTCTTCCATATCTAAAGCATCTAACTCCTTGGGCTCCAGTTTGAGATGTAGTGGAATGACTTTGAACAACTGATCCTCCATATTGTTGTTGAAGCCTAAAATGCCCTTGCTGTCCTTGGGGTCTACTATAGGGCTTCTTTTGATGATTCCCTTTCTTGGATCTAGATAATCCAACTCCATGTGTCCTCACTACTTAGGTGCCACTCTCCAAATTCTCCACCATCTTAGATTTCTCCACGAGAGTAGGGAACTATCTAATGGTCATAAGAATGATCATCCTTTTTAGCTCATGCTTCAAATCCTCTTCAAACTTTCTGCATCCCCATTCTTTGGTAGTCACCTGAGAGTAGAATCGAGACAAGTACTCAAATCGAGTCGTGTACACACTAACAGTCATGTTTCCTTGATACAATCTCATGAACTCTATCTCGTTTGCATGCTTGGCACTAGTTGGCAAATACTTCTCCAAAAAATGCTCATGGAAATTATCCCAAGTCATAGCCTTTCCATGGGCTCCATCAAATGTTGGCTCCTTGCCATTAGTACTCTGCCTCTCCAAAAGCATGATATAACATATCAACTTTGGTCATCAAGGCAAGCCATAGCCTTGAAGATCTTGTCCATCTCTCAGATCCAATGGTCAACTATGTCTGAGTCAAACTCTCTTCTAAACTATGGAGGATGATTCTTCCTAAACTCAGCTAGTCCTTGAAATTCTAGAGGAATAGTAACTCAAGCAGCTTTGCAGTAGCTCAGGCTATCTTAAGCTATACCATAACAGCCTGATGCTGTTAAGCCATAATAGCATTTTGCTGAGTCATCAAAGTAACCATTGTCTCTATCGCATGACAAATTTGAGATAGATCAGCCTAAAACGGGGGTGGAGGTGAATTAGGTCTCCTTATTGAGATCTTTCAAAACCACCTAACATTAGAAAATAAACATTAGCAATAACCATTGAACAACAATCACTTCCTTCTTAGGAAGATCTATAACAAAGTTAAGCAATCATGGCAAATCTCAATTTCAAGCACACACAACAAAAGACACAACGAACCTATTTCCCATAGGTTTATTTCCAAAAGAAACGACTAGCTTTGATACCATAAATGTAACAACCTGTTGTTGCTACATGACACCAACAACTGATACATAGTTGAGATAGTTTAGTTTTAAATTTTCAATATTAATTTATCTGTGAAAAACACGTGTGAATAATTTTTTTCTCTTTTTTTTTATATTGTCTATATGAACATTGACATCATTAACCTCAGTTGGGTCACTTCACAATGCATAAATATAAGCAACAAAAAATAATTAATGTGCCTTATGGCACTATAACCTATAGATACATTCGATATCAGAGTATTTCAAAAAGGTGAGTGTAAAAGAAACCAAGTTCAATGTGCCATAAACAACATCATGTATATCAAAATAGGGGAGGGGAATACAAAACATACTCTCTAGATGGCCATAACTATACATCTTTAAAAAAAATAACAAAAAGATAGTTTCTCAACACTAGAAATATTGATGTGACGCATACTGCTAGTCACACCACACCATTTCATGTGGCAACATCTCCAAATTCAGCCACAAGTGGCCCGATCCATCATAGTCTCATCGTCTGCTCCTGCATTATCAATGTGATCATCATAGTCAAACAAGAAAAGCAAGGGTAAGCTTACTTAAATTAACATAGCATATAAGCAATATGGATACATTGTAAAGCATAACGATAAGAATAAGATCTTTCAACATAAAGCAATTCATTCACATCAATAATCATTTGAAAAATGTATAAGTTACTGATAACCATGCTATATATAAAGACTTAATCCCATGGATATTTTCAACATTTTGAGTGACTGTCATAGATATGTTCTTGAACAGGGCACCATAGGATCTTGTGATAGCATCTTAGTCACTCATCCACCACTATTGGGGAACAACGTAGCTCCAATCAATGGATAGGATCTAATGGTTTACCAAAATAGATTTACGTGGGTAGTGGCTCACCATGACTAAAGGCTTGCAACGACCTTAGCCCACTGTGGAATCGCTCGTTTACCTATCCCCAGGCCTAGGTGCAATGGCCCTCACTGACCTTTCTAGCACTAGGTTGGAGATCCTATATGAGTTTCAACTATAGTCAATCACCCAACTTACATGCCTGCTCACAACGCAACCACAATTGAGAACTCATGCATTAATACATGTGCAACACACCAATATCAATAGTTTAACCCACAACATTCATCATTCCACATAAGCATCTTTATCATGGTTATATGTAGATTCCCTTGTGGTTTAAGATACGATAACCCTACACTTGTCATCTCAACTATAGCCTACCTCAAGGTCCTAAGTTCCATCATCAACAACTACGAGTCCATCCCATCAAGATTGAGACTACTCAACATCGTCCAAAAGTATTTCCAACATTTCTTTAAAGATTTTAGAGAACAATCCATTTGATATATCTTTTCTCTTGCCTTAAGGAGTAAAATATTTTATTTGGTATCAATCTTTTTTTTTTATATAATAGATTAAAATATGAAGTGACAGACTTAAATTCTAAAATAACATATTAAATTTTGAAATAACGGATTAAATTCTATAAAAACAAATTAACTTTTGTAATAACATATTAAATTTTGAAATAATCGATTAAACCAATCAAAAATGCACCAGAAGTCATTTATGATATAAATAATTGATTATAAACCTCTATAATTGATTATTCCTAAACCAATGTCAAGAAAATGATCCTTAGAGCTCAAAATAATCAATTATAAGCCTTCATAATCAATTATTTCAGAGCTACTATCCAGAAAACAACATCTGGAGCTCAAAATAATCGATTATAATGTTCATATAATTGATTATTCATGACAAAATGCAGAAAAACATGACTTTTCAACAAAAAAGCTGAATTTATTGCAACCAAAGCCATTCCCCCCATTTCAAATGTCTCAACAATTAAACAATTCATCAACAAAGCATTTCCAAATGTCAAAATGCATCTATAACAATTCACCACATTGAATCAACACATCCACATCAAGATTTAAACATCCCAACATCAAACCACAAATATGCATCCAAGACAACAACTTTTTCTAAACACTGGTTTAATAACCATTATAACACATCATATATCATCAGAAAACAAGAAAAAGGGGTGAGCTTCGCTTACCTTAAAGTACTCACAAAGTTAGGACTTCTAGGGAGAGGAAAGAAAAAAGGGTTCTTTGAGCCAAAGGGAGAGACTTTGCTTAACACTAGTAGAACTCCAAAGCTCAAAGAAAAGGAGAGCCTTACTTTGGAAACTCACTTTGAGCCTGGTCCAATGGAGTGTGGAGACGGTTAAAGCTCTTCTTTATCTGAGAGAAAAAGGAAATAAATGGGGAAGGAGGATGTTTTCCAATGAGAGAAAGAAAGAGAGGGTTTGGGTGAGTGAATTTAAGTGAATAAATGGGTAAGAAAAGAGAGCGGGCGTGGTCTCTCTCTTCTTTCCCAACGTTGATCAACTGAAAAATAAAGGGTGGGAAAGAAAATCATTGTCCTTTCGGACAGTAACTAACAGTGAAAAAATACATAAAAGAGTATAATGGGGTCATTACTTGATCCCTTTAGATCATAAAATTGGAAAGTAAATGACTCACCAAATTTTTTCTAAGACATTTAGAAAATATTTAGAATGCTTCAGAGAAATTTCCTCAACTCCTAGAATTTCCTAACTTGAATACTTCAGGGAATCAGATTAAAATACTACTATTTTAATCATTGGTGCTTAAACAACAATACAACATGCATAGTAATTTAATTATGATTAGAATTGACTAACCACAAGTAAATTCACAAGACTTTTGACTATTTGCTCACTTTTACGGGTACTCTTACATTGTTTGTTCACAACATAGTCCTAGTTTTAGTAAAATCTTCTACAGAAACTCATATAAAAAATCATCGAATGTTCATTTATTACTTTTTTCGTGGAACTAAATTTAAATTACTCTTGTAATAATTTTAAATCACTTAAAACACAGATTAGGAACATAACCATTGTTACATAATCAAATCAAGAATTAGATATCCTAGTTTGGGTAAAGGGTTTTGCATCAAAGCATTAATCTTAATCTAACTTTGTTGATTCAAACTACAATTTCATGTTATAGTTTGAATTGAATGTGAAACCAGGGGCATAGAAAGACAAGAAATGGTATTCATACCGTGGTCATTTTATTGAATTGAATCTTGATAAATGTTATAGTTTTTATTTTAATTTCTTTTTGAGTATTAGTTTTTAGCTTGTAATCTTTTCAATTAATTTTGGTTTGTTCAAATAGTATTGATTTGGTAATAGTTAGTACTTGTATCAATCTTGTGAGAACGATACTCTACTTACTATTTTATTACTTAATACGCATATCTTTCTTTTTTTTTTAAAGGAAAACTTGATACATATATTTGGTATACTTGCTATGCCAATAAATTAATGACCTACACCTTCTAATAAAGCCTTGTTTCATTGCTTCTAGGAATTGAGAAAACCATTTGAATATATGGTTGCTTCTTATGTTAAGCCTTTCAACTTCTAGTCTAACAACTATACAAGGTTAGTTTGCCTAACCATGTTAACACTCACCCTTTGATGTTTTATAGGTTTCATCATCAGAATTTGTGGATAGAGTGTCACTGATACCACCATTCATTGTTGGTGTAATAGTTGGCTCTTCAAGTAGGTTAAAGAGCCAAAACAAGATTTAGTGGCTCAATAAATTTGGACTTGCCATTGTCATTGACACAATAAATATGCACACACATACATACATATATGTATATACATGTATATATGTATAAATGTACATATATGTATGCATACATGCATATGTATATATGCATACATATGCATATATTCTAATAACCACCATTGCCACTGCCACCACAATCGCTGACACCACCACCACCACCATTTTCGCCCTTAATGTGACACCCTTTATCCTAATGCTAATTATTAAATAAATATTATGGAAATATAACATATTTTTCATTTGCAGAACAAAATCGTAATTTAAAATCATTATTTGCACATGGTAAAGGACATCACATGCATAACTCGTAACATTCTAAACTCCATAAAATACTTTACTAATTAATAAAAAGATAGTGGCCCACAATTGGCCTTACAAATCTTTGAAAATAAACCAAATTAAGATGTAAAACTAATAATGCTAAGTTCAAAAGCTAAGGATATAAAATAGTAATTTTGCAAGCCTCGATGTCAGAATCCTATCAGAGAAAAACAAACCCA
The DNA here is from genome assembly GCA_004329165.1 of Spatholobus suberectus. Taxonomy (NCBI): domain Eukaryota; kingdom Viridiplantae; phylum Streptophyta; class Magnoliopsida; order Fabales; family Fabaceae; genus Spatholobus; species Spatholobus suberectus. The sequence goes on from CM014733.1 coordinate 35,390,173, forward strand.
AGTAATAATAAATTAGACTGTAACGAGGCTAATGCCTCTACTCTAAGGCTCCTTCTCAAGGTCCTATTAGATGTCACTTGTGTATCACATGCATAGACAGAAAAACACCAAAACAAAAGGAAGTGAGATACATCTCACATCATGCTCAAAGTATGACAGTAGAAATAGGTAGAATACACAACGCATGTAACACCTATACTTTAGCCTATTAAAGTATTTTCTCAATTACTCTATATTTATTTTTGGAGAACCGGATGGGAATCTAAAAAATTTGATCCCTACGGTTATGTTTGTATTATTATGTAGTACTTAGTTTAGATTTTTCTGAAGAACGGACCTGAAAATTGGTAAAATGACCGTTTCGTTCTTAAAAAGTCATATAACATAATTAATAAACAAAAATAGTTAGAAGTGTTTAAAAAATTATTTTAAGTCATCAATATACTTAGAATAATTAATAATAATTTTATAAATTTTTGAAATAATTTTTGTGAAATGACAAAAATACCCTTATTTCAATTTTCAATTATTTTTCTAATATTTGACAATCTAATTCTTAAAAATTAGGAAGAAATCTCAAAATTATATTTTTGGTGGTTAGATTTAGAATGTCGAGAGTTATCTAGTTTTTTTTTAATATTTTTTTGAGTCGGAACCCCGAAAAATGAGAAAATGATGATTTTTCCCTTATTTCTCAACATTAAGGGATGACATGAGAAAAAGATTCAATTAAAATTAAATGTCAATTTAAGTTTGAAATCATATGATATATATTAAAGTATAATTTTGAAAATTTTTTGGAATTCCGATGCAAAATGACCAAAATGCTCCTAGGTGTCTGTCAAGCCTTGCCAGTATTGGTTTGACATCTAGAAATGGTAAAAATGATAATTTCAGTTTATTTATAGGTTTACATTTAATTTTAGAATTTTCATAAAAATTTGGTATTTATTGAATTAAAATGATTTTTTAATGGACTTTATAGCTTTTAAATACAAAATAAATACATAAAATTTGAAATAAATTAATAAAAATTAAAATTAATTATTCAAAATTTATTTTTAATAAAAAATAATGTATATGGTTTGTTTTGCATTAAAATGCATTATTTTGATATTAAAAGCTAATTTTTAGTTAGAATTTTATCGGTGCCGGTTAATTTACTTACGGATAAAATTTACACTAAGGAGCTTAAAGACAGCTCATGGAGCACGTCCCTAAGCCTAGGAGGGGTGATTCACCACCTATTTTTGAATATGTGTCCCTATATTATTAAAAAGAAAATAAAAATAGGTTTTATGACATAATGCATGATGTCATTTTTTTTGGACACCTAAGCCCACTTTTCCTCTATAAATAGCCCTCATTTGGGGCAGATTTTCACTCACTCCTTCCCTCTCTTGGTTGACCAAAAATATTTAGAGAGCTTCTCTCTTTACAATTTTTTTTACTTTATTTTTATACTAGAATTTTACTAGTTTTCTAACAACTAATAAAGTTCTCTTCCTAGAAGCTTTGCACCATCAATTCCATCATCTTCATCGACCATCTTTGAGGTAATAGGGAAAGTGGGGTTAGTTCTAAATTACTGTCACTTTGCATGTTGGCAGGAAGGGTTTTCTCCTAAACCAATTTAAGCTTAAGTTTATTATTATTATTATTATTATTATTATTATTATTATTATTATTGTTATTGTTATATTATTTGATGTTAAATTTTAATTTTTGTTAAGTTGTTACTCTGTCCAAATTTAGATATTAAATTATAATTGCTAAATTATTACCCTACTCAAAGTTAAATTAGTAAATCATAATTACTAGGTTGTTACTCTGCTCAAATTTAGAAAATTAAAATGTATTTATTTAGTTGTTATTCTTTTAAAATTTTAGTAATTAAATTATAATTACTATGTTATGATTCTGTTAAAATTTTACGTAATTACTAAATTGTTACTTTGTTAAAATTTTGATATTATGTAATTTCTGTAATATAAGGCAAAAATGTTGATTGTACTAATGCTCAAACTAAATGAGACCAAAGAAACCTCTGCTTGAGAAGTTAAGAATTAATAGTTTAGTGAATAATGTAAAGTAAGTGACATGCAGTGACATGGCACCCTACTAGGTGTAACACCCTCATTTTAGACTTATGTTTAATTCATAATGTCTGTGAAATTACCAAGGAATTAAGAAACTAACAGTTAATCTTAATTTCTCTACATTAAGGGTTGACATATAAAAAATGACTAAACGACTGTGAGTTGTCATTTTTAACTTAGAAATATGTCACACATATTAAAATATAATTTTGAAAATTTTCTAGAATTTTCTGAGATTTATGTGGAAAATGATCAAATTGTCTTCCATTGACTGCTAGAATTGTAGCCGGTATACGTGAAATATGTAAAAAAGACAAAATGAACATTCTCAGTTCATTTTTGGGATAGATATTTAATTTTATAATTTCCATAAAAATTTTGGAATTTTCTGAGTTAAAATGAAATTTCTATGAATTTTTAACTCAAAAATATCGAATAAATACTCAAAAATTCGAATTTAATTACTAAAAATTAATTTTAGATTTTGGAAATTACTTTTAATAAATAATTAAGGTGCTCACCAAATTCCAAAGAAAAATTCATTCAATTGCTATAAAAACCAAATTTACAAGTTTAAAGACGTTTTATCGAAACCGATTGATTCTTCTGCAGAGAAAATAAAACGTAAAGACCTATGGCACATTGATCAAACACTCTGCAGACCCATCCCTCTCTTTTTCCCACATGTCATAAAAAGAGAATTTAAAAAAGAAAAAGAGAAAAGCAAAGTTACTTTTTTCCTCCTTTTCTAGCCACATATTCCTCTATATAAGCTAGCCCTTGGGACAGCTTCTTCACCTCCCTTTTCAGCCCAAGGAGCACGTCCAACACTCTCTCTCTCCCCCTAATTCCATTTTTAAAGCTTCCCTACACAAAAAACCTTCATTCCCTCCTTCTTCCACCCTCCATCAAAGGCACCACCATCCATCACCTTGTTAGAAGCAAGCACTCATCCTCCTCCTTTTCTCCAACAACAAAAACGTGAGGTACATAGGGGGGGAGTGGGGTGTTCTTAAATTTATTTCTTTCATGTAGATGATGTATGGGTGGGTTTGGCCCTCAAACCCTTAGTATGTTGTTGTTTTACTACCTTTATTCTTATTTCTTTTCCTATTGTTGTTTATAGTTTTCTGTTGTGTAGTTGTTTACTTTAATTTATGTTGTTCTCTTTTATTCATGGCTGGAAGTGTTATTTAAAATTGCTATTTACATCTTAATGTTAGCTTATATGGCTACATTACCCTAAAATGACCAAAGTTTGGTTGAAGAACTCTAAAACCTCTAAACCAAAGCTTTAAAATTGTAAACTCCATTTAACTTGGTAATAAACAGAAAAAGGGAAGACTTTTATAACATATAAACACTTTTGAAACCTTGATCCAGTCCTTCCAAAGGGGATTTATGAAAATGGTCACTTTCTTAAGACAAGAATGAAACTTTACTCATCACCAAGACCCTAGAACTTCAAGGACTTTTAAAACTAAAACCAAAACTCAGCTGACCATTAAAAGTTGACATTTTTATCTCCCTCTAAGTCACGGTTTTGAATGAAGAGAATGGATGATTATTTTAGTGTTTGACCTACCTAATAACTCTAAAATTTTATTTTAGTCATTAAAGATCCACAACTTAGTGAAAAGAGTGATTTTTGTAGAGAGGTATCTAAGTTCCAATGAGCCGACTTCGATTTCTGTCTAAACAACCGACATTGTTTTCGCAATAACTTGAGCTACACTCAATAATTTTAAGTGATTATTCTTTTGATGAAAATTAGACAAAATTATGTTCGAAATGGACACAAGAATCGTTAAAAAAGGCTAAGAAACGATGAAGTTACACTTTTTAAAAGTTGGGGTTACTTTTTAGATTACGGTAACTGGCAATGTTCACTTAAATGCTATTTTTAAACTTTCTAGTGCGAGTCAACTGATTTTTCTTGAACGAATATAAATTAGATTCCCTAAGATTTATTTGGATATATAGTTTTCCTACTTTAGTCATCGTTTACTATTTTTATCAAATTTTACAATCGAAGTCACACGTGCTGTTTCTGACCTAAGACGTCTTTCTCAATAGCATACTTTGATAAATCATCATAAATCGACTAGGCCTTAGTTTTTGGAGTTTGCTTGGATTCTAATGAACTTTTTGAAAATGATCTCCTTGTTTGCAAAAAAATTAAATAGGGATACGAAAATAGCAAGGGAGTGTTACTGGTGCTCCAGTAAGGGCCTCCTAACCTCTCTGCCTTGTTATTTTCTTATCTATTTTTCTATATTTTTGTTTGGGTTTGGGATTATCTTTAATGATTTATAAAATAGACAAAAACATCTTTCCAACAAGCTATAGATCATGGAAAACAAAAATCGTTAGCCTACTCAAATTGAATTTCAAATCCAAACTTAAAAATTGTGCTCTCTGGAATTTCGGTTTTGGAACAAAAAAATGAAAAAACATGCTTCTAGCCACTAAATCCTTATTTTCTATACTTAGGACCTAAAATGAATCTTTTTATTTAAAGTTAAACAAAATTCCCTTTTAAGGAATAAACCCTATCTATTTTTACATAATTTAAAAGGAGTCTTTCTTAACTAAGACATAAAGTCTTATTTTGATATCATGAAATAAGTGATTTGTTTTACTAAATTTTTTTAGAATCATGATTAATTACTACTAATTAACTTCGTCAAAATAGATAGATGGTGACATCTAATATTGTTAGGTAATTCGGTATATAAGACATATGGATAGTCATATACTAAGTATTAATTAATTAAGTTGAACTTTTCATTAAACACCTAAGTTCCTAATTAAGAAATTAAATGACTAAATCAAATCACTATTAGCTAACTTAGGGCCTCCTAAGTAAGATTAAATCTTTAAATTAGACCTTTAAGATAATGGAGACAAATCAATGCTAATCTTCTAGTTTCCTATTCGTTGTTTTGTTTTCTCGAATTATATACTTAGAATCTCCTTACATTATATTGCGATGAGAACCTTTGTATTAAGAGGCAGAGATGTTGAGGAGAGACTGTGCTGGTACTCAGGTGAGTTGAGACCAGAGAAAGCTCTGTTCACATTGAGAAGGTTAAGAAAGGACAGTGGTGGAGTCATAAAGTAGTGTGATGCGAGGGACATGCTAGGGCATGGCACCCTACATAGGAAGTTATAGTTGGTACGCTGAGGAATGAAAGGCAGGGACCCACTTGTAGCGGTCTTGGGGGTAAGGCGTCAAATGGTGAAGGTCTTAATGACCGAGGTAGTGCTCTCGAGCCAGGATATTCACCTGACTAAGCTTGGCAATCTCGACAACTGCTCAGCATTCTAGGATTGGTGTAAGAGTATACCTTTGTGTGGACAGTGAATGTCCTAAGCTGTTGCTCTATTCCTTGATGATGATGAAGATTGTACCATGTTGAGTAGAGGTATATGTACTCCTAGTCACTTTTCGGTTTTGTTAAAGAACCATGTTAGGAGTATGGATCTATACAGTGTCAAGGGTAGATGTTACAACTTAGATAAACCCTAAGTTCCCTTTTTTTTGGGTCAACTATGTCTTGTCGGTATAAGATGGTAAGATACCCTACCATTTATGTGAAAGTAATTTTGAGAACAAATTGCCTCACTCCTCCGTATTTTTCTTTTATGCATAATCGTTGTGGTTGATACTTAAAGATGGTAGCATTCCCTGTCCTGTTGAATATTCACGTTGATTTTGATGTTGCGAGGACATGGAGTTATGACGAGGAGGCGAACTATCTTACTCACCGTGGCTTTGTCACTATTACGTTCATGTCTCCTATTCCGGGAGCGTTCATGCCTCCTATGACTTGGACATTCCCGATCTTGGTATCATTCTCACTGCCACCGCATTTCCATCATGCGCCTCCACCACCCTCATCTCCACCAGCAGGTGCAGAGATCCCTATTGCAACACCATACATACAGGCGTATCCATCGCTACCAGCTGAGCACCTTGTGGATGATGTACAGCCCCCTGAGGAGGGATCACCCAAGGAGGTGGAACTGGCCGAGTCCCCTATGGACTATTCTGTGCCCGACGATTGGTCCACCCTCTTCTCCTCCTCTTCTGGACCCGAGGCACCCAGCGAGGTGCCTAATGGCCATGCACACCACGGAGAGGACACAAACTCTGAGGAGACGCAGTTAGACGAGGATTGGTAGACCCCATCCAGTGGTTCTTCTTTTGATACAGGGGCTGGGAGTAGATCTCTAGACACTGCTCTGGTTAGGATAGTAGGTAGCTAGTGTCTGTTCATGTACTTTTGAGATTTTCTTGTATTTTTTTTATTTCAATTGTATTCAGTTATGATGTGTTCAGCTGTATTGTGCTTCAAAAACTTAGATGTATATGATTCTGACTATATGACATGTATCGTTTCCTCATCTCTTACTTCCATTTCCAAATTTCGTTTTATTTATGATTTCTTTACTTTAAAAAGTTTCGTCAGACAACCGCGCGTGATATAAAAGGTGAATAATTTTCTCGTGTTTTTCTTAATCTAAAATCAAATTAACTAAATAAATAATTAAATAAACACGAGATATGTTCAATATGAACGAGTGTCACACTAGGGAAGCTATAGTTTGGTACATTGAGGAATGAAAGGCAAGGACCCATTTGCATGGGTTTGGAGGGTAGGCACCGGGTGGTGAAAGTTCCAATGGCTAAGGTAGCGCCCTCAAGCTAGGATATTTGCCTAACCAAGCTCGATAACCCGACAACTGCTTAGCATTCCAAGATTCGTTAGAGTTTACCTTAATAAATAGATATCCTGACTATTATTTTCCTCAATAATGATGAGGACTGTACCATGTAATGATGTTGATGAAGTATATGTACTCCCAATCACTTTCCAGGTTCTGTTGAGAACTATTACTCACTAATGAAAAGTATAGATCCATACCAAGCCAAGAGTAGTCTAGTACAATTTAAAATAAACTCTAAGTTCCCTTCTATTGTCAACTATGTTTTATCTTTATTTTATGGTAGAATTCCTACCATAATGTAAAAATCATTTTAGAACAAATCACCTCACTTCATTATTTTTCTTCCATGTATGTCTGATCGCGATTATTGAAGAAGATGGAAACGCCCAATGACGCTAAGGACGAGTTAGAGGACACACTATGAACAAGGATTTGTAGACTTAGTTTATAGTATTTTCTTTCTGTATAAGGGATAGGGTAGATGAACATTGTTCTGTATAGGATCTTTTTGATATATATATATATATATATATATATATATATATATATATATATTGAGTTAGACAGTATCTATCTTTTAATGTATTTTTAGTCTTTCTATATTTTATGTTTGTCATGTATTATCAAATCATGATGTATTGTTTTACGACATTTATGTATATATAGTATTTCTCTTTCATTTTTACTACTATTTCAAAATTCTGTTTAATTTTAGAACTTTTCTATTAAAAGAATCAGAAAAATTTTGCTCATAATAATTAAATAACTAAATCAATACAGATTATGATTAATAAGAATGGGTGTTACAACAAATGCATAATTTGAATAACAATAAGGATTAAAAACACACAAACATATGCAATGTAATATCACCTAACTTCTCTTTCTTATGCATATGTGGCACCAATCTAAGTTCATCTCGAAAGTAGACTAAGAGTAAGTGCACGACCATAAGAAGCATCATCAGTATTGATGTCTTCTGCTTTTGCACCCTCAACTAGTATAATATTCCCCGATGACTAGTCAATGTTACCTAGTCTCGCCAGTACACTCTGGCTCCAATGGATAAGCATGGGCCATTAGAGTTTTCCAACCAAGTACCACCTCTAAGGCCAAGGTTAGACAACCCATCTCGGCCACTACTAGCCAAATTTCTACATAATTTCTTTCTCCACATAACTCAATGTCATTATGCATGATCACATACAATGCTTACAGTATTTCATAGGTTTTTATCATATATCATTAACACAATTTCATATCACACTTAGTTTTCTCAAGGTTAGTAGTAATCATAAGATGTAAATTCAACAAGGCATCCAAACAATGGTAATCATATAATGAATAGGCATGGAAGGTCAACAACATCAACTTTAGTGTCTCGGTGGGTCACGCTTAGCGCCAACCCTTAGCGCTTAGTGCCACTTCACTTTACTTCCAGACCCACTCTCTGGTAGGTCCACGCTTAGCGCCAAAAGATTGGTGCTTAGTGTCACTTATACGGAGAATTTGCTGTTATACACACGCTTAGCGCCAACTTTTTGGCGCTTAGCATCATCACGTTTAGCGTTAAGGTTCTGGTGCTTAGCACTAAACCCCTAAAGGACTAGGAGTTGCTCCTTGCCTCTCCTATGCTCAGCTCCAAATCTGGCACTTGGCGCCACCATGCTCAACACCAAACCTTCGAGGAACTCCCTGTCTCTCCCCCACTTAACGCCAAAATTTTGGTGCTTAGCGCCTGCTTGCGAATTCTACAGATCGCGAGGGTTTGCACAACGTGCAACCTATCATTTTTCATGGCTTTCAAGCACTCCAAAATAGATTAATTAATTCTTAATCACTCTTATTACCTTTCTTATTGTTCAATCTATTCTATAAACTCATCACTCACAATTCTCTCAAAACCCATTAAACCCTAATCTAGGCACAAAGGGGAAGGAAGAATAGTCATAACAATCAACATACATAATTAATCATGAAATTACTATAAAATGCATAAATGATGGGGAAAATCACATTCTCCTTTACACACAATTCACAAAACAATTAGGGTCTAGGGCCAACCCCTCTACCCACGACCAAAGCCATACCCATGAGTGACTGGGCGAGATAACTCACTCCCCCTTTACCTTGAAAGAAACAACCTTCGATAAGAGGATGCGAACGGTGTAGTAGCATCTTCCTACGACTCCTCACTTCTTGACTGTAGTGGCTTCAATGGCACGATATCTCGCAAAAGGCACAAGAGAGAATGAGGAGAAGGATTAGGTTTTCAAGAAACCTAAGGGACTCTTAAAGCTAACTTTGGGCTTATGAAAACTAAGCCCAATACAAGGGTCTTAAAACTTTTAAAGACACTTCAATTACAAAACCTAAATTTAAAGGCTCAATATCTCTTTTTCCCAAAATACCATTTTATTAAAAACAAGATAAAACAAAAAAATAAAATAATAATACTTATAATAATACGTATTAATTAGAAGGAAAACATTGGGGTGTTACAGCCAACAACCCCACTGCCATTGTAGCTACCACTCCCGCAGCCGCCACTACTATCGTATTAAGATAATTAATATTAAATAAGATATTGCATTAAATTTCACACTATTTTGCTTGTGTTATTCATTGTCCCTCAAACAATGTACATGACAAAAAGTTGTTTTGTAATTTAAGTGTTTGTCTTGTGTTGTACCTTAGTGCGTATCAAACACACTCTTAAGGTTTTGACATAGGAGTTAAGAAATGCAATTAATATTTTAGATTTCAAAACAATTATTTTTAAATTTCCTAATATACCCCTATCTTTCATATTAATTAGTTTCTTTCCCCTTTATATTTCCTTTATATTTTCTCACTCCACAATAAATGTTTAGGGATATAATAGGAAAAAATATTTAATATTTCATTGATATTTTAAAATGACAATTAAAATAGGATAATTTTTTTTTACTAAAGCGTCAAACAAAATGGGATAGAGGAAGTATATTACTTTCCAAAATGAATTTAAATAAAAGGCTAAATTACATTTTTGGTCTCCTATATTTCTTAATCCGCAATTTTGGTCCCCTTACTTTTTTCTAGAGACATATAGTCCTCTTATTTTTAAAAATCCACAATTTTGGTCCCCATATTTTTTTAGAGACATTTAGTCCCCCTATTGTTGAAAATCTGCAATTTTGGTTTCGCTGTCAAATCTCTTGCGTTGACCGTTATTGGTTTAATGTTGACTCTGACATGTCAACATTGACTCTGACTCTAACATGTTATGTAAGTATTGATACGTCAGAGTCAATTTTAAATTACTAATGGTCAACGCATGAAATTTAACAGTGTGACCCAAATTGTGGATTTTTAAAAATAGAGGGACTAAATGTCTTTAAAAGAAAATAGGGGGATCAAAATTGCGGATTAAAAAAATAGAAAAACCAAAATACAATATAGCCAAATAAAAAAGTAAAGTTAGCAACATGAGAACCAGGCTACAGTACCTCTTTGGAAATGAGCTTTAAGGTGAAAGACTCAACCTTCAATTTGCACCCCTTTCCATAACCATACGTTAATGCAATGGAGTGTTAAGCGTCTCAACATTTCTCCATAATCAACCAATGCCAACTAAGGTTAACATTAATAGCAACTTCAATAATAATAAATCATAATAAACTTGTAATCATGGGTAAATAAGTTACACAAGTTGATTCGTCCGACAAGTGGAGCGGAGTGTAATTGCTTGCCTTATTTGGAGTTCAATCATTTCCAAAATATCAAGGTAGGGACTGTTATTTTCCCTAACAATTACTCCCTCCATTTTTTTTTACTTGTCAGGTTTTTTAGAAAATTTTGTTTCTATTTATCTATTATTTTCAAAGTTTAAAATAACATTAATTACTTTTTTTTTATCAATTATACTCTTACATCTCACCTACTCTTTTCAGTTTTTTTATTTGTCTCTATTTTAAAATTTTTTTGTTTTTATTTATTTATCATTTTCAAAGTTCAAGATAACATTAATTACTTTTTTTGTCAATTATACCCTTACTTCTCACCTAGTTTTTAATTAATTTACACATTTGTAACTAGTATATATTTATTGTGGAGTAGAAATGAGAAAGGGTACATTAGGAAATTTCAAAACTATTTTATGAAAAACAAGAAAATTTATTGTATTTCTTGATTTGTGTATAAAGACCTTAAATGATAGTTAAGGAACAGAGACTGTAATTTTTAATTAATTTACATATTTACAACTAATATGTACTTATTGTAGAGCAGAAAAAGAAATAATATAATAGAAAATTTAAAACTATTTAATGAAAAACAAGAAAATTTATTATATTTTTTAATTTGTGTATAAAAACTTTTAATGACACTTTAAAAAGAATGAAAGTAGTATTTTAATACTATTCCTCATAGGTATTGTTTGGTAACAGCGAAATAAGGTGGAAGAGAGCGAAAGAGAATGGAAATGACAAAATTCCCTCCGTTTGTTAAAGTGGAAAAGCGCTGAATTTTTTTTTTAAAAATGGGGTCCACGACGAAAATCTTCCACCCAAAAGTGTGAAGATTTGCAAAGAAATCATACAACTCTCGTCAGTCTTGTCGGTGTACGTGGTGCTGTGTGGTGTCTTTTTGTGTGTGACCTAGGTCATCCAAAATTGATTTTGGATAAAGCAAATCGATTTGCTCGACGCATGTATGGAATGCATTCTAAAATTGATTTAGGTAAAGTGAAAATCGATTTTGTGACTTGTATCATCGGAAAACCGATTTGTGTGGCTTAAAATCGGTTTAGGCCTGCTTATTGACAGTAGGGGTGGCAAAACAAGTTCAACCGCTGGGTCAACCCGCCTGACCCGCCATTTTTGGCGGGGCGAGTAAGCCAGTAAAACCCGCCAACCCGCCCTGCCCACTCGCCAACCCGCAACCCGCCACCTTTTTTTTTTTTAATTTTCTCCTTCCTCAGTTATTGTACCAAAGACATTAATTAAGAAAAAAGAAGTAAAAGATGCTCTACACACACTACTCCACATTCGCAATGTTATCTTAAAAAATATAATGATAACAATAACACATGTGTTTGGGGTTAGTTCTACTTGTAATTAAATACAATTCAATGCTATACTAAAAAATATAATCCCTCATACTTTTGAATGAGATGTGTTATTTATTTTCAAGTAAATTATTTTTATAACTTTTGAGTGAAAAAATATAATTTCTCTTTCATATATTTAATGTATAATAAAATAATAATAAAATTATAAGTCAAACAATCAAAGATTCAAAGTGATATAACGTGTATTAAAATAAAAATTATTTAATCTAATTCAATTAGATGATAACAAAAAAAATTAAATTTAATTGAGTTTTTTTATAAAAAAAAAGTGGGGTGGGTCAACCCACCAACCCGCATTTTTCAACCTGCCAACCTATTTTTAGCTGGTCGACTCGCCAACCCGCCCTTTATACAACCCATTGACTCACTCATTATTTTTTGGCAGGCCAACCTGCCAACTCGCCACTAGGCGGGGAGGGTTCAATTTTTCAACCCACTTCTGTCGGCGAGTCAACCTGCCTTGCCTCGCTTTTGGCGGGTTGATGGCGGGTCGGGGCAGGTTGGCCCGCTTTGCTACCCCTAATTGACAGCAATCAAAATCGATTTATGTATGGGTAAAGTTGATTTTGCTACACTAGCATTGCAAAATCGATTTTGTGTTAGTTTAAAATCTATCTTATATATTAAATGAGAACAACTATCTTGAACTAGAGCGTTTTTAGCTGCTATTCTTTAATGAGAGTGTTTTCAGTTGTCATTCTTCAATGAAAGCATTTGTAAGAATTTTTTAACTTCTTATCTCTTTCAATCTATCATTTTCAATATGTTTAGTTTTAAATTGAATTTCAATATTTTTTTAAAAATTATCAATAATTAAAAATTAATATTGTATTACAGTAATTGTTTATTATAAATTTAAAATATACTCTATATGTTCAAAAACATTTATTTATTATAAATTTTAATTATAATATAATTTATATATATTCTAAAGTATATATTTATTATAAATTTAAATTATATAAAATAAATATTTATTCTGTACAACGCACAAGTTAAAATACTAGTATTAATAATAAAGATGAATGAGGCAACATAAGCCACAAAAAAAATCCATTTTGTGCCACAAGCAAATCGATTTCAACATAAGGCGCAAAATTGATTTTGTAATCAAGTAATAGTGTGTTTGGTATAGCGTTTGCTTCTCACATTTTCACGTCAATTTTTCACATCAAAGCAAAAGCTACTCTTTGTAGCTTTTCATATTCACGTAAAATACGCACGTCCTGTGGTTCAAACGCAGAACCAAACACAGACTAAATTGATTTCATGTCATATGCATGTATGTGGGCACCAGTGAAAATTGATTTGCTTGTTATATAAAATCGATTTTATGTTTTAGATATGTAAGCGTATAATAGTATTTAACTAATAATTCAACTTTTTTCTCTTTTTTTTTTTCAAACTAAACAACTCTATAAATTTATTTATTTATTTTTTTAATTTCTCTTTAATCAAACAACCTTAATTTTTATTTTTTTATTTATTTTCTTTTCTTCTTTTTTCAGATCTTCTTTCTCTCCTTCTGTTCAACTCCTACCAAATAGAGCCGTGATGTGGACGATTCTCACCGTGTGATTCACTTTGATTTTTATTTCACTTGAAACAAGAACGGTATTGTTGAAATTAAGTCGAAAAGCAGGGGCAATTAGTAAAGAAAGGGGTTCTGAATATCAGAAAGAGAAAGTATCGGCCCTCACGGGCCCCACGGGCCCGGTTGTCTCACAGAGACTCTGCTTTCATGCGATAAAGCACGTGACAACTTCTCGTGCTCAAACCCCGTCCAATACCATTGCGCCACGTGTCCGTCCCCGTTGATATTACCTTAACTCCAGCTTCCCCTGTGAACCAATCGATATTCATACACGCACAGTTCGAAGCTCTCTCTCCATCATCAACGTAGATTTTGCTCTCCCATTTTCACGTGATTCCAATCTCACGCTCTTCTCGAGCCCCAACCAAAGAAGCCTCTCTCACCTTCCACCGATAGAAGACGAAGGTTTCTTTTCTTTCTCCGTTTGTTCAGAATTTTGACTGTTTCCTTTTCTCGTATTTATCATTTCTGGCATCGCAATTTTTGCTGATTGTGAATTTGAGCACGTCTCGTGGTTAATGATTGTCGCGCATGCTAATGCCGTGGCTTGGATTTGTGTAGAGTAATAATAAGGAGTGGATCCGGGAAGATGAGCCAAAGTATCTTCCACCAGACCGTGCTTTGTCAGACGCAAACGGTTGCGGAGCATCAAAGTAAGGTTAGTTCCTTCGCGTTGGGTGTGAACAAAGGAAAGAACCCTTTGCTTTCTACAAATTTTCGCGGGAACAGGTTGTGTGTTAGGAAACGCAAATTAGTCATGGGAAGGCACCGCCACGTCGACGCTATTCCACGCGCTGTGTTAACCACCAATCTAGCTTCTGAGGTATGCTCCAATCACCCTAATATTTTGATCATCGTTACGTCGTTTCAATCCGATTATTATTAATATCATCATCATCATCATCATTATTATTATTATTATTATTATTTAATTCTGCTGGAAAAATCGTATTGGAGGTCTGGTAGGTAACCTTGAATGCAGCTTTGTGATAACGTTATAAAGAAACAGTAGTTTTAATGTAAATGCTGAAGCAGGTTCACTCTTGACTAAGCGAAACATTGAAAAATATAACGATAACTCGCTCGAGGCATTAAATACTTGTACCTAGCTTGTATATGTAATGGTTAATTTGTGCACAAATTAATATTTCGCATCGCATGCGTGTGCACATAATTTTAATCAATGATTCAACGTGTTTATCTGCTTGTCTGTTTTTATTAACTTGAATTTGAGTGCTGTGTTGATTGCATTTTTGGCCATGGAGCAGCTTTCTGGGAAGTTCAACCTTGATGGAAATATTGAGTTGCAGGTATTCAGCTGGACCAAAATATCGAATTGTGTTTATGAATGATAGATATGAGATCGTGGTATTGTGTTATTAGCTAAGGATGCTGTTATTCAATGGAGCAGGTTGGTGTTAGTTCTTCAGTACCAGGAGCTGCAACACAAGTAGATATTAAGGTTTCATATAATAGTGACTCTCTGCTTTTACATTGGGGAGTTGTGCGTGATCAGCCAGGGTATGTTTTGTACTAGTTTGTATAAGTTATTTTGATATTCTTCAATTTCTTTAGCTGTTTGGGCGAGTTAATGATAGCCTGTAATATATTAACTTGAAGGAGATTTTTCCCCCCTTACTTTATATTTTCAGGAAGTGGATTCTTCCTTCTCATAGCCCAGATGGAACTAAAGTTTATAAGAACAGAGCTCTTAGAACTCCTTTTGTGAAAGTAAGTTTTCAATAATAACTGCAAAAGAAAAAAAAAAAAAAGTTTTCTAGGAATGTTTGTAAACTGACTTTACTGATTTAAATATAGATTTGCTTATTGTTTGACTATTTTTTCTTTTGCTTTTCTCTTATTAGTCTGACTCGGGATCCTTCCTTAAAATAGAAATTGACGATCCTGCTGCACAAGCCATTGAGTTCCTCATACTTGATGAGGCTAAAAATAAGTGGTGTGCTTTTCATAATCTTGTTTCAGTTCTCCCCTTTATTCAATTAACAGTTTCATGGTAAATTTGAACATAGTTATTTGCTTCTTTTTTTTTTCTAAGTATAGGTTTAAAAATAATGGTCAGAACTTTCACATCAAGTTACCAGTAAAAAATAAGCTATCTCAAGAAGTTTCAGTTCCTGAGGACCTTGTACAGATTCAAGCATATCTTAGGTGGGAACGAAAGGGTAAGCAGATGTACACTCCAGAGCAAGAGAAGGTCAGTTTCAAATGGTTTTCATGTGTTGCATTTAGCTGCAAAGTTTGAAGTTTGATTCCTACTTTGTTTCTTTCTGCTGATTCTTTTTATGATTTCCCAATATCTCCATTTAGTTTGTTTTGCTCTCCAATTTCAATGTTATATTGGTTTTTTGCTTTACCTTTGGAGAATATATCAAATTTATTTTTATGAATGTGATAGGGTCTACTGATATGAAAGGGAAAAAAACAGATGGAAAAATGAAGAATAGGGTAAATCACCCTGTATGAGAATTATTATTCAATGGCTTTCTTGATCAATGTGACCAAGAAGCTGATTCCTAGTTACAAGAATTGGTGAAGTTTGAGGATCACCTTCCCTCCCACAAATGAGTCAATTTCTAACTGCCTAACAAACTTCCCTCTCTTTCCTATTTATAACCAATCCTATTTACTGCTGATTTTCCCCCTTTGCCCTTTACATACACTCTCTTTACCACTGGTCACCTATCAGAATGTATCCAGGGTACGTGTTTTTGATTATGCTTGCCATAACAACCTCTGAAAAAGATTAGTCTTTGCAATCTCCTGTTAATTTTAGCTTTATTGCTATTCCCAGCCCTGATCCTCATTTAAGTTGATTCTAGGATCCTTCACACTGGGTTTTATGACACACACTCTGGTTTTTGTCTTTAGCTTCCATGACAAATTATTCAGAAGAAAGAGCAGGCTTTCACTTGTGATTGAGAATGAACTACCAAAAGCAGCATCTGTCTTCTCTAACATGATATGTAACAAAGAAGATTATTTTCTTGTGCCTGTTGGATAGGCACTTTCCCTACAAGTGCTTCTTGCGAGGACACTTTTGCATACAAGATTTTTTTTTTTTAAATTATTCTTTGAATATCCGTGCTTTATAACATGATAACCACTCTAAAAAGATTGATAATTGCGTTAAAATATTGGTTATTAGATTGATTTTCTACTACCTTTGATTTTGTGATGAATAACCAGTTGTTAGGATGTTAGGACATAATGACCATTTTGTTAGTGTTGGTTATTCTGCCATAAAGTTAGGTTATAAAGGGGACAATTAAAAGGAGAAGTCCCTGTACGACAGGCACTGGGAGTTAGTTCCTCTATGAAAAATTGTTATTATTTGATTGTTCATTGTTTATATAAAACCACTGCTTTCCCTGCTCTTTTCATTATCTTCTGAGACAATAATTCTCTACATGAAATTGCTAGAATTAAAAAAAGTGAAAAGGAAGGGAGGGGGGAGAAAGGTTTTACTGTATTTGATTCCTTGTGTTTTCATAAAAATTTGATAAACTGTGATTCCTTCCTTTGGTTTTTGAGTTTATGATGACAATCTGTACTTTATAGTCCATGTGTAGATAATCCAACATGATATGGGAAATGGCTTTCATCACACTGCTGTCTTGTACTGTTTGAGTCAGGACCAATGCACTTTGTCTTCACATACATGATTTGTATATAATTTTCCCCTCAATTATGTTAGGAGGAATATGAAGCAGCTCGACGTGAACTATTGGAGAAAGTAGCTAGGGGTACTTCTGTACAAGATCTCCGTGCAAAGTTAACTAACAAAACTAATGCTGCTGAAGTAAAGGAGACTTCTGTTTCTGAAGCAGAGACTTCTGTTTCTGAAGCAGAGAAGCCTTCTGTTTCTGAAGCAGAGAAGCCTTCTGTTTCTGAAGCAAAGACCATCCCTGATGAACTTGTACAGATTCAAGCTTACATACGCTGGGAAAAAGCTGGGAAGCCTAACTACTCTCAGGAACAACAACTTGTAACTTTATAACATCCTTTCTGATTTCTTCTTTTTCTGTTGAGTATTAATTACTTAGATCGTCAAAATTATAATTGTCATTTTATCTAACAAGACTTTTTGCCACTCTCTGCTTAATTGAATTAGATGGAATTTGAGGAAGCAAGAAAAGAACTGTTAGCAGAGCTTGAGAAGGGTGCTTCTCTGGATGAGATACGGAAGAAGATTATCAAAGGAGAGATACAAACTAAAGTTGCCAAGCAATTGAAAACTAAAAAATACTTTCGTGCTGAAAGAATACAGAGGAAAAAGAGAGATTTGATGCAGCTTATCAACCGAAATGTTGCTGAAAGTATAGATGAAAAATTTATAGATGCTCCAGCTCCAAAAGCCTCAACAGTAATTGAACATTATGCCAATGCAAGGGAAGAATATGAAAGTGGCCTTGTTTTGAATAAGGAAATATACAAGCTTGATGATAATGATCTTCTGGTGAGACAATTTTGTCAAATTGATGTTTTCTGCCTTATTCATATTTTCTGCTAGTGTGTTTTTTTTTTTTTTTTTTTTTACCATCCTAATTTTGATAGTCTTTCATATCTTTAAGGTCCTCATTACCAAGGATGCTGGTAAGATTAAGGTTCACCTGGCTACAGATTCGAAAAAACCTTTTGCACTTCACTGGGCATTATCTAGAACATCTGAAGAGTGGTTGGTGAGTATATATTGTTAAATGTTAACTATAAACTTGACAGGGAGACTTTGGCTGTTAAAATTGTTGTATCTGTTTCATCATATCTCTGGGCATTTTATTTACATGAAACTCAATGACAATCTTAGGTACCACCTGCAACTGCTCTGCCCCCTGGATCTGTTACTATGAATGAGGCTGCTGAAACACCTTTCAAAGCTGGTTCCTTGTCTCATCCTTCTTATGAGGTGTCTACAATATCAATCTGAAGTTGTATTTTTAGTCTTTAGGCCTTTGAGATTTGAATCTAAAGAAATTTAATAACATCAATACAATTTTCAGGTCCAGTCCTTGGATATAGAGGTTGATGATGATACTTTTAAAGGAATGCCTTTTGTCATTCAGTCAGACGGAAAATGGATGAAGAACAATGGATCAAATTTTTATATTGAATTTGGTGGGAAGAAGCAGATACGAAAGGTTACACTTCCTGAAATTTTGATTGTATTTCCTCTTTATCAAATTATGTTAGCCTATGTCACCATGTTATTATGATCAAGAATATTTTTTTTTTCCATTAAAAGGATTTTGGCGATGGCAAAGGTACAGCCAAGTTCTTGTTGGATAAAATAGCAGAAAAGGAAAGTGAGGCACAAAAGTCCTTCATGCATCGGTGAGGAATCCCTTAAAAACTTTTACTGCTTTATTAAATAATTGTTATCTGTCATCAGATGCTAGAAACAAGTTTTGTACATGATCTTAAGAAAACATTATTTGCTAGTACTATTGTGGCAAAGCATGTGGCTTATAGACTGGCCCAGGTCTCCCACAGATAGTTATAGTCTTAAAGGAAAACTGAGCTTCCTGTGCCACCAGCTACCAATGTCATATAACATGTCTTTGTGTTATGTGCATGTAATATCAAAGGTTTAGTTGAGTTATTGGTTTGTTGAAAATATTCATCACTGAAGTATTGGAAATTATCATTTTTATTTTATTTTTTGATATCCACGAAAGAATTAATCTTAGATCTATCATATTGAGAATCATATTAGTATTATAGAATAGCAATGTTGGAAGTGGGAGACATCTATCAAACTGTGAAAGGAAGAAGCTCATGAGGTTTAAGTGAAATAACTTTATTTTGATTGGATTGGGTTGGGTTGGGTTGGGTTGATTTGGTTTTCATGTAATTATGTCAAGTGATAGATGCTTCAAATTGATAGAGGTACTTTTAAGTTGATTTGTCTGATTCTATGAGTGTAAAATATGTAAAACCAAGACTTTTGTAACATGAAGCTGAATTTTGGTTATATCATTTTTAAGTTGATACCTTTTATATGTTATGAAATTTTAATGGAGAAGTAGGTAATCTATTTTTTGATGGCTTTTGTAAATTATATATTTTGTTTGTGAAAAGAATATATATTTGGTTCATCTTATCGCCACCTTCACATAATGCTTTCGAATTTGGGTGTTTTTCTATAATCTTTTAGTATCATAGATTTCAATTTCAAAGCTCCTACTTAATATTATCAACTCTTGATGTGTGTGTGTGTGTACGCGCATGTGCATGTGTAAAAGATCAGTTAGCCAATATCAAAGGGATGAGTTAGTCAAAGGAGACTGCGTTAATATTGTGATATGGGAGTAGTGGTGACCGACTGACAGTATAGTCTGCAAATGCAATTTTTCCTGGTGGCATAGATAGATACATGGAAAATGATGTTAATTGTGAGATGATAAATTATCTTGACAATCACTTTAATGATATTCTCAAACAAATATTTAACTTTTGCTTGTTTAAGGTTGATTTTTTACATTCTACGCATTGGCACCTTCTATTCCCTAACTACTTGTGAGTTCACCAATATATTCTTTTGGGTTTGGGATAACACATGCCTCTTTTGTGAACAAAACTAGGACGTCTGCTATATTCAGCCAGTCATTTTCACTATTTTTTTTTCCTTCTTTTCACTTTTAAACAAAGCTACAGATAATTCTTCTCCTCAATATTAATGAAATCCATGAAAAGAAATAATCAGGCATTTTCAAAACAAAGGAAATTTCCTAGGTTCCTTTGTTGGATTTGAATTTGAACAGAACTTGATTTTCTTCGCCCTTTCTCCTTCTCTTTTTCATTGGGTTTTTCACTTGTTGACTGATCATACTTTAAGTTCCCTGTCTAGCGCTTAGTCTCTTTTGTTTTGAAAAGTGCCAGTAACGCACCCTTTTCAATACACTATTATTAGGTGAAATTCATGTAGGTTCCACTAAATAGTGAGACCCACACAAATTTCACCTAATTATAAGGGCATGTCGAATAGCGTGTGTAAAAGCTGGAGTTCATCCTTTTTTTTTTTTGTTATTTCCCTTTTCAATTGTAAAACCAACCATGATGCATTTGGCTGAACCAAATACCACATGCATGAGGATTTTTGTCGCGTTATTATTTTGCTTCCAATCAATCCTTGATGTGGTAATTGAAAATTTACCTTCGTCAATATCTTATGTAGCATCATTGCTGATTTAATGTGCTTACCAAAATATTTATTATTATGTTACTTTGTTCCATTGGATCTGGGTTGGTCACTCATCCTTTTTTTTTTTTCCTTCAGATTTAACATTGCATCAGATGTGATAGATGAAGCCAAAAATGCTGGTCAACTGGGTTTTGTGGGGATTTTGGTGTGGATGAGATTCATGGCTACAAGGCAGCTCATATGGAACAAAAATTACAATGTGAAGCCACGGTAGGCTTCCTACAAAATGTTTATTATCACTTGGTTTATGTGCTTCTGGACAATTAAGAATTTTAACCCTTCTGGTAGATATAGATTATGAATCACAATATTAACTTTCTGCTTTGGATTTGACTAGTTTATTGTCTTTCTTTGTAAACAAGCTAATTCATTTGCTATATATTTTATGATCATGTCTTTCCTGTCTGTGCTTGATCCTCTTCTGATCATAAGTATTGGTTACCAATTGGAACAGTGAGATAAGTAAAGCACAGGATAGGCTTACAGACTTGCTCCAGGATGTTTATGCAAGTTATCCACAATATAGGGAAACTGTGAGGATGATCTTGTCTACTGTTGGTCGTGGAGGTGAAGGAGATGTTGGACAGAGGATTCGGGATGAAATCCTTGTTATCCAGGTACATGATTTTTATTTGCTTTTCTTTAGTGTCTGCCTATTTCCCTCCTGTCTGCATATGTGTTGATCTTAAATTACATGCAAAATTTCTATTTGACTTGCAGAGAAAGAATGATTGCAAAGGTGGAATGATGGAGGAATGGCACCAGAAGTTACACAACAATACTAGTCCTGATGATGTTGTAATCTGTCAGGTAATGTACTTGTTGTTCTCATTGTAATTCCTTATGGTTTGCCTCATCTTCCTCACTTTTGATGTTTCTCGGTAAATCTCTCCAGGCACTAATTGATTATATAAATAGTGACTTTGATATTGGTGTTTACTGGAAAACATTGAGTGACAATGGAATAACAAAAGAACGGCTTCTGAGCTATGACCGTGCCATCCATTCTGAACCAAATTTTAGGAGAGATCAGAAGGAAGGTCTTCTGCAAGATCTGGGAAACTACATGAGGACTTTGAAGGTTGTATTTATATATGTGGTCTTAATTATGTTTTTTTTTTTCTTCTTTTTCAGCTAGTGAATGCACATTAGTTGAAAATGCTCTTGGCTTCTATTCAATATTTTTCTTTTTTGTTATAATTCTTATTGTTGTGCTAATATGGGTGCATATACCGCGGGATATGATCACGATAGAAAAGTTGCAGCCTCTTTGTATACCTGATAGCATAAGAAAGTAAACGAATTGGAGTTCAATTTTTTTGGATAAGGTTTGTTGTTGCCAGTGATAAGCTGCAAGGGGAGGGGCAAGGTTCATTGGGTTTCTACCTCATTCTATGGGCATCTACTACTGCTATTGATTTGAAGATTTGTTTCACCTTTCATTCCCTCTTTGATGGTCTTCTTAGAAAATTTTGTCCATTCCTGTGTTGCCCACCCTCGTACCCTTGACATATTTGGCTCACCTTGTGTATTATATTTGTCATATGACGATTTTGGTTTGTTTACAACATACGCAGGCAGTTCATTCTGGTGCAGATCTTGAATCTGCTATTTCAAATTGTATGGGCTACAAATCTGAGGTAAAAAGACTGATAAGATCTCTGTTGCCCAGGGCACCATCATGTTCTTATATTTTGAGGGATTTTCATGCTATTATTTACACTTCATTGTTCCTCAGGGTCAGGGCTTCATGGTAGGGGTGCAGATAAATCCAGTGCCGGGTTTGCCTACTGGTTTTCCAGTAATGTTAATTTACTATTATAAATTTGTTTGTGATGCTGTATGCCTTCTGAATTATAACAATTATTTGTTTGATCTGCCTCAAGCAGGAATTACTCGAGTTTGTCATGGAACACGTTGAAGATAAGAATGTTGAACCACTTCTTGAGGTATATGCTGCTTTAATATAATCAATAGTCAGTTTTTGTTTGTATTGAAATTATAGAGTTTAGGTATGGAAAAGGAAAAGTGAGAATATGCTAATGAATAATATGAAATTGATATTGATTTGAGTTATGACATACAAAGCACTAGCCTTATTTATCCTCATACTAATATATATGTTTGTTTCTATGCAATAGGGATTACTTGAGGCTCGTCAGGAACTCCGACCATCACTCAGTAAATCCCAAAGTCGTCTGAAAGATCTTTTATTTTTGGATGTTGCCCTTGATTCTATGGTTAGAACAGCAGTGGAAAGGAGTTACGAGGAATTAAACAATGCTGGACCTGAGGTGATTCCCTGTTTTGAGGGTCTAATTGTTTTAAATGTTGCTTACTGAATTTATTTATGTTGAAATACATTATTTTAAATCTAATTTTTTATTAGATCTTAAAATATGCAAAGATATGAAGTCTGATACTCTGATGTATGGACTATGCAGAACATTATGTACTTCATTTACTTGGTTCTTGAAAATCTTGCACTTTCATCGGATGACAATGAAGATCTTATCTACTGTCTGAAGGTATAGTGATTTGCTCATTTTTATTTCAGACTCACTAGTCGGTTTATTTCAAAATACAGACTCAGGCTTATGAAGCCTATATATGTGGTTTGTCCTCTGAAATTTTTTTTGCTGACAATGAAGACTTGGGTTGTGCACTGCTTTAAAATGTTTTGTTTTAAATGCAAGCTGAATTTAATTGCAGTGGCAAAGTAGCAGTTATTAGTATAAAAATATAAATCCATGTCATGACCTCGTTATTATTTACAGCTGTTAATTATGAATTATGATTTAAGGTAATATGGTCAAACAACGTGGGAAGTTCTTTCAACAACATTAGTTTATAAATACTCATTCCACATTAATTTGAGAATTGAGATTGCTTTGTACAAAATTAAGCTTCTCAAAACTGATTATACTTTATATAAGACTCATAACAATACTAGAAAACCACAGATGCTGTTCCAGTATTGGTGCTAAATGGTAGTGTGTAAGGTCTTGCAGATGTTCCCGGTCTATTTGTCTAGACAAAGGAAAATATCCACCACAATTTAATATTTCATTGTTTTCTTTGAAAGGGATGGGATCTTGCCTTAAGCATGTGCAAGAGTAAAGATACTCATTGGGCATTGTATGCAAAATCAGTCCTTGACAGAACACGCCTTGCACTCACAAACAAGGCTCATTTATACCAGCAAATTCTGCAACCATCGGCAGAATACCTTGGATCACTGCTTGGTGTGGACAGATGGGCTGTATGTATTTTTTGGTTTGTTTTGTTTTCTATCTTTTATTTTTTTTTCCCTTTGTTTCTCTCTTGAAGATCTCCTTTTGCAGGTGGAAATATTTACTGAAGAAATTATCCGTGCTGGATCTGCTGCTTCTTTGTCTACACTTCTAAATCGACTAGATCCTGAGCTCCGAAAGACAGCTAATCTCGGAAGGTGGAATTGATCAAGCTTGTTCAAATTGAATCCCTGATTTCATCTTCAATATAATATAGTTACTAGTTAGCATGCTAGACTGCACATCATTATTCTATAGTTTTGATAATTATAACCTTCTAATGCAATTATAATTGCATGAAACAGCTGGCAGGTTATTAGCCCAGTTGAAACAGTTGGATATGTTGAGGTTGTAGATGAATTGCTTGCTGTTCAAAACAAATCATATGAGCGACCTACAATTTTGATAGCCAAGAGTGTGAAAGGAGAGGAAGAAATTCCGGATGGTACGGTTGCTGTCCTGACACCTGATATGCCTGATGTCCTATCCCATGTTTCTGTACGAGCAAGAAATAGCAAGGTATCATGCCTTGGATAGCCAGGCTATTTTGCTTATATTTAATGCTACTATTATTAAATCATGGACCTGTGTATTTCATGTGTAATTTGGCACTTGATCAGTGTATCCATAGTTGAATAACGTGCTCTCACTCTTTAGCTATAATGAAATTTTAGTGTATGCTCCATCTGTAAATTAACACACTTCAACAACAATGACATCTTAAAAGAAATTCTTGTTATTATATTGAAAACAATTTATCTTTGTTTTCAGCTGATTCAGATTTTGATTATCATTAAAATTCTGTGAATTTGTTAGAGTTGATAATGTAAACAAAAGGTTTTTGGGGGAAATTCAAGGACAGTTGGTTAATAAGGCCCAGGATTTGGAAGGTGAACACCAGAAGAGACAAAAAAGGTCAAAATGTGAAAGACCAGGAAAACTTGCTGACTGAGCAAGTGCTGGAATTTGTATTCACGTTGTGGGAGCCAGTTACTAGGCTAACGGGGGTATTCACGTTGTGGGAGCCAGTTACTAGGCTAACGGGGGTATTCACATTGTCGGAGCCAGTTATTAGACTAGTGGGGAGGAGTAGAATGGGCAGTGTGAATGTTGTTGGCAGCTTTTGGCTGTAGGCTTGGGCAGAGAATTCCTTCTCTGTGGAGTCTTAAGCTCTGGGTAGTGAGAGAGAGTTCACTTTCTCTGTAATCCTTTTTTATTTCAGTAATAGTATTCGTGTTTTGTCTGGCTTGGGTTCTACCAGAACTGATATGAAGTTCAAATTTAGACTTGACCAATTAAGCAGACTTGATTAAAAGACTTGACACGCTTCATCAGCTAACCTGTTACAGAAAGTGATATCCATTAATCCAAGAAATAAATTATAAAATAGTTATCATATTTATCTTGTGGTTATTTAATCAAGCCCAATGATGTGTGATCCATGTAGCTGACCTCATTTAGTGTAATAAGATTATTGTTGTATCATGTTTATCTTGCATGTCAACTTTAGAAAAATTAAATAACTATATGTATGTGACAAAATAGGTGATATTTTATTCTGTACATAAAGAAAAATTATATCTCTGATGATATATCAGTAGTGTATTAAGCAATTTTTAAAATTTTATGAGCGTGATGAATGATAAGATATTTATTGCTGATAAGGTTTTCATATGCAGTGACTGTCAAATGCTGAAGTTTTGAGTTTTTCAGGTGTGTTTTGCTACATGCTTCGATCCCAATATCCTGGCTAACCTCCAAGAAAATAAAGGCAAGCTTTTGCGCTTAAAGCCTACATCTGCTGATGTAGTTTACAGGTAACATTATTTCTGCTTTAGATTAAAGTCCTAAAGATGTTTAAATGCCTTTTCGCTAAAATATTCACTTCACCTCCTGCTGCACAACCTAAATTGCTGTGTTTTATTTCCTTTCTTATACTATTTTTCTGTAATTTTTGGCATCTCTTACAGTGAGGTCAAGGAGGGTGAGTTTATTGATGACAAATCAACTCACCTGAAAGATGTTGGTTCTGTGTCACCCATATCTCTGGCCAGAAAGAAGTTTAGTGGTAGATATGCTGTCTCATCTGAAGAATTCACTGGTGAAATGGTTAGGTTTCAAAATGCACTGTTAACTTAGTCAATTATAGTTGTTTATACTTATGTCTCCATCTTTCTACCTAGCCGAACACCATGTGTTAGTATACATATACACTTTTCTTATACAGGTTTCCTTCAGCATAACTTGCATAAGGTTGTGTTTTCCCAGGTTGGAGCTAAGTCTCGTAATATCTCTTATTTAAAAGGGAAAGTAGCTTCTTGGATTGGAATTCCTACCTCAGTTGCCATACCATTTGGAGTTTTCGAACACGTTCTTTCTGATAAATCAAATCAGGTTCTAAATGTTATCTTTTTGCCCATATGTTTTCATTTTGCAATGTTGCATAATGAACTGTGCAGCTTGTATTCCGTGGTTATCTTTTGTGTGGATTTTCCATGTCTGTCAACTAGTGAGATTTTTTAACTAATGAGAATTGTGATTTGGAATACACACACACATTGGCTTCTGATTCTGGCTTTGAATAGCTAAACCTATTGTATTTGATCCATGGCAGTTGTCAATTTGTATACAAAAAGATTAGTAACTCTTAATTGGTGCATAAATTTGAATATCAACTTTAAGGTGCTAAATCCAATTTTCATATCAAATTTTATGATCACTAAACCTTTCTTAATACATTTCAAGTGTCCTACCCAACTGTAAAATGGGGTTCCCCCACTTCTTGTTGTAGTTACTGTATGTATGTTCTAACCTAGGTGTATAAAGATGAGGTAATGGCAGAGACAAACTCTTATAACTTAAGCATAGTAGTCCCTAGGATTAAATCTCAAAGATTATGTAACTGTATGTTTGACATCTTCGACTTTATCTCATTTTTCATTTACTTTATGCAAGTCTTTCCTGTAGTCTCATGAAATCTTGGACTGCATATTAACTAACAGGCAGTGGCTGAGAGGGTCAATATTTTGAAAAAGAAGTTAATTGAGGGAGACTTCAGTGCTCTCAAGGAGATTCGTGAAACAGTTTTACAGTTGAATGCACCATCCCAGTTGGTATGTTTTTTTTTTCTTAGTACTAGCTTACTAGGCTTAACTTTGACGTGATACAGCGAACATATTTCTTTCTTTTGATTTTTATTGTTGCATATAAAACTAAGAGTGCCCTTAATGAATTTATTGATAATTGGTCTTTGATAGAGCCTAGTGGCATGTAGCCAACACCACCTAATAGGATAAGGTTTGGTCTTGATTGTTGTTATATATAAAAATATGTAATATATGATTTCTACATATTCAGGGTTTTTGTGTAATCAGAATATATATATTTTTTTTTGGTATTTCTTGTATATCAAACTGTAAAACTGTTGGTCCCTATTTATTATACACTAAAAAAGTCAATCCTATGAACAAGGCTGCCAATCAGCCTAAAAAAAATTACCTTAGGAAAACAGCTTAAATAAGTTATAAAGAATCCCTCTCTAATAACTCCACTTGAATTGGGATTCCAACAATATTCTAATTTAAACGAGTCTCAATATTTCTGTTATGACACTCCAAATATCCCTTCTCTCCCCTTCCAAATATTTCTTTTCAAATCTCTTGTTTATATTTTTAGTTGTTTAAAGAAGATGGCCTTTATTTCTGTTTCCTGTGCGACACATAACTGTTGTTACTCCTAGTGGAATACCAAAAGTTGATATCCAGTCTAAAGTTCTTCTGCTATTTTGGTTAAGTTTTTAAACAACTCCATGTTAAATGATGTGGAGTCTTACAGATGAAGCCAATGAATTAATTATATTCAGGTAGAGGAGTTGAAAACTAAAATGAAAAGTTCTGGAATGCCTTGGCCGGGTGATGAAGGTGAACAACGCTGGGAACAAGCTTGGAAGGCTATAAAAAGGTTAAGACTTCTCTCCATTTAAAGTATATTACATGAACTTAGTTCAATGCCTGTTTCACTAAGGTTTATATCTTAGGCAAGAAAAAGTTTTCTTTTCTTGTATTTTTGGCCACCATCCACTGCCCTCACATTTTCAATATGGTCAATATAAATTTTAAATATTTTTCATGAGATGTTATTGGGGGCCTATATTTAAGTTCTTTTTTCTTTCATTTTCATAATATATCAAATACTCTTTGTACCAATGATGTGTTCTGGAAATCATTTGTTCTAATGCTATTTCCTTGAATCATTTTTTACATTATTTTTCATGGATTCCTTCCCCCCCCCTCCCCCCCTTTTCAATTATGAATTTATTTGGTCCTGTATAACATTCAAGAAGTAGAAATCCTTAATATGATGCATGGAATGGATTAAAACCTTGAAGTTTTAGTTAATTTAAGTTTGTAACGTTGGTTTCCTTTTCTCATGCAATTTTATGCACAATCTACTATCCACTGATTTCCTTGTTACTCCTTTATTTTATGAAAATCTCCTCAGTTGTTGCACCAGGACATGCTAGCAATGTACAGTCAAAACAAATGTCTTGCAAAATATCCATGTTAGATGTGTAGTTTATATTTATCTTATTTCAAATTTTAGTGAGAAAACCTTTATCATACTTGTGTATAATCTTTATTTTACTTCTCATGAATCAATGTCATTTATTTGTTTGATTCACAAAAGGTGTGGGGCTCAAAGTGGAATGAAAGAGCATACTTCAGCACCAGAAAAGTGAAACTCGACCACGATTATCTTTCCATGGCTGTCCTTGTTCAGGAAGTGATAAATGCTGACTATGCTTTTGTCATCCACACAACTAACCCGTCCTCTGGAGATTCGTCAGAAATATATGCTGAGGTATGTTTAATGATGGCATGTTTTTTCCCCTATTCTTCCACTCATTTAAGGAAACATGTTCACTATTGAAGAGAGAACGGAAAGAAGCAATGATTTTGAGTGTGATACTCTTTTGATGTAGGTGGTAAAGGGACTCGGAGAAACACTGGTTGGAGCTTATCCTGGTCGTGCTTTGAGTTTTATCTGCAAAAAACGTGATTTGAACTCTCCTCAGGTACTTTTGTTACATCGTTTTGTTTTTGTTTTTGTAGTATTTTCTATGCTTAGTGCCTTAGTCATCATTCTTTTATTGATTATGTCAAATATAAGAACATCATAATTGGGAGCTTAGCTCCCTTTCCATTCACAAAAAGGAAAAGAACATCATAATTGACATATGAAATTACCTTTACCAGTACTGCATACGTTCCAAGAAATTTTCCTTATTTTGCTAATTGTTTTGGGCTTCTTTAGGTCTTGGGTTATCCTAGCAAACCTATCGGCCTATTTATAAGACAGTCAATTATTTTTAGATCTGATTCCAATGGTGAAGACCTAGAAGGTTATGCTGGTGCAGGCCTTTATGACAGGTAAACTTTGACATCTCATCAATGAGCATTTTCATATAGGTTCTATTTGGATAAACTTCTCAATAAACACTCATAAAAGAAGAAAATAAGAAGGTAAAATGAATTAACCTTCTCCCATAAGCTAAAATTAACTTATGAAATCAACTTTTTGGAGAAGTTACATGAGAGAACTTCTATAAGAGTTGAAGTGCATAAGTTAATTTTAATTTATGGGAGAAGCTTGCTTAATTCATTTTACCTTTTTATTTTCTTCTCCTATAAGTACTTATTGAGAAATTTATTCAAACAGGGTCATAACTAATAAAGTGAGGGGAATGAATTTTATTCACATGTTGTATTATCTTAATGAAATGGCAATCATTTAACTGTTTTGCCTTGTAATCAATATGAAATTGAGGCAAAAATTGTATTCAAGATACACAAGTTATTTCCAAACAAATTGAACATAAAATTTGTCTAGCATAACTTGTCTGGCTTAACAAATGATATGTATAAGGACAAGAGAGTATAGTTCTGATATCTCATGCATATTACATTGACTAAGGGATGTATATCTCACTTTTGGGTCTTTCTGTTTTCATAACTTTATTATCAACCCTTAGGACCTAAGAAATTAGAGTGCATTGAGATTTGAAAGATTAATTTATCCTCTGAACTCGTTGAATTAATTATTTTGCAATTCCATTTCACACTTTCTGACACTGGTTAACTGAGTTTCCTTTGTGAATAGTGTGCCAATGGATGAAGAGGAGAAAGTGGTGCTCGATTACTCATCAGACCAACTGATCCTTGATGGTAGTTTTCGCCAGTCAATCTTGTCAAGCATTGCCCGTGCAGGAAATGAAATTGAAGAGTTGTATGGCTCTCCTCAGGACATTGAAGGTGTCATCAAGGATGGAAAAGTCTATGTTGTCCAGACCAGACCACAAATGTAGACCTCTGTACCCGTATCTACTAAGCCACCTACCTCAACTATGTTCATCCCCGTACAACATGGCGTTTCTATGGTGCCTGAGGCAGCTTCTGCGAGTTTAAGAGTAAACCTGCGGATTACCAAATTTGGCTTATAGATTCAATACGAGTGATACATTAAATTAAGGAATAATTTATAAGTATATAAACATAGAATAATGTAAATTAAGAAAAATTTGAATGGTCTTATTCTTTTTCCCCAATATATATTATATGTTAAGTTACTTCGTCCTAATCAAGATTGTAATTTTACTTGAGGTGTATGGACCATGATTAGGTTCGATAATATGCGATTGAATAATATTTCAACATATTTTTTCAAAGTACCTTTTTTAAATTTTGCATTAGTTAAAATAATTAGTCTACTGTTGTATTCGATGGTTTCATTGAATTTGATGTTAGCACTCTTGATTTTTTATCCAAGTTTTCGCCTTTGATACTAGTGGAGTCTTATGATAGCTACAGCAACAGCAACTGGGAAGAGACTAAAGAGTAAGGAAGTGTTAACACATTTAAGCTACTAAATCTATAGTCCTTTATAGTTGAGATTATTCACTATATTGTTATTTAATGTGTGGTGCTTTCTTCGGACATAACTGGGTAAGAAGAAACAACAATAGGAAACAAAGAAATTCCGTAAAGAATATGATTCAAGAAAGGACAAGTTTGTTCTTCAGAGTGAGAGGAATCACTTGAATTTGTTGAAGATTTTGCAGTAGGTTCTTTATGAAATTTTGGGGAGGATCTCAAAGAAGAAACATCCTAAGGTATGGGTCGTTTCGCTTTAAGGAAGAAGGTCGGCTACCGGAATCTTTTTTTGGATCATTTGAAGGCTAAAAAGAAAGAGAAGGGGGCGGGGGGAGAGGGGAGGATGCCATGTTGTCATTGTCTTTTTCTTGACCCATGTATCCTCTATCTGGCTCGCTTTCTTCTACTTTATTTTCTTCGATTCTTTTTTGTCATGCTACTTTTTAGAAGTTATTTTTTTACCTATCGAAGGCTGAATAATACGAATCAAAGAGATTTGTATTTCAATTGCACTCTTCGATTCAGTGCCCAACTCCTTACAATGGAAAATGCAGAAAATTCCTCCCCCGTTACAAATAATCCTACGTGTTCTGACTTCATGTTTATGACGCACTCCATTTCCCAAATTCTCCTTATCTACCCTCTTCCCTTTACTGCCAGTGTTCTCCAAACGACCTGCCCCTTTTGCCGTTTCATTAACCAACTAAGACTCCTCTTCTTGGGCCTTAGCTTGAGCCCCCTCCTTGAGTTGGTTCTTGGTCTTGTCATGGTCCACGACCAACCCAGACCAGCTATCACTGAATGTCAAAGAAAACAGGACGTAAGCATTATGAACAATTTCAAAGAAGGAAAAAGAGGATAATACACCTATGTAGAAGTGGGAAGAGTTTGTTTTTCGTCGACAGTTTTCTTCTTTTTGACCAAGTGTTGAAGAGATTTTAAGGAATAATTTTGATTTTTAAAATCAAAAGAAGCCTTTGAAAACTCCAAACTAACTAGAATTCCAGGATCAAAGTGACACTTAGAGAACATATTATGAGAGGACAAAATTGTCAGAGGAATAGAGGATTCCAAGACATTTGATAAATCAAGGGAAGAATCAAAATGTTACTTTTGAAGTTCCCTAAAGAAGGATCAAGGTTGAATTAACCAGAAGTGTTTTTTCAACCAAGACAACAAAAAATTCTTATTGAAGGATCCGACACTTAGACACTTTCAAGATTAAAGATTTCTTTGAGATGAAAAGTTCTGAAGTGATTATTAGAAGTTATTGAAGTTATTATAAGTTATTCAAGTATGGGACAAGTGTCATGGTATTTTTTAAAATTGTAGTTATAGGCATGATAGTGTCAAAATTAATTTACTAGGGTTGGTATAGTGACGAGGGGTTTGAGTAATTTGTATGAGATTGTAGGTTTAAATCATAGTGTCGTCATTGTACACAAAAAAAGATACATGTCTAAATTTTAGGATCTAGCCATTAAAGATAGAAATTTATAGTGATTCTTTAATTAGAGTAGAGGTTGGCTTTTATTTACTTAAAATTCTCTGTAAAGCCCAGTCTATGTGTGTGAGATTTGAGTATGTAACTCCACTGTCATGTTAAGGTAATTTCTTTTACTTTTTGCCTTTTATTTTTGTTTTTTATTTTTATGTTGCATTTTTTTGTTTATTTCATTTATCATTTTTAATCTTGAATTTGATTTCTTTTAGAATTTAAAATATCTTTTTTTTCTAATTTTAGTTGAACATTATAATTTGCAAAGCTACCTTTTAAAGAATCCTATATGGAGGATTTGATTCTAAGTCCCAACAACTCATTTGGAATTAACAATAATTTTTTATTATTGTTGTTGAATATTATCATTTGTTAACACTGACATAGAGAACTTGCAAGATGTATGAGGATTGTTTAGCTAGCGCCAGCACGTACACATTGTCATCCTTTCAACTCTCCAAATGATAACGTTGTAAATGACTGATTTTGACGAACAACAACATATTCATACAAAATACGTGGTAGAAACAATAATCTTGGATATGAATTAAATTACAAAGAAAATTTTTCTAAGAATTCTTATATCGCTCTCTCAAAACACTACTTTTCAAAGGATTGAACTCCTTGTGTTTGTCAGAATGAATTCCACAATTCCTTGCATCTATTTATATTAGAATACAAGCTAAACAATGATCGGTAATGGAGAATTTTATCCTAATCCATCCATTATAAAAGGGTTTATATTAACTAAACCATTAAATGTTCTACAAATTACATCTATTTACTATTAATAGCAATGCTTATTCAAATCACACATTACATAATTAGATGCATATTTCCAGAGGAGCATTATTTACATTGGACCCCCGATGACACTGAAACAAGACACTTCAACACAACGTCACTGAAACAAGCCACTCACAACGACACTAAAACAAGATACTGTACTTATACGATGGACAACCCTCAGCAGTCAGTCCCGAGTCCTGACACTTCTATCCACACTTCATTTAAAAGATCAGTAGTATTGTGAGAGGAAGCATTGTACTTGGCAATGGTATAGGAGCTCGTATCTTGTATTGTCGCTGAGCGCTTGTTTAGGGTGGTTACAAGAGCTTCAATTTCTTTGTTAATGTTATCATCCTTCGCATACCCACTGAACTTCCTAACTGCAATGCACCGAGTTTTCCATTTCTCTATATCCAACTTGAGTTCAGCATTGGGTAGCGGAGGTTTCCCCTGAAAGCGAGTCGATACGAACATTCTTACAATATAGCCATCCCCTGGGGGTGACGAGGGGACACTCGTTAAGACTGGAGCGGTAAATGCAATTTTTGAAGAATCCGAATTGGCACCATGGATATATTGATACAACCTGGTGCATGATTTAGAATAAGAAACAAAAAGGATATGTTAGATAGAAAATTAAACCACGTGAAGATCATTATCGGCAGCAGAGGAAAAAGAAAATTGGTTATGCGCATGGACATCGTCGTAAAAGAATGAAGTACAAAAATGATACTACAAACATATGTGTTTATCATCTCATATACGAGTCATTCCATAATTGAGGAGGAGAAGTGAAGAATGTGATGAACAAATTATCCCTTAATCAGGCTTAAATTCTTAGGTGAAGACACGTACGTGTTTTTATATTACATTTCTAACAAGGTAGAGATAAAATTATGTAGGCCCACTTACATTGTACTATTGAAATTGGACATTTTATTAGAATAATAGAAAAATCAAATTCTAGATTATTTCCGATACCTGCGCTCATAAGCTGTTAAGTAAAAAGAGAAAATTTAAATATGGTTGGTGTTACGGGGTTCAGGTACCTTGGCGGGCACCGCGAGTGGGCTCCGCACTCATGATTTTCTTGCCTAGTAAAACCGCTGGTAGAATGTTATCTACGGGAGAGTTTTTGTCTTTCTCAAGAATCGAACTCCTAACCATTAGGATGTTAGGGGACTGACCCTAGGTACCACCAAGCTGATTGGCCTAGTGGCACCAGGGTCAGCCCCCGTAACATCCTAATGGTTGAGGTTCAATTCTTGAAAAGGGACAAAAACTCTCCCGTGTAGTAATATTCCACTAGTGATTCCATGAGACGAGAAGATCATGAGTGTGGGGCCACTCACGGTACCCCTGAGGTACCTGAACCCGTAACAGTTGGTAATCCGTGTAATAAAGATTTGTATTAAAGAATTATACAAACTATGAGATGAAACTCTAATTCTCATCGAAAATCAATACAAATAACACCTAAGTAATTGTATCTAAGTTTTGTCCAAGTAAATACATGAATAGTTCTATAATACGCCTTTAACAAAGGAAAGAGTTTTTGTTTTCAGCACTACTTATTGTAAATGTATTATAACGGTATAGAATTTAAAAGTCTTATAATAACTCATGTATTGTCACAAGAAAAAAAGAAAAAGAAAATATATTATAAGAAGCAAACTAGAATTATGCAATAACGTTTGAGAAATGAGAAGTAACATGATATCGTATTGTCTACTGATCTCAATTTCTCATACATTCAAGTGATCAAACGAAGTGAGAAATAAAATAAAACCTTTGAAATCCAATTTTGTAGGACTGCTCGAAGGAAGTTCCAGAAACACGGGCTGACATCCATGAGGATTCATTGTAGAGTCTGATCTGAAAATCTGATTCAGACAGTATCATAGAGTACTTTGGTAATTCAATAGCGCGCACTATGTTGCCACAGCACCAACACATTACCATGGACAAATGGTAAAGAAAGCGCACGAGTGTTGTTTCCATCTTCTGCTTGTCTCCTCTTTCTGAACTATAGCCCCCTTTAAATAGGCAGAACCTGGAGAGAGAATAAGTGCGGGGTGTGGTTTTCGTCATGAACCACTACCCACTTCATTCCCATATTTGGATCGGTACAACGAATCTTGATGTGATTCGATTTGTTTTGTTAGTAAAATTACCGAAATACCCTTCAACTTTCCAAATAATTCCTTGTGCAATCTGAGTTTGCATATAAAATTATCGAATTATCCCTAAATCTAAGAAGAGTAATAGTGTATACTAATAGTGTAAATTTTTTTTACATAGTTATCTAATCACAAACTAGAACACCCTAAATAATATAAATATACTAATAATAATAACTTGTGACATTTACGTGACATCTGTCCTATGCTCAAAAATACAAAGAATTTTTTCTCATCAAGAATAGTGGATACATAAAGATTTAAAATACGATATTACAAATTTACTAAACCTAGCCATATCTAATAACAATAAAATTTTGCTTATAAGGGATTAAAGTAGTAGAGAGTTGTGGTTGTATAGTTGTCTGATTCGATCTTCATGTAGGATCACTTTTTGATTTCCCTAATCAATGGTGATTAAGGATCTTAGCTCAGTGCACTTGAGTTGCATTGCTCAACATGTGGAAAGTGGATATGGAGGAAAGTATCATTGCAAAAAGCTGTAGTAAAAGTGGAGGGGAATGCCTACCACTTTTCCTCTATGTAGAAAAGGACTTCACTCTCTGTAAAGTCAGAAGAATACGTCATCTAATGTGGTGGGGGAAATAAACAACAAACACTAGACAAGGAGAAAAGAAAAACAACCAAAAGAAACAAGAACAGGGAAGTAAGTATCTACCTAAAGCTTCATGTGGTAACAGAACATACATTAGGGCCTAATTTAGCAAATAATCATAACAAAAATAATCAATTCAAACAAATATATTAAATATTAGATAAAAGTCTAATGTAATGGATGAATACACAAATGTTGACTCATCTCCATAGAGACCATTCCAAGACTCCAACGATAGAATAACAAGATCAAAAGCTCGTAATCTGTTGACCTCCACATGTAAATAAATACTTATAAGATTTACCAACCATTTTCAGGTGATCTTAGGTACATGCATAAGATTCATCAACAATTTTCACTTGATATCAAGTACATGCATAAGATTCACCAACCATTTTTAGGTGATCTCAGTGTTAGATAAATGGCATAGGAATCCAAGAAGGGGGGTAAATTGGACTTACCC
Organism: Spatholobus suberectus; assembly: GCA_004329165.1. Classification (NCBI taxonomy): domain Eukaryota; kingdom Viridiplantae; phylum Streptophyta; class Magnoliopsida; order Fabales; family Fabaceae; genus Spatholobus; species Spatholobus suberectus. The sequence continues at coordinate 35,426,697 of CM014733.1, forward strand.
ACTTAGGTCCTAAATCCCAAATCTTTCAAGAAATCTTTTTAGGCATAATTGATTAGGTAATTAAGATGTGAAGAGGATGGTTAATGCAACCTAAAATGCATCTTACATGAACCTATGATGATGCCATATTTTAGAATTCAAGAATATTCTAAATGATCATAAAGATGAGTAGATAAGTTAAGAGAAAGAGAGCCATAGATTTTTATCCTAATTCAATCACTACCATTGTAATCTATGTCCAGTCTCTAGCAAACTCTCCTAAGATTCTTCACTATAAACTTGTTGTCCTTACAAGAAAATAAAAAATTAGTCAACACTTGACTTACAAAAGACTCTTTAAAAACCAATAGAAAGATCTTGAAAGAACTATGTAGAAAACCTATTGATACAACCAAGATTGAGAAACTATAAGATACAATTATAACACAAGAAGAGGGGATTGAATTGTGTTATAGTAAATTTCTGCAAAACCTTTTTTATTTTTATTTTTATGTATCGTCTGAAGGGTATGATCAAAGAAGTTTCAAAGACGTTTAATAAAACAGACGAATATTAAAACTAAGCAAAGCAAACTGAAAGGCACACAAGATTTATACTGGTTCATCTCACCCCAGAGACTACGTCTAGTTCTTGGCTACAACCAAGTTCCAATAACTTTTTCAAGTTACAAGTATTCTTTCCATAAGCCTCTTCAGGCTCAATCCAAGTAGTCTTTTACTTGCCTCTCCAAGCACAAATCCAAGTATTCTTTGAATCAAAGCCTCTTCAGGCTTCCACTAATCTCGTTAAGAAAAAGGTTTATGTGTGAGTTACCTCACTAGGTTTAACGTCTTAACAGACGAATATACAATGAAGTACAAAAAAGAATTTTACAATCAGAATATACAAGAGCTTTTTCTTTCTTAAAGAAGTTATGATTTTTCAGAATCAGCAGTGACTATGACAACAACAACTATTTGAAAGAGGTCTCTTCTATTTATAGGCTTCTCCAAAAGTATCTGTTGAGTGCTTTGTAGAAGATGACCTTCGTCTAATGAAGAAAGTCGTTGGAGCATTAAATGCAGCATTTAATGCCTTTTGCCAACTTGTCATATGATAAGATAAAGCAGTCTGCTTATCTTTTCTATTCTTGTACTCAATCTTGTAGCAGTTGTCATGTCTACTTTCCCGTTCTGACATTCGCACACATATTCCTCCTTTTTCTCTAACTTTCCTTGAGAGTAGGTATATAGCCTTTATGAGTTTCGAGGTAGTTTACGCTCTGATTGATGTGTATATCATTTTTAGAACAGTGTCATCGTCTGTAAGATCTGTTACTAATTTAGTCAAAGGTTAAAGACGATATATATATTTTTAAAGATATCAGACGGTTGCTTATAAACTTGTTACGGATGACTAGACAATTGCGTAAAAACATATATTTTAACTATTTGTTATTATCAAAATATTTGAGGGTTACAAATTCGTCCTTTGGCTTAACAGAAACCTTATCTCAAATCAACAACTCAAAACAAGTATGAAAAGATATCACCTTAGGTGTAATTAACACACAACTTGAAGCTTACAATCTTGAAGCAGTTAGAAGGAATAAGGATAACCGATGAATTTCTTGATCTTGAGTTTTTTTCTTCTCTCAAGTGTTAGTTTCTCACATGTTTTATAGTTCTTTCTCTTTGAATTCTTGTGTTAGAAATAACAGAAAATTAGTTTATATAGGAATGTGTGAGATGAAGTTTATTTTTCTATTATTTTGTGGTTTGCAACTGATTATAATTGATTATATTTTATAGTAATCGATTAATGTGTTCTTTGGAATTCCTGGGTATGTTTTAAGATCAATATAATCAACTATGTCTCCATGTAATCGATTATTGCCAGATGAAATGCAATACTGAGAACTAGTTACAAAGCCATTTAATCGATTATTGTTAGTATATAATTGATTATTATCAAAACCATGAGTTTTCCACCAAACAGGTTTTGAACAAAATAATCAATTATATTAGTTGTGTAATCGATTACCTTGTTTCAAAACACATTCTTTCAAAACAAAAGCAACATCTTACTAACAAACCCTTTTCCTTTGAAAACCAATCTTAATGAATCAAAAGAAACTTCAATTTTACACGCTTGGTTCATTTTAGTTTTATGAAGACATCTTCTTACATGTTAATCTTTTAAAATCTTAATTCAATGGATCATTTTCTCTGATAGCTAATTTAAGATTGAGCTAACTAACCACAACACAAGACAAACTAAGCTATTACAAATGCCATCACATTAAGTGTAAGGCATCATCAAAACTTAACTAAGCCTAGCCACAAACACTTAAACACTTTTCTTCAATTTTTCAAGCTTGCTTGCTCATCATCTTTATGAACTTGATGTTTACACCCAAGTACATGTTAGTACTGTAACATCCGGGCACTCAAGAGCATAGGGAGTGATCGCCCCTTACAAAGAGATGATGTACGAACAAGGAGCGGCTCCTAGTAGGCTTCTAGTAGGAGAGACACATGAATGAATCAAATACACACCAAAATGAGAGGGATCCAAAGGCTGTGCAGGTATGAGACTGTGTAGTTGATAATAAATTAAAGGAATTAATAAGTGCTGCCTATACTAACAAGATGCAACTACTTTTCAGTAGCCTATCACTCAAGATTGAGCTAACTAACCTACACAACCACACAAGACAAACTAAGCTATTACAAATGCCATCACATTAAGTGTAAGGCTTCATTAAAACTTAACTAAGCCTAGCCACAAATACTTAAACACTTTTCTTCAATTTTTCAATCTTGTTTGCTCATTATCTTCACGAACTTGATGTTCACACTTACGTACATGTTAGTACTGTAACATTCCGGGCACTAAAGAGCATAGGGAGTGATCGCCCCTACAAAAGAGATGATGTACGAACAAGGAGCGACTCTTAGTAGGCTTCCAATAGGAGAGACACATGAATGAATCAAATACACACCGAAATGAGAGGGATCCAGAGGCTGTGCAGGTATGAGATTGTGCAGTTGATAATAGATTAAAGGAATTAATAAGTGTTACCTATACTAACAAGATGCAACTACTTTTTGGTAGCCTATCACTTAAGAACTCTATAGCTAAACGTGCTTGACTTAGAACAATTTTAGGATGGGTGACCTCCTAAAAAGTTTCCTAGAGCATGTGAGTGAGGACAAAGTACGCTGAAAAGTCTTGTGTTGGTTTGTGGAGACAATAATCGATCTTGAAAGTAGTCAAGCATTACAAAGTGGTATCAGAGCAAAGTCTCTCTCCCAGTACAGTGTGGTTTAAGGATGAACCACGTGGAAGCTAGTGGGCATAGTCACATCTCAGACACTAACGAGGGTGGGGAATGATTGCTGGTGCAAAAGAGATGATGCACAAACAAGGAATGGCTCCTGGCAGGCTTCTAGTGGAAGGGACACATAAATGAATTGAATACATACCAAAATGAGAGGGATCCAGAGGCTGTGCAAGTATGAGACTATACAGTTAAAAATAACTTAAAGAATTAATATGTGCTACCTATACTAACAAAATGCATCTACTTTTTGGTAGCCTATCACTTAAGAACTCCATAGTTAAGCATGCTTAATTTAAAGCAATTTTGGAATGGGTGACCTTTTGGGAAGTTTCCTAAGAAGCATATGAGTGAGAACAAAGCATGCTAAAAAGTCTTGTGTTGGTTTGTAGGAACAGTTATTGATCTTGAAAGCAGTCAGGCATTATAAAGTGTTATCAGAGTAGGGCCTTTCTTCTAGTACAGTATGGTTCGAGGATGAACCAAGCGAAAACTAGTGGGCATGTAATATCTCGGGCACTAACGAGGGCGGGGAGTGATCGCTAGTGCAAAAGAGACGATGCACAGACAAGGAGCGGCTCTTAAAGGCTTCTAGTGGGAATAAAACATGAATGAATCGAATATATATCGAAATGAGAGGGATCTAGAGGCTGTGCAGGTATAGGACTATACAGTTGATGATAGCTTAAAGGAATTAATAAGTGCTACCTATGTTAACAAGATGCATCTACTTTTTGGTAGCTTATCATTTAAGAACTTCATAGTTAAGCGTGCTTGACTTAGAGCAATTTTGGGATAGGTGATCTCTTGGGACATTTCTTAGGAAGTGTGTGAGTGAGGACAAAGTACGCTAAAAAGTCTTACATTGGTTTTTGAGAACAATCATCGATCCTGAAAGCAACCAGTGACCTTTTGGGAAGTTTATTAGAAATGTGTGAGTGAGACAAAGCACGCTAAAAAGTCTTGTGTTAGTTTGTGAGGACAGTCATCAATCTTAAAAGCAGCCAGGCATTTCAAGTACACCATACTGATCATGAAAAATTGTAGCTATTTGTTAAGAGCTTCAATGCGTAAATTGCCTTAACCATGACTCAAAGTTGCGACCCTTTGGCCACATGTAGGATGACGTGCACCAGATGTTTGCAAGGTCTCCTTGACTTCAACTACAAGATTCACATCCCATTATAGGGTATAGTTACTCTAGGATCCAAGATCCAACAATAATGATATGATTACAGTTGATCTTATTAGAGTTGATATCAATTAAGAATTTCACCTAAGAGGCTTGACTTCCTTTAATACCAAATTTTTAATCCACCAATAGTAGGCTTTATTACAAGTTCTCTTAACTAGAAGTTAATGTTCACACCTTTACTCAATATCAACTTTAGGACAAAGAATCACCATTGTGCAGATGACAATATAAATAAGCTCATTAAGTGAAATCAATCATATTCTAAATCAATCACAACAACAATAAAGAATTAAATTAAGTTATAGGTAAATTCTATGCTATCATTTCATCCCTTCTCACATTCATTCCCCTTCCTTAAGAATTAGAAATTTATAATTTTATTCTCACATTTATTAAATTTTATGCTAAGACTTTGCTCTAAATAAATGGTTCAAATCTTATTCTCTTTGAAATTTTCTAGAAAACTCACTTTACACTGAATTCTTCTTACTTTGTCTTATTAAAGTAGTTAAGACTCTTTTTATCATTACCAATTATTATTATTATTATTATTATTATTATTATTATTATTATTATTATTATTATTTGTAGTATTATTGTTATAATTTTAGTAAGTCTTTTATTCATCTAAATTCCAAGGCAATTTAGGAATCAGTTTTTTAAGAATCTTCCTTCACTTGATGATCTTTAACTATCCATCATAATTCTTTTCTACAAATTTATCTCATTCGTTTGCTCAATATATATTCATGGTTTAGATTTTGTTAAATTAAAGGTTTTAATTATTATTATTATCTTATTTTTGTTCGTATGATTATTGGTATTATGATTAAATCTTATATTTATAGTTATGTTTCATATTATAATTCTTTCTCATGGTCTTTGATTAAATACATTATGGAATCATTTAAGAAAAACTAAAATATATCATGATCTCAAAATAATGGTTTGGTGGGTGAAAACGAAGAAGGAAATGACTTAATATGTAGCATGTTTAGTCTATTAGAGAGCAATAATAAACATAAAAAGCTTGTTAGATTGCTTCAACCCTTGAAAATTCCTGAATGGAAAATAGGATGGCATTGTTATGGATTTTATAGTTAGGTTGCCAAAGTTATGATTGATAAGTTGACAAATTTAGCTCATTTCTCACTTGTCGACTTTAAATATCCATTAGAAAGATTGACCTAGATATACATCAAAGAGATTATTCGATTACATGAAGTTTGTTTAGGTATAATCTCATATAAGGATTTGGGATTTACTTTAACATTCTAAAAAGTTTACATCAAGCTTTGGAAACAAAGACTCTAATTGAGTTTATGTCATCATCCTTAGATAGATGGTTCATCTGAAAGAACTATCCAATCATTAGAAGATTCTCTAAGAGCTTGCGTGTTAAATATTATAGAAGTTGTGATGAATTCTTGCTTTTGATAGAACACACTTATAATGAAAATTTTCATTCTAGCATAGGGATGACACCTTTTGTGACACTATATGAAAAAGAATGCATATCTCCTTTGTGTTGGTATGAAATAAGGGAAAAAATTATTTTTGGGCTATAAGTGATCTGACAAACTACATAAAAGGTCAAAAAAAAAAGATACACGAAAAGATAAGAGTGGAGCAAAGCAAACAAAAAAAGTTACACTAATAAACAAAGAAGACTTCTTGAATTGTAGACAGGAGAATATGTTTTTTGAAAGTCACACATGTGACTCAAATTAATAGAGCTATAAAATCTAAGGCCCCATTTAGGGTGGATTTTGGTTTTAAGTTCTTAAATTTGTAAAAACTAAAACTAGTTTTTAGTTTTTTTAATTGGTAGTGTTATTTTTTTTTCAATTTTAAAAAGTGGTTGTCAAATCTTATAATTTTTCTTTAAAATATAGCTCTTGAAGGACTTACTCTTTAAAATTGCTACACAAATTTGAATTCGCCCTCACCAATTGCAATTTTAAGTACCTTCTTCTTCATGTTCTCTTATATATCCTACTGCACATAATGTGTGACACCCAATCACATTGCTTAAACTAAGAAACTCTCTCGTAGCATATCATTATTTATTAATTTATTATAATTGAATTTGATTATTTAAATAAGAAAACTTAGTACAATATTTTTTTATACTTGATTACAATTAGACTGTTACACTATTAAATTACATTGCACTGTTACGAAATTAAAATGACACAGTTATAAAGAAGCATCACACATACACACACACACACACACATACATACATCCAAAAAGAGTCATAAGTACATCATACCACACATGTCAGTAAGATACAATCTACCATCAAGAGTAAGGTTTTTCAAAATGTAACCTCTGCTATTTGACATCAAAGTATGGGTTAAAAGACCCAGGCTCAAGCCCACTAAAGATTAGCAAGCCCTAAGTTGGGCATAGTTTATGTGAATAAGAAATAATGAGGTAAGAGAGAAAGGGTCTTAGTAAGAGGTAAAACTATGAGAATATAAGAAAAGGATCTCTAGAATAGAGGTCAGGCTAAAGTCCTTAGAGCACTCACTAAGACAATATGTCTTATCCTTTTTATGTTTCATGTTTTTACAGGTTAAGCAAGTGAAGTCTTCTTAGGAGTAGCTTGGAGCATAAAGCTTGAAGCTGCTGCAAGAGGAAGAGTTTATAGCTTTGGACCTCCCAATATCTAGGAGTTAGTTTATGTCTATGTTTCTTTTGTTCATGTATTGTATGGCACATAAGTGCCAAGAGATTTAGCTGTTTTAAGTATGTTTTTGTAATCCAAGTTTAAGTTTTAGTTTTCGCATAGTTTCTCTGATATTCTTATATTCTAAACTCCTGTGTTTTAGCAATATAAGCAAACAAAAGGTAATACTCTTTAGGGTGTTACAAATCGTAGGCAAATATTAGGTTTTGTCGAGCTTATTTAGAGATCATTGTTGAAAATATATGCTTATTATTGTTGAAAATGATCAAGAGATCATTTCAGGATTAAGGCACTTCAGGCCCTAGCTCACATGATTTTTAGCCTAAGCATGACGATCCAAAGGGACCATTAATAATGATTCTCTTGATATAAGGATACTGGGATCCCTATGCATAACATAACATGAAAATGCATTATATTCTTGTATGAGTTGTTGTATTGATAAATAATATGTGATTACATGCTTGGTTCATTTGTGCTGTGGCGTACTTTCAACGCTTTTATTTTGCTTGATGTTTTGACTCGCTTTTGTTTTCTTGGTTTCTATTATTTACCTTTACTTATGTTATTGATATTTGAAAAAAAGGTTGATATGTCTTCCTTATTACCTACCTATTGTGTGGATATAAAGTTTGAAGATGAAGGCTAATGGGAATTTAAACGTTCTAAAAACGAGTTTATCTATAAAGGTGTGGTGACATTCATAGTGACTCATATGCTGATTCTAGAGCAAGTTCCTTTGGTTCTATCTTCTCGCTTCTACTTGAGGATGACATTGCCTCTTGTGGTTCCACCCTATTCGCCAACACTATAAACATATGGCCTACCATAGAGAGAGTACTTTCGTATTCATCTAACCGTCGCTTTTGTATATCTAACCCTACTTTTGTTATATGTATGTAGTTGAGTCCACTAGGCTTAATTGTTAGGGTAGGCACTCAAATATGAATTCGCTCTCTCAGTTATTGAGTAATTATGCCTTATAACCTATTATCTTTTGTACAAAGCTAGTAGGCTTAAAACTCTGACTAAGAAGTTTATGTCTATATCAAATATGACCATCTTGTGATTATTATGTGACTACATGTTTAGGCACAAGTTGAATTGTTTATTTAAAATTTTGCAAAAAAATTTCCTTGATATTTTTGAGACTAATTCCCATAAGTCCCTAGTTACGACAGAATTTACACATTTTATTGTAACTATTGCACCCAAACTGTTGTTAAGTCCAAATCCCTTTGTGCTTTAATTATGACAAACCTTCTAAATACAAATCATAAGCCTTTTGAGCAAAAGTCTATTGATGAGTTTGCTTGAGTGTATTTAGAAAGACATGTTTAGTGAAGAACATTCTTTGAAGTGAACTTAAGACTAATGTGAGTTAACTCAGAAAAATTTTCACACTTAAAGCATGAAAGCTCTGAAAAAGATTTAGATATCCGAAGATGGTATGTTGAGATGAACTCATCAAGCTCAATGAATGAAGAAGATGATTTAGCCATTTGAAGGAATCTCTACTCAAGAACAAGAGAACATTATTCTTAATTGAACAATTGTGATTAAATATGAAGAAGTAACATATGCAGAACTGCAACATCAAAATGGAACTTCATCATGAACATAAGAGTATTTTGTGGGTCATATCTTAGGCTGTAGAAATGCGTTTGAAGTGATGTTAGTGGCTATGGAAAGATTAAAGAGATCTATACATTTTTCATGCAGAAGTCGTGAGCTAATACAGCCTAGATCATGGATGAATTTGAGCTTGAAGAAGAAAATGCTATTCTGCGTTGTAGCATTGGCATAGTCCAATAACTTGAGCATAACTTGAGCTTTAAAAGTGAAATTAAGGTGTTCTTGGTGGCTATGGAAAGCGTAAAGAAATCTCTACAACTTTGATAAATAAGTCGTGAGCTAATATTGCTTGGATCATAGACTAAATTGGACATGAAGTTGGAGACGTTGTTTTGTCCTTACAGCTTGATACAGCTACAGTATTTTGAAGACATCTTGAGCTATAGAGGTCTAAATGATATGAGACCAATGGCTAAATTTTAAGGACAAAGTTTTCTACAAGTTTTATGAAGACATCAAAAGCTAATTTGGCCATTCAAAAGGTCAAATAAGTCAAATATAGTAGCAAACCAAGCAAGCTACATATCAAGAGTATGGAATACAAGTCAATCAAAGTTTATCATCAAAGTATTCCTATAAGAAGAATCTCCAAGTGCTTTCCATCCATATTAGAAAACCCCTTTTAGAGTAGATTATAAAATAAAAATGACTGCATCAAGAAGCTTCATGAAAATGTTGCTGAAATGAGTTCATCATAATACTTGATCAGAAAAGATTGTTCAAAAATTTCTGAATTAAGTGCTATGACAGTTATAAAGTAAAAGTAAAATGACAACTTCTCTGTACAGCACGAAAAACTACTACAACTGTACCATAAAGTTGGAAATGTCCTCCAATTGTTCTCTAACAGCTAGTTTGGCTTGGGGAGTCTATATAAGGAAAAATTATAGCTACAAAACGTAGAGTGAAAGAGCCCACACAGTGAAGATACATGATTCAACTCCTCTCCCCACTTTAGGACCTTTTTGAATGTTAAAAAGGTAGTAGAAGGAGTATGCATAGCTTAGAGCTTTAAGGAAATCCACTCAATGTGTGTTGTTAAGTTGTAAAATCATCACAAACACTACCTTCTATGCTTTTATATTGTATTTATTCCAAAGCCAATAGGTTGGGTTAGGCTTAGTTGGGAGGGAAGTGTTGTGTCAAGCCTATGGAGGCTTGAAAGCTTGAAATAGATGCTTAAGATGCAGCTTGCAAAGGCTAAGATAAAAGAACACTTGTACAGCCTGCAAAGGCTAGAGAAAAGAATACTGCGATGTTGTATAGCTTGTAAAGACTAATAATATTGGTTGTTTACATCTCTAAGAACAGGTGGTGTTCTGTGGTAGAGAAGAACCTGAAGAGGTTTAGAATACTCGTTTTGTCTCTCCTAAGACTAGGTGTGTGGTGTCATGGTTAAGATGTTATATTGGTGAACTGTACCTCTTCAAGAACAAGTGGTGTTTTATGGTAGAGAAGAACCTGCAGAGGTTGAGAATACTAAATTGTTGTTGTAGCCTGAAGAGGCATTAGAATATTTGTACATTGATTGTGATATAGGAGAAATCTCATCTTGTGTGTGGGGACTAGATGTAGCCTAAGGATTGCTTGGGTGAACCAGGATAAATTTCTTATGCAGTATCTTCTCTCCCTCACTATTTAAATTTTTGCTATTAATCGTCATGCATATCATTATTGCATCTGAGCATTTTGAACATAACAAGCTTAACTTGATTTTAAACTCCCATATTTGAATTACCTAAACTCTATAATTATCAAATATATTTTAAATTAGTTCAAATGTTTTATGCAAGAAGAAAAGAAGCTTTAAAAAAACATAAGATTTGATTTGAGAAACAGCTTATTAAGAAGCATTATGAATAATAGTTTTCTCAGTGCAACATTCTGCATAATACCTTTTTGAGTGTTGAGTCTTCTTAACATGAAAAATGTTCTTCTGCGTAACAGTATTCTGAGTTGTACTAGGGAATCTCCTTGACATGAGCATACTAATCATTAACATTTGGTTCTTAGAATCATATTAAATAATCTTATGATAATTGTAATGACTAACCACTTAGAAAGCTAAACCTTCTAAGTGCTTCAACCTGTATGTCAAGACCTTTAGTATAAAATTGATTGTGCAACTTTCTCTAAACCCTAAACTCTTTACTTTGCAATTCAATTCACTATTATTGACTCAATTGAATTGATTCTTGGATATATTTGCCTACATTGATCAAGTTTTATTGATTCTTGATATTGATTATTACAATTGATTATCTTGACATTGCATATTGGTTATTCAATGTGATATTGCTTCTATATTGATTGAATTGTTCATCAATTTTATTCCATATCATTATTAAAGAGACATACACATTAGGATTAATGAGTCACCATTCAATAGAATTGCATTAAAACATTGCTTTAGAAGTTAGATACACACTCTTGAGTATCTTATTATAACCTCAAAGAAAATTTTTGATTAACGATCCATTAGAAATGAGAGACAATTTGTTTTACACATTTTTCAATGCGAATCAAAATTGTTTTTGAAAAAGTTTTTGAAATATTCAATTCACCCCTTTTAAGTGCATATCTTACCCATTTTCATTAACAATCTTAAGCCTTAAAATATTTTTATATATTATTTATAATTATTACATACTTGTTTGATTTATTTGCTGATTTATGGTTATTTGATCTTAAAATATTACTATGATTTTTGTGGTATTGGATGGAAATTTATTTTATAATGAGAAAATCCATGAATAATTGAAATAGGAATTGATTATAAGGCTTGAATGGTTCGACCATCATATGGGAAAGGAAGGATTAAATTTCAAAATTTTAAACTTTATAAGGAGTCAATTGTAAATAAGTAAAGTGATTAAGTTGAAATATTTAAAATATTAGGGACTAAACTGCATGCATGTAAAAGAAATTTTTCTGAGCCTACATTCACGCCTATATGCGTAGACCATAGTGCTCAATTTGAAAAAAAATAGTGATTAAAATCCAACTTAGTATCATTTAGCTTAATAGTGATTAATTAATCAATTAGGTTTAAATAATTTCATTTAAATTCCAAAAGTCCAAATTAATCTCAAAAAGTAGAATGAATTTATTCTTTTAAGTCTCAAACTAAATTTTAGAATTTTTTAACAATTTAGAAGAATTTTTAAAGGCTAGAAAAGATTTTTAAGTTGCATACGAAAGATCAAAAATAAATACTTAACCAAATTAGTAAATAATTACAAATAATAATGCTGATAAATAGATAAGAAATAAATTTAAACATAGTAGAATAGGAAGAGTAAATTAGTTATATAATTAGTTACGAATTGATTAACTTTAATCAATTGATTAAGCAAATTAATATAATTAAAGAAATAATTTTAAAAATATTTAGGAAAGAGAAACAATCTAAATAAAATGAGAAAAGAAATGATTAAGCATAACCATAAATTATGTAGAATTTTGAGTGAAAATTTTAGAGAAATTAATAAATTAAAAAGTCTAAGATATTTTTTTCATTTGCCAATTGTTATACTGACGAAAAATAATTGTGTACTCAAGTTAAGTAAATTGATGATATTCATGCTAAATGACTTAATATGAAAATGAAAAGGAGTTAGCAATGCTACCAAACATGTGCCCTCGATCATTATTTTGACAATAAATAAGATTCCCTCCATGAAGTAGATATGTAGGCCCTTACATGAGCATGAGAACGCATTTGGTTTATGGGTGACATATTTTATTTTATCGTTCTTTTTACTCTTTAACTGCTATTTTATATGATATTATGCCACTTACCTCTCTTTATTGTGGTAGCATTATAATTTATAAAATTGCAATAAAAATATATGACATGGCCGACTATCCTCTACAGTTTCCCATCAACTTCATGAATGAGAGTTATATACCGACTTCAACACTTGGATGACCACGTTTCCCGGGTACAAAACGATAAAGTTTTGAAAGGAGGAACACGACAGTGGAAAGAGTGTCACGAATATGACCCTTGGTTTTTATCTGTCCTATGCAAAGATGTGGGGAACACCATTGCACATTCCTGTAGTCGAGCCATCTCACAAGTCATTCACTGATTGCCCTAATGACTCGTACCCTTGTCAGAGAGAGATAAAAGAATATATATATATATATATATATAGGGTTAAATATATTTTTAGTTTTATAAAAATATAACACAATTAGTTTTAGTTTTTAAGAAATTTTTTTTTTAAATAAAATTCCTCAAATATTAAAAATACTCTAATTAGATTTTTGTGTTAAACTATGTTTAATTTTTTTATTAAATGATGATCACATCAGCTTCCAAGTAAAAAAAAATTATTACCTTAAATCTCCAATGATAATTTTTAATAAAAAATCATGTAATTACTTTTGTTGTAGAATTAAAAAAATCTATGATTTAAGATTAAACATGTAATAATTTTATTTAAAAAGTATGATATTAATGTGATTTAGACATAACAGTTGACATGAATAATCACATCAGTAAATTAATGGTGATTGTGATGTTGATGTGACCATCATTTAGTAAAAAAGTTAAATAGAGTTTAGCATCAGGATCTAATTAGGATATATTCAATATTTGAGAGAATTTATTCAAGGAAATTTTTTTTCTAGAAACTAAAACCAATTCTGTCATATTTTTTAAGGACAAAAAACATATTTAACCTTATATATATATATATATATATTATTCAGTAACAATTAGGATAATTAATAATTTTCTTAAGATATATATTATCTTAAATAACAAACAATTTGAAATGGGAGAGTATGTTTTTGATACATGACGAGTTATTATGATTTGAAACTAGAATATTTAACTATCGGCACTTATTCAATGAAGTTATAAAAGCACTATTTACCATTTAACTGAAACATTTTTAAAATAATAAAGTCTCGGTACTTGTATAATACCTAACTTGGGCAGAAAATAAATACTGATCAGTGACAGTAAGTCAAATGAATGCCACTTTTACCACTTTCCTTTTGAGGTAGCGTAGCAAATAATATCTAGGAAGAAGATATGAAAATTAGCTTCTTTTGGCTCGGTATACAGAAAGATGTCTTCTACCATGATGCTAGTATAAAATGCTGAAGTTGAACAGTTGAACAGAGGGTTGGGATTAGGATTAGAACTTTCAGGATTTTATATTCACAAGTGATTTTATTCCTTCACAATTTGATTTTGTTGTCTTCCACTTCTTCAAAGTGACACACTATAAATGCTTTCTGCATTGATAATCAAAATCAAAGAAACCCCATTAGCATTCATCGTACCAACAAAAAATATCATGTGGGACAATTGCTCTGATTTACAAGTTTTGATTGGTCTCATTGGCTTAAAGTCCAAGCAATCATGACTCACTTTGAGTTTTCTGCATTATCTTCCCTAGGTAAAACAAAAGAGCCGATAAACACCAAAACCTATGTGAGGGAATTAATTAACGAGAACAAGTCAAATTTTACGGTGAACCATCAAGTGGTCTACTAGTATACTATTAATTTAAATTATTAGATATATAACTAAAAAAAATTAACAATTAAGATTTATTGATTGATTACAATCTCAATCATTAATTTTTATTTATTTATATATCTAATGATTTAAATTAGTGATTTATAGACCACTTGATTTGATGACGTACTGTCAAATACTCGAGTGTTTTGGTATGCTGTAAAACTTAATATATCTTAATTGGAAATGTGGACTTCATCCGATTCTATTGCGTGTGGGCAAGGTCTACCGGCAGGAGAATTGAGATAGTAATAAAAATATCATGGGACAAACCAAATAAAAAAGGACATGTGACACGTGTTAATTGTTATGTGTTTAACAAAAAATTAAGTGGTAATTTAGGAGAATTGTTACTAGTGTCTACAATATCATATCAGCATGTAACATTTTTAAAAGTGCCTAAAATTATATATGTATCTTAAAATGAATGTTAAGAACTAAAAATAATGATTTTAAATTTTAAATGGACAAAAATCAAATTTAAATGTTTTATAGAAATCAAAACTAAATTTACTCATTTTACATAAATAAAAAAAACAATAATTTCAAATTTTAGATGTATAAAAAGAAACAAAAAATAGGAAAGAAAATTAAAATTTATTTATTTTATAAAGACTAAAAACATATTTAAGTGTTATTATAAAATCCAACTGAAATCTGTTTCAAATTTTCCGATGAATTTCAACCAGAAACTTATGAACAAAAACGAATTTGTGATCAAACCTTCTGAAAATCGTGTGAATATTTTTTGGTGCGATGATGACACGAAAATTTTGGATGAATTACAGAGTAATATGAGACGAAATCTCTTTTATACACCCTCCATCTCGTGAGAAAATTAAATATAGTTCGGAGAAATCTTATTAGAAAATGCCATCCAAAAATCTTAATTTTCTACCAGTGAGTATTATTTTAATTGCGTGGGACCATATATATAATATATAATCTAATGTAATATATATATACAGAATTCGTATACACTTTGTTATAAAAGGATTTCTCTCCATTAATAATAAAAAAAGGATTTCTCTCCGAATAAAATACAATAAAATACATGTTTTCTGAAACATGAATTGCATAGATATGCACTTCAGCATTTTATATATAAATTAGAATAGTTATATGGTTTATAAATGCCCTTTTTTTTTTTACTTTTAATTTTTGTTTAAATCTTTTTTCTTAAATAAAGGTGAATTATGCTTTTTTCCTATGCAAACATTCTTTGTTCTTGAGAATTGCTCTCGTAAGATATTTCTTCTTCTTTCCTTATCTTCTGATTTAAATTTCTTCATTTCTTCCTTTATTCCTTTATCTTTTCTCTAATTTTTTCATCTCTTTCTTTATTTAAACTAATTTACCTCTCTCATTTTCTAATTTTACGCATCAAAATTTTGTTTAATACACCTTTAGTCAAGTAATTTCTAGCGGTTTTTAAGTGTGAGCAATTTGTTTAATATGCCTTCAGTCAAGCAATTTCTAGCGGTTTTTAATTGCCAAAAATAAAACGGTCACAAAATGTCTTCAACCAACAAAATTTTAACATGTAACTGTCACGTCAGACTTTTAGTTTATGTGGCAAGGAATGTAGCTGCCAACGTGGTTGCTACTGTAACACCCTCACTTTTATTTAATTAATTGTTTTATTTATTTATTTATTCTATATTTAATTCTGAAAAATCGGGAAGGAATCTAAAAAATTCTGATCCCCACAGTTAAACTCAGAATATTGAAAACTATCTAATCGTGATTTTCAATAATTTTTCCAAGTTGAAGCCCGGAGAAATTCGAAAATGACGATTTTGTCTTTATTTGTCAATATTAAGGGCTGACATGAGAAAAAGATTCAATTGATATTAAAATGTGTAATTGAGTTTAAAATCATGTCATATGTATTAAAATATAATTTTGGAAATTTTTTGGGAATTTTCTGAAATTCCTGTACAACATGACCAAAATACCCCTAGTTGTCAAATAACCAATTCAGTATTGGTTTGACATCCCAAAATGATGAAAATGATATTTTTAATACATTTCTAGGTAAAATATGTAATTTTAGAATTTTCATAACAATTTGAGCATTTATTGAATTAAAATGAATTTAATATGAATTTTCTAAGCTTAAAATATATAATATATATATTTATAATTCGAAAAAAATTAAAATTTATTTTTAGAAATTATTTTTGATGAAAAATATTACATTTGTTCAGATTTATATCTAAATTAATTATTTTGGTATTAAAAGTTATTTTTTTCAAGTTTAGGCGATTTTATCGGTACCGGCTAATTAATTAACAGTCAAAATTTATACTGCAAATATTTGGGACAGCTGCTATCCCACGTACCAGCTCTAGCAAGGGGTGATTCATCCCCTATTGAATATGTGTCCCTAATAAAAAAAATAAAATTGCATTTTTGACATCATGGATGACATAACTCCATGGACACCTAAGGCCATTTTTTTTCCTATAAATAGCCATGAAACTTGAACCAAGCACTTCACTCCTTTTCTCTTCCGTAAGACACCATAGAAAATCTCTCTCTTTTTAGAAAATTTTCTTTTACTTTGTTTTTATGCTAAAATTCTACTAGTTTTCCAATAACTAGTAAAAATCCTCTTCCTAGGAGCTCTGCACCAACAACTTCACCAACTCTTTGAGGTAATGGGGGGAGTGGGGTTGGTTCTAATTTTCAATTACTTTGCATGTTGGTAGGAAGGGTTTTCCCCTAAACCCGTTTAGGCTTTAGTTTTACTATTAATATTATTGTTATATTATTTGATGTTAAACTTTAAATTTTGCTAAGTTATTATTTTGCTCAAATTTAAATTATTAAATTATACCAAGCTGTTACTCTGCTCAATTTTAGAAAATTAAAATGCACTTGCTAAGCTGTTACTTTGCTCATTTTTAGAAAATTAAAATGCATTTACTAAGATGTTATTCTGCTCAATTTTAGATAATTAAAATACTCTTATTAAGTAGTTATGCTGCTCAAATTTAGACAACCATAGTATAATTATTAAGTTGTTATACTGCTCGAATTTAAACAATTACAGTAGAATTACTAAGCTGTTATACTGCCCAAATTTAGAAAAAATATTTTTAGCTATTATGATAAATAATTAAATTATTAAATTATCAAATTTTAGTAATACTCAATTAGTTTAACAAAAATAGTAGAAGAAATAAACCATAAATCTCATAATATGAAACTAAAGATAGAAATTATTTTATGAGCTATTTATGAATTTATTTTTAGAAAACTACTATAGAAATTTCAGTTTAAGTTCTTATCGTTCAGGTAAGGTCTAGACACACTAATAGACCATCTGTAAAAATTTCATAAATTTTAAAGCTTATTTAGTACTTCTAATTGTGCTCTATAAGTGCCTGTGGACACATTTTTCTTAGAAATACTGAATTTCAAAAATTTTTGAAAAAAATCTAAAAATTCATGATAAAATTCTAATTATTTTTCTAAGTTTAAAAATTATTTTTATGGAATTTTTTGACCATTCTATGATTTATTTCTTAATTATCAGTCTTTATTTTAATTTGTATATCTTTATTTTTATTGAATTATTGCTTATGTGCTTTAATTTGAATTATGACTTATGTGAATGATATGTATGGATCAAATCTCTGAAATATAAGACAGAGATATTAGTAGAAATTATACTGGTGCTCAAATACTTGAGACCAGAATGAACCTTTAGAAATGAATATATTAGTGAGTAATGTAAAGCAAAGGACATGTAGTGGCATGACACCCTGTTAGGGAAGCTACAGTTTGGTACGCTGAGGAATGAAAGGCAGGGACCCATTTGGGAGGTCTCGGGGGTAGGCATCGAGTGGTGAAAATCCTAATAGTCAGGGTAGCGCCCGTGAGCTGGGATATTCACCTGACCAAGCTCGATAACCCCGACAACTGCTCAGCATTCCAAGATTGGTTTGAGAGTATACCTCTATAAATGGACGTCCTGACTGATATTTGTTCCTCATTGATGATGAGGACTGTACCATGTGATGATGTTGATGAAGTATATGTACTCCCAGTCACTTCCCAGGTTCTGTTAAGAACTATTACTCACTGATGGGAAGTATGGATCCATACCAAGTCAAGGGTAGTGTAGTATAACTTAGAATAAACCCTAGGTTCCCTTCATTAATTGTATTTAAATTCCTACCATACATGTAAAAGTGATTTAGAACAAATCACCTCACTCCATTATTTTTGTTATGCATGTTGAATCGTGATTATTGAAGATGATAACAATGCCTGATGATGTTGAGGAAGAGCCAGAGGATACTTCTCCAGATTTGAAGATCTAGTTTATAATATTTTCTTAAGGGATAGGGTAGATAAATACTGCTCTGTATAGGATTTTTTTTATGTATATATTGGGTTAGGTAGTATATGTCTTTTGATGTATTTTTGTTTTCTCTTCGACTATTATGTACTACTCAAACCATGATGTACAGTTGGATATAGATATATACATAAGCAGTTTTTATCATTTCACTTCTATTTCTAAATTCTGTTTTGCTAGTATCGAAAAAAAAAAAAATTACTCACATTTTTATCAACTTAAAGTAATAATTAAATTAATATGAATTACATTTAAAATTAGAGGAGTGTTACAGCTACATCATTACTTAATAGTGACTTGATGGAAGGAACTAAAAACAATGACAGATAATAGTTGAGGGACTAAAAGTAAATTTTTCAAAAAGTTTAAGGGTAAAAAACATATTTAATCCTATATGAAGAATAACTTTTATTCTAATTTGTGCCATTGATAATGGACACATTATTATCTATTCATGTATAAATAGTATGATGCGTATCAATCTAACAAAGTTTATTCCTACTCATTTTAGCTAGGAAATATTTTGAGTGAAGCAGTGAGTAGGGTCAAATCCACAAGAACTAGTAAAATTTATTTCTTTTATGCGATTAGTGCGAACAATAAAGGAAAATGAGGGGGTTTGGGTATGAATATAAAATTAGAAAATAAATACTAAACAAAACAATGAAATAATTAAAAATTCAATTATGTGAAACTCTAGCCTAAGGTATAATCTTAGCTTTAGTTCCTAGGATTGACCATCGTTTTAAAGATGTGTCTTTTCCTTTAAAACAATTTAGTTTTTGTTACTAACAAGCTTTAATAACGAATCTCTTAGTACTTTCTTGATAACCAATAATAGCTCCTTGATTACTTCTCTTACCAATAGACAACCCTAAACAAACTCTTAAGATTTAACCTATTAATAACATTAAGTCCTTAAGAGATCTAATTCTAGTCAACAAACTCACAAGCTTGGTTTATTTAAACTGCATTATATTTATATACAATGAAGGTCGTTATTTTACCACTAAGTATTATAACCAATACACAATTATGGATCCAGCAATCAAACTAGTTTCATACTACCATGTTAATCGAACAAAGGGCCTTTTGCATGACTAATAAAATAGTAATATGATAATATGCATAGTAGAAATATAAATGCTAAAGAGGAAAAGAAGATAGAGAGTAATTGGACCTCACAATCCTTGAAGAATGTAGCCTTGACTAACTTTGAACTAGAAAAGTGGTTAACTCCTCATGGGAATCATGAAAATACAAAAGCAAAAAAGACAAAGCTAAGAGCATGAGAAGAGGGTCTAACCTTAGTCGTCAAGAAATGTGAGTGACAAAAGTAATTCATAAGTGTCTTTAAATCCTTTTATAAGTAAGGTTTATAAATTGAGCCTAAAACATGGTGAAAATAAGGTCCTTAATTAAGGCTCAAGATATAATAAAACATAAAAGGTTCCTAATCAAGGCCCAAAAATAAAATAAAATAAAATAAAAAAATAAAATGTCCTAATTAATTGATCAACTTTCTTGGTTCTCTACAAACATAGTGCATTCTATTGGAGATGTATGATCTTTGACTTCTTGTTTTCTTCCTTCGTTTGATCCTAATTAGCCTCCGTTTTATCTAAGGGTTCAGATTTCTCTTTCCTACATAGAAAGTAAATAGAAAACAATAATAGAAACTAGAAAAATAAAAATATGCAATTTACTAAAAAAATGCCTAAATGTACTAAAAATATGTGGAAAAAAAAGTCATGATTAAAATGTGATGCACCATCATCATATCTTTTCACTTTATCTTTATTCATGTAAAAACATATTCCTTGGTTAATGTTGTAGTTGCGAAACATTAGTGTTGGCCTCGACATCGATATGAATAGCGTCGGCCAATGTCGATGCCAATGCAAAGCAAAAGCAACCATTGAAATAACTTTTTTCTTTTTTTAAAAATGTAGAAAATATGTGTAGTGGCCTTGGCCTTGGCCATCACTAATTTAAACGTTGCGACAACCACAGCCGACGCTAAGTACACCTTTAAAATAGTGGCAGCCTAATGTTAAATATGGAAAAAAAAAATGGTGGGAAGACTGTTGTGTTAGCGTCAGCTTTAGTGGCAACTAGTTGGCCCCTAATATATATTTTTTTTATCGTAGTGTTGGCTGGCCAATGCTAGTTCTTAAATTAACCGGCACCCAAAACCATTTCCCTCACTTTCCCTTTCTTTCTCTCTCCTGTGCTTCCTTCTCCCTCTTTCTACCTATTCTTCTCATGGGCACCCAACTCTAACGACTATGTCGAAATCTTCCCCGCCATCGACCTCATCAATAAGTGGCTCTTATTTTCTCTCTTTGTGTTGCTCTATCTTCTCTTTCTCTTACTTAACTCTCTCTGTCCTTGTCAACTTTTGGCTTGTGTTTACCACCACACTAGAGCTATGCCACCGTCTTGCCACTAACACCACCTCAGACAAGTAACCCCCCCCCCCCCTCTTCCCTTTCCCATTTGGCTATTGTTTATCCTCTTCCCACACTAATCTTAGTAACTCTTATTCTATTTTGTTTTCTACAGATTGCATTTGGAGCTTACGTTTTGCAGCTTTTGGTAGAAGTTTACGTCAATAGTACATTTGCAAAAATAATGTTTATTTTTTTTTATCTTATTAGTATATTTGGTTGTCATTATTATTGTGTGAATTGATGTGTTGTTTATTAGAGGAGAGCAAAGCTCATTAGGTGTGATCTTGTATAAGATGCAGGATGATGAATTGTGTGTTGATAATATATAAATTATGCATGTGTTTGATGATTGTTAGTGGAGAGCTGAGCTCAATAGGTGTGATCTTGTCTAAGATGCAAGATGTTGGATTGTGTGCTAATAATATACACTACAACATAATTCAGATTTAACAACATTTAAAAAATGTTACTAATTGTAATTAGCAACATTTTTACAAGTGTAGTATAAAGACCATGTCACTAAAAGGTTTTAGTAACATTTTAACATATTACTTGTAACATTTTATAAAAAGTAAATTACACTCGCACCTTCTATGTTTTTTTCGAATTGCGGCCAATACCCCTTCGAATTTTGGACCTACAAAACCCCCTTTAATTGTTTCCCACATGCAACATTGAGTACCCTTCTCCCTAAAGGTCATTAAACAAGTAACATATGCAGATCATGTGCAACGCACATGATCTTTTAAAGGCTTTTTTTTTTTTCAAAATTACCTTCATCCCCTTCCTTTAATATTACACATTTTGGAAGCTCCATGTAAGCTCCCAAGCCACTGAAAAAAACATGGATCCACTATCAACTGCCTCATAAAGATTCTTTAGCAAAAATTGATGCAATATTGAACAACATTACAAATATATTACACAATAAAATTCAATCAAATCATAGTAACTTTCTAGAAACAAGATTCATCCCAAATCAAAACAATTTTTCTTTTCACAATCGTTAATGGTGCAGAGGGTCTTTCTCCCCTCAACCCTTCCATTCCCAACCAAACCCCAAAAAGCGTCATGGCTCATAATGGTGCGCACCGACATGAACTACAAGTAAGGTAGCTCCTCGACTTCCTCCTTGAACAACAAAATCCACAAAATCCTCTACAACTGCGACTACGAGAAGAAGTTCAATTTCAACATGGACATCAACTCCTCCATCCTTGCTCACAACCACGTCACCCTGTGCTGGAATCCACAATAATCTCGTCGCCATCGGTGGCATTAACCTTAAAACTCGTTTCGAGAATCAAAAGAGCCTCGTCGCCAACGATGATTCCTTTCAAGCAGGGATAATAGAACGTGTAAAGCTCAGGGTTCCACATTAACAACATGGTGACGGTGTTACGCAGTAACAAAGAATCAAACTCGAGAGTAGAAACGGCATCATAGTTGTGTCCACAAGGCAGTATGAAAACGATGTCACATTGACTACCAAAAACGAAAGCTTTTTACCATAGAAGCTGAGCAAACTAGGCCTTGACTCAAGTTGAGTCACACGCGGGTTACAAGAGGGTTAGGGATTTGTAGTCACTGTCAAAGGGTTGATGGAGGTGGAAGGGGAGGTGGAGGGAGTGTTTGATGAGGGAGACGGGGAGGGACTTGGAGGGTTTGATGAGGTTTGAGGTTTCTTGAAGAAGTAAGGATGCAAAGGTGGGGTTGTTGGGATGGAGGTGGGGTTGATGATGAACACAAATAGAAAGGAGTACCTTTGTCAAAACACATAAGAAAAAAAAGTTACTTAACGTCGTTTAATTAAGGGGGCTTAAAGTAATGCTAAAATTCATAGAGGTATCAGGTGCAATTCCAAAAAAACACAAGAAGTGCGAGTATAATTTACTCATTTATAAATATTACCAATTAACATCTTTTGCAACATTTTAATATATCACTTGTAATATCTTATAAAGGTTACCAATTGTTATCTTTTACAACATTTAACAAATGTTACTAATTTATCTTTTTATTTAACAATTAAAACATGTTACTAAAGGTTTTAACAACATATCATTAATCATATTTAAAAAATGTTACTAATTATCATCTTTTATAAGATTAAACTTATATTGTAATAAACTATGACAATAACCATAAAAAAGTACACATCAATTATCAATCAAACTTAAAATTGGAAAGTTAATAATGACGAAAACCATGATCATGATGGAGAAAATCACATAGATCAACAATTCTACTATTATTTACATAGCAGAATTACAATTCCCAGTAACAATCTTCTGCACACAAAGAAAATTGTTTGACAAAAAGGAAAACAAAAAGACACAGACAGACCTTGTTGCAATCATACTGCCACCCATCGGCCTGCTTTATTCACAATTTTCCACTATTTCAGCACTTATATAGTAGAGCTCAGCTGCATGTGTAAATGAAGAGGAATACAACAGTATCTACATTTTCCAATATATATGAATAGCAGCGCATTTCACGAATGCTAGATCTACGAGATAACCTCATCACAGATTGAAACTATAAATTAAGCACAATAAACAACTTTTAACGCTAAGATTAACATCTTCCACAGTAAACTGAGCTCCATAGAGATCTCTAGCAAGCTCAACTCAACCCAATCAAAATTAAAAATAATAATTAAAAAGTTTTTTAGATGAGGATCAACCACCCTACTGACGACGCAACCTCCATGGTAGTGCCATACAGTGTTGACTGTCCAGCGGCAGAAATTAGCCATCCGAGGGTAGTTGATTTGCTGAATTTAAAATTGTTTAAAGCGGGTACTAATGTGTACAGTTTCACAAACGCTAAGTCAATCCAGAAAGTAAAAAGGTATGGCAATTGAACAGAGTTTACCGAGAGATCTTTTGTACCTGCTCTGATCGATGTCTTGATCAACTACTCTGATGTCTGAACCTTTCCATTTCAAAGTACCTTGAGAGCTTTGGCCTTGTTCTAAGCAGAAAGGAAAAGGCAAGGAGAAAAAAATTGTAGAACAGTGAAATAATTAGTTAGGGAGTAGCTAGTTAATTAGTTGGGAGCTGAGATAATTAGATGAAGGAGGCACGTTGCCTATAAATAAGAAAAAGTGTTGAAAGGGAGGGGCATCTTGTCATTTGTACGGGAATCAGGGACTTTGGCTTGGGAGGTGCAGTACCATGAAGAACTACTGAGTGTGTGAGTTCCATTTTGTAAATTAGGAAATTCATCTCTGTATTTCTGCAATAAAGATGTTAACCAGCCCTTCATAATTCCATTCGTCAACCTAACAGAACCCAGAGGAGAAAAATAGTATAGCATTTCTTTTGCAACTACCAATGGCAAGATGTTTATGAGTTAAGGTAGATATTATTATTATTACTAACAACGTAAACCAAACAAATAATTGTTGTCATGAAAACTAGTATAGTATTTTAGTTTCTTTTATCTATGATACTTTAAAGTTATACTCACAAAAGTAGCGTAATAATTACAAATGAAACATTTGATGATTGTGTATATTCAAACTAATTAAAAAAGAAGAAGTTAATTTCAATGGTATGAAATATATGTATTAAAGATACCTGTCCATCAACAATTATTATCAAGCATGATATTGTCACCACCTGCATGTATGTATTGTTTCCACACGTGCCACTGTGCCTGGATCTAGAGACGGAAGGAAAACACAAGCTACTGAATCTTAAAAACCTGTCACGGTTAGTAAGTAAGGATCGTACATGCTAACTAATTTAAATAAAATAAAATTCACTTTTTTATATTATGTTAACTAATTTCCTCTAAATTAACATGCTAAAATATCACGAGTTAATATAACATAACACAACTTTTAGCACCATTTTATTTTAATTTGATTGAAATAACTAATTATCACTTGTCTCAAATATATATTTTTACTTCCATTTTATATTAAACTTTGATGTTAAATATAGAGAAGACGAGCAAGAGTCAAAGATGGAAATTAAAGCTCAACTTACACGAATGAAAATTAATATTAAACCTTCGGTCCAATATAATAGAAAGAGTATCTGGCACATGAATCGATACTACATCATCACCCAGATTGGCAAATCAACAAGAGCTGCAACAAATTTGGAAATAACAGACTTGTTACATTTTTGTCCCAGAATTCAGGATAACCAGATGTCAATCTGAGTAACATACATTAGTATTTTCCCAAAAAAGGTGGAGAAATCCAATCTGGCTGTACTGGAGATTGTAGATAAGTGCAATGCAATCCCCCCATAAAACTTGATGTAAGTAATTCTCAAAATGGAAGAATAGCTTGGTGACATTGCAGCTCATTCCCATTTCTTCTTCTTTGCTGTTTTGGCCTGAATGATTTCTCTTTCCTCTTTGTGCTCATAACAAGACACGATGATTGTTGTAATTAGTGAAGTAAGAAAATATTTGGGGAAGGGGTTTTTCCCATAATAAATTTATGAAAAAAAATTGCAAAAAGAATTCTTGGTAACAAAATTCAAATCAGAAATCGTAAGTATTTGAATCATAAATTTATGACACTATCTAATTCCTAGTCCTTACTGAAAACTAGAGTATGACACTATCTAATTCCTAGTCCTTACTGAAAACTAGAGGCCAGGATCTTGAGTGCGCGGGCATGTCTATTTTAAACACCATAAGAACAGAACAGGGGCAGAGAAGAAGGCTCAAAATATGGCGGCAGAACATTATGGTGTTAATGAATATGAAAGTTTCCAAAAACATTAATATATTATACTAAGTATAATAAACTCAGGAAATGAAAAAAATCTGGAGAGAGAGAATATATGTATATGCGAGAACACATGGCAAGAAAATTGAGACAGCTAAAAGGGAAGCACTACACACTAACCAAATGTCTCATGGAGACCATGGCCTGGGAGAGAAACACTACACACTTCTCGTATTTTGCCTTTAGTTTAATTGCTTTATTCAAATAATGTTTCTTATCCTGTTTCAATGATGTCAGAACATTTGGGTTAATCAACATTAAATTAAATAAATAAAAATAAGAGTTGGACTTACTCCATTAGTCATAGACTTACATGTTTTAACAGTACTGTCAGCATGCAATCAACGAGACTTTCCACAAACTTAATATCAATTGGATCAAACACAAAATTCTGTCTAGAAAATAAATACCAATCACTGCATGTCCACTAAAAGACATGACTGAGAAACCAATCAAATATACATGCCTAAGGCAAGACTCACGGGTAAAAGACAAATATATAAATACGCCTGAGGGCACACATCATATGTACTGAGAGATTACCTTTAGAGGCAACAGATACTTACAGAGAATCATTGCATCAACTACAGCCACTGATTTAAGAGATGAGTAAGAAGAAACCAAACCTCCATTAATTAGAGACTTTAAGAGCAACAATAGTGAACACAGAAAGGGGCTGAACTGAAACGAAAACAACATACATAAAAATTGACATTTAATCAAACAGTTTATCAGCAATCAACTAAGCTTGAAGGAAACTAATTGAAGAGATGAAATTAAATCACTATTAAACAGAGCAAATCACAAAATGAAGAAATAGAAACAAATGTTCAGATTTATTCTAAATATAAAAGCTCTGCATAAATCAACTAAGGACAACATTTAAAAATCATACGCATTCACGAAAAGTGCACATTACGGGATACGAAGATCTCACCAAAATTGAATTTGGTGGTGGACGAAGCTTCCATTGTAGAGGACGAAGACGTAGCGAGTGAAGCGATTACGGAGAATATATGAATGTTATTAGCATAAGATGCTATAGGAATCAACCCTCGTTGTCAATCTCTAGTTGGGACGAGGAGTAGCGCAACACTATTTCTGAGGAAGAAACAAAAACAAGGAAAATAAAAAATAGAGGATTTCCTAGGAAAGTGAGGAGAAATTTTCTTATGCAGACAACACAAGAAGAGTGAAAAAAAAATAATAATAGAGAAGAATTTTGGAATTGGTAAAAACCATGTTAATGTAACGCATCGATAAAATGAGTGAATGAAATATTACTATGCAAGGTAATCAGGTGTGTAGGACCGCCTAACCAAAAAAAAAAAGTTTCATTTGGTAACATTTTTGTCTATAAATGTTATTAAGATACTACTTATCAAAAAATAGCAACGCTTTTTCCCATGTTACAAATTAAATGTTGCAAAATCTAGTATATGTAGTAGTGATAGTAATTATGCAAGTGTTGGCTGTTTGTCAGTTGAGAGCAAAGCTCAATATGATTATTTGTTTGTTTTTGTTATTTTTCCAAGAAAAAATGACAAATGTCTAAAATACAAGAGTTATGTTACCAAATTTTTTCCAAAATTGTGTTGTACCCCTGTTTATAAAGTAAAGTTACTATGTTTTGTTTTGTGAAGTCAAAAAAAAATTGCGAAATATCCAAAATACAAGGGTTATTCTATTGGATTTTTTTTCATATTTGTGCAACACTTTTATTTGATATTAATTTTTTTTTTACATGTACAAAATGGATCGTAATTGGACATATGATAAGATTAACAAAGATAGAAAAGCGTTGAAAGTTGAATTTTTGAATGGAGTTATGGACTTTGTAAGGAAAGCAATGGAGCTACCAACCTATTTGGAAGATTGAGGGAGTAGGTGTCCGTATGCAAAAGTGTAAATGCTATAAGTTTGAGAAACCAACAATGGTGAGGGATCATCTGTACAAGTTTGGGTTCAAATTAAATTATTTGATATAGATTGAACATAAGGAGGACTCTTACCTTAGGAACTAATGAGGATCTCCATCTTTCCCTCATTAATGAGGTATCCTCTTTAAATCTTAAGTGTCTTAGTCATTTTATTATGTAAGGTTCTTCGTTTCATACACAAACACACACATAATACAGACTAGGGGTGGCAAAGCGGGTCAACCTGCCTCGCTGCTAGCCCACCAAAAATAGGTTAGGGCTGGCTGGCTCGCCTATTGATGGTAGACTGAGTTTTATGGCCTGCCTTGCCTAGAGGTGGGTTGGCAGGTTGGTGGGTTGGCTTGCTAAAAATTAAAAAAAATAGAAAAGAGAAACGAAAAAAAATTAAAAATAAAAAACTAATATTTCATTAATCCTTCAATAACACAAAATCACAAAATACCAAATTATGAATAGTTCTTCAACAATAAAAAATACTAATAGTCTTAGTCTTTCAAGAATCAAGACAAAGTCCTTCATGATTTATCAATAACAATCAATAAAAAATAATAATAGTCCAGTTCTTTAACAATAAAAAGTCACAAATTGTCAATTGTCATTCAATAATACAAAATACTAATAATCGTTCAAAACAAAACCACAATTAAGTAACATATAATTTACAAAAAAAAAAAAGGATGGCCCAGCGGCTAACCGCCTGCAATACCCGCCGAGTTAATGAGCTGGGCAGGGCGGGTTAGACTAGCTGATGGGTTGAAATCTGTAACCCTCCCTGCCATTTTTTTGGTGGGCTGGCAGGCCGGTCACCCGGCCCAACCCATTTTGCCACTGCTATAATACACGATACACACACTACACAATCACACTTGTTTATCAACTATATAAGTCTACCGTAGCATCCTCTAATTTTAGAATATGTTTTATTTTTTGTTTATTTACTATGTACTTGGTATGTGCTTCTGTTTGAATAATTAGGCATAGTTTGGAGATTCTGAGAGTTTGCTCAACTCAAAATGGCCATACACTGTCTAATTATAATACTAAAGATATTAAAAACTAACACAAAAGGTTAAGGGCCCGTTTGGGGTGGTTTTTGGTTGTGAGTTTTGAAATTTTCAAAAACTACAACCAGTTTTTAGTTTTTAAAAATTAGTTTTATTTTTTTTTTCTAATTTTTGGTTTCAAAATAAACTCAGTTTGAAATTTCTTATTCTGTTAAAATTAATTTAAGAATATGTTTGTGTAGTGACAACAGTGGTAGTGGTGACGATAACAATGATGGTGGTGGTAGTGGTAAAGCCGACAGTGACGGTTATGGCGGTGCCGACAGCAGTGGTTGTGGTGGTGCCAATGGTGATGGTGGTGGCAAAGTCAGTGTGGTGGTGACATTGCCTGTGTGGTGCAGCAGCGTTAGTGGTTGTGATCGTGGTCGTGGTGGTGGCAGTGACGATGGTAGTGGTGATGAAGCTTGTGGTGGTGGAGGTGATGCTAGTGGTCGTGGTAGTTGTGGCAGTAGTGATGGGTGGTAGTTGTGGCAGTGGTGATGGTGGCAGTGATGCTGCTAGTCTTGGTAGTTGTGGCAGCGATGATGGTGGTGGTGGTGTCAGTGGTGGTGGTGTCGGTGGTGGTGGTGGTGGTGGTGGTGGTGGTGGTGGCTGCGGAGATGGCGGCAGCAGTAGTGGTGGCGGTGATAGTGGTGGTGACAATGGCAGTGGTTGTGGTGGCAAAAAAGGCTATTGTCAAATATAATAATGTGTATTTATTTTTAAAAAACCAAATTCACAAATCCTTTTTTCTTGGTTTTGAAAATGAATGTAAAGGTGTTTTGAAATTAAGTTAAAAACCATTTCAGCTCCATTTTAGTCAAATGCGTTTTGTTTCGAAAATTGCATTTGAAAACCAAAAACCAAAAACTCGCAACCACCCCAAATGGGGCCTAAGAGATAAATCACATAATGGTTAAAAAATTCAAGAAAATTAAGTTTTAGGCTTAATTACTATTGTAATTGGAATAATATTTTTACTCCAAAATTTTTTCAAAAAGTAATCCGAGATTTTTCTTGTTCCTATTCCTATATAATTTATATATACGGGAATATGAATCTATCTTTCTTTTTCTACGTGAAAAAGAAAGGAAAAAAAATCGAAAGAAAAAAAATCCCCTTTTCATTTCTTTCTCAATTCAACATTGGCTAGATTTTTCCCAACCCACCTAAGGAACAAGCCTCCCTTTATCTACGGGCTATGGCTCATGAAATGGTTCTCTGAATTGAAAGTGGATGCTCTAGATCTCAAAATGGAAGGTATGTTGCGCAGCTCTTAGCATGTGCTATGCAATCTGACAGGATTGTAGGCCAGTAGTGGCCATGTCTCCGGATCAACCTACGCATCTTCACAAACCCATGTGCCCCACTTAGGGGAGTGTTCTCCTTCCTGCCTCAACCCTTTCGACTAAGAGGAAATCCAGAGCAACAAAAGTGATTCAGGTCTCCCCCTTTTTTCCTATGACGACTAGGAATAGGCAAATCAAAAATTTCACTTCGAATTTCGAACCTCAACATCCTGCTGCTCATGGTGTTTCACGATCAGTATTGGAAATGAACGGAGAAGTGGTGGAACATGTAGAACCACATATTGGATCACTCTAGTGTGGCACGAAGCCGCTGACGTCCGAGTCAGCTCCTATGTCGCTAGTTATGCCCTACTTGGTTCCCTAGCACGGTAGAGGTCCTGTAGCGCGTCATGAGCACCGGGCCAAGGGGCGGTTGAGCAAGAAAGATCCCAAGAAAAAAGAAGTAGGCTTCGATGATTATTAGAATTTTTTCATAAATTTTTAGGAATTTTTTTCAGGAAGTTTTATAATTTACCATATGTGAGTCAAATGTTCACAAATAACTTATAGAATACAATTAGAAGCACTAAATGATCTTTAAAAATTACATGAGATTCCTTAATGTGTCAAGACTTTACCTGAAAAAAGAGAACTCAAACTAAGATTTCGATGACAATTTTCTAAAAATAAGTTCATAAATAGCTCATAATATATCTTATATAACAAACCAATTGTTTTTAACTCTGACCTTAGTGAAACCTGAGATAAATGACCAAAGAGGGATAAGATTATGTCTAATAACATTAAAGACACTTAATTATAACTCTCTGTAAAATAATTATGCCCATTTGAGTCGAAACTAAAATGAATGTAGTCAAAATTTTAATAATTGCTTACTAAAGTGTATTTCTCCCCTTTTGGTGTTCAAAATTGTCGGCCCTTCACAAGCACACACACCACACTTCATTTCTTCAAATCTTCTCCAAATCTTCTCCAAGATCAAGATATGTCTAAGTCTTCAAGTTCAAGTAAGGTAATCAAGAGTTGGTGGAGCTCATCATCTTCTCCCTTTTCCTCCTTCTACTTTTTGGTGGCACCTTTGTGGTAAGGGGAGGAGGTTTTGTGATTTTCTCTTGGTCATATGATGGGTGTAGGGTGGAGAATGACCCCTTTTTAACTCTCTAAAGCTTGATTTGTTGATTTTGTGTTGATTTATAGCTTGATTCATCTTATTCATGAAACTTGAAGCTTGGTGTGAATAGTAACCAAGGTGATTTTTTATTGGCTTGATGATTGCTTGTGTTCTTGTCAAAGATTGTCAATTACTTGGTAATTGAGTGTGATTAATTGCGAAGACATGAATAATTTGATGAAAATGTGGTGCCTTGGGTGTTTGGTGCTCACGACCATATTGGTCAAATTGGGGAAAATTTGATTTCAAGCTTGATTCATGTAATTGGTTGGTGATTCATGAAATTATTTTTGTATTTGATAAATTATTGAAGGGCTTTGGTTTATATCATGTGTTGATGGTGGTCTTGCTTTGTAAAGCTTGAATCCAAAGGTGGCAAATCACTTAATCCTATGTGTTGAAGGCATTGTGTGCAAGTTATATCATTTATGACATGTTCTTGATTGTAAAAAATTCAATTTGATGGTGTTTCCTTTGTTATGTAGAGTTCAACCATAATGGGAACCAAGGCCATGTCTTGATTTAATTTGTATTATCACTTGAACATGTAGTCATTATATATAGAACTAATTGTGAACTTAAGCATGGTGCTTGATGAACTAAAGTGCATGGTTTGTGCTTTAGTTACTTGACTCTCAAAGTATGCTTGACATAGTTGGTTTGATTCTTGAAGTGAAATATAATAAAGATTAGATGCATGTAAAGAATGCTATGCATAAGCCATTTTGTCAATTTGTGTTCATGGTAGTTAATGGAAAGAATGCATGACACTTGAGAGTCATAGACTTAGAATAACTAAGCATAAGGCAACCTTTTTGTTTTGATTGGAAATTAAGAAGTCTAAAGTAAAAGTCATGTTCTTGAACCATGGATAACTATTCTTTGTTAATTAATAAGTTAGAGGCATGGTTCTTAGTATACGATCTAAATATGTATAAATATGGCTTTTATTTAAAAAGTATATAAGCAAAGTTTAATTCTAATTTAGGGATTTTGATTGAGAACCATGAATATTGAAGCTTGATTTGTAATTGATATTGTTTATACAAGTATGCTAAGTCCAATTAAAAAGGAAAAGTAAGAAAAGAAATGATTAGATTGAGGGCTTAATGAGAATAGGCCATTTGACCTTTGTGAACTATGCCATATATCAATCTTAATTTATTTTTGTATTGATGGATATGGATTGAATGGATATGGATGAGAACTTTCGCCATGTATTTATGCATTGTATGGTGACAAAGTAAGCTATGATAAATGATTGAAATGCTTACTTATTGAAATGATGTGAAATGAAATTGGTGATGGAAATAAAGATGATATATTGTACTGGATGAATTGAATGGATGGCCATGGTTGATTCTCTATGATTTTCTATTTCCATACCTAATGAAAGGTATGATAGGATGTACCAATAAATAGAAACTCTACCGAATTTTTGGTAAAAATGTGAAAGTGAATTGATAAACCTAATACATGTGTCTTAGCTAGTTTCATGCATCATATGCATATATATGAAAAGTGATTTGAGGGGAAGATTATAGTTTAGTACACTACAAAATATAGGTAGGGACTCACAAGAGTTTTGGGGGGTTTAGATTTGAGTTTGGATATCCCAATAGATGAACTTGCAACCCAAGCTGGGAGAAGCCTGTAACCGACTCAATTACCCCGACAATTGTTGAGATAAGGCCAAGATTGGAGAGCAGTAGCCAAAGCATGAATAGCCAGTTACCCTTCTATTTGTATATATAAATATGATGATTCATGTTGTACTAGGATAGGGTATAAGAGGCTCCCAATTATCCCCCTGAGGATATATGGTGATATATTTGATTACCTCTGTTGATGACGAGCATTAGGAGGTGGGGTCCATATGCATGAATCAGCCAAAATTAAGTGAACCCATAGGATTTCCTATTGCATTGCATATCTAAAATGATCACGAGAAGTGATTACTCTGTTTATTTGTGTTTGTAACCCTAACACTACATGCTTATGACTCAAGGCTTATAAATTAGATATACCTCACTCCTTTTGTGTTGTTTGTGATGCATGTGTATGGTTATATATGGTAGCAGATAGTGAGGACTCAAGAGTTCCCCACCATGGGGAAGATATCCCTAAGGTTCAACCCTAAGGGGTAGTGGTCCTATGATGACCAATTCCTCTTCAACGTATATAGAGGAGTGGTCTTTTTCTGCTTCTATCCCCTTTGTCCTTCTATGTTAATAACTCTTACCATTTTGGACATACTATTGCAGTTGACTTTTTTGTCTGCTCCTGTATATCTGTATGTGGGACATCCACCACCATTTAACTTGTCACTAGAGACTCATATGGTACTCATTGCACAATGGATGCAGACCTCGTCTTCCTCTAGTAGTGTTATCCCTCTGACTTTTCTTGTGTACTCCCATAGTACTCAATTTGGGTTTTTATTCCTAGGTTAGGCCTCTGGACTAGCTCTTGGTCCTTGATGAATCCTCATCTAATGATGTTTTTGTGCATGATTCATGTGTAAAAACTTGAGAAAAAGCTTTATAAAAAAAATGTTGAGGAAAAATAAAAATAATTTACTTTCATTATTTGTAAATAAATTAGCTTAGAATGAATCATTCCACACTTTTATACGTAAAATAAAGCAAAGTTCTTGCATACGGTAATGCAATGTACGAGACATTGGATGATGTCCCATGTCAAGTGAAGCTCAAAACAGATTCTCCACAAGGAACTCAATGTTGGACACTGAA
This sequence comes from Spatholobus suberectus, assembly GCA_004329165.1. Lineage (NCBI taxonomy): Eukaryota > Viridiplantae > Streptophyta > Magnoliopsida > Fabales > Fabaceae > Spatholobus > Spatholobus suberectus. The sequence goes on from CM014733.1 coordinate 35,460,884, forward strand.
AGTATACCAGAAATGTTGTAGCAAATGCTAGAAGCACCGAATTCTTTAGGGTAGATTCGTGTTTAAGATGTCATGATGCTTGGAAAAGCCAGATTGGACGCCAAAACATAATTTCCATGTTGGTAGAGTAGTGTCCACCACGGCGCCTGGCGTGTAACTGACTGAAACCTATCCATTTCAAATCGTAGGTCAACGTTCTAGACACTTGGTCAGGATGGGAAGCTGGCGGTATTTTACTAACAACATGAAATAGTTTTGTTGACATGTTTGAGCCTATTCCACTTCATATAAAAGCCAATGCAAGGCTCATTGCAAAAAGAGGGGACATTGGAAGACGCTTTTCACCATCACTCACCCTAATATTTAGTTTTTCTTCCATTACACAATTGGATCTTCATCCCTTGAAAGAGGAGTGTGAAGATCTAGTGTATTCACCATCTCTCATTATCATTTCTATCTTTTATCACTTTTTATCTTTCTCGTTTTTCTCTATTTTGATTTAATTAGTGTTTCATGAATCTTGTGGGATTTCTTTGTATGGATCTTTTGATTTAATGCAATTCCTTGTGTTTACAAGTAATCACTTTATTCTTAATGCTTTTTCACGGTAACTCACTGATGAAAATGATGCGAACATGTGAATGATGAGGTATCATATGTGAGTGGTTTGAATTGATGATTGATTATTTTGTCTTAAGTTGAGTATAGGAATAATCCTTTGTAAGATATGTGTTCTTGAGGATTTGGGTCTTCTTGATTCAAGTTTCAATAGACCATATAGAAGCAGGGTATTGAGCTTGATTCATAGAGATCTTTGTCAAGGAATTGGGTCGATCTATTTTCGAGAGTTCTAAGCTTCGAAACCATGTTGTTTTCTGTTGAGTTAGAAAAAATGCATGGGATGACCACAAGAGGAGTTAAATTACTAATTATACTTTTTGTCAATACAAAATGAATTAAAAATCCAAAAACATAGCAATAGATTTAATTTTTCATATTTTTTTCTTTGACTATTTGTGGTGTGACAATACAAATATTGCCTGCCTCATTGATAGTTAAATTGGAACATTTTACTCCAATCTCTAGAAGAATGCTACTTTAGTCACTGGGATTTTTACTACTTGTTCAACCAACTCAATTGCTGTAAAAGAGGTTTTGGAATTGAAATTAATAAATAGATATTTTACACATATTGCATCTGGAACCTCAACAGTCCTCACAGCTCAAATGGCTAGTTAAAGAAGGGGGATGGCTTGGACTCATTTGATGAGTCATATTAGTTGGTTCCTGGCTTAGGTCTTATGGGGGTAAGTAGCATAGTTTATATGGACTGCTTTGACTAGGCTTTACCTTTTGATGTATTAAATATAGGAGGACTAGTCATGTTCTTTTTGTTGTGCATATGTATATATTTGATGCAATCCGATAACTGATCTTTTTGAGATATTTTCTAACAGGAGGGTAGGTTATGAATTATCTTATATTTGGTACATTGTGCTATGAGTGACTACTTTGCGTATGTTATATGCCATGTGTACGATCGTGGTATGGATGCATGCAGCTTGTTATGTGACGCTCTTACTTTATGTTATATTATTATGCAATAAATGATAAAAAAAAAATTTACTAGCATGTTTATAGTAATTAATTTAATTAATAGGAATTAATAAAAGCATTTAATTAAATAATATGGATATAAGTAAGGTATGGTGTTACATCTACCATGCCCACAACATTATTCAAAGGAAAGCAAACAACAATAAGAATTAAGGTTACAAGTAAGGGAAAATAATACACACGTCATAATTCATTCAACCTAGAAGTTGGGATGACAATACTCATCCCAAGGGGTTCGCACTTAGCGCCAACACGTGGTGCTTAGCACCACTCCACTAAAACATCTGACTCCTTCTCTAGAAAGGCCTATGCTTAACGCAGCAAGACTGTACTTAGCGACAAAACTCGTTTGAAGTTTCATGTTAGCACAATCCAGACCACGCTTAGCTCCTTGACTCGAGGCATCAGACATCACTTGTTGTAGGTCTCGCGCCTAGCGCAATGGATTCACGCTTAATGCTAAAACTTGACTAGGGGACTATGCTTAGTTCTAACAAAGTTATGCTTAGTGCTGTAAAAGTTATGCTTAGCACTTTTACACAAGAGGTCCAGACATCTCCTCTGTTACACAATGGATTCAAAGTCTCTACATCGAGCCTCACCTAGAGGCTTCGTGCTTCGCACAAAAAAAAATTATAATTAGTATGACCACGTTAGGCATCAGACCCATTCCTTTATTGAACCTGTGCTTAATGCCGTGAATTTGTGCTTAGCAAATCGCAAAAACATAGATCTACAAGTCTTAAGGAGTTTCATGGCCTCCTATAAGTCCAAACCACAAACTCATGACTCAAAATCATTTCTTTTACATTCCTAAAACTCAAATCTACTCTAGGAACCCATTAATCACCCATAAACATCAAGAATTCCTAAGTTTCTCTAACCATAAATAGTACTTACAAAAATGAGAAAGGAAAAAGAGGAAGAGCAATCAACATTCAAGGGATAATGGGGGTTGGGGAAGACAATGGAACATACTCACCTCAAGGGATGCCCAAAGATGAGCTCTGAGGTATGACCTCTCGATCTCTCTTTCTTTCTCTTCCTCCTCCTTCTTCTTTTTTTCTTCTTTCCAACTTTTTTTTTCTCTTCCTATGCTACCCTTTCTTTCTCTTATAAGTCAGGGGGGGAGGGGTGGAGGTCAGATACTTTTTATGTCTCAAAGTCCTACCTGGGTCCTATTATTTTACTCCTATAATTTTCTAGTGTTACGGTCATAATATCTTATTTCTATTAATTCCTAAGGGTTGCCAATAATACAAAGTGCCTATGGTCTCATTAACTAGCCTAATATAAAGATAGGGACATAAAAAGGGGTCTCTTGCGATTTACTTTTACTATCTAAAATTAGGGATGTTACATTGACTCTAGCAAATCTCATTACTTGAAGTCCTATAAAGGGCTCTATAAACCATTAAGGCAATGAGGCACTTGAGTTAGGCACCAATTATTTAGGATTTCAAAAAAAAAATTCACGTTTCTTTAATAAATTATTCATTATTAATTTAAATTATTAGGTGATAAATTTTGTTATGATATGATATATTATTACTACTATTTTTATTAGTAAGATTACATAATCTTAAGATATGAATATAAGTGTTATTACAAATCATTTAAGTGTAATTTTATTATTATTTAAAAAATTAAGAAATTATTTTACTTCTATTTTGTACTCTACCTCCCCCCCTCTTAAAAAAATGCTATTGAAATCATGTAGAGTTTAAATTTAATGAATGAATCTATAATTGATATATACAATAGATATTTAGGTGAAAATGTTGATGATAAGATCATGCATTTAACTAAAGATTCTTTTTGTATTGATCATTTTGTATACATATTAAATTAATTTATGTCTTTAATTGAAATTCAGTTTGAATAATTTTCAAAATATGAAACCACGTTTAATTTGTTTTTATTTGAATTCTAAAAATTAAAAACATTAAATGAGAATGAGCTAAAAAAATATTATATTCATCTAGATTTATTTTTAAAAATAAAGATACCACAAGAAGTACATAAAAAATAAATTCATACTTTACTAAAAATATTGCATTATATCAAAAGATTATATTCTTTTTTCAAATTCATATATTGTTTCTAAAATATTATTACAATATTTGTAACTATTGTTATTACTAAAAAATGGTTTTTTAAAATTAAAAATTTTCAAACTTATCTAAGGTTACCTATGTTAAGGAATATTAAGAGTGAAATGTTAGAAATACTTAGTTATAAAATTTTGATAAATAATTTTGTAGTTAACAAAAAAATAAAAATAAAAAATGACAAATTATATTAAATTAAGATTTAAATGTAAATTTTTCCTTAGGTCTCATAATTTCTAGGCATGAACCCGATCTTAAGTAATCTAATAATTTGTCCTTGACTTTGAAATTCAACATAGAAAAAATGTTTGAGTTCTAGTCAAATAAAATTTAAAACATTTTCTTTATCCACTTGTACAGCTATAAATTTGAGTTTAATGGTTATGTACTATGTAAAAACTTTTACACTGACAATTAATTAGAAAATAATGTTGGTATGACTTTTAAGGTAGTTATTATAAAAATCAACAAACTTACTATACCTGATGGTTTATGATTAGATAACAGTGGTATAGTTGTTCTTCCAAATATAGCAATTAGGCATCATAAGATTTGTTTTTTTTTTTTTAATTCATAATCAAAATGGTCTATTTTTGATCTAATAGAATATATAAGATAGATGTTATTTTGCTATTCCTTTTAGCTTCTAATATTGTTAAGGGGCGTTTGAGTAAAAAGTTTAAGAGTTTAATGACTATGTATCATAGTGTAAAAAGTTTTATACTGTAAATCAATCAGAAATATTGTTGATATGACTTTTAAGGTAGTTATTGTAAAAATCAACAAACTTATCATACATGATGGTTTGTGATTTGGTAATGGTGTAAAACTACTTTATGCTATTAGTGTATAGCCTATTTTCTCAAAATTTAAATAGGAAAATATTTAAATAATTGTTTAGGGTATAATTAGCTTAAAAAACTAGCTAAATGATGAAAAATCACTTAAAGTTGAAAAACGAGTGTCTTTGTGAAAAAAAAAAAAGTTCTTGGACACACTTATATATATATATATAGGGTGGGGATCAAGTTACTCCAAGAGTAACTCTTAGTAGAGTTACTCCACTCAGTAACTCTTGATATGTATTAAATTTCAACGATCCAACCGTTGAATTAAAAGATTATATTAAGTAGATCAAGTCTACAAATTTTTATAAAGTTTGAAAACTATGTGATACTTCGTTAAATAGATTCAAATTGACGTATAATATATTTTTCTAAATTATAAGTAAATGTCAACTATAAAATTAACTAGCTGCAAATGTTTGATTTACCTAGAATTTGGTGTAGATGATCATTGACATATAATCTTTTAATTTAACGGTTAGATCGTTGAAATTTAATACATATTAAGAGTTATTGAGTGGAGTAACTCTACCAAGAGTTACTCTTGGAGTAACTTGCTCTCCACTCATATATATATATATATATATATATATATATATATATATATATATATATATACATATATATTTATAAATGGGATTTGAATATACGTACATCAATATATATATTATTTACTATATATTATTTGCATAATGATTCATAAAAGAACACAAAAATTGATTTACCTAGTGAATAGAATATAGTTTATTAATATTGGCTTTGATCAATATCAATGGAATGAATTTTTTTCAAAATGGATTCTTGAAGTAATTCTTATCATAACACCAATTCATTTCATTGATACATAAATGTAATCACCAATTCAAATATTTCATTGAATCATTGTTATTTTGTTGAAAAAAGTGTATATATATATATATATATATATATATATATAGAGAGAGAGAGAGAGAGAGAGAGAGAGAGAGAGAGAGATTTGCTAACGTACACACACTTGTTTTTTAGTTAAAGTACGGAAGTTCTCCTCTGTGTCTATGGACTATATTTCCTTTCTCTGCTCAACTAACTTCCTTCATAAAATCCAAGGAATTAAGGCAATTCATGTAATTATAAATCAAAAGCTTAGAAATGCACATCACATGAAATCCTTCATTAATGGTCTATTTCTCACAAAATTTCTATGAGCTTATGCAAAAATCATGTGAACTTGCTCTATAAATCTACATAAAATGTAGATTTATCAGGAAGCAAACTACACCGTTGGTATATTTTAAGATACACTGTAGTTATAACTTGTTAACGTACTTTAACTAAAAAATAAGTATGTGTACATTAGCAAATCTCATATATATATATATATATATATATATATATATATATATATATATATAAAGAGAGAGAGAGAGGGGGGGGGGGGGGGGGGGGGCGTATTATATGAGAATAACATTAGGTGAGAATGAGAATGACTAATCTCAACCGTTAAATTAAAATGAAAGGCTTAGATTAAAATACTTAAGAATTCAAATTAAAACCTCATGTAACCATCAAATATATACAAGATTCACCAAACAAAAATCAAATCTCTAAAAGATATCAATTATCATGTCCTAAAATATCTCAATTATTACATCACTATTCTTCAACATTGTCATTAACCCATCACTATCATCACCATGACCGCCACTGTCACCGTCATGATTGTTGTCGCCACCATTGCTATTAGCGGTGGTGGCAGCGACAATGATAACAATGGTCATGGTGATGGTGGCAACGACAACCATGGTGGTGGTGGTAATGGTAGTCATGATGGTTGCAGCGACGGTGATGGTGGTGATAGTCATGACGATGGTGGTAAGAACGAAAATGACTAATCTCAACCGTTAAATTAAAATGGAAGACCTATATTAAAATACTTGTGAATTCAAATTAAAACCTCATGTAACCATCGAATCTCTAAAAGATTCACTAAACAAAAAACAAATCTCTAAAAGATCTCGATTATCACTTCCTGAAATCTCAATTATCACACTACTCTTTTTCAAAATTATCGTTAACCCATTATCATCACCACCATGACCGTCGCCACATCCACCACCACCACTACCTTAAACATCGCCTCTATCACCATTACTATCACTGCCACCGCCACCACCACCACCATGATCGACAATAGTGATGGCGATGGCGACAACAGTCATGGTGTTACCACCACTATGATTGCCACCGCCACCACCATTGTCATGACCATCGTCGCCATCGCCATCATTGTTGGTGGTGACGGCAGCGATGGCGATGGCGAAAATGGTCATGATGATGGTGTGGTGGTGGTCATAGTGGTGATGGTGATGGATTAATGACAATCTTAAATAAGAGTGACGTAATATTTGAGATATTTTAAGACGTGATAATTGATATATTTTAGATATTTGATTTTTGTTTGGTGAATCTTGTAGATATTTAATTGTTACATGAGGTTTCAATTTGAATTCTTAAGTATTTTAATCTAGGCCTTCCATTTTAATTTAACAATTGAGATTAGTCATTCTTATTCTTACCTAAAAAGGGGCATATCATATGAGAATGCCTTTCTTAAGTGAGAATGAAAATAACAAATCTCAATTGTTAAATTAAAATGAAAGGCTTAAATTAAAATATCAACTTAATAATTCATTAAAATCGCACGTAACCATCAAATCTCTAAAAAATTCTGATTATCACGTTTTAAAATATTTCAAATATCACTCCAATCTATATTTGATAGCTACTTATGAATTTTTTACGAATCACAAATGTTGCAATCTCCGTATATTTTCTATTTTAAAATCAATTTTTTATTTGTACATATTAACAATTGTATCTAATCTGATTGGTCCACATGTTTTTGTAAATTTCTATTCACACCTAATAGCACTTCTGTTTTGTGTCTTTGGTCAGGACCCATTTTGTTTTTTTCTCGTTACGTAGTAAAAATTGGTTGGGCTTAGCCTTTTCTTATTAGTTGGGTTTATTTTCTGGGAGTAGTTGGAATTGTATAACATCCTCGATCGTCATAAATCAAGGGCTAACTTAATTTTAAATCAGACTGGCTGTAGACCATATGATCCACATAGTAGAACAAATTTAAGACTTGCATTGAGCTTTAGAGCAAACTTGTAATAAATCGTTTGGGCCCTAAAAGTAAGTACAAGGTCATCATTTAAAAAAGAACATTTTAAAAGAATTTAGAAATTAAAAGTCCATTTTTGTTTCAGTTTTTCTCATGAAAATCATTTTATTTTAAAAACTCTTTAAAATATTTTTAGTATATCATTTAAGCTTTTTAATTATTTTGATAAATTATTTTAGCTTCTAAAAAAGTCATAATAATAATTACCTTTTAAAATAAAAAGTACTTTTTATAATAGCTAAATAAAAAATAAATTTTATTTTACATAAATAACTTTTTTATATATTCTTAAAATCAATTTTATTTATTTATTTAGAGCTACAAGTATCCTCTAAAATAAGCAAAGATAAAATAATTAATCTCAGTCGTTGAAGTGAAATCAATGGTTGATATTGTAATACATGCATGATTATTATGCATGTGCACATAATATTGACAGTTAATTTTTTTAAGTAAGTTACTCACTTTAAATGAGTTAAATTCATTCATGGTATAGTGAATAGGGATTTTTTCTATGTAGAAGACTCGAACCTAATTGGTGAATCAATTAAAGATACCACCAATTAGTAAATCATTTTTTGTTTTTTAACTTGAACAAACGGACTTTAGATTTATCAAAACATATTCTAATAATAAGATGCTTAATTACAGCCCTACAATTAACTGCATATTCAATTCTTCCAAATCTAATTTCAAGGATATTTTAAAAGTAGTGTGCAAAATATGGAGCATTTTATATTAGGATTATTTAGGAATATAAACTCATGTAGTTTATAGGAAGAGGATATTAATTAAAATTTTCTTCATCATTTATTTATATTTTTTTTATCAATAAGAAAAATGGTCTAAGCGCATCATTTTCTGTGCATATATGATTAAGAAAGTTTCCTTCTGTGAGTTAGCATATTTTTCTAGAATTTAATGGTCAATGTAGAAACTTTTACAATGTCAACTAATCAAAAATCATTGTTGGTATTATTTTTAAGATAATTATTATAAAATTCAACAAACTTACCATACATATGGTTTGCGATTGGATGATAGTATAAAACTGCTTTATACTATCAGTGCATAGCCTATTTTCTTATTTTTCTATCTATTTCAATCAACGACCTTGCTATATGGTAGGAGCCTATACATGCACTAATTGCACGAATTTCAAATTGGACGGTGGTAATTTTTTTAAGTAAATGTTGTTTAAAAAATTTGAAAACAAGTAAGCAGTAATTTGACGGAAATCGTCTGTCGTACGATTTTGACGAAACGGTTTTTCGGATCATTTATCTTTTCCCTTTTAAAAAAAAATATTAATTGAAAATAAAATAACTTATAAAAAAATTAAAAATTAAAAAATCTTAAAATAATCTTTGACAGAATTCACAACACGTCATTTGTGTTCATGCTGTTTGATACGAAACCAACAATTCTCTTAAATCAAACTCCTTTTATCGCCACCATCTTGGAAGTCAGAAGAGCTTTATGCGAAGAGCAGTTTTACTTCCATGGGCATGATTAATCATCATTGTTTGTCCCCTTAACCGTAACAACATAAAGACATTCCCATTTAAACATTGTAAATATGGTTGGAGCAACATCATGTTGAATTGTTGATGTAGATGATGTGTTAGACTAGAGGGGAATATGGCCCAAGAGATGATGCTAGCATGCAGTGCACCATAAGTGAAGAAATGGGCAGCTTTAAACATTATTTTCTTCCAATGTCACTCTCCCAATTATGTTTTATGCAAACAATCTTTTGGACCTATGAGACCGTTGGCGGCATCTTTTAATCGCTGTCTCTTCACAAACTCGTTTAGGATTTATTGGTATGAACACTTTGAACCTGGAAAGTAGGTCATGGCTCTTAGGCTCCTTGACAAAATCATTGCTTAACATCACTGTTCCATGCTTGGAAACATTTAATATATTTCTGTTTGCACACTTTTCAAAATCCTTTTGGCATTTGAGTATTATACCGTAGACACATATAGAGAACAAGCAACCTTATTTTATAAGGAGAGGGAGTATAATCTAATTTATCAGATTAGAAAAAAAGGATACTCCTGTCTTATGTTCATCATTTATTAAACCCAAATACCTACCACTCTTTCTCATGATTCTATTCTCTTCTTTTCGTATGGTCACTTTACTAATATTCCACTTTTTACACAAAAAATTCTGCTAGTTAGGTGCCTTATCCTCCGCATAGAATATAATTCGCTAGAAAGGAGTGAGGGGCACGGAATAGAATCTGGAGTTACATCTACGACCTATCTTTAAGATATGTTGTCCTCTATTTTAGGCTTCGTCATTTGTGATTGACTTAGAATATGGAAAAAAATGGCTAAGATTTCTTGCCAATCATTATACCACTTCCAATTAAAATGCTAATTAAGGAGCTGATTATGGTAATAATCTTGACGGTCAAGTGAAGAATTGAAGAAAATTTTTCATTGAATTTTATCATGCCTTATTCAAAAGTCTTGTTCTCGTAACCTATATTATATATCCTTAATTAGGACATTTTCCTTTTCAAGCGGGATCGGATATAATCATGCAGAAGCATGTGGAAGTTGATCGTTTGACTTGGAATCGTTTGACTTGGAATACAGAAGAATGCGGACTTTTTATCTTGGTAATGCATTACACTTGTATGTGTGGATTTACGTTTGATAGTACTTGTTTTGTATTTTTAATTTAAAGCATATTTAAAAAATTTCAAGATATATAATTACGAAAGTTTACTATGGGGATAGAATATATAACTTGGAGAGTTAGACTCTAACTTTTCCTATTCTTTCAATTAAATATTTTCAATATTTATTGATTTTTCTTTTTTTTTGGTGAAATATCTTTTTTTTTTTTTTTGAATGTGTATTTCACACATTATTTCTATAACTAGTCAAAATATTTCTCTCTCAATAACCTCAAACTACCATCCTTTTATTTTTATCTATATATTTGATCTTCTTAATTGTTCATTCTTTTCAATTTATTCTTTTTTGTCTCTATCTATAAATTAAATTTCAATAATTTTTCTTTAATAGAAATTGTCAATAGTTAAAAATAACCTTATATTACAGTTTAAATTATTCATTGCAAAAATATAATTTATATATTCAAAAATATTTATTTATTATGAATTTTAATTATAATATAATTTATATATTATTTTTTTTATTTATAATGAATTTTAATTATATAAAAATATGTATTTTATACAATGCACAAGTTAAAATACTATTTTTTAAAAAAAAAAAACTTAAAACTCATAAAAAGAAAATTAGGAGCTTTAATTCTTTTTTCCTTCATAGATTAAGAATCCGTAACTTCTTGTTATGAATGTCATTATTTAAAAATGATTATTTTGTAGATGTCCATTATTTATTAAATTTGATTTTGTTTGAATTAGGCTTAAGTCCATTTTATATAATGACACTTCCAAGCCTAAATATCGAGTCAACCCAACATCACAAGTGTTGACCAAGGAAAACACTAGTAATAGAAAAATTAACATACACTCATAAACAATTAATCGCACCTTAGCCGGGAGCAAAGTTATCCCATTGCTACATCAAAACTAGATATTATTGCCCATAAAAGGCCTTAAGTCTCGTGTCAAGGAATCTAGCCTATCTATGACTTTTATATATACCACTAATGTCACTGTAGCAAGTAAGCATCTAATACACATTGTTATTCTGGTGGAATTCTTATTAACTTGAGTGCGTAGTGCCTTTTACAAGTACCTATATATTCCAAATGGCGATTTAGCTCCACTAGAGCGTTAATGGAACTCAGTAGATGATATGAACTATGTTAGGGTCATATTGTTTTTTTTTTCTTTGAATAGTCTTTGAGTTAGTTGTTGGAATTAATCAAGAATGATATCAATTATATAAATGGCGTAAAAACTAATATGAGCTCATCAGAATGCCAATTTAGAATGTTGTTAAGAATGTCTACTCAGAATGCTTACTTAGGAAAGTGTTGTGACAGCTGTAAAGTAAAAAGTTAACTAACATATTGTCTTCAAAGCTCAAAAAAAACTTTGTCAAAAAGCTAAAAAGGCTCTACAACTGTCATATAACAACTATATATATATATATATATATATATATATATATATATATTGACAAAAGGCAGTTGCAAAACTTGAAAGAAAGAGCCTATATATTATAGAAATGTGATTTAACTCCTCTCCCCACTCCAAAGCTTTCAAAATTTTAGAAAAGGTTACAGAGGGAGTCCGTTTAGCTTAAAGCTTCAAGGATATTCACTCAATGAGTGTTGTTAAGTTGTAATATGATCTTAAACACCATTTTTTATATTTGTAAGATGTATTTATCCCAAGCCAACTAGGTGGGTTAGGTTTGGTTGAAAGAGAAGTGTTGGGTAAGGCCTATGGAGGCTTGGAAACTTGGAATATATGTTCAGAATACAACTTTCAAAGGTTGGGTAAAAGAATATTGTTGTTCTTCTCCCAAGAATAAATGTTGTTCTATGGTTGAGGGTAACCTGTAAAGGCTCAGAATATTGGTTATTGTGAGGCCTAAAGAGGCAATGAAAGAATACTTGTATGCTTGATTGTTATAGTGGAGAAATCTCACCTAGTGTAGAGACTAGATGTAGTCCAAAGATTGTTTAGGTGAACCAGGATAAATCCTAAGTGCAATATTCTCTTTCCTTCTCTATTTAAGTTCTACAAGTCACTATTATGCATATCATTTCTACATAAGTGCATTCTGAACACCTGAATATAGATTTGTGAAGATTTTAAACAAGCTTAACTTGATTTTAAACCTTCATATTTAAACTACATTAACTCTATAATTATCAAATATGTTTTAAATTAGTTCAAATATTTTATACATGAAGTATAGAAGCTTTAGAAAGCATATGATTGGATTTAAGCATCAAAGTTGTTAAGAAGCATTTTGAACAATAGTTTTCTGAGTGCAACATTCTACACAACAACTTTCTGTGTGTTGAATCTTCTTAACATAAACTATGTTTTTTTGCATAATATAGTATTTTGAGCATTACTTCTATTTAAATATTGAATCTTCTAAACAAATGTGTTTTCTCAATATAAAAGACTATCAAGAATCTTTATGAAGAAATGCTCCTCCAAGTGTTATTGTTTTTAATATATAGGACCTTTTAATAAGAAACCATTTTCTTAATATTATGCATATACTGATGTATCTTCTGAACATAAGCATAGTAAGCATTGGCATTAAGTTCTTAGAATCATATAAAAGTATCTTACAATAACTATAGTGACTAACCACTTAGAAAGCTGAACTTTTTGACTACTTGAACCTTTGATGTCAAGACCTTTTGAGCACCAAGGTAATCTTGAGTAAAAGCTTAGAAAGGTCAACATATTAGGAAAAGTTTGCAAAGTCACAATTCAACCCCTTTCTTGTGATGTTTTGATCCACTTTAACTTCCTGTATCCTCATTTCATCCTCTATCAATAACCCTACAAATCTGACTAGTCGAAGTTTAAAGGGACTAGGAATGTAACTCCAGTAAATTTGGGTTTGACCAAAAATCCCTCAAAGGATGAAACCAGCCTAGATTGGATACTAGCTAGGAAAGGAAAATCTAGAGGAAGAAAGCATTTAACCATTTTGATTATCCTAGAAAAAGGTTTACCTCAACCAAGAATTGTTCTGTGGCCAAGCAATGTTCTTGACCAAGTAATTTTCCTAGTCAATGGAGAAAGCCATCATTAAAGAGCTAAGGATCATTATTTTTTTGCTTCTTAACATCAAGTTAGCAAGATGAGCTGAAATCAAGATGAGAAATACACCAAAGTTAACCACTTAATTATTTTGGGCACTCTTTAAAGCACTAGAATAACTAAAATGGTTAACTACAAGAGATTAGATCAAGCATGGGAACTAAATAAATAGGTTCCCTTTTTATAGCCTCCATCAAGCACAAAATGTTGCATGGGGAGTAAGGAGCAATGCATGTGAAGGAATGAAATGACCAATTAATAGAAACAATCAAGTGGTGACATTAATTATGCACAAAAAAATTAGGAGATAGGACACACATGCAAAAGGATAAGTTTAATTTTGAACGGTTATTAGCATGCAACTTGATATGCTTGCTCTACAAGCATTCCATGTTGGGGGCAACTGTTATGGACTGAGCTTATGCTTAATCCATACAATGACATTTTTGGGCCAAATCATTGAGTCAACCTAACATCATTAGTGTTGGCCAAGGATGACACCGATAACAGAAAAATAACATACACTCATAAACAATGAATCACACCTTAGTAAGAGTAAAGTTACCATGTTGCTACACCAAAAAGGATATTATTGTCTACAAGAGGCCTTGGCCCCGTACTAGGGAATCCAACTCATATCTAACTCCTATATATACCATTAGCACCATTGTAGCAAATAAACATTATCACTCTGGTAAAATTATTACTTGACTTGAGCGTTGAAGTGCCTTTTGTAGGTATCCTGCCAATTCCACATGATGGTTTAGCCTCATTGAAGTACCAATCAAACTCAACAAAGCTCAAACCTTGGTCCACTATAAGTATCTCAGAGTCAACATCCACCAAGGGTCTAGTCCACCATAGACACATCAACAGTCCATCTCGAACTCATCAGCATTATCCATACAGATAAAATATTTGATTTCTCTTAATAAAGATATAATATGATTAGTTTCTTTCTATTATAAATATTCAATACGTGGATGTCCATATTCATTGTAAATTGTGACTATTTATATTTCGCCTTAATACTATTAAACTATTTATAACCGTTGAATTATAGTTTGTACCAACAAATAGGTTACCCCATTTCTAGAAATAATACAAGAAACTCTTCATTCTCTCCATTCTATTGTTCTATCTCCTCTGCTCCTAAATTGTAGTTTTTAGTTGTGTGTAGATTTTCATAACACATTATTAACATGATTATCAATGTTTACAAAGACTTAAGGATATCACTACTGGCATTGTAGTATACAAGAAAAAGACTTGTAAAGAATTTTATTAGAGAAAGCTATATTTTCAAATTCATATTTGAAGCTTTTCACTCTAATAATATTCTTTGTATTATGTTTTTTGATTCATATATTTGTATCGTGATATTGTTTATATGAATATGAAATTCAATTGGATACAATGTGTCTTGAAGATATTGTCAAAGAAGTAAATTCTAATAATAATATTTCTCTAATCATATTCTTTGTATTATGTTTTTTGATTCATATATTTGTATTGTGGTATTGTTTATATGAATATGAAATTCAATTGGATACAACGTGTCCTGAAGATATTGTCAAAGAAGTAAATTCTAATAATAATATTTCTCACTAGAAGTGAGAAAATAATGCAAAAAATGAAAAAAAAAAGAATATTTTTTACTCATTAGAAGTGAAAAAATAGTGCAAAAAGTGACAAAGAAAGTTTTTTTTTACCAAAAGTGAAAAAGTAATGTGAAAAGTGAAAAGAAATTAAAAAGAATGACAAAGTAACAAACATGACAAAAATATACTATGTTTGATCCTTTATACTATTTAGAGCACCATGTGTTTGCTTAATTATTATGTTTACTATTATTATATTATGTTACAATTATTCTCACTTATTTGAAAACTTTTCCCATTAACAATTACTCGAATGAATCAAAGTAGACAAATATATAATAAGTTTGAACATGTAATTGGTTTTATACTTTTTTTCTGGATCATGATTATATTGTTAAATGGTATTTGTGTGATCGGGAATGTGGATCTGAATCTAAGGTCTTTTGACCTTTAATTGTTATATGAATATTATAATGAATATTAATGATGATTATTATACTATGTTATTATTCAATTATTATTATATCTTAATTTGCATTGTAAATTGTTACATTTATTGAGTTATAAATTATATATTATATTGTGAGTTTTAATTGTTAAATGATAACTCAATTATTTATTAGTTTTATAATTTATTAATTATATTATTTTTTATTATATTTTATTAGACAAACAACACTATGATTATGAATGTTATGACTACATTATTTTATTATATGTGTTATGAATGTTATTTTATTATAATATATTAGTTTTATAATATGTTATATTGTTTTACATTCAATGAACAATTATGATTGATAAAACAAATTTAATTTTAAGTTATCCTATGCAATGCGGTCACAAGACATTGAATTTCAATGTGTAATTATATAAATTTTTAAGTGATGAATGATATTCATATGTTAATTGTTATAATTTATATGTTAAATGATTATTATTGTGAATTATTATTATACATTAAATGTTATATTTTATCATTTAAGTGTTAGATGTTGAAATTTATTTAGATACAATTACATGATTTTAAAACTCTAAATGAGTATAATTCTGTGATATTTAGAATTATTTTTCAATTGAAATTGTGTGAAAAAATTTATCAATGGGGATATATTAGAAAGAAACATTCTCCATTTTTTTATGCATCTAATGTGCTCTTGTAGCAGCAATATCTAGAAAAAGAATTTAAGAAATATTCAGTGTTAATTTCTTATCTCCTTAAGGCTGAACAAAATAATGAGCTTTTGATGAAAAATCATAAAGCTTATTCGATGACACTGCTCTATTTCCATAAGTGAATGTAGTAACATATGTATTAATTGTTTGAATAATTTTTTTCATAAGCAATTAATTATTTGAATAATTGTTTTTTCATGTATTAGTTTTAATCATTATTGCTAATGTCACAATTTTTATTACATATAAATAATACTTATTACTTATTATTTGAATGTTTTAAATTGATTTAAAATTACAATTTAATAGCTATTAAACGGTCAACAGTTTCAATATTAAATTGATTACAGTTAATTAAATTTTAGTATAATCATTCAATATTCTATAACTGACATTGAATATTAAGTTTCTCTTATGCCACCAAGATTTTTCCATATTGATTATTTGTACTCTTTATTTTTGTGAAGAATGAATATTGACATTGTAATCAGTACTAAATTAATATATATGTCTTGCTAATCGTGCGACAACTTTTTAGAATAAAAAAATATTTTTCATATTTAGTAATGCAATAAGTCAACGTCAATACTATATTTAGACATATAGTTTTACAAAGATAATTAAAAGGCTCCATAAGAGCTAATATAGTTATTTTGAGGAACAAAGTTCCACATCAATATTGCATTATATTCTTTTAAATCTTACATAAACTTCTTAAGTTTCACAAATATTCTTCTAAATTGATATCATGTTGAAACATCAAAAGAGAGAAATTTTGAATCTTTGTATCACAGACTTAATTTAGATAAAAATGTGTGTTGAAAAAATTGTTTGCTTTTCTTTTGGTTTGTGCTACACGTATATTAATAAAATTAAAACACGTATTATTGTAAACCAAAAGTTTACATATCTAAATAAGTTTATTGTTTGGTATGATCGCTTGGGCCATTCGAGTCTATTATGATGCGAATAATAATTAAAAATTCATGTAAACACCCATTGAAGAGTCAGAAGATTTTTCAATCCAATAAATTCTTACGTATTGTTTGTTCCCAAAGTAAGTTGATAATTTGACCATCATCAACAAAAATAGTGAATGAATCTCTCACATTTTTAGGACGTATATAGGGTGATATTTGTGAATTAATATACCCACCATGTGGACCATTTTAATATTTTATGGTTTTAATTAATGCATCAATTAGATGGTCACATGTCTGTTTGTTCTTAACTCGTAATCAGGCATTTGCAAGATTGCTTACTCAACAAATCTGACTTATTACTTATTTTTTTGGATTTTTCAATTAAGAAAATACGTATTGATAATGTTCAAGAAAGGAAAGAAAAAAAAAACTCTATAACATTAGAAACAATGATCATTCTAAGTTAAACACTCAAGGTTTAAAACAAAAAAAAATTAGCATTACAAAAATTGAAAATTTTGAATGTTGCAATATTCCATCGGCATATGCATATTTAAGAATCAATGTGATCAAATGACAGATTATGAATTTCAATTGATGTAAGATTAAATCCATATAGGATTTAGCTCATAATCTAAAATTCAACACCAAAAAGGATGGAAACTATTTTGAACTTACAGTAAACTCAAACTAGTTATAAGAGTACTTTAACTTTGATTCTTTGGATAAATGACGTCTTGGAGAGATGGCAAAAAAATTCGTATTCATAGATATTTGCAGTTAAAACCTGCTACGAATTAAAAATAAATAATTTAATGTGTACTTGCTTATTAATGAGATTAGAGTAAGTAGTAAGGTTTACCTATTGGAACTGATATTGAACATCCTGTAGCATATGTTCATATACATAAAATGGATTTGCAGAATCATTTATTAAGTGTCTAAAATTGATTGCAACACTATTACTCATTAGATCAAAAACTTCCAATTTCTACTTTGGGACATGTTATCTTACATGTTGCAGGCATCACACCAATAGTATAATTAATTCTCCCCTTTGCAATTGGTTACTATTTAGTAATCTAAAATTTCTCATTTAAGATTTTTTGGATGTATTGTATATGTTTCAATTGCTCTACTACAACACACTAGGATGGGTCCTCAAAGAAGGTTGGGGATATATGTTGATTATGTGATATCTATGTATAATAAAATATGTTGAATCATTAATAAAAGATTTATTTACAGTTCAAATTGCCAATTGTCATTTGAATAATTTTTCCTAACATTAAGGGGGAGAATAAGCAATTAGAAAAGGAGATTAGTTGAAATGAATTATCATTATCTTATATTAATCCTTGTACAAAACAATGTGAACTGAAAGTTCGCAAAATAATTTATTTACCAATTGTTAATGCTCCAATAAAATTTGATGTCCCTGTTGAACAATTTAATATTGCAAAATGAGTCTCAAACACACATGAAGTGTGATAGACCCGTTGTTTCCAAAGATAAAAATCCTAAAATAAGAAAATGAGCTAAAAGGTAAAATGACCAAATTAAGAATATGGAAACTCCAAAAGATTCCTTTGACATAATTAGTATTTCAATTTTACAAGAAACTTAGGTACCTGAAATTATTGAAAATGAAGAGATCTCAATAAATTATGTCATGAATGAAATACGATGGAATCCAAATGAAGTCAACATTGACGATGTGTTTGCATATAATATAGCGCTAAATGTAATAAATGATATCGATGATCAAGAATCAAAGTCCATTAAGGATTGTCGACAAAGAAATGATTGGTCCAAATGGTAAGATGCAATTGAGGCAGAACTAGACTCGCTTGCTAAGCGAAAAGTTTTTGCACCTATAGTCCGTACACTTGAAGGTTTAAAATCAATTGGATACAAATAAGTTTTTGTGCAAAAACAAAATGAGAATGGTGAAATTGTGAGTTACAAAGCACGACTTGTTACCCAAGGATTTTCACAAATACTTGACATTGATTTTGAAGAGACATATTCACCTGTAGTGGATATAAGTACTTTTCGATACTTAATCAGTTTGGTTGCACATGAAGGGCTCAATTTAAATCTAACGTATGTCGCTTGCAACTTATTTTTATGTCTCTCTTGATAATGACATTTATATGAAACTCCCTGAAAAATTTAATTTGCCTAGTAGTGCAAGTTCTCGTGAAGGTTACTTAATCAAAATGAATAAGTTTCTCTATAAACTAAAACAATATGAACACATGTAGTATAATTGTCTTAATGAGTATTTGATAAAAAAAAAAAAGATATAAAAATGATCGCATTTGTCAGTGTATTTTTATGAAAAGATTTGAAAAATGAATTTGTTATAATTGATATTTATGTAGATGACATAAATATTATCAGAACTCCTAAAAAGATTTCGAAACCTATGGATTACTTAAAGAAAAAGTTTGAGAAAAAGGACCTAGGAAGGACAAAGTTTTGCCTAAGATTACAAGTTGAATATTTAAAAAATGAAATTCTTATGTATCAATAAGCTTATATAATAAAAGTGCTTAAAAGGTTTTATATAGACAAATCACATTTGTTGCATATTCCAATGATTGTAAGATTTCTATATGTGAACAAAGATGCTTTCAGACCTTGAGAAACATGATGGAAAACTACTTGATTTTGAAGTACCATATATTAGTGTTATCAAAGCATTAATATATTTTGCTAATTAAACATGTCCTAATACATTATTTGTTTTGATTTACTAATAAGATATAATTCTTCACCTACATGAAGATATTGGAATGAAATCAAGCATATACTTCGTTATCTTAGTGGTTATTTGCAAATCCTCATAACAATAAGCAAGTGAAATTTTGAGTAACGAGTACAAAGGATTGACCTTCATTATCTTAAAAATGATTGTCTACAAAGGGGGAGAAACAATACATTTTGCACTCCTTTTTCCCTTCGCCATGGTTTTATCCCATTAGGTTTTCCTGACAAGGTTTTTAATGAGGTAGTATATGATAATGTATTCAAGAATGATGTACTCTTTTTCCTTCACTAGGTTTTTATCCCGCATGATTTTTCCTAATAAGGTTTTAACAAAGCACATTCTCAAATAATAGACATCCAAGGAGGTGTGTTACAAATACTTAATGTGTGCCTATCCATATTCATTATAAATTATGACTATTTATATGTCACCTTAATATTATTAAACTATTTGTAATCGTTTAGTTACAGCTTGTACCTATAAATATGTTACCCTCATTTCTAGAAATAATACAAGGAACTCTTTATTCTCTCCATTCTATTGTTCTCTCTATTTTTTATCTCCTTTGCTTCTAAATTGTCGTTTATAATTGTGTGTATATTTTCATAACACTTTCAATAAGAATATGATGTTATAAAAATTCAAGGTTTTTCAATTTTTCTTATATAAGAAATCATATATTCACTTATAGAATGGCACTGAGCTCGGGGTCCCTCAAGCCTGTGTTAGGAGTTCAAATTCTTATTAGTTGTATGGAGACAACCTTGTTGGGAGTAGGCAGCCCACCTATGACTGCCAACAAATGCCCCGGAGAAAATTAATTAAAAATCTTGGTGACCGATCGAGATACTCCTTTGCAATCATATGCGCCAAAAAGAGAGAGAGAGATATACTATTTTTCTTCTCTTTACTGTTTCTCTACATCTTCCTCCCTACACTCTTTATATCTTGGTTTTTATTTGTATAGTTTTCTAACACTTCTAAAATAAATTTGATAAGTTATATTATTAAAAGAAAAACATTGTTTTTAAAATTTAACCAAACGAAACTTAAGAATAGATCAATCACTTTTCTAATTTTATAAGTCATGAACTCAAGGAATTACAACAATGTTATCATAACAAATAGCTACATTTCTTTTTATCCCACTATATATATAAATGTGTAAAACTATCTATTTTCTCAGACCTCCACTCTCCCCATTCTCTCTCACATTTTCTTTTATTTGAATACTCTCCTTTCATGAAAATGTGTACTTCACTTTTCTAACATGCATTTGGTATATCTTTTTCTGCTTTTAATATCAAATAAACAATTTAACAAACTATAACTAAATATTAGAAACCAATTTCAAATATTTATATATTCAAAATTCAAATATACTCCTAATATGCATCTAATATATTCTCTTATGCTTTTAATATCAATTGAACTGTTTAATAAGCTGTAACTTAATATCAGAAACTAATTTTAAATATATATTTTTTATCTTCAAAATTTAAATACACTCCTAACATACATATGATATCCCTCTCTATAAATAAATTAGAATAACTATTTAGAACGAGAGCATTTTTAGCCGTTATTCTTCAACGAGAGTATTTTTAGAAATTTTTCTTAACCTCTTATCTCTTTTAATCTATTATTTTCAATATCTTTAGTTTTAACTTGAATTTCAATATTTTTTAATTTTTAAAAAATTATCAATAATTAAAAATAATATTGTATCACAATATAAAGTATTTATCATAAATCTAAAATATAATTTATGTTTTAAAATATTTATTTATTATAAATTTTAATTATAATATAATTTATATATTTAGAAGTATTTATTTATTATAAGTTTTAGTTATATAAAATAAATACTATTTTGTGGAATGCACAGGCTAAAATATTTGTTATAATATTTGAATGAAAATCGGCAAGCAGCAATGAAGGGTTGGTAAAAAAATTTACAAAAATATGAGTGAGATAGTCAAACTAACTTATTGGACAGGGTTGAAATAATGAAATTGATATTAGCTATAGACTTCATTTTGGTACTTCCTCCAAAACAAAGGAGTGTGATACTGCCTTTTATGTAACTTTTAACAGAAATATTATTACTTCACTATTTAACTTTTCAAATAACTTTATAATAAAAGAGTATGAGAATATGATTTTTTAATAATAACCTTTTTAACATTTGTTGATATACCAGTAATCTTCAGTTAATTTGTAATTGATGAATATACATATATAACATTTAATTTAAATTTTACAATTTTTTTTAACAAGTTTGTAACCTTTCTTCTCCACTTTTTGTTCTTTCTCTAGGTCACCCACGTCTTTTTTTCCCTTCCTGATTTTTTCACTCATAATTCAAAATGGGTGTCCTACATTACATTCAAATCAGTTATAACGTTTTTTCTTTTAAAATGTACATAATCATAAAGAAAAGTTTCAAGATTAATTAGAAAAAGACACACCCTCAACAAGAAAAGTTATAAAATTTCTTTTAAAAGTTAAAAAGAAGGATTCAGCTGTTCTAAACTAAAAAAAGATATAAAGTAAAAAAAATAAAAATTATATGTATTATTAATTTCAAATACTAAGTTAAATTTACAAAATACCTTAATAAATTAATGACGGACGCTTTTAGCCTCTAATTGAAAAAAAAATCATTTATTAATGATTTTTCCTTAGGTACTTAGGTTTTGTCTTTGATAATACACATTTTGTCTAATAAACATTAAACTGTTAATATGACATTTTAGATTTATATTAATAATATGACGTATTACATTAATAAATAATTATGTTAGTATTATTAATACATCATATTATTAGAAATATATTTTATTGTTAGTGTAGATCACTATATTTATACTAACAGTTAAATTTCGGTTAGAAAGAGTCTATATTAATGGAGGCTAACCTAACAACAAAGTGTTAGTAAATGAATTTTTTATTTTTAGGTAAATCCTCAAAAACAATACCATACAACCTTCTTAAAATGAATTCTTTACCTAATCACGTATCTTTTAAATATTTCTTTCTAAATCACATTCTTCTTTTCCACTCGTTTTATGAAATTTAAGGGAATTGATTTCTAGAAGCATAATTTTTAAAATTGGACCATATCAGGAACTGGTTTGGTGACCATTTCATTTACTTTAAAAAACCAGACCATTTCAAAACCGGTGAGAACTAGTCAAGCCGGTGAAAATCGATGCAAAAAATCGGTTTGAATCGGTATATTTTTATTTATTTATTTATTATTTTTTAAACGTTTTTAAATTTAATCTAAAACAATTTTAAGATAAATAAAAGCACATATTTAATAAGGATTACAAATAGGTATATAAATTATTTTATCAATTATTATTAATTTTTTTCTTATAAAACATATAATTTAGTCATTTATATTAATTTACAATTTTTTATATATTCATTTCTTATAATTTTATATTATATTAATTTGTCATTTTTTTTATTCTATATATAAACTTGTTATTGTTAATGGACATTATTGTATTTTATTAAAATTTAAACCTAAGTATCATGATATATTTGAATTAAACTTTTATGTGTACTTTAAATTTTAAGAACTTATAAAATAATGTTTTTAGTTTTTATTATTATAAAGTTATGATATTATATTTATTTAATATTATTTTATGTATTATTTAATTATCATTATTTTATTAATACCGATTTGACCATAATTAAATTATAGTTGAATCATTAAATCTTAAAACAGGGTCTTGATGGATTTAATGACTGACCTGGTTTTAAAAATATTACCTGAAAGGCTCATTCTTATTTTTCTATTTTTTTCTTTGAGTAATTGGTCCATAGTCATAAGAACACCTCGAATTGGTCTTAGTTATGTTGCCTCCAAGCAACACAAGACAAATCTATACATTCATCAATCAGACAAAGTGAACACAAGAGTCGGTTCTTGCACACAAAGAATTCTATGGAAACTCTTTTTTCTACGTTGTGAACCCCGAAAAGCACATGGGTTAGGAAGTCCTTTCCTTACGAATGATTTGCCTTCATCAGATTGCAAAAAGCACCTAATAATACCAAGTTTCCACCAGGAAAAGAAAATGCTTATTCATGCAGTCCGCACGTGATGCGTGGTATTTAACTATTTATGCATATATAAAATTTGTGAATTCTCATATAAATGATGGCTTATTTACCAAAATTGAAATGAAATATTATGATCATCATCAAATAATGTTCATGCTAACCATTGGGTTAATCAACATTTTGGTTCCTATAAAATATATGTTTTTTTATTTTTATTTTTAGTTCTTATAATTTTGTTTGTTTGAAATAGTCTCTATAATATCATATATTTTTTTTTTGTTTTTGTTTCTACCGTAAGTTAGTTTTCGTTAAGTTTTGACATGACTTACGGAAGGTTGTGTCAATATACCATGTATACATGTCAACACTTAACAATATCATACTAACGTCAAAGACCAAAACGACAAAAAGAATATTACAGGGACCATTTCAAAAAAAGCATTACAAGTACCATTTTGAAAAAATATTATATTAAGATTAGAACCAAAAAAAAGGCATAGAAAGACTGAATGTATAAAAGGTGAGGATGAATATAATTACAGAGAAAGGTAGAAAGACAAACACTACATTAAACCTTTCTAATGTCTACACTTTCCTTTAGGGAAAGGTAAAGAAGATGATTGGTAGGTATGATTAAAACAAAGCCTCTCTAATCTCTTGTACAACATCAGTCTTTTTTCATGTTGTTCAAATTGATTTTTAACTTCAAACCTCTTTTGCGCAACATTAGTCTTTTTCTAGATTATTGTTCAAATCTCTTTTCAACTTTGACCTAAGTGTTGAGACATGTTCATCCCCTTACATATTTCTTGGAAAAAATTGTTGCCAAAAAAACTTCATGTTTACCATTGTCAAAGACTCAAACATTCTTTACAGAGTCTCCCAGATTTCTTATGCAGACTTAATGTTTCCTTGACCACCATTAGCATGGCTCACTACGCCAAAAGTTGATTTAGAAAGCTCTTATTTTGTCATAAGAAAGCGCTTTCTATGCTCTTGCTGTTTATTCTTAGAGAGCGCTTCAAAAAAAGTGCTTTGTAAGTGGTAGCCTTTAGACAACACTTCTTTAAAGAAGCATTGTCTAAATTCTAGTACTTAGAAAGCACTTCTTTGAAGAAACGCTGTCTAATTAATTTTTTTTACCCAAATTTCTCTTATTCATTTATTTTTTTTCAAACCTAATTCATTCATCTTTACATGAATTTTTGTTAGTAATTTAGCAAAGTCAATTGAAAAGCAAATCCATTTTCAATCCAAGCATAGAAAGAAAGACTTAAAGGCATATAGAGAAAGAAAGATTTAGCTCAAAGAGGTACATATGTAAACATTTAGATTGAGTCAAGTCACAACCATCACCCTAAAACACTAGAGGTATCCTTTCCTAACAATTTAGCCTAAAAAGGAACCCTAAATTAATGGCCAACATGACCCTATTCAAATCCATAATTACATGTTACTCTTATTTGCTATGTTGTTCAATGCACAAGCATTGAAACCAAAAAATACACTAATAAAGGTTTACAATAAATAGAAGTTAGGTCTTTGTTGAGAATATGATGGGGAGAAAACACCGGGGAGATCTCCATCAATGGGCCACAAGCAAACCATACAAGTGAACTTGACACTACATTCAATCCAAAACCTTTAGGTATTAGGTTTGCGAGTCTTTTGCACTTATATGTTGCTTAACTTGTCCATTCCTACCCAATGTAGGACTTCATATTCACACTTGCACTCCAACAGTCTTATGTATAGGTTCAAGTGCCTCAACATTGTTTCCTTTGATAACCTACGATAAGAGGGTGAAATTATCAATTTTACCTTCACTACTTATTTAAAAAAAATGCAAAAAAAGAGGGCTCACCCCTAATCCTTATGTCATTTTTCTCATTCCTATTCATTTACACTTACACAATGTTGTCAACAACTAAATTCATTTATGTAAGGATCATGTATATGCTTTTAGAGATCAAGAATCACTTTAGCACAGTTAGTGCAACTAGGTGGTCTAGACTTAATGCCCGAGGACAAAAGCACAAACTATATAATTAAAGGATATGCTTCTATATGAAGCACTTTAAAGGATGGAAGAAGAGGGGATGGGGAAGAATCCACTCCTAAAGGTAACAAGAAAAAAGAACAAAGGATATGTTTCTAATTCTTTTGCGACATAAATGATGTTTCTAATTCACTGTCCACAATTATAAACATTATTGTACATTTATTTTTTGGCTACTTCAATTGTGTGAAAATCTAACTTTTGGTTTATCATTCTTGACCATAGTAAATAATGTTAAGGCAGACAAAACATGGCATCATAAGGAAGAATGCAAGTACCACAAATAAAAGCTAGATTACTACTTTTGCATTTCTTTTTAGAATTCTTTTTGTTCCTTGAAGCTTGGAGTTAGGAAAGAAGCCTATTTTGGTTGTAGATCAACACTCTCCATCAAGAAAAGCAAACTCAGGGGATGAGGAACCATCATTGCAATGGTGATAAAGTAATGATGTGTGTGAATGGAAATGCTTTCCTAGGATAAGGTCTATTACATAAAGGATATGATTACCTCTCACAATTATTATTATTATCATCATCATTATTATTATTATTATCATTGTTGTTGTTGTTGTTGTTGTTGTTGTTGTTGTTGTTGTTATTATTATTATTATTATTATTATTATTTTGGTCATTGTAATATACATCTTTTTTTTTCTTTTGGTTCTCATAAAATATTTCTTTTTTTACATTTTGGTCCTAATGTGACCTTTTGTGAGCCACATTAGCACTTAATGAAACCTCACTAACAATAGGAACCAAAATGAAAAAAAATATAATATTATAAGGACTAATTTAAATAAAAAATATAGAAGCAAGAAACATGTATTTTATAGGGACTAGAATGTTGATTAAGCCTAAATCATTTTAGTCTAACACTAAGATTTTAAGGTAGAAAATAAATAAATAATTCACATAATTAATATTTGTTATTTTTTTATTGCAATATATTTAATGTCATTGGTTCAATGTCCTTATATGTTGTTAGTTTTCTTTTCTCCATGTATGGCTAAGAATGATTGAAAGATAGAATTATAATAATTGGTGATTGGTCCTTTTCTTTAATCTTTTTGATAGTGTTTGTAAGATGAGGTGGTAAATACCTACAAAAGGCACTATGGCACTCACATTAGTGTGATCTTAAGAAAGGTATTAAATAGAAGGGGATTGTTGGAGGTATTATATATTCAAACCTCAAATGAAAGTGGAGAATATTAGGTTTCAATCTCATAAGCAAATACTAAACAACTATAAAACAATGGTTATCACCCAATTTTCTAAGCTAAACATCTAGGTTAGTATTGAATAGCGAGGGTACGTAGGAGATTTGAGTCGTCAAAAGATTATGTTAATGCCTTGCATTCATGGGCAGGGCAGCATGAAGAATATGCTAGACAAAGAAAAGAATCTTTAAAGATTTCAAGCACCAAATCCTCCTCTAAAACAAATTCTCTTGGAAGGGATTTATATGTAGCAACCATTTATACATTGAGGTTGTCATGTAGACACTAGAAAAGGTCCACAAACAAGAAAGTTTGTACTAACAGGAGGTTAAAGGTTGGAACTTGCATTATGGTTTCTACGATGAGGTCAGGCAGATGGTTTTTGAGATCCTTGAAGGACTAAGAGCCATTGCACCAATATGGACATATGGAACTAAGTCATAGAGTTCACCAATTCCCAATTAGTCTGTGAACCAGAAGGAAGAGTTACCTGTGTCTAATCAAGCACCATAGCCAGCTTTTAATTCTCATATTGCTTTAAGAACACTCAGCAAGACATAGGATGCACCATGAGCTGGAATTGTAGTGAAGATGTTGTTGTTGCTCAAATACTTAAGGTAAAGGACTTGTTCTCGCGACTTATTCTAAGAGTAAAGAAAGTGTCAAATCAACTTGCCCAAGAGCAAAATGTTTGCCATACACTATCACAAACCCTAAGACCACCGAATGGCTTTGGTTTAATAATCATGTCCCATCCAACCATGTTTCAACATCTGTGGAACCGTTATGTGACCATAGGATGGTCTTACAAAATTGGTCAATCCTCTGATACACCCCCTGCAAAAGCCAAAAAGGTTGCATGGTTGTAGATAGGGGTTGATGCAATAATTGATTGGGTGAGGCAACATCTACCTGCTAGTTTAATAGATTACCCTTCTAAAAGGCTAGGTGAGACTAGACCTTCTCAACATGGTTAAAATCTGTCTTTGTCACTCAACTCATTAATAGGTGGTACCCCAAGTATTTGTCAATGTCACGTGCACTTCGGATGCCTAGGATACTGCCAAGGGTACTCCTAGTTATGACATCCACTATTTTTGAGCTAACAAACTTGGATTTGTCTAGGTTGACCTTCAGGTTGGATGCGATGCAAAACTACTCTAGAGTGAAGAAGATAACATGAGCATGTTCCTTCGAAGCCTTGTAAAAAGCCAACACATCATTGGCAAACAAATAAATGAAAGAATGGAGGACCACCTCTTGAGATTGATATAAGCCACCATGTTTTCTTCATAGCCAGTTCATGTATTCCTAGCACTAACTTCTCCATACAAAGTACTACCTTTGGTACTATATATAAGAAACAAATACCTTATTCATCAATACCAATAAAAGTAGTTAAATTAGCTAATTTTAATTAATAATGTCATAAATTTAAATTTTATTCCAAAAATACCTATAGAATTAAGTGATTTAAATGGTGATTATATTTAATGACATTACTTGTAATTTAAGGAATACTTTGTTCAACCAATAAATATGACTTATATTGTTAATAGCTCAATAAATGCATCAACCTTCAAGGAAAATGAGTGAATATCTCATCAATAGACTTCACAATAAATTAAAGGTATAAAAGGAAATTAAAAATTAATACATTTGAAAGTGGTCCTATGTTTCTTATAATTAGGACAAAAAAAATGATCTCATTTGTTTCTTATATAAAAGGCAAGAGGCAGTATAAACAAGTATAGCAAGAGTGGATCACCCTGGCACAAACATCTTGAAGGGGAATTTTTTTTTTTAATTTGGACCCGTTCCAAAGAATAAAAAGGTTGGATTCTCATACTCCCCACATGATGAGGCTAACAATGCTTACAAGGAAGCCAAACTTAGTCAGGGTGGATTGGAGGAAGTTCCAATTAATTCTATTATACGTCTTTTCTGGGTCAACTTTAATTACTAGCATCCTTTCTTGGCCTTCGACCTCTGAATATAATGGAGCACCTCCTAAGCCAAGATGGCATTTTCCATGGTGCCCCTATCAAGTATGAAGCTGCCTTGGAAGTGGCTAATCAGATCATTTAAGAAAGGTCAAAGCCTAAATATAAAACTTTTGAAATGACTTTATAAGCCACATTGCATAAATTAATGGCACGATATCCCTCTAAATAAACGGATGATCCATTTTTGGGATGAGAACTAACAAATTCTCCAACAAGCCAAGGTCAACATATCCATCTCTAAATGCCCCTTTCATTATCCTCTAAAGATCATCTCCAATTGTGGGCTAATATTACTTAA
Organism: Spatholobus suberectus; assembly: GCA_004329165.1. Lineage (NCBI taxonomy): Eukaryota > Viridiplantae > Streptophyta > Magnoliopsida > Fabales > Fabaceae > Spatholobus > Spatholobus suberectus. The sequence continues at coordinate 35,490,517 of CM014733.1, forward strand.
AAAAATAGAGGCTATAAGTCATATGGTCCTAGCGCTTTAAAGGACTTCATGCTCATTATCACCTTTCTAACCTCATACTTAGAAATAGGGGGAAGAAGAGTGTGTCGGCTTTCATCCCCAAGCTAAAGTGGATGTTCGACCTAAAAACAAAAAAAAAGTCAAATTGTCATCAGAAACAAGGATTTATTATGCTTGTTAGCTTCTTACTTTAGAGTATTAGGATTTGTATGCTAGATGTCATCCTCAATGAACAGGATCTAGATCTTGTTGCATCTTTGGGGCATCACCATTTGGGCATGAAAAAAAAAAGGTATTTTTGTCCCTGAATGAAACCTACTTCTCATATAATTGTTGGAACTAGAGGAAATCCTCTTATAGGAGAAGTTCATTATACTATTTGTGAAGTTCCTTTTCCAGTTTCAACAAGCTCTTGGAATCTTTGTTCTCTAAGAATAGTTAGACTCCTTTTAATCATGCTTGAACTAGACATTTTCTTTTAAAGATATTGCCAACCACCATCTTATAAAAATTAATAGCATCCTCATACACCTCCTCCAAACCCTTGGTAATATAATTGGGGATCCTTGGTTCCAAGCTTGGTGGACCATTTGTTCGAATTCAGAATAGGCAGTCAATGCTACTTGAAATCTAAAAGGTTTGTCATCATTCATAGAAGTCACTACACCATACTTGATTAATAAAGAGCAGTGGTCAAAGTATACATGACAAAGGTTCTAAGCAAATGCTTTGGTATTTTTATGAATTTTGGAACTAATATAAGTTAAATATAAGCATTTTAGTGAATTTAATGAAAGAAGGGTAAAAGTGTAATTTTACAATTTTAAAATTAATTTTCTAATTAAAATAATTTAATTTGGCCATAAACAAATTAATTTAGTCAATTTTGAAAGAATTTTTAAATTTCAAGTTAATTTGATTAAGTTACGAAGATTTTAGTATTTAAATAAACGCTAGGGGTAAAATTGTCTTTTCTCAACATTTAATACCTTTCTTATATCATTTTGATATGAATTTGAAGTTGTTGGCTTGCAATATCCATTAGTAAAAACTTATTACCATTTTCAGCCAAGTATCACACTTTCATTCACTCAATATCTCCCTTCACTTATGATCCATAGGTTCTTTTAGTTATTTCCATTTTGTCTAACACATAAAAATAATATAATGTTTTACATTAGGCTTAGATGCTAAGAAGTTGTTTTCTTATAACCATTCATGTTGATACAAACAATGAGAAGTTGCTTCTAGATGAGTTTATGTGTGTTGTAAAGTAGAATCATAGGGTGAAAGTTCTCATACAACTCATGAATTATCATATTCAATATTTGTAGTGGCTTTGGTTTACATGAATTTAGGCTTGTTTGGATACCGACTATAAGTGATTTTGAGGGCTTATCTACTGACATAAGTTCTTTATTACCTAGAAGTGGTGTTTAGATGCATAACTTTTATTAGCTTTTAACTTTTCCAAAAGCTCTTAGAAGAGCTTATAGAGAAGTTAAATTTCAAAGGTTTCTTTTTTATTGTTATCTTCCTTTTCCTTTTCTTTTATTGGATTTTAAGGTTCATCCAAATCACCTGCAAAATTATCAACAAGTAATTTTTCATCCTTTTAAGGATCAGATCCATCAAAAGAAACATGAATAGATTCCTTAATGGTCATAGTTCTTTTATTATAAACCCTAAAGGCTTTGCTAGAATTTGAGTACTCTTAAAATATACCTTCATTAACTTTAGCATCAAATTTGCTTAAATTATCTTTTCCATTATTCAAGATGAAAAATTTACTGGCAAAGACATGGAAGTGAGATATATTTTGTTTTCTACCTTTATAAAGTTCATAGAGTGTTTTCTTTAAAATTTTCCTTATAATGACCCTATTAGAAACATAACTGGCAGTAATAATAGCATTAGCCCAAAAGTGTTTTGTAATTGGAGTTTCATTAAGCATGGTTCTAATAAGCACTATCTCATTTTTTTAGGAGATCCTACAAATTGAAAAATTATGTTCAATCCCATGTTTTTCACAAAATTCTTTAAAGATGTGATTTTCAAATTCCCCTTCATGGTCACTCCTAATGGTAACAATTTTCAAATCTTTTTTCATTTTGAATTCTTTTGACCAATTGTCTTGCTTCAAAAGCATCATTTTTATAAGTAAAAAATAAAGTGTAGGTATGTATAGAAAAACCATCCGTAATCACAAGGTCATACTAATTACCACCAAAGCTCTTAATCCAAAGGGTACTAAATAAATCCATATGTAAAAACTGTAAGGGGTCTAGTAGTAAAAACAATGTTTTTAGCTTTAAAAGATGCCTTTATTTGTTTTCCTTTTGGCATGCATCACATGATTTGTTTTTTTCAAATCTCAATTTTGGCAAGCAATTACTAAATTTTAGAAATAGGTTTATTTAGATGGTCTATGTGAATGTGAGAAACTTTCCTATGCTATAATCAAGGATCCTCATTCTTACTAAATAAACAGTGTTCATTATTTATGGGTAAATCATCAAAGCTAATCAGGTAAATATTCCTAACCCTATGTCCTATAAGCTTTTTTTTTTTTTTTTTCATAATTTTCAATTATGCAATTTTCAAAATCAAAGGTTACTTTACATCCCTTATCACTAAGTTGGCTAATAGCTAGCAACTTATGTTTTAAACCCTTTACATAAAGAACATTATTAGTTAAGGTAGAAGAAGAGTTACCAACTTTTCCAATGCCTAAAATTTTTCCTTTTATATTGTCTCCATAGCTAATATTTCCTTTCTTTGGAGAAAATTAAAGAAATTTAGATTTGTCCATAGTCATGCTTTAAGCATCTACTATGAAGGTACCAGTCATTCCTTTTGACCTTGAAGTATAGTTGCATCACAAATTTTGATAGATTTAGGTATACCCATGTCATCTTGGGTCTTTGAGTATCAGTTTTATGAAATTAGGAACCAAAATTTTCTTAATAATCCCATATCCCTTCTTTTTGATATTGCAAACATGTCACAAATGGGCTTAGTTTTCTTAGACGCAACAAAAAAGTTCTTATATGCTTTTTCTTGTTTATTGGGAATGTATCCTAACTTGGCCTTATCAAACATGCATATTTATTTTCCTAACAAGGCATCCAAATTATCCCTTCTCATTGTAAATTTAGCTAGGTCATTTTTCATAATAGTATTTTTTTAAGATAATACACTTAGAATAATTAAGGAAATTGAACATACTCTTCTTTTGACAATTTTCACATGAAGGGCAAATCATAAGTAGAAAAAGAAGATGATGATGAAAAAGAAGTTTTGCTTTGATCAATTCAATTTTTAATTTAGAAATTTCTTTTTATAATTTAGAAGTTTTCTTTCTTTCAACAATTAGCATTTTAAGAAATTTATCAACTTCAACAAAAAGTTCCTTATAGGCTTGTTGTAATTCCTCATGAAAGGGTAAAGGGTTAGAATTAAAATCACTAACCTCATCATCATTATTAGCCATTAGGCATAGGTTGGCTTCTTCATTTTGTCCTTCTAATGAGTCAGTATCATTGTCTTCCCTGGCAATGTATGTTATCCTTCCTTGTTTCTTTTTCCTCCTATACTTTTTAGGTTTCTTTTGGAGTACAGGGTAATCAATCTTGAAGTGTCCTAACTCCCCACATTCAAAGCACATGGGTGCAAAGGATGGTTCTTCCTTCTTGAATTCTTTCTTTTTCTAATTGAAGGATCCTCCTTTTCTCTTGAGCTTAATTACTTTGCCATCAAAATCATATCTCCATCACCTTTAGAGTCATTGTCTTTGCTTTCCTTTTTAGTAGCTACAAGGGAAATGTTTTTATTCTTTCTATCATCTTCCTCATTCTTAGCCAGTCGCTTCAATTAGAATTCACGTTCTTAGAGCTTTCCAAATAATATAGCAAGATCCATGGTTCTCAAGCCTTTGGATTTTGCAATAGTTGTTACTTTGGGCCGTCAAGTCTTGTATAAAGATCTCAAAAGTTTGTTAATCATCTCCTCATTAGTTAGTTGCTTACTCAATCCAATTGGAAATCCTATAGAACTCATCATAAGACAAAATAACAGTAATAATACTTTTGGCATTTACATTATATTGAACTTTCCTTTTTTCATCATTAGTCCAATACTTTCTAGGCTTTTCATCAATTTCACTATTGACAACATGAGTAGAAACAAAAGCATTGTTCTCAACGACTTCTTAAACATCAATATCAATTGATTCAATAAAAATTTTCATGCATTCTTTTTAATAAGTATATCCTTCACCATTGAAAACAATAGTATAATTTATAAAACACCCTCTTATAGAAAAGAGTTGTCTGAAGCCATTATCCTCTTGAAGTTGTTAACCTTTTACCCAAGAGTCAAGCTCAAATGTCACTTGTTACTCAAATGACTAGTTAAACTCAAGAGGGAAGGTGAATTAAGTTTGTTAAAAAAAATTTTGCAAAATAATTTTAAGACTTGTGAAGAATATATTGATTTGAAGAGGTAGAGAAAGCCTTAGATGATTCAACTGATGATGATAAATGTTGGAAAACAAATTCAAATAAACTCAATAAAACAATAAGAAAATAAAAGCTTAGGAATAGAAGAAATTGCTCTAGAGATTTATACTAGTTTAGCCACCACAATTGTGACCTACATCTAATCCCTAAGTTGCACTTAAGAGTTTTCTACTATCAAATTAGAGTATTACAGTAACAACCATTTTACAAACGAGGAAATCCTTCTTGAAAACCTAACCTAGGGATGCCTCTCACTAAATAACTCCAATCTACCTTCGGGATCACACACCCTAAAAAAACCACAAAGATCACCTACCTAGACCAACCTAGGAAACCCCTTTTAAGAAATAACAAAGGGATTCCACACTTTCTTACAAATCAACAAAAGAAAAAGCAAAGCTCTATATCATTCTCAAAGTGAAGATATCATAAGTTCAAAGGCATTATTGACTCACAGTTTCAACAAAAGGGCTTAAGATAATATGATATTAATCCAATTTCTTTTCACTCTTTTGATGATTTTTGGTTTAGAAAACATGTCTTTTTATAATAAAACTTTCAATAAAGATAATCACAAAATTTGAAATCCAAAGATTAATTTCAAAATCCTTTAAATTGATAGTTTGATTTGAATAAGATCATAAAAGATATTAACTTCAATTTTAAAGTTCAAATCACTACATTTCGCATAAATATGTTGATGATAAATTATTTCAAATGATAATCAATTATAAGCAAACTTGTCATTGGTAATAATCAAATATTTGAAAGGATAATAAATTATTTTGACAAATAATCGATTATCCGAGTAGATAATTGATATAAACGTAAAAGCTACCACAGATAATCAATTATATCTTGAGATAATCGATTATGATTAGCATAATCAATTATTACAAGTTTTTCTAAAATAGGGAGTTGGTTGCTAGCACAATAGAGTGGTGCCTTACTGCATCGCAGGTGAAAGAGTGATAGCGTTCGTGGTGGTGCTTTAGGATTCCAATGCATTGCGTCCAAGATCAAAACGAGTTTGCTAGCAGACCATTGTCGTCCCATTCTTGAGTGAGCTGGCGTGCAATCATCTTATCCACTGAACTAGTTAGAAACTATCGCTTCGAGTTGAAGCATTAAAAGAAAAGAAGTGAGAAACGCGGCAGCATAGGAACCACAAGACCCCTTACTAGCAAAGGGAAAATGGAAATGCACTATTATGCACCAACTACAAAAGCCCTTACTTATATTTTCAAAAATGATTATTTAAATTTTATTTTTGTGACTTAGAAAGCATTTTTTATTATCTTTCAAGGTGAGATTCATAAGCCAATCTTAGCTGAGATGTAGGGCCTTACATGATTTTCTAATACCTTGACTTTTGTCTTTATCAAAACCTTCATACCTTATCCATAAGAGGTCATGTTCAACACATAGGACCTGATATGTATTCATTCACACACACGTTTTACATAGTTCAATATCTTTTGAATGTTTCATATTTAGACTAAAGATTCGTTGCCTTTCTAGTTTGCAAGGCTATGAGACAGGTTAGTTGTGGACTTTAATGAGCTCTTCTTGGTTACCAACAAGAAGAAGTCAACCGAATAGGTTGATAGCTACTCTTAGAGGACATATGTAACTTGTCAATTGTATACTATATTTTTATATTTGTTTATCAAACAAAATAAGTTTCTTACTAGTTTATGTTTTTTGAGATTGAATAAGAAGACTATCAACAACGTCTTAGCCAGATGTAAACGCAAATTGATGACTACTCTTAGAGGTCTTGACAAGTTGGATGCAAGAGGTTGCACCATTGGTCAAGATTAATCTCTAGCAGGATGTTACTGGTAGCAAGACCAAATGATGAGAACGATTGCTCAGGAGAGGGCCAAAGTTGCTAAAGAGAAAACTAGCCTTGCATCAGCAGATGCACTCATGCTGTAGTGGTTAACAATAGTGGAGCGGGAGCCAAGCTTCCTTGAGAGTAGGGCACATGCATATCCCCACTATCAAGATCATTTAGATGATCACGTTCTTAGATAATTACATAATTATTTATTTATTTTTCTAGTGTATTTTGCCTATCATATTACATACATGATGATTGTTGTATATATGATGATGATGATTTATTTCTATATTATCATTGATATTATAACTTTGTTATGCTTTTATTATTTTAATTTATATATTCAAGTTTTGTAATATAACACCAATAAATGAAGAGAATATTTTTTGAGTTTGAGATTGAACAAGAGGACTATCAACAACGTCTTAGCTAGATGTAAATGCAAATTGGTGAGGCCTCAATGGGTAGGATGCAAGAGATTGCACCATTGGCCAAGATTAATATTTGGCAGGACGTTGCTAGCGGTAGGAGCAAATGATGAATACGATTGTTCAAGAGAGGGTCAAAGTCGCTAAGGAGAAGACTATGCCTTGCATCGGCAGATGCAACTCATGCAGTAGTGGTTAACAATAGTGGAGCGGGAGCCAAACTTCCTTAAGAGTAGGGCACCTACATATCCCCACTATCAAGATCATTTAGATGATCAATCCTTAGATAATTACATAATTTTTTTCTAATGTATTTTGCCTATCATATTACATACATGACGATTGTTGTATATATGATGATTATTATTTATTTATATATTATTATTGATATTATAACTTTGTTATGCTTTTATTATTTTAATTTATATATTCAAATTTTGTAATATAACACTCATAAATGAAGAGATATTTTTTGAGGGTCAACTCTACATTTTTCACATCTATTTAATGTTGACTTTAAGGTTCAGTTTTAGGCTGACGTTAAAAGCGTTGATTTTTTTGTGCACGCAACATCAGCCACATGGACACTAACATCAGCGTCGACTTTTTAATTTGCGATTAGCTTCCATTTTTGTGTTAGTTTAGCCAATGCTAAGTAATGTCAAGGCACCATAATAGACGCAAAAAATTTGCTTCGACTAAATTTGCATTGGACTTGTCGCTAACACAAAAATTGAAGCTAAATCAATTTAAGCATTGGTTTTCATTGTTTAGTGTTGGCTTTTGGCTTACGTTAAATGGTGATTTTCTTGTAGTGTATATGGGACAAGATCAATTAATACAAGGTGTCAAACTTGTACACTTACATCATTTAATAACTTTTTGTAGAATATGAAATTAAGCAATCCAGCTATTGAATTTAAAGTTTTTATAAAGTAGATTGACTTTATAAAATTTGATGCAAATAAAAAACTAATTGATACTTCATCGCACTACTTTATTTTGATAAATGGTATTATTTAAAATATAAGTAAATATTTATTACTAGTTAACATACCAATCAATGTCCAAAATATGTAAAATTTGGTATACACATTCAGAAAGATAATATCAAATGATTTAACAATTGGATTACTTAATTTTGGATTCTACAAAAAATTATTAAGTGGTGTAAGCCTACAAGTTTGACACTTGGTATCAATTGATCCTATCTCTATATATATTCATTTCATAGAAAAGAAAAAGAAATGTAATATTTAAAATTAAAAGATTGGAAATAATTCATTTTTTTCTTTTATTTCTGTAGTTATCTCTTTGCTTGAAAGGCCTCATCCACTCCCATTTTTATTACATGTATGTATATACCATTCCACTTTGAATAAAAAAAATCTAACCCATTTTGAATTAAGCACTGACTTTCTAAAACCAAAATTTTGGGATTTAGATTAGTTGCCTACTTGCGTAAAGCTAAATATATTAATATTTATATATACCCATGTCTGGACTAGATTCAACAATTAGGAGACCTGAAACAATAAGAATTATGTGAAGACCTGAAGCAATGTTGTAAGTATAAAATCATGACAAAAATATTATAAAAAAGACAAGTATATATAATTTTAAGCGATGACTACTCTCATACTTAAATAAAGAATTTTGTAAAAGAAAAAGGATCAATTATATTGTTAATGTACGTAGTTACATAGTAAAATTTTAATGTAAAATAAAAAAGGTAATTGACATGCATCTTATTGTTTATCGGGAAGACAGTGGTAAATTTGAGGAATTTTTCTTTAACGCTACTCTATATACTTCACTGTATTTTATTACCCAATTATGAATACGTAAGCATTGAGTCAATTTTGACTGAGCTGGGGTGTTAGAGATGCATCTTTGTTGGTTATTGTAAAGGGAATAGGATTCCCTACAGTTGAAAAATCAGTTTGCATTCTTTTTAAGGTGACCATGATGGGAGCCACCAGCCAGTTGACACGCGCGCACGCACATTGCCATGCATGTTTATGTCATGCTCAAGCACTTCCGTGCGTAATTACCTATCATAGCTTGTCTAAGGTTTTTTGGTTTAGGAGCTCAAGCTTTCAATATGCCGTTGGTGAAATGAAATGAACCGCATCAATCAATAATTATGCGGCAATAAAGGTGTACAAATGGTTATGATTTTCAAGAATTATCAAGTCGTGAAAATTATTTGATATGTTTCAATATTCTTGAAATCAAGAAACGATATTAGGATACTCTAGACCACGTCTTTTGATTTCGCAGTAGTAGTGGTTGAGAAACCTCGACGTACAATGTCAATGGCTCAAGAAAGCATTTGTGCATAATGAAAACTTTAATACTTGGACCGAAGATTGAATTCACATCTAAAAGGTGCGAAAAAACCTAATAAGAAAAAAAATGAAAAATAGGAAAAGCTCAAAATTTAATTAATTTAATAGTTAATAAATATAATTTGAATTATGAAAGTGACAAATTATGTTGCTTTAATCTATAAATGTTTTCATCTCTACAAATTAGATTTTTGAGGGACGAAATTATTTATATGTTGATGATTAATAGGAGTAAACTTATTGACAAATTGACACTTATAGTGACCGTCCCTATTTGTGTATATTTGGTAATTATTTTGAGTTAGTTTTTAATTTTTTTTATTAGTTAAAAAACTTATTTGACCTTGTTAATAGTATTTGATAAACAATTTTATTTTAGTAGCTTGTAATACTTTTTAATATGCTACTTCAAGTAGCATTTTTTAAAATGATAGCTTTTAACTTCTATCTTTTTATATTTTATTTCTTTTTTACTGTTAAAATATTTATTAAATTTTCTTTTTACTTTTTTCACATAAAATAGGGTTTTATCAATTTTTTTTTGTTTCTCTTCTTCCACTCATTTGCATCGTTTATTTTATTATTTTAGTAGTATACTACAAGATATTAGTAATGATGATGATGATAGATTTATTTTATTTTATTTTTTCTATTATTTTTTGGATATTTTTATATTATATTGTCCATTTTAACTATTACACTATTTACATTATTTATTCTATTATTTTAACGTTATAATTCAAGATATTTGAACCATTACACTAATCGACATAATAAAAAGTATGATAACTACTTAAGAGTATATTATTTTTATTTTATTTTAAACTTGGTTGGGAATATTTTAAGATATAATATAAGATTAATAGTAGAATGCATAATATGGAAAAAAAAATTTGAAACTAGAAAATGTAATTATAATAATTAATCTATAAATGAAAAACTACATGAGTTTAAAATTAATTAATAAATTAAAATTATAATTATTCCAAAATATATTTTTATCAATAAAATGAAATTAAAACTTATATAAAAATATCATCTAAGCATGTCCATTTTTGTTAATTACATTTATCAAGTACTTCAATAGATAATTTTATCAAACACTTATAATTCGAAAAGTTAATTTAATAATTTTTAGCTTTTAACTACCAACTAGCTTTTTAACTATTTTTACAAAACATAACCTTTGTAAAATGTGCATTTGAGAGACTAAGGTAACATATGTACTCACATTTTGGACTAATTGTATATTTTCTTATTTTAATTTTAGTTGATATACTTTTATTGATAATTATAAAAATAGCACTTTTAGCCAAGAAGTTTTTAGTGCTATAGATTTATATAAGTTTCATTTCGATCATTTAACTTTTTTATTTTAATTTTAATCCTCTGATTTTATATTTTAAAACAATCTTATTAATAGAAAAGACATACTTATTGTGTTGGGCCGGTATTTTCGTGTCAACCTTTAGAATTTAGTTAGAAAGTATATTAATTTGGGCCACTTTGTTTTGGGTTATTTTGTTTTTTTAAGTTAATTTAGTTTGTGTTTTGGTATAATGAGTGAGATGATTTTGTTTTTGTGTTGGGTTATACATATATATGTACATACATTCATATATATATATATATATAATCTAGTCATATATTATAAATTAGGATACACAACTTAAAGAGTAAGACTTTTATTCTCTCTATTTTTTCAATTAAATATTCTCAATATTTTCTCTTATTTTCTTTGGATGTGCATACACTATCCCCACAACTGACCAAAAGATTTTTCTATCAACTATCTCAAATTAACATTTTTTTATCTCTATTTGTATACTTGATCTTTTTAATCTCTCATTCCTTTTAAAATACCATCTTATCTCTATATCAGATTCAATAGTTGTTTTAAAATAATTATTAATAGTTTGGTAATAGTTAAAAATAACCTTAATTATATCACAATACAGATTGTTAATAGCAAATTCCAAGTATAATTTATGTATTAAAAGATATTCATTTATTATAAATTTTAATTATATAAAAATAAATATTTATCTTATGCAATATACAAACTAAAATACTAGTTATAAAAAAAAAATTGAATCTTACAAGCCAGGAGTAACGTGGGTTCTTCTTTTAAATAAAATAAATAATTTCTTTTTTTTAAAATATTCACATAATAACAATTTTACCAAAATAGATCATTTCAAAAATATTCTACCAGGTTTTTTTTCTAAATTTTACTAAATTCCTTTTCCATTTCAAGATTATAATTTTATTTCTTTTTCTTTCTTTTCTTTCCAAAAATTTTTAAAAAATGATTTTCCTTTATTTTCTTTAACAGAGGTAAAACAATCATTTTAAAAGTTATTATAAATTTTATACAATCAACTTAATGGTAAATGCTTTAAAGGAGACATATTAAGAGTATTGTGATAATAAGTTTTTGTTCTTCTATATACATAAATCGACTCTCTAATCAACCTAATTTGGCAAATCAATATTTTTTTTTTTAGTTTTCAATATTTTTTCATTAGATAAACTTTGGTGATGACTCTATTTTCAAACTATTTTTAACTATATTTTTTCACCATTTCATCTTAAATGACAACCTTAATTTTTAGATTTGACCTTTTTTTTTAAACCTTTTTTTCACGTTTACTCAACTAATTTAGAGTTAAATTAAGTATATTAATTAAGGAGTTAATCTCTTTCAACGTTTTTTTTTTCAAATTTCAATTCACATTATGCAATATCTTAAAAAGACCTTTGATCTAGAACAAAGGTCCTTTTCATTATTGCAAATATATATATATATATATATATATATATATATATATATATATATAGAGAGAGAGAGAGAGAGAGAGAGAGAGAGAGAGAGAGAGAGAGAGAGAGAGAGACACACACACACACACACACACACACACACACAAGAGACGTATCCACTAAACTCTTATTAGTTGTGTAAAACAATAAAATGGTCAAATCTAAAAATCAAGGTTGTCATTTAAGACGAAATGGTGAAAAAAATATAGTTAAAAATAGTTTGAAAATAGAGTCATCACTAAAGTTTATGTAATGAAAAAATATCAAAAATTATAAAAAAAAAATTGATTTACCAAATTAGGTTGATTAGAGAGTCAATTTATGCATATAGAAGAACAGGAACTTATTTTCACAATACTCTTAATATGTCTCCTTTAAAGCAATTACCACTAAGTTGATTGTATAAAATTTATAATAACTTTAAAAATGATTGTTTCACCTCTTTGAAAGAAAATTAAGGAAAATCATTTTTTAAAATTTTGGAAAGAAAAAAAAATAAAATTATAATCTTGAAATGGAAAAATAATTTAGTAAAATTTAGAAGAAGAAAAAACTGGTAGAATATTTTTGAAAAAAATGATCTATTTTGACAGTGTAAAAGTACATATCCATTAAAGTCTTATTTTATTTTTATGTTAATACCTATTTAACTATGTTTAAAATTGGACAAAGTATTAAACTCAATAAATTATGTGGTAATAATCGATGCAAAATATAATTTTTTTTGAGTTTCCACGTCATTGGTGTGAATGCCTTTATTGATGACTAATCTTTATGGGAAAATTTGACTCGCCATCTTCATAGGGGTCTCTCCTCCCAACCACATTTTTTTATCCATAAGACTTGAGCCCGAGACCTTACCTAAGGAGTCTAAGTCCAATTCTACTTGGACAAACATAATGTTGGTTCAAAATATAAAACTTTATTACATAATGTATAAGAAAATAAGTCCCTATGATAATAACATTATTCTCCAGATATTTCATCTATTTTTTATGTTTTCCCACATTTGACCATATTAAATTAATTGAATTAGATGTTACTATATCAAGACTTCTATTGCATCATTTGTATCAAGGTACATATATTAAACTTTAGAGTGACACTAAGGTTGTATCATAACCCATTAAAGCCGGTCTAGCGATGTAGCTTGAGAGTAGTATACATGATGTCATAAGATCTAATCTCAGTACGACCATTGTACACAAAATATATATATATATATATATATATATATATATATATATATATATATATATATATATATATATATATATTAAACTTTAGAGTGACATGTGATATCATATTTTTCAAATATTTCCTTAATAGATAGATGAATTCTCACTACTCATATAAATGAATTTAGCATTATTCAATCTCATTTTATTAAATGAATTTCATTATTTGATCATTAAATAATTTATACAATTACTTTTTGTTATGGGTGATGATTTCGCAATAAAAATAGAGATTACAATACTTCAAAGCGTGTGTGTGTATTAACTTTTAGAATCGATTTGTCCTCAACCATTTATGTGTAACCTGAATATAAAAGGGATAATAATGAAATTTCTTCATCATATAATAAAGTTTCTTTAATTCCACACCCAAAATCAAGGCAATTGATAGTATATCACATAATAATGGTGCCTTAATCTGCAATAAAAATGAATGTTTTTATAAATCAATTCATATCCTTTGGTAAGGAGTAGGGCTAGTAATGGACCAAACTAACTTAGAATTAGTTCGAAACTCGGTTCAATAATTGATTCGTTGAACTTAGTCCATGAATCAAATGAGTCGAACTTAAGTTAAAAATTAAGCTCATCAAATAAATGAGCTAAACTTGAGTTATATATAGTTCGACTCACTTGGTTCACAAATCAGCTCGATATATATATATATATATATATATAGGCATGTATGTATACAATTAATATTTTAATTAATTTCATATTAAATATTATATATATATATATATATTTATATAGGCATGTATGTATACAATTAATATTTTAATTAATTTCATATTAAATATTAAATATATAAATTGAATTTTTTTAATTTTACTTTTTGTATGAAAAAAATATATAAATTAATAAAAATATGTAACATAATCAAAATTTTGAATCAAAACGAACTAACGAACTGAATCAAGTTATTTGCGAACTTGAATTGAATCAAGTTCGAACTAAAAAAGGAGTTCATATTGAACTTAAGTCGAGTTACGAGCCAAACAAATTCTTATGGAGTTAAGTCAAGACTCAATTTGACTCATTTCCAACTCTAGTAATGAGGTAACTTTTTAAAAAGATGCATGTTTTTTATAAGAAAAAAATACAATCTTTTATACTTACATTTTTTTTAGGAATAAATACATGTTTTCATTAAAAAAAAGTTAAAATATTCTTTTGATCCTTAATTTTTTTACTAAAATTCATTTTGATCCTTTATGTTTTAAAAGATTCATTTTGGTTTTTTAACTCTCAAATTTGAGTTAATGTCCTTTCAAAACAATAATCATTTTTAATTTTGGTACACAATTTTGTACCCTTTTTTTACCAATTCATGATATCAAATTTGTTCCATTAGATTTACCTACATGAAAACTATAAAACACAACTAATTCGAACCAAAAAAGGTCATTAAAATGGTGAAAACCGTGTGAAAAGTGAGTCCTACAAACAATTAGGAAACTGAAAAATCTAATATCAGATTCTTGTTTAATTGTTCGTAAGACTCACTTTTCACACAATTTTTACCATGTTTATGACTCTTTTTAGTTCGAATATTAGTTGGGTTCCATAGTTTTCATGTACGTAAATCTAATGGGACAAGTTTCACTTCTAGAATCAGTCAGAAAAGGATTCAAAACCATGCCCAAAATAAAAATGATCACTCTTTCGAAAGGACAACATTAACTCAAATTTGAGAGTTAAATGACCAAAATAAATCTTTTAAAATATAAAGGACCAAAATGAATTTTAGTAAAAAGATAAAGAACCAAAAATATATTTTAGCCAAAAAAAAAGGTTAAATTAATTAATAGGTCCCTAAACTATTTAAAATTTTTTAATTAGGTTCCCAAATTATAAAAATTTGTAATTGGGTCATTAATCTTGCAAAATTTTTATAATTGAGTCCTGAAAGTCTTTAAAACTGTCACAATTGTCATTTTCTAACTATTTCAAGTCGTTATAAACTAACATCAAGGACTTAATTACAAAGATTTTACAAAATCAAGGATCCAATTACAAATTTTTAGTTTAAATACCTAATTAAAAATTCTCAAATAGTTCAGGAACCTATTGATTAATTTAAAAAAAAAAAACCACATTTTCTACTTACCTCTTTTGATGAATGGATACATAGTTTCATAAAAGGACATAATCTTCTTTGAGATTTGGAAATCTCTTTCATTTTTATTTGTTACTTACTTTTTATCTTTGAAATATGCATGTATATAAAAAAAGCAAACAAAAATCATCTCAAATGCATTGTAGTGAAAGAAAAAAGCATTTTCCTTGGCAGTTGGCATATATAGTACTCGAAAGGTCCCCAAACGCGCATGGTCAAAACTTCAAGAGCCCCTGACCCTGTGTGTATATTTTATTCAGCTAGCGCCTGGGGTTCAAGTTGGTCCAAGTTTTAGTTGTTTGTAGCACCACACACACACAAAGTGAGAGAGAGAGAGAGAGAGAGAGAGAAAGTAAAAGGAGATTGTTCTGGGATTCCAAAGCTTCGAAAATAGTGGAAGAGTGTAACTAAAGTTTGTTAGAGTACTCGTCATACGTTGTATGGACATGGCGGTAGATGTGTTTCCATGGACAAAATCAAAACCCAGGAAGACACAGCCTCGTTCTGTTGGTGGAACAAGACAACACAAATGTGGACAAACACACACAAATTTGTCAAGGAAACGAAGTTTCCCAAACATGGATTTTAGCCTGTGTTTGCGCTCCCCAATCATTTCCCTCCTTGTACATTTCCTCCTTGTCGTTTCTACCCTTTGTCCTGTTCATTCCTCACAATTGGGTAGCCACCCAGTTGCCAATCAAACTTTTCGCCCAAAGGAAGAGTTGGGCAAGTTGAACACCATAAAAAATCGTCTTCGGCAAATCAACAAGCCCGCTCTTAAGACAATTCAGGTTTGTGCAAATTCTGAGCTTGTTTTGTTTTTGAGACCATATATAATTGATATGCTTGTGTTGTGTTTCTTTTTGGCAGAGTCCTGATGGTGATGTAATAGACTGTGTTGTGTCTCATAAGCAACCGGCTTTTGATCATCCTCTACTGAAAGGACACAAACCATTGGTATTTATTTTTTTGTTCATTGTTATGTGTGTTTTTTAAGCTAAAATATTTGGAAATTTTTACGCATGTGTGTGTGTGTGCAGGATTCTCCAGAAAGGCCAAGAGGCCATAACCAAATGGGTGATTTGAGTGATAACTTTCAGTTGTGGAGCTTATCTGGCGAGTCGTGTCCCGAAGGAACAATTCCGATTAGAAGAACAACGGAGCAAGACATGTTAAGAGCTAGCTCTGTTCGCAGATTTGGAAGGAAAAAAATAATAAACCGTGTCAGAAGGGACACCACCGGCAATGGACATGAGGTATAAACTTGAGAGCAATCATAGAAAGCAACACAAACTCAGATATTCTTTTCCCTCTTTCCCTTTTCTCTTTTTCTCAAACGAAGTAAAGAAAGAAATAAAAGAACAACTTGACAGAAACCAATAAGAGTAATTGGTGAAGCAAGCAAGCATATGGCAGTTGAATGTTTCATTTTATATCATATGCTTTTGATAGTTAATTTAATTCAAACACATCAGAGCTTTTTTGCATTTCCCCCCTATTTTACCATTTATTAGTCCTCTTAACTATGAAACTGAACACAGCGATGAACTTTTCCTTATCCTTTAAAAAAGCAACTAAAAGCTAAAATTGATTCTAAATAAAAGCATAAACAAGATCTATCTTTTAATTATATATAAATAAAAGAGGGTCTCAACTATAAAAAAAATAAAAAAATTATTTGATCGTGAAACATCATCCTTTTTCTATTTATAGTGATCGCAGAATTTCATGTTTTTCACCCCCGGTTAAATATTTGGTTCACTTGCTTCAAAGCAAGAGGGTCTTTTTTTTTATTCATGTATGAGCTTCATCTATCTTTATCTTCTGTAGAAACTTGAGAAACACAATTCTACTTAGAACTTAATTTCTTCTATGAACCTTAATTACGCTATCTTGAAATTGGTCTAACAAAAGGTTCTTGATGCTGCACACTGCACAGCATGCAATTGGGTATGTGACGGGGGATCAGTACTACGGAGCAAAGGGTAGCATAAACGTGTGGGCACCCCTTGTAGAAAACCCATATGAATTCAGCTTGTCTCAAATGTGGGTCATTTCTGGTTCATTTGGGGATGATCTCAACACCATTGAAGCTGGTTGGCAGGCATGTTACTATCATTACTTCATCTTAATTAATTCGTCATTTACTTTGCACAATTATTTTTTCTTTCTAGCTCTTTCAAAATTTTTCTTAAATGCATTCCATTTGGTTACGCATTCAAAAGGCAGTTAGCATACTCAACCACCTACCTCTCATTTTCATCCATGTAATTAATTTTGTACTTTAGCCAATCGAGCTAATTTCAAGTAATTTTCCATGCAGGTCAGCCCGGAGCTATATGGGGACAGCTACCCTAGATTCTTTACTTATTGGACGGTAAGTAAATTTATTGAAGGAAAGGAGGTGGAAAAGTATACTGCGTATTATTATTTTTGCTTCATGTGTAAGATACCAAGTAATAAAAGTTTTATTGAAAGGCATTAATAGTAATAATAATAATTGTCATTATTTGCAGACTGATGCATATCAAGCAACTGGGTGTTACAATTTACTCTGCTCGGGGTTTATTCAAACAAACAGTAAAATTGCAATTGGAGCAGCAATCTCTCCAACTTCTTCATATGGTGGTGGGCAATTTGATATTAGCTTACTCATTTGGAAGGTAATTTTCTGCTCAGATTACCAAATTGACCTTGGAAAATTATGGATAATTTGATAGATATCTCTCCATGTTCCTATTGTTATTGTTTTATTTTTTTTGGTAACTTTTGTCTTTATTTTTACTATTTCTATTAGACGGGTGCGGGCAGTTTTTACTGTAAACTTTGTGTCACTAGTCATATTAAACAATTTAAGGGTTCACTTTCTTAATTTACAGTTAATCCTCTTGTAAGATAACGGATAATTTACACAAGATCAGCTTATGGGTCCCATCTATAAAATAAAACATTTGATTTTGATGATAGAAGACTGACGTCTACCATTGGATCTCAATATTTTTTTTCAAGTCCAGCAAAATATGCAAATCTCATAGTCAAAGTCTCAAAGGAGCCAAAACCTAAAAGGAAAATCTAAACTGAAAAGATGGTCAATGTGGGGCTCTCCACAATTTCGGAAGTTTCTTATTGCCTTTGAATTTTTTTATCATATAGATTATAAAAAAATTTAATTTATATATAATGTCAGTATTTAATAAGACTTTACCTTATCACCAAGTTATATTACTCAATAAA
Organism: Spatholobus suberectus; assembly: GCA_004329165.1. NCBI lineage: Eukaryota > Viridiplantae > Streptophyta > Magnoliopsida > Fabales > Fabaceae > Spatholobus > Spatholobus suberectus. Next base: position 35,509,091 of record CM014733.1, read on the forward strand.
TTGACACAATAAAATGGTTAAATTTTATTGAATGTTTGTGTAAAACTATTTTATAATTACATTGTGTATAAATTAAACTCTTACAAAATAAGCAAAGGCAAGGTCATTATAAAATTTTCACATGGTAATAATTTATTTTAAAAATATAAAACAATGACAGACAAAAAGGGAAACAAAATTATGGTGCACAAAATTTTCTACAGTGTCCTGTCTTAGTTAATATATGGGTCACTTTACCCACTTTACTACTTTGGAACATCACACGCGTGTACTGAGTGCATACGAATAATGTACTGTGACTCCCATATGCTTTACTTACTTCTTTAAGATTCTTTTTCCTTTCCCAACCAAAGGGCTTATATTTCTGAGCACCTCGCCTCTCTTTTTTGTTTTCCTTCGGTTTTCTATTATTTTAACAAAATCCCAACATTTTGCATATTTCATTCACCACCTTTCTTGCTCCTCTTTTTTGACCCATTCCACTTCTCATGCTGGCCAACACGTTGCTATTAATGATTATGTCTATGTTTGAGTAGCTTTGCTTTGTCACAAAACTGAAGGGTGTGATTGAGGGTTAATTTCCTTTGCTTCTTTTTTTGAGCAGGATCCAAAGCATGGGAATTGGTGGCTTGAATTTGGATCCGGGATCCTAGTTGGGTACTGGCCATCCTTCTTGTTCACCCACTTAGGGGATCATGCAAGCATGATTCAATTTGGTGGAGAAGTAGTGAATTCAGGGTCATCAGGGTCTCACACTTCCACCCAAATGGGTAGTGGACATTTTGCGGAGGAGGGTTTTGCAAAAGCTTCATACTTTAGGAATATGCAAGTTGTGGATTATGACAACAACTTGATTCCCTTGTCAAATCTAAAGGTTCTAGCAGATCACCCGAATTGCTATGACATACAAGGAGGGTTTAATAATGCGTGGGGGAATTATTTTTACTATGGTGGACCGGGCAGAAATGTCAAGTGTCCCTAAGGGAATGAATGATATAGAATTATAGGTAGAGGTGAATCCTTTATTTATTATTTATTTGTATCTTTAATTTCTTTTTGGCAGTTCTGGGTTTGGGTGATAGGGTTTTTTGTTCTCAAGCTCATTCACTGAACTTGGGTCATTTATTCTTATATTAAATTAAGGTTCTTATTTGTTTTTTTTTTTTTTAATTTTGACTAACAGGTCATGCATTGAACACACCATTACCACCTGGACTCTCTTGTATACCTTGAAAGAGAAATAGTAAATAATACACTGCCTTTCTTGGCATCCTTTCCCCTGCCCAAATTCCTGCAATTCCTTCTTTATTTCTTCCTCCTCTTCCTTTTTCTGCATATACTTCAATTACTTATATCTGGCCCAAATATAGCTTTATAACATGTGGCCCAAATTAAAACCCATATTGAATTTGTTTTCATTGATGAATCGTGAAAGCCATAACGACAAGGACTAAGAAAATGTTGGAATTGAAGTTCATATCATTTTCTTTTCCATACCTTTCTGATAAAAATGTTATTCTCTTTTACAAAATGACTTGATAAAATTTAATTTTAGAATTATTGTTTGGTATGAATAACTTACCGTGAAAAGAGTTATTAATAACTTTAATTTTAACCAAGGAGAGGACTTGGTATACAAGTTTTATTTGAAGAAAAATCTTCCCTTTCATATATAGTTGACAAATACATTTTTATTCAAATTAATATTTTCCTTAATTTACGTGCGGCAGCTTTTGCGATATATATGCAATCAAATTGAACAGTCCCGTATATTTGGTATAGAAAAGAAAAAAATATGTTAATGTCTATTTTAAAATATCAGTTTTTTTAACACATTTGATAAATTAATTAAATTGTAATAATTGATTCTTAATTTTTCCATTTTTAGATGATAATATAATTAATTTATTCAATTTTTCGTGAAAGGTGGTTGATATTAAATAAAATTTATCAAGAACTCCTAATTTTTGAGATTGTATTAAGTTTAGATTCTTCTCTTTAGTTGAGTTTTGAAATACTAGATCCTTATTGTAGTTGACTAATTGTAACGGATAAAACAAACCCTAACATATAGGAGTGCTTCATTAATAAAATGTGTTTGCTTCATTGCTTCTTTCTTCAGACAAAATAGATTTGAATGCGAGGGAGAAAGAAAAAGATTTTAAGAGAAATGCTTTAATTCGAGTTTTGTGGATGAAAAAAAAAAGTGATTAGAAGAAGAAATCGCACTAAAGGTGATAAACCAGATTCTCTGTAGAAATTAGTCATCGACAAAGTCGGTAGATATCTCACACCTATAACATAGTTATAAAAAAAAAAGTATAAATGCAATAAAGAAATGAAGGATAGAGAAAAAAAATTGTGAAAACTGAAAAGTATAATTAATCTGTTAATAATAGAAAAGTATAAATTTGAAGTTATTAATTTATAAAAAGTAAATATAATAGGTGTACATTATATATAATAAGATATTAATATTAATAACATAGTCTTTAATGTACTATCTACTATTAAATGAAATTCGTGTAAATTCTGTTAAATAAGAAATAGAATCCACAGATATGAGGTAAGACTCACAGTACACTACATAAAATAGTTTTTTACCAGTTCTACACAATATATATATATATATATATATATATATATATATATATATATTATATATATTATAGTAATTTTGATCGCTACATATATGTAAGCACTACTAAAAGTATTGTTTTAAAATTGATGGGGCAAACCAACTAGTTTGATCAAGAATCGGTTTACGGACCAATTTGTTAACTTCAAAAAACGACTCATTTTAAAACTAGTGAGAATTAGTAAAGAATTAGTCGAATCAGCCTAAAACTAGTAAAAAAAAAAAGGGTGGGGGGGCGGGGGGGTAAAAAACCGGTTTGAACTAGTATTTTTTCAAAATTTTCTATTTTTTATTTTTTTAATTTAATCTAAAATATTTTCAAGATAAATAAAAACACATAATTAAAGATAATACATAAATATGAATTATTTTGTAAATTAAATATTTTTTGTCTTATAAAACATATTTTTTACTCATTTATGTTAATTTATAATTTTTTATATATTGATTTCTTATAATTTTATATTATTTTATTACTTAAAATATTATATAATATTAAAAAATATAAGTCTAATCATTACTGATTTGATCACTGTTCAACTATAATTGAACCAATAAACCATTAACTAATATCTTCATCGATTCAGTTTGATTTTTAGAACATTAATAAAAAAAGGGGTTATATAATTTAGATCAGCTATAATAGATAGTGGTTTTCAGCTTGTAAATGTTAAAATAAACCTCTATAAAAGATAATTTGCAATAATTTTTTAATTTTCATAAAAATTGCTTATATTGATTCCAGATAAAATCACTATAAAAACTATACCTGTTATAGTTTTATCATGAATCGCAATAATAGATCACGTGTAAAATGGTGTTTGAAATAAAACATCATTTTCTAGTGGTTCTATATTGAAGATCTACTATAACAGGTCCCCTACAAAATTACTATAATAAGTTATAAAATGTTTTAAAAAAAAAACAATTTTTACAATGATTAAAAGGATATCCTATTATAAAGATTTCCAATAGAAATACTATAATAGGTTCTATTTTTTTTTTTCTATAATCAACCTTTGATAGTGGTTTTTACTTGGGATTACCATAAAATCTGTTAGAAAATGTGTTAGGATCATACACTAACATTATAAAATTTTGAGAAAGCCTTAAACTCAAGCTTAATTAAGGCTACCACCCATAAATCCATAATGTCTTCTTGTCTTATGAGTGCTAGATGTATTTAAAATGGGAATGAATTTTATGATTAATATGTCAAATTTTAACTTGATAAAGTCATGTTCAAATATTTTGTATATGAAGGTGTTGGATCCTCAATAGACTTTCACAATCTAATTTTTTCAACCATATGTACATTTCAGTACTGATAGTTTATAAATACAATTTTGAATGATTTTGATTTTATAAAATTAATTTTAATTAAAATAAAAGTTTGAAATATAACAACTTATGGTTAGAAATGTTTTTGCTAAAACTAAATTTGTAGGAAAAAATTGATGTAAACTTCTCAACTTATTTCAAAAATTACATTTTTTTGACTTTTAATCAAATATGCTTTTAAAAGCAACCTTTAATTATAAAATGTTACAACCTAACATAATTTTTTTTTTTGTAAAATCACAACGTGAATTTGGAGAGCATTAGGCCCATGTTTGGTGCCACGTTTCTTCAATCGGACGCGCGTATTTGATGTAGAAATTCAAAACTATAAATACTTGCTTTTACCTTAAACGTGAATATTTGATGTGGTTTTACAGCAATCAGATGTAAAACCAAACAGACACTTAGTAGCATATTTGGTAGCGTGTGAGTCGGGAAATATGCACGTTGGTACCCACATCTAAGGAGAAGCAATACTATGGAGTAGCTAGTTTTTAATTTTTCACATTTTGGATCCACGTTATAAAGTATTGACGCAGAACCAAACACAGAATAAATATGCTAGTAGTTACCATTCAGCAAGTATTTCAGTTGGCGATGGGGCTGATTTATCTTAGCCAAGGGTATTAAGTTTAAGTCTCTCAAAATACTGATATATTAAAAATTTAGAGGAAGACCTTTATAACCCATACTATTTTTTTGTCCAATTAGACTCAGATGTACAACGTGGTGTCCAAATATACTAATTGTCCTGAAAAAAGAAATGCTGGTAAGTATGCTACAAGTAGTTGGCAGATCTAAGATCCTTAAAGTATATCTGACAATCGAGCGATGCATTTATATATCATTTATATGAATTTCATTAATGTGTGTTGACTTATTTGTATACACTATGTGGAGCAATTCCCTACAGTGAAATGTGAATGAACATTCAACAACAACTCTTAAAAGTTTCCTTTATAAAAAAAAAAAAAAAAAAGTTTCCAAATTAATCTATGTACAGCAAAAGTTTTTTTTTTTTCTTTTAATTCAGCAAAGCAGCAAAAATTTTGAATTTACAAACTCTATGGGAAAAACTGATATAAGATGTACGTGCTTTAGACGGGAGTGGCCAAATTTATTCTCATCATAGTAACTTATATATATATATATATATATATATATATATATGAGATTTGTTAATGTACACACACTTATTTTTTAGTTAAAATACATTAACAAGTTATAATTATAATATATCTTAAAATATACTCACGACATAGCTTGCTAACATGCTCTAACTTAAAAATAAGTGTGTATATATAAATAAATGCTTATAGGTTTTATTAACATATACGTCAATCATTTTTTAGTTGAAGTACGTTAGCAAACTATAATTAATGTATCTTAATATATATATAACATACCAACACAATTAACATTCTTGCACTATCACAAGGTAAAGTCATAATTAGTAGAATAATACTTGGGCCAGGCCATTTTAATAAGTATGACTATGAGCGCATTCATATTTCCGAGTAGAATTATAACGTTTGCACGTGAATATGTCCAACTTCATGTTTATGTTTGCTCGCATTTAATTTACCAGCTATCTTCTCCTTAAAGCTTACGTTACTATAGGAGCAGCTATCATTCAAGCAATGTAGCTTATGATTCATATCAATCGATGGAAAAAGACTTTTTGTATGCGTTCACACAACTGGGATTTTACTGATGATAATGCTGATGAGGCTTACACATAAGCAATCATAATGCTTCTTCTCAAAACTTAAACAAAACTAAAATAAGACCGTGCCATTAATTAAATCCTGTGTGTAATTATATCTTTAATCCTAGCTCTTCTTGATTGTGTCAACCATTCAAGGTTTAGTATGTAACATGCTTACATACAAATAATATATCGCTAACTATGATATACTACATGATAATGAATGAAACAAAAAAATTCACCGACGATTGATTATTGAGTAAGGAAAGGATTGACTTGGGAGGGCAATTATAAGTTAGGGGCAGTGGCCCAGATCATTTACAGAAAGTCAATGACTTATATATGTCACTGCGTTCTCTGTCTTTCGCATTCAGTGAGTGCTGCATAAAGGATTTGAACCGCAAGGGAATGAGTAGGAGATGGCCAGATGGGTTTAACGTTTAGAATTCAACTAATACTGCTTAAAGGGTGTGTGAGATTTACTGTTATAAATTGAGTCCTCATCTATATCTTTTTTTTAGTAAAATACACGTTTTTTTGGTTTTAGTTCTTATAAAGTTTTTTTGTCCATTTTAGTCTCTAGTAATATTAGATTTTTTTTCTTTTTGGTCACTATTGTTATCTTCCGTTAAGTGCTGATGTAGCTCACGGCATGCCATGTAAGATTACATGTCAATAACATTGTCATGTCAAGGATCAAAATGAAAAAAATATATATTATAGGGACTATTTTGAAAAAAAAAATATAAGAACTAAAACATAAAATAATCTATATATATTTTATAGGAACCATGCTGGCATTTCTTTAGCCATGTCAACACTTAATAGAATCTGACTAACGACAAAGACCAAAATGAAAAATTATAATATTACAGGGATTAAATCAAACAAAAAAAATTATAAAGACTAAAAGCAAAAACACTTGTATTTTACAGGACCAAAATATTGATTAAGCTTATTTTTAATTAAATGAGAATATTTTAAGAAATATTCTCTTTCTTTTAAGGCATGTGATCCTGAATTGAACGTTTAATTTTTATTTTTTTTGTAATTTATATTTCCTTTAAATATTATTACTTAAATTTTGATTTTAATTTAAATTTGATTTTAATTTAAATCTTGATATATTAATCAAGTAAATCACCAATTTAATTCCTGAAATTATATAGGTCAATCAAATTGGTTCTTGAAATTAATAAAATAGCAAAATGACTCCTAAAATTGTAAATTATCAATTAATTTAATCTTTGAATATTGCAATGGTCAGTTAAATTAGTCCCTGAAATTAAAAAGTGGTAAAATGATTCCTAAAATTGTAAATCATCAATCAATTTAGTCTTTCTCTTGTTAGCTAGTGTCATCTAATGTTATTATAAATGTTGAATTGGCACGTTAAGTGCCTAAGTGATAGCCAGTTAGGCACACATACCTGTTTGCCACATCATACGGATAAAATGACTAAAATAAGGAAATGTCATCACATTAACCCTTAAAATCAAGTTGTGTGAAACGTTCATAATTAAATGAAGGGACTCGTCCTTTTTAATGACATTAGAAAGGCTAAGTCCCTTCGTTTAATTATGCACGTTACACACAACTTGATTTTAGGGATTACTGTGATGACATTTCTTCAATGGGTAAATTAGAAGATTAATGTAAAAGCTAATGAGCAAAGGAAGAATAAAGACATAGAGAAGGGAAAAATTGATTATTACTCCACAATTGTTTCAATCATTTTCATTCATGTGATGTGGCAACCACATATGTGTGCCTAGTTGGTTGTTATTTAGGCACTTAACGTGTCAATTTAACATTTTTAACGGCGTTAGATAACACAAGATAATAACAAAAGGACTAAGTTGATTGATGATTTATAATTTCAAAGACCTACTTTGCCATTTTTTTTTAATTTTATGGATCAATTTGACCTACCATTACAATTTTAAGGACTAAATTGATTGATAATTTACAATTTCAATGACTATTTTGTTATTTTGTTGATTTTAGGGATTAATTTAATCAATAATTACAATTTCATAGACCAAATTGGTGGTTCACTTTATTATATCAAATTAAAGATATTTTTCTTGTTTAGATAGATTGAATTTTAATACTATTGTAATATTAATTAATCTACTTTAAATTCACTTTTTAAATTTTGACACACCATAGTAATAAATATGAGGTCTAGATTCAAATAACTTATTTTTATAATTTCTTCGTTAATTTTAAAAGTATTATATCTTTAATTTATTCTTACTTAATATAATAAGCTATTCCTTTTTAGTAATTAAATATTTACTATTCTTTTATTTTTTTTACTTATATTTTTAAAATTTAAAAATACTCATGTAGTGTATGTTTGGTAAACATTTTCAACTATCTTGTAGCTTTTTTTTACTAGCTAAAAAGCTTATTTGACTCTATTAATAATGTTTGGCAAACAAACTTATTTTAGTAATTTGTAATTTTTTTGGGACACTACTACTAACTTCTAACTTTTATCTTTTTATCTTTTATTCTTTTTTTACCCTTAAAATATTTATTAAATTTCCTTTTTACCCTTTTTTTGTATAAGGTGGAGTTTTATTATTCATTTTTTGTTTCTCTTCTTCCTCTTGTCAACAATAAATTTTTTATTTTATTTTGTTATTATTGTTAGATATTTTATATTACACGGTTTATTTTAACCGTTACATTATTTTATTATTTTAGCATTATATTTCAAGATATTAATAATGATAGATGATAAATTTAAAAATACTCATGTAGTGTATGTTTGGTAAACATTTTCAACTATCTTTTAGCTTTTTTTTTACTAGCTAAAAAGCTTATTTGACTCTATTAATAATGTTTGGCAAACAAACTTATTTTAGTAATTTGTAATTTTTTTGAGACACTACTACTAACTTCTAACTTTTATCTTTTTATATTTTATTCTTTTTTTACCCTTAAAATATTTATTAAATTTCCTTTTTACCCTTTTTTTGTATAAGGTGGAGTTTTATTATTCATTTTTTGTTTCTCTTCTTCCTCTTGTCAACAATAAATTTTTTATTTTATTTTGTTATTATTTTTAGATATTTTATATTACACGGTTTATTTTAACCGTTACATTATTTTATTATTTTAGCATATATTTCAAGATATTAATAATGATAGATGATAAATTTATTTTATTTTATTTATTCTAATATTTTTTGGATATTTTTCATATTGCACTATTTATTTTAACCATTATACTATTTATATTATTTATTTTATTATTTTAACATTATACTTCAAGATATTTTAACCATTAGTGTATATTATTTTTATTTTTTATAAACTTGATTAAGAATACTTTAAGATATAGTATAAGATTAATAGTAGAATACACAATGTAAAAAAATATAATAATGAACAAGAGTTTAAAATTAATTAAAAAACTAAAATTATAAAAACTCCAAAATATATTTTTATCAAGAAAATAAAATTAAAATTTATATAAAAAATCATATAAACATGTCTATTTCTGTTATTTTACATTTATCAGTTACTTTAATAGGTAATTTTACCAAACACTTAAGGGGTATTTGATAGGGGGATTCTTTTAAGTTTCTCAGGAATCTTAAGTCGAAAATGTTAAATTCCTGTGTAAGGTATAAGGATTTTAAAAATCATTCCCAGGAATCTAACATTCCTAGTAATTGTTTTTTAATTAAGTTTTCCACTAAATTTTTTTCATAGAAGGGGGTGGGAATCCAAGATTCCCATGAAAGGAAAAAGTTTATTTATAATTATGTCTCTCATTGTTAAGACAAAGGACGAATTCGTAACCCTCAAATATTTTGATAATAACAAACAAAAATAAAAAAAATTATATGTGTTCACTTTATCGTCTGATGTCTCGCTCACATTATCGTCTGATGCTTTTCAATTGAATATTGTCTTATCTTTATTTGTATAAACTTCATAACTAACAAAGCTTATAGACGATGACTATACTCTAAAAAGATCTGCATATCAATCAAAGCGTAAGCTACCATAAAATAAAAAAGCCTATATACCTACTCACGAGAAAAGTCAGCGAAAAAGAAGGAATTTGTGTGTAAATGTCAGAACGGGAAAGCAGACATGACAATTGCTAAAAGATTGAGTACAAGAATAGAAAAGATAAGCAGACTGCTTTATCTTATCATATGACAAGTTGGTAAAAAGCATTAAATGCTGCATTTAATGCTCCAACGACTTTCTTCATCGGACGAAAGTCGTCTCCTACAAAATTCTCAACAGATATTTTTTTTAGAAGCCTATAAATAGAAAAAAAGATCTCTTTCAAGTGGTTGTCGATTTTACAAGTGTTATTGATATATTTGCTGCTGAATCTAAAAATTCATAACTGCTTTGAGAAAAGAAAAAGCCTTTGTAAAAACAGTCTAAAAATTCGTTTTTGAACTTCATTGTTTATTCATCTAATAAGACGTTAAACCCAGTAAGGTAAACTCACACAAATCTCTTTCTTTACGAGATTGGTTGAAGCCTGAAGAGGCTTTGTTTCAAAACATACTTGGGTGTTTGCTTGGAGAGGCAAGTGAAAGACTACTTGGGTTGAGCTTGAAGAGGCTTGTAGAAAGAATACTAGTAACTTGTATAGTTAGTGGAACTTGGTTGTTGCCAAGAACTGGACGTAGTCTTTGGGATGAGACAAACCAGTATAAAATATGTGTGCCTCTCTGTTTCAGTCTTTCTACTTTCGTCTGCCTTTTGAAACGTTTTAAAAATCTTTTTGATCTTATTTCAATCATTATGTTGCCTTTAAAAAGGATTGCGAAAATTGGCCTTAACACAATTCAACCCCCCCTTCTTGTGTTAATTATGTACTTTACAATTTGGTATCAAAGCTCAGCCTCTAAGGGTTGAGCACCTTAACAAGTGTTAGAGGAAAAAGATCCGCATGGCACACCTTGAAGGACAGTTCATTCTTGAATAAGTTTTTGTCAAGGCCTCCAGCCTTCAATGGAGAAGATTATGCATATTGGAAGGACATAATGAAAATGTATATCAAGTCCACTCACTATAATATCTGGAGAATCATCACACATGGAGATCATGTTGTAACCAAGCTAGAAAAGGAATACAATCAAGATGGTTACAATCTGTTACAACAAAACGCAAAAGCTAAGTATATTATAACCTGTGCCTTATCAAAAACTGAATATAATAAATTTTGCAGCTACAAAACTGCTAAGGAAATGTATGATGCTATGCGCATAACACATGAAGGCACGGAAGATGTTCGTCTCAGGAGAGCAGCAACTCTTCAAAGACATTATGAGATGTTCACCATGAAGGAGACTGAGACCATTGATGAAATGTTTGGAAGATTTCAAACAATTCTAAATGGACTTCAAAGTCTTGGTGTTGAGTTGTCTAAGGCTTAAAATAATCTCAAGATCCTGGATAGTCTTCCCAAAGTGTGGGAACCTAAAGCTACAGTCATAGCTGAAGTAAGGGATATGAAGACCTTAACTCTGGATGAATTATTAGGAGCGCTAAGAGTACATGAAGTACATCTATTCAAAAGAGACAAAGTCAAGAATAATGACTCTGTTGCCCTAAAGATTGGAGAAACAAGTAAAAGAGCAGACGAAAAAATTGAAACAAAAGGAAGAAACAAAGCGCTGAAAGTTCAATCTGAAGAATTTGAGAGCTTAGACGAAAGCTCTAGCTGCTCAACAAACGATGAGATCTCCCTCATCACCAGAAAGTTCAAGAAGATGCTTAAAAATAAAGACAGATTTAAGCGATCTTCCAGAAATAAAGATACTAGATACAGAAAGTATCCAGATCATTTGCTATGAATGCAAAAAGCCTGGACATATTAAGCCTGAATGCCCGAAAATAAAGAAAGGATGGAGCTCAAAGAAAAGATATAAGAAGAAAAATCTTCTAGCTACCTGGGAAGATCTAGACAACAACAGTAGCAGTTCAGACTATGAAAAGGCTAATATCTGTCTCATGGTAGACATAAAAGAAGTAACGTCTGAGGTAAACTCTGAATATAATAACCTTATGCATGAGTCTAAAGACAGTGAATCTGAATCTGAAGACGAAGATATGTCATATGACATTCTTCTTGTTAACTTTCACAAGATTGCTCTTGAGTACAAAAAATATAAAGAAAAATATCAAGAAGCACTTTTAGAAAATGAGATACTCAAGAAAGATCTGATGAAAATGCAAAAGAGTCTAGCTTCAAATCCTGAAAAGGTAATGCTTTTTTCTAAAATTGATAAACTAAAGAAAGAGGCATTAGTCTAAAACATGATTTGACCAAATTTGTAGACAGATCATCAAAACTTCAAATGATTTTAAAACATAGAAGATCTCTGTTTGAAAAATCTGGGATTGGATTTGTAGAAGACAAAAGTGCTAAAACATAGTCTTCTAAATCCTATTCAACCTTCTGCAACTTTTGTGGAAAATATGGACATTCATTCCAAAGATATCAACACAAAAGGAAACAGAGGTCAAATAAGACCTTTGGGATTAACACAAAAGGACCCAAAATTATTTAGGTACCAAAATCTCAAATAATTCCTGTTGCAGATATCCTTAATAAGAAAAAGGAGGGATTCATTCTGGTACTTGGACAGTGGATGCTCACGTCACATGATGGGAGAAAGGTCTATGTTCCTAGACCTCCAATCACATGAAGGAACAGTCTCTTTTGCTGAAAATGGAAAAGAAAAAATCATTGGTATAAGTAAAGTTGGTAAGCCTCCCCTTCCAACTATAGATAATGTTCTATATGTTGAAGGATTAAAATACAATCTACTTAGCATCAGTCAATTTTGTGATAGTGGATTTATTGTATCCTTCAACAAATAATCATGCATAGTCAAAAGAAATGATAGATCTATTCTTTTTATTGCCAAAAGACATAATAATCTGTATAAGATTGAGTTTGAAGATCTGAACAAACAAAATGTAACTTGCTTAATGACCAAAGAAGATGACAAATGGATTTGGCACAAAAAGCTCAGACTTATCAATTTAAAACATATTTCGAAGCTATATAAAAAGAGTTTAGTAAAAGGATTGCTTGAGATCTATTGGAAAACTCATCTTCTTTGTGAAGCATGTCAGAAAGGGAAACAAATCAAAACCTCTTTTAAATCAAAAGATGTTGTTTCCACTTCCAGACTATTAGAATTACTACATATGGATCTGTTTGGACCTACAAAAACTCTTAGTCTTGGTGGAAAAAAGTATGGTTTTGTCATTATTGATGACTATTCTAGATATACATGGGTTTCTTACCTAGCTCATAAACATGAGTCTTTTAATGTGTTTGAAATATTTTGTAAAAAGGTTCAAAATGAAAAAAGTTTTTGTATTACTACAATTAAAAGTGACCATGGAACTGAATTTGAAAATGCTGAGTTCAAATCCTTCTGTGAAAAGAATGGAATTTTCCACAACTTCTCCTCACCGAGAACACCTCAACAAAACGGGGTAGTTGAAAAGAAAAATAGAACTTTACAAGAGATGGCAAGAACCATGCTCTGTGAAAATTCAGTCCCTAAGTACTTCTAGGCAGAAGCTGTAAACACAGCATGTTATGCTCAAAACAAAATATTGATCGGACCATTAATTAAAAAGACCCCTTATGAACTGTGGATAGGTAGAAAACCCAACATTTCATACTTTCACCCTTTTGGATGTGAATGTTATATTCTCAACACTAGAGATCAATTAGGAAAATTTGACTCTAAAGTTGATAAAGGTGTTTTTCTTGGATATTCCGACACATCAGAGTATTCAACTCTAGGACATCTGTTGTAGAAGAATCTATCCATGTTAAATTTAATGATACACTAACTCCTGATAGGAGACTATTAGATTTGGAAGAAGATCTTACATATTTACAAATAGAATCATCTGATCAAAATAGAACAGACGAAGCAAAAGAATCAGAAGAAACTTCTCAACAACAGACTAATAATCAGACAAAGGGATTTCACAAGGACTGGAAGTTCGTTACCTACCATCCTCAAAATCAAATTATTGGAGAATGAACAGAAGGAGTCAAGACAAGGTCATCACTAAAGAATCAAGTGTCTTGTGCCTTAGTCTCAGAAATTGAACCTAAGACGATAGATGAGGTACTAACAGACGATGACTGGGTGATAGCAATGCAAGAAGAATTACATCAATTCACAAGAAATGATGTTTGGATTCTTGTTCCCAAACCAATACATAAGAGCATCATTGGAATAAGATGGGTATTCTGCAACAAGCTCGACAAAAATGGTAAAGCAATCAGAAACAAAGCAAGGTTAGTGGCTCAAGGTTACAATCAATAAGAAGGTATTGATTTCACTAAAAACTTTGCTCCTGTTGCTAGATTAGAAGCTATTAGAATTATGCTTGCCTTTGCCGCTTATAAAAACATTAAGCTTTTTCAAATGGATGTGAAGAGTGCCTTTTTAAATGGTCTTATCAAGGAAGAAGTCTATGTTAGACAACCTCCTGGCTTTAAGGATCCAAACCTCGTAGACCATGTCTTTAAACTTAAAAAGGCTTTGTATGGTCTTAAACAAGCACCTCATGCTTGGTATGACAGACTGAGCAGTTTTTTTTTTATTATTGAAAATGGGTTTATGAGAGGCAAAGTAGATACAACTTTATTTAGAAAGGAATCCAACAGAGATTTCTTTAGAGTTCAAATTTATGTAGATGATATAATCTATGGAGCTACTAATGAAACTCTATGTAAGGATTTCTCAGACTTGATGTAGAGTGAATTTGAGATGAGCATGATGGGAGAATTAAAATTCTTCCTTGGACTACAAGTTAAACAAGAAGAGAAGGGTATATACATTCATCAGCAAAAATACACAAAGGAATTACTTCAGAAATATAAGATGAATGAGTCAAAACCTATGAGCACACCAATGCATCTATCTGTAAGTTTAACAAAGGACAAATTAGGTAAACTTGTAGATCAAACTATCTACAGAGGTATGATTGGCTCACTTCTCTACTTAATTGCAAGTAGATCAGATATCATGCATAGCGTCTGTTTATGCGCTAGATTTCAATCTGATCCTAGAGAGTCTCATCTAAAAGCTATCAAGAGGATTTTTAGATATCTTGTTGGTACATCTAACCTTAGTCTATTCTATGAGAAAAACAAAGATTTCAGGTTAGTAAGATACTGTGATATAGATTATGCTGGTGATAGACTTGAACGAAAAAGTACAAGTGGTGGATGCCACTTCATCGGACCATGTCTTATATCTTGGACCAGCAAAAGCATAATTCAATTGCATTATCCACTGCTGAAGCAGAATATGTATCTACTGCAAACTGATGCTCATAACTCCTATCGGTAAAATACCAACTTGAAGATTACTCTAGCTTTGAGCATAACATTTCCGTGTTCTGTGACAATACTAGTGCAATTAATTTATCTAAAAACTCCATTCAGCATTCTAAAGCTAAGCATATAGAGATAAGACATCATTTTATTCGAGATTATGTTCAAAAAGGTGTTTTTGAAATTAAGTTCATCGATACAGACCATCAATGGGCTAATATCTTTACAAAAGCTCTACCTACAGAACGTTTTAACTTCATCTTAGAAAACTTGCACATGAAAGTTTTGCAAGAATAAATTGTCTTATATGCATCGTCTCATTTGATCTTTTACGATTCGTCTTACTATATTTCGTCTTATTTGATTTCGTCTTAACCTATATTGTCTTATCTTACTTCGTCTTACTAACACGATCGCCTGTGAATATGAAAAGTTTTGAAGTTCATTAGTTTGATATTTCCTCTATTGATTACTCTCGATAACCACCCGAGAAGCGTGTGCCGTATTCCCTGCCACATCAAGTCACCATAAATGCATGTCTCTTCAGTACTATCAAAACCTTTCTTTTTATTCAAACTAACCGCTCTTTCTTTCTCTTTACGCACTCTGAAAACCTCTCAAACTCTTTGAACTAAAACCCTATCTCTTACCTTTTTCTCTCAAAATCTCTTTCTCTCAAACTCACTCATGGCCACCCAAAAACAACTTGTGCCTATGGAGAGATTTCCAGAAAGTGACTTCGTCACTGGAAAATGGGTTAACTTGCAAAAACTTGAGGAAGAAGGATTCCCTCTGCAAATGTATATCAAGAACGTTGGATGGGAAGCTTTCGTGCAGAAGAAAACTTCCTGGTATCATGCACCATACGCTTACTTCTAGGCTTCTGCATCTAAAGTCAACGGAACCATCACTGAAACCGTCGACAGTAAAGCCATCATCATCTTTACCGACACTATTGCAGCAGTATCTGGCTGTAAAGAGGAAGGTGACCTCTTTACTGAGGACTGGGAAAGAGTCATAACCCCAGAAACTGTTGACAGGGCATTGTATAGAAAGCCCAAGGCCCAAACTGAGAACAAGGACATTCTAAAGAAGTTCTTATACGCCTCACACATGAAACCTATATGCCAATTGCTTCACAACATCCTGTTGTAGATTATTTTGCCTAGGAAAGGCTCAAAGGATAACGTAACCTCCAAGGATAGGTTTTGCATCTACAAGATGATGACGGGTCAAAAGGTCAATCTGCCTGCCTTAATCTTGGACAACTGGAGATCCTGTCTCTCCAAATAGAAGAAAGGTGTCCAGAGCAAGCAGAAGCATCTTATTCCCTACGCTATGCTCTTCACAAAAATCATTCGTCTGGCAGGTATAAAAGAATCTGGGTTGGAAAAGATGAAACAGGGTTCTAACATCGATGTATCCATCCTCCGAAGGATGAGGATTGCACATCTCTTCTCTGGATATGTTGCAAGACATCCAGAGTTGGCATTGATCAAGGAAGAACCATCAGAAGAAGTTGTTGGAACTGCATTCAGAGTGGGATCGTCTGTTGACCCCTCTGTTGGTACTACGTCTATTCAACCTCCAACACAGACGAAACCCCAATCCTCTTAAACACAACCCAAAAAGACTAAGCCACAAAAATCTAAGTTACCAATCAAAAGACCTTCACAACTAGACCCTCAGCCTAAACAAACCAAACCTCAAACCTCATCATCTCTACCTCATAAGAAACAAAAACCCTTAACCATTCGTCTGAAATCCAAACCAACTCTCCAACCTGACTCAAATGATGACCTCCTCATTAACACCCTTCTTACTACCACAAGCACAGCTACTCCTGCCCCTCCATCACAACAACCACCTCCACCACTTACTTCTGAACCCACTCCATCTACCCAACCCTCTCAAGAGCCCTCAAAATCTAAAGGCATTCCAATACCAAAAACAAAAGCTCAAGAAGAAAAGCAGCTCAGGAGAGCCCGAGCTGAATCAAAACGGGCTGAAAAGAAGAAGAAACAAGAAGCAAAAAGGCTAGCTGAGGTTGAACAAGAATAGATTAAGGAACCAGTGCTTCAATCTGTGATTAAGCACTCGCTACAAATAGTCCCTGTAGAGCTTGAAACGCAAGAGCTGTCGACTCTAGAGGACATTGCTGCTACCTCAAGAGGTAGATTACCTACATCTCTTTTCTGGGAAGTTCCACAATCTGTTTCCTTATCTCAAGTCTTCAACCGTCTTTCTGTAGACTTAACAGCTACGCCTAGCCTTGATCAGCTTGCAAGGGCTGTTCCACTCTCTATTTCCTTCGCGGAACGTGAAGTAGAAAGAACTTCGTCTAGAGGAGCTGGACCGATGATAGATGAAACAGCACCAAAAGAGTATCACTCTGAAACGCCTCCGTCTGAACGTCTCCAAAGGCGCACAATGATTTACTTTGAACATCTTAAAGCGCGTCAGACTGGCACAACAAAAGAATATCAATTACCAAAGCCCTTTGACCCAGAAGTTCTCCAAGCCCTCATCAACTATGAATTGGGGGCAGTAAATAATCCAAGGATGTGGATGACTCTCATAAATGAAGAATAGCCACTTTTGTTGCGCCATGGATATGCTGAGAAATTTCTTGATATTCCAAAAAAAGCTACCCCCACATTATCTTATGAGCCGCACATCGCCCCCTACGTTTGGGAGGAAGGATACAACACTCTGTCAGATGCTCCAATCTTTGTCTATCCACCATCAACCAGAACAAAATTTCCAGCTGGATATGAAGTTTGGAGACAGCGTGGAACTCTATGCCACACTTCTCCTTTTATGCTAAAATGAAATTATTCAGAGTATCTGATCATGTGCAGAACGTATCATTACAAGCCAAAAATCATTTATCCGTTCTGTCATGGGATGATCAAGACTTATCCCCTTGCCATCCGTCCAGAAGATAGTCCAGACTTTGAAGAATGGCGGATTAGTGATGATGACTAGGAATTAGGGAGAGTGATGAACAACTTCCTGCTAGAAAAGATGTTGATCTCTTTGCAGCATGCAATTTGTGAGCGAAGGTGTCCATACCTTGAACTAGGCTTGCCTAGATTCATGGCTACTCGAATGTGGCTCCTTATGAAGCCATAGACCATTTTTCACATATGCTATTAGAAGAATTATCCATGCCAAAATCTATTTATGGGGAAAGGAAAAGAATCGAAGTTCAGACGCAACCCCCGAAGGCACTTGATGATTCAACAAAGAGCACTATCATCTGCACAACTAACAAAACTAAAAGGCAAAGCAACTCTCCAAAGCACATACCATAAAAAGTTGCAAGATCATGTTGAAGCGCTCAAACACTTCTCTGGTCTATCTGCTAATGAAAAGAGTCTGCTAAGTCATGAAGCTACACTTCATCCGACAAGTCACTGGATGCAAGTCTCTCTGTCTCCTTCCACCTCTACATCCAACCCCCAAAACCTACTATCCCTAAATCAACCCCTCACCTATATCTTCTTCTCCTCTAAAACCTTTGAATGCGGTCACTTTTGGTTCTGTGGTCCTCTTGTACCATATGTTTTCAGCTTATGTTTTGTAGAGGAACCAACTAATGAAGTAGCTACCAACTCTGTACCTACACCTTCAGACAACAGACAAGCCTTCAATGAATTGAAACAGACTGTGTTGCGTCTTGAAGTTGATCTTCAAAAGGAACGCAGAAAATGTAAACGTGCAGAAGTTCTATTGGCCAAGCTGGCAAAGCACTTCAAAAGTGAACTCGGCTCATCGTCTACACCTTCAAACTCTGAATCCTCTTATTGATGATGCCAAAAGGGGGAGAAAAATAGAAGACAAAGGGGAGTATAAAGATATTGATCTTAGGGGGAGTATATTTTATTTTGATGATTTTTTTTTCGTTGAATAATATCGACTGGTTTATTTCAATCTCTTCTATATATATATTGCATTTGCTTAACTGAAGTACACCTATATAAAATACATGTTTATTAACAACTCACTCATCAAAAAGGTTTTTCATAGAAAATTGCTTTACAAAACTATAATTGTTTGTCATCATCAAAAGGGGGAGATTGTTAAAACAAAGGACAGATTCATAACCCTAAAATATTTTGATAATAACAAACAAAAATAAAAAAATTATATGTGTTCACTTTATCATCTGATGTCTCGCTCACATTATCGTCTGATCTCTAATTCGCATTATATCGTCTGATGCTTTTCAATTGAATATCGTCTTATCTTTATTTGTATAAACTTCGTAACTAACAAAGCTTACAGACGATGACTATGCTCTAAAAAGATCCGCATATCAATCAAAGCATAAGCTACCTCAAAATAAAAAAGCCTATATACCTATTCTCGAGGAAAGTCAGCGAAAAAGAAGGAATTTGTGTGTGAATGGCAAAACAGGAAAGCGGACATGACAACTGCTAAAAGATTAAGTACAAGAATAGAAAAGATAAGCAAACTGTTTTATCTTATCATATGACAAGTTGGTAAAAAGCATTAAATGCTCCAACGACTCTCTTTATCAGACGAAGGCCGTTTCCTACAAAATTCCCAATGGATATTTTTTTTGAGAAGCCTATAAATAGAAGAAGAGATCTCTTTCAAGTGATTGTCGATTTTACAAGTGTTATTGATATATTTGCTGCTGAATCTAAAAATTCATAACTGCTTTGAGAAAAGAAAAGGCCTTTGTAAAAATAGTCTGAAAATTCATTTTTGAACTTCATTGTATATTCGTCTGATAAGACGTTAAACCCAGTGAGGTAAACTCACACAAATCTCTTTCTTTACAAAATTGGTTGAAGCCTGAAGAGACTTTGTTTCAAAAAATACTTGGGTATTTGCTTGGAGAGGCAAGTGAAAGATTACTTAGGTTGAGCCTGAAAAGGCTTGTGGAAAGAATACTTGTAACTTGTAAAGTTAGTGGAACTTGGTTGTTGCCAAGAATTGGACGTAGTCTCTGGGGTGAGACAAACCAATATAAAATATGTGTGCCTCTCTGTTTCGGTCTTTCTACTTTCGTCTGTCTTTTGAAACGTTTTAAAAATCTTTTTGATCTTATTTCAATCATTACGTTGTCTTTAAAAAGGATTGCAAAAATTGGCCTTAACACAATTCAACCCCCTCCCCTTCTTGTGTTAATTTTGTGCTTTACACTCATTTTCATAAATATTTTAGACATACCAAACATATTTGTGACATTCTCAAGAAACATGATTTCCAGAAAATATAATTTCTTAGAAACATATTTCCCAGGAACGAAAAAATATTTGGTATACGAAACGCTTCCTTATAATTTAATAAGCTAATTTAACAGTTTTTAGCTATCAACTAGTGTTTCAACTTTCATTAGCTTTTGAGTCATTTTTGTCAAACATAATCGTAATATACAAAAAATTTGCTGGTTAAATTCTATACGTACGAGTACTCAAAATCAAAACATAAAAGAATTTTATGATTTTATAAATGATTATGTGACTTTTAAATATTTTTTAATATATGAATATATAATTATATATTTGTTAATCTCAAATTGGTATATTCCTTATATGTGTATATAAAAATGAGATTTATCTATAAAGTCGGCAAATAAGAATGTGTTTATCTTTTTAAAAAAAAAAAAGGAATGCATTTATCTTTAGTATGTTAAGAATATTACGTCCTTTGAATTAAATAAAAGCTGAATATAAGGTAAAGTGCAAGATCTTAACCTATTAAAACTCAATAAATACATATTTACTTCCTCATTTTAAATGATAATTTCTTTTTCATTTTTATGTACATACTTGAAGAGTTGAAGTTATTGTAGGAGAAGAAAACTCTTCTAAATTAAACTTACTCCCTTCGGTTTCGACTTTCGAATATAAGATAAAAAAACTAATACATGTTCCATTAATAAAGAAAGTTAGTTAATATAATTTAATTTTATTAATTTCATTTAGAAAATAATTTTTTTTCTTAAATTTCCCTTTTTTAGAATTTGATATCAAAAATAAAAAAAAAGGTCATTGAAAATAAAATCTTAATTAAAAAAAAGGTATTTTGGAGATGATTTCATTAAATAAGGTAAAATTAATTAAGATTTACTTATATTTTAGACCAACATACATGAAATCTTTTTCTTGCTTATATTTGAGATTGGAAAAAGTATATGTAAAGTACACAAATAAGAATATATCGTTCTACCTTAAATAATAAGAAATTTAAATTAAGATATAGATAAAATTAACAACAACAAAAAAGTTTTTCTCATACCCCTTGATGCTTTAAGAAGAAAAATAAGAAAAATAAGAATAAAGGAAATAATAGATAATGTGATAAAATGGAAAACATATAAGTATAAAATTAAAAGCCAATATTTTAGCATGTGCATGGCACAAGATAAATTTTATTTTTATATAATTAAAATTCATAATAAATAAATATATAAATTATATTATAATTAAAATTTATAATAAATAAATATATTTTTAATATATAAATTATATTTTGGATTTATGAGAAACAATAATTTAAATTATGATATAGGATTGTTTTTAAATTGAAATAGATAGGCAATTAAGAAGATCAAGTATGCAAATAAAGTTAAGAGAAAAAGTAGTTTAAGAAGATTAAAAAATATATTTTTTGGCTAGTTATAGAGGAAGTATGTAAAATGCACCTTTAAAGGAGAGACACACTCTAAAGGAGAAAAGAGGGAGATTGTTGAAAATATCTAAATGAAAGAGTAGGGAGAGCTTATGGATTTTAATTTACAGTATAGGAGTATATTAGAAAATCAATTAATAGTTAAGTACACATAGTCCCTGAATCTATAATATGACATTCAAGTTAGTCTTTTTGTTAAATCTTATTTTTTAACTTTAATGGAGCATCATATGTGACATATTATGTGCTTATGTTACATACACATGACATATTTGTATAGTACACATGTGTAGAGATTATTTCGAAGAGTTTAAGAATAAATGTAAAAGTCATAAACCCTTCAATTTAGTCCTTAAATTTGGAACTCTGTCAAATTAGTCCTTGAATTTGGCATCTAATGTCATATTAGCTTTTGAATTTGACAAAATTAAAAATAATGCCTGAATCTGTATTTCATCCTTTTCATTAGATCAAACATAACAAAGTGTCCTAGTTGGCACATTAAGTGCCTTCTTGGCATACGCGTAGAATGACCCCCATGTCCTAGTCAAAAGGGATAAGGGTTATACACCTTCATATTTATTGCAGCTCCACTTTGTACTACTTACAACTACTATCTCTGCCTTTTGGGGAGTTGAGGAATTTCCCCAGCTAGAACAAAGAACCAATTTCAAAACCCACCTTGCAAGCTTTCAAGATCACATTCCAATTCATATCTATTGTTTTCTCCAAGCTTAGATCCTACTTGAACTGTAAAGAATGGAATTGTAGGGTGGAGTCCCTCGACACATGTTAGATGAAGATCATTGTCATGCTCTGTAAGGATGATGAACACAGCATCAATACATGGCAATGGTTGTCCATTTTGTATTCATATATCTCAGTCTCTTTGTTAAGAATTTTGTTATAGAGGAGCGTGGCATGATCAAGGTGTGAAAGAGGAAGTCAAAGCTCAAGGATGAAAATCCAATGTCCAAAAAGATCCATTACAAGAAATTGAAAGTCCAGTGATAAAAGCAAGAACTTAAGCTATAAAAGAAGTCTTACATTGCATGATAAGAGAGCTTCATGAACTAGAGCCCACATGAGTGAGATGATATCCAAAAAGGTCTAGGTATAAAGATCATAACGCTAGATGCCCAACAAGAGATGTCTTAAGGCCCACATGGAGTCCATGTTGAAGAATTCACTTCAAATATCATGTGACAAGCATGTGACTTGAAGAATGATGAAGAGTGACATCCAAGAACCTTCAAGAAGCATCAAGACGTCCTTCATGCATTAATTAGGAATATATATTTATGAGGGAAATGAGGAACATATTATGTTTTCCTTTTCTTCTGTAATAATGACACCACATCTTTGATATATCATTAACATCAATCAAGAATATATATATATATATATATATATATATATATATATGTGTGTGTGTGTGTGTGTGTGTGTGTGTGTGTGTGTGTGTGTGTGTGTGTGTGTGTGTGTGTGTGTAGGACAAGGTTATGCACTCAAAAATCAAATATTGGAATAAATACAATTTCTTACAAGCTTTTAACTTATTACTTGGTGTTCTCATGAGAATACTTAACTTATCAAAGGTTTTTTTCTTTGTGGTGCCTTGTCTCAATCAATCATATGATACTTGTTTTTGAGTACCTTAGTGTGATTTTGAGTGAGTTGTCGAGGTCTTAGGGCAAGTCATATATAGGGTCTATATAGAATTTTCTCTTCATATAATGGAGAACGGTTGTCCATTATGAACTATGTTCTCACCAGATGAACAAACATTTTTTTCATACAACTCAATGACTTATCATTGGCTTGTTACTTTCAATTCCACGAGCTTACAGGATTACAAATTAAATGAGATTATTCTTCCAATAAAACATGACATATGTACCCTTCATGTCAATATCATTGGAATGTGTGAACATGTGCAAGTTGTGGAGAGGAGATGGATGCATAAGTTTTGACGATAGTTTTTTGTTGTGTGCGTCAAAAGCTCCAAGGGTCCTCGTTGAGTTTCTTCCAATAAAACCATCTAACACCACCATGTAGTGACAACAATGGTTGTTGTGCATGAGATTAGTGGTTGGTATAGTGCCATATGTTGTAAGGTTATGCTTCTTGTCCTTACAAAGCACGGTGATGATCTTCATCTAATGCGTGGTGAGGAACTCCACCTTATGATTCTACTCTTTGTAGTTCAAGTAGGATATGAAGTTGGGAGAAAACAATGAATAGGAAATGAAGCATGATCGCAATAGCTTACAAGGTGGGTTTTAAAATTGGTTTGTTGTTCAAGTTGGGAAAGTTTCTTGAGTTTCAAAGTTTTTTGAGCCCTCAGAGGTAGAGATAGAAGTTGTAAGAAATGAAGAGTGGAGGTATGATAGATATGAAAGTGCAAAACCCTAGTCCTACTGACTAGGACATGAAAGTCAGTACACAAGTGTGTCACGAAGGCACTTAAGGTGCCAACTAGGACACTTTGTCAAAGATGATAGACATGAGTTAATTTTTGGACTATCGTGAAGGATGGAATATAAATTTAGGGACTTTTTTTTTAATTTCATCAAATTCAAGGTTAATATCACAACGGATGCCAAATTCAAGGGCTAATATGACGAGTGCCAAATTCAGGGACTAAATTGAAGGGTTTATGACTTTTCACATTTAGCCTTAAACCCTTCAAAATAGTCGCTGTGCACATGAATTGTACAGACGTTCTACATAAGTACTTAACATGCCATGTAGGATATTTCATTAAAGTTAACAAAGAAGACTTAACGGAGGGACTAACTTGAATGATAGAATACAAATTCAAGGACTATTTTTGTTTTTTAAAATTCAAAGACTACAGTGACAGTGCTTGCCAAATTCAAGGACTAAGTTTGGGGTTTACTCATTAATAGTTAGTAGACTTATACTTGTACACTTATAGATTAATTAAGAGTGTGTTTAGCAAAACTAGCTAATAAGCTTGCTAAAAACTAATAAGTAGCTTATTTAATTAGAAGTTTGATAAAGTTAGTTGTTAAACTAGCTAAAACTGTAGAATGACATAAAAGAATATATTTATATGATTTTTGATATAAATTATATTTTTCCAAACAAAATATCTTGTTAGGTAATTATAGTTTTATTTTTTTTCACAACTTTTTGAATTCTTATTGATTTTTTCTAAGGATAAAATATTTTATTAAAAATTAAAATAAAGAATGTAAATAACTAAAATAAATAGTATAATATAAAAAATAAGCTAAAAATTATTTAAAATAGAATAATAATTAAAATAATTTATCTTTATTCCTTAATCCATATTTATATTTTTTTAATTTCAATAATCAATATTTTGACATTATATTTTTTTTATTTTCCATTAATAAGTTACACATTATATGTCTTTTTCTTTCGAGTCTTAATTCATACTCATAAAATTGTATCTTAGTTTTTGGGTATTGCATAAAACATCAGTATTGAGGGCTTGAAGAAATATATGAACAAAAGGATTATATATTTTATTAAAATATTAAATTGAATAATACAAATAATGTATTAATGAAAATAAATAGTTCACTATTAAAAATAACCAAAAATCATATATTAAATAAAAAGTATTTAGAATTATTTTAATTACACGTTATTCTATCCTAAACTGATAAATAAAATAAGATGTATCCAAAACAAGTGAGAATATATATCATAAACAAAAAAGATTTCAACAAAGTAGACATTGACATCAATGGTAAAAAAAAATGATTTAAGACTTTCAAAAATATAAGCTACTTGAATGAGCATGTAGCTTATAAATTATAAACTAGTGAAATAGGCTAGTTAACTGAATACTTTTAATCTAGTGGAACAAGCTTATAGACACAAATAAGATATAAGTTAACTTAAATGTGATGTCAAACATTCTCATTATTTATTTGGTAAACACATTTAAAGCAGTATTTCTTACTATGGCACACAGTTTAATATAAAATCATTTGCTGAAACTAATTTAAATACATGTCTAAATTACTATTAATAATTTAACAAAAACTATCAAAATTAACTTTATCTAATTTTAAAACAAAAAGGTTATCTTTCTATGGATACTATAAGGATTCAAATCCCCACCGTACACCAACTTAGAGCACCTTAAGAACTTTTCCAGAAGGTTGCTGACAATGATGGAAACGTGGGAACACTACTTGTTGACTTCTAAGGGCCTCCATTAAGACCAAACCTCTATCTGGACGAGCACCGCCCTCATATTAGCAAGTGTCTTGTCTAAACGCTTGCTATTCGCATCCCAATTGTCCTTCTTTTTACTCCTAGTTTTGTTTGTATTTTTTTTTATCAAAAATACCTCCTGACAGAAACGCATTTATGTTGCATATTGTACATAACAGAAATGTGTCTCCATTATATACAAAGAGTGTACCCTCTTACATAACAAAAATACATTTTCGTCATGTATTTGGCATTCATACATAATAGAAACGTGTTTCAGTTGTGTATTGAAAATTAATTATTTATATTATTTAAATTCATTTATTTTTTTAGGCACAGCTTTTAATGATTCACTAATATGTGAGTAGGGCACGCATTTGAATTAGTGCAATCTGGACCCTTGATTTATTGTATGCAATCTCGACTGTTCTTTTTCTGACCCACGGAACAAAGCTTTTAATGATTCTCCAATGCATAAACATAGCATGTGTTTGAATTAGTGCGATCTGAATCTTTGATTTAGTCAGTGCAATCTCAACTGTTTCTTTTTCTGACGCACAAGATATCACTTTTAATGATTATCTGACACGTGAACAGGACATGCATTTGAATTGGTGTGATTTGGACCCTTGATTTAGTCGATGCAATCTCAACCTTTTCTTTTTTTGAGGTACAGGACAAAGCTTTTAATGATTCTTTGATGCATGAATAGTATTTGCATTAGTATAAAAGATATGTGTGCTCTAAAGCACTTAACATTGCCTTTCTTCACAGCCATCTTCATTCCATATTGTTTCTTCTCCTTTGAAGATGGACGAATTTTTTACTGTGGTGTATTGCGATGATCACATGACAACAACATCTGAAAGACTCTTGTTTCAATGTCCTTATGGTCTGAAATTTCTTAAGATCACTAAGGACATGACGGTTACTGCTCTGAAGAAAAAAATTCACGATGTGATCAGAAGTAGTAAAAAAATACTTGATATTCATTATTATCAACCTATATCGTTATTCATTATTATCAACCTATATCGTTAAGGAATGGCTATGTTCATTACGGGTCTATGGACATTAAACATGCAAGGATGTTGTCATCTTTGCCCAATTTCCTAGACTTGCACTAATTGAGTTACACACTATGTTAGGCAAATCTCCCAAAGAGATCCTGACCTGTCTACGTCAACCACAAATCGTAAAAGAGATCATTGTGTGCTTACATCAAATAGAGGCGTCAACTAGCTCCGACGACCTAGCAACTATTAGTTTGAGTGAACCATGACAATGCACTTTGTTTACTGTTATTTCATTTGTATCGAATCTATGTAGAAGTGCTTTTATTTTATCAAATAATATTATATACGTTGTGTTTGTTTGTTTTTGTTTGTATCGTGTGCTGTAATTGTCACAACATAATAGTGATACCAACAACGCAATAAGTGTGACATATATAAAATCCAAAACATCTATAAAATTCAAAAATATATACAATAAGATCTGTATATACGATATAAAATACTAAAAAAAAATCCAACAATAAAAACAGAAATAAAAAGTTAATCATCCGATGTGGTCGTCCTCCTCCGCCTCCTTCTTTGATAGGTGGACTCGAATTCCATACCTGCCTATGCAATGGCCAATGTCAGTGGTAGGATGCGATCAACATCGGTGCTCTCAAGTACAACCTTCAAGTGCAGCATGCGCTCCATGTTGCGAGCAATTGTCTCTCATTGTGCTTGTTAAAAAAGAATGTAAACTTTCATTAAAAAAAGGTTTCATTGTCATAAAAAAAAAAACACATTATAAAGATATGGATACTTACCTCGTACGAATGAATGTCGCTAAAAGAAGACTCCATCACAGGCTGATCATGCCTAAGTTGTGGCATAGGAACTCGTAGAGTATCTCCTGTCATCGAAGGAATCAGATATGGATGAGAAACGTGGTGGAACCATTCCAGGTAGTCATCGGTGCAAGTCCATAGAGCCTCGTGTAGCATAATCACTCATTTGTCCACCACGTTCACCTGCCAGTCCTTTTAGTCATCAAACTGGCTAGTAAACAACAGACACTCAATAGGCAAGGGGTGAAGGATCTATTGGATATACTCAAACTGCCTAAACACTCTCTTTGATAGATGGGCACGCATATGGGTACTACATTTGATGAAGCTTGAGTAGAATGAGATCACTTGCACCGGTTAAACAACCTTGTGTGCGTTATATGGCATCTAGACAACGTCGCCCAACTACAACTAGTCCAGCGATTGCCTGGACCCCAATGCAAGCCCCCGTACCTCTCGTGGCCTTCCACTGACAGAGATGGGGAAGCTGCTCTAAATAAGGGATAGTCAACTCTTAATCCACGACTGTGGGGAAGTGCTAATAGATCCACGCTTGTAATCAGCAATTAATAAATTAAATTACATAAGCAAAATAAAAAAATATCTATAGAAAATACAAAAATTGTACCATCAACAGGCTTATGTATCCTCCAAATTACGCCGTAGATTGGAGGTTGGTAACGTTGAGCTGGTCATAAAGGTAGTTTAACGCAACGAAACCTCAAGAGTACCTGGTACAAGATTGAAGCCCATGGAAAAGGTCCAGGTAGCATATCTACATAAGCTTCGAGCTTTTGTCAACAAATATCGTGTTGCCAATAAGATGTAACAAATATGCTTTCGCAACAAATGTGATCTCCCCAACCGCAACGCATACACAATATGTGTCCTTCAGCCACTACAACGTCACGCGAGCTCCTTTCGCTATCACATCATATGTGTCAGCATGTGTGATGCTGAGATCACTCATCAGTAACCCTACAGTGTCATTGCAATATAATAGGCATGCTCGCAAACCTTGCTTGTAATAGGCAAGTGCAGGAGAAATAACACATCATTTAGGGTGATGATCCTCTCCCTTACTAGTAGGTTGAAAGAGCTAGTGTCCTTATGCCACTGCTCAACAAATAAACATATGATGCCCTTGTTAGCAGTAGTATACAGTGCCTCTATAAGAGGCACGAGCCTTGAACTTTGCACGAGTTCTACGACTTGCAGGTGTGTGGGCATTAGCAATACCTTACCCCCATGGTTGATCAACCTAAGCTCAAGATAAGGCTGTCTGAGCCATATATGTCCAACAACATGGTCCTTATAAGACCTAAGCAGAGACAAGTTTACAGGACATCCTCTAAATGGAGGTTCAACAATGCGCTAGGCCAAATCAGCCTGAGACATCTTTGCCTCTGCCTCCTGTACCTTAGCCTCTGGCTCAGGTATGTTAGCATGTACGTCCTACTGCTAGTGTTACTACTACTGCTTAACTGCTATGAGTACAGCCTGTATAGTCCAACGTGCAGATGCAATCAACGGTGGGCGCCTAGATATGCCTAGCGCATCATCTAGCGAAGGCCTCGTTTAGGACAAAAGGCACCAAACCTCATGCATGACATAATGAATCTGAAACAGTAATAATAATTTAACAATTAGATAATAATTAATAACAAAATATACTCAACATTATTAATTATAAATATTCTAAAAAAAATTAGTTAAAATTTATAAATTATTAAAAGATAAAAATAAAATAAATAAATAATTTAAAAGACAAAAAATAATTAAAAATAAATTATTTAATTCATATAAATAATTAAAATAAAAAAAAATAAAAATTGCATAATATTTAAAGGAATCGCGATTTCATTACATATTATATAATGATACATAATTGTGATTTCGTTATGTATTTGGGCAAGATACATAACGAAATCGCAATTTCGTTGTGTATTAATACACAACAGAATTGTGATTCCGTTAAATCTAAAACTTAAAAAGAGAGAGAGGGAGAGAGAGGAATGCACCTCTGGCTACAAGCTTTTGCAACTTAAGGAGAGTGAAATTGAGGGAGTGACAAGGAGACGAGATAGTTGAGGAAGATGAGAGTGAGAGGGAGACGAGAGTTGAGGGAGACGAGAGCGTGAGAGCGAGAGCGAGAGCCAAAGGAGAAAGTGAGGAAGTGGAGGGAGGGAAGGGGTGAAAAGTTTTTAAAAGTGGGTGGGGGGGAGCAAAAAGGGTGTGGGCAATTTTGTCTTTTAATATTTTTAAAAAGGTTAGGATGAAAAAAAAGTGGAAATAACCTGATCCTGTCCAAAGTTGAAAATTCTATTCTTGGACTTGGCCACATATAAAGATTTTTACATATGTGAACATAAAAAATATGTAATATATTGACATATTTAGTTACATATGTAAATATATTTTTACATTATCAACTAATTAAAAATCATTGTTTTTAAATATAACTTTTAAAATAATTATTATAAAAGTTAATAATTTTATCATATATAATAACTAGTATTTTAGTATGTGTAATACATAGAATAAATATATATATTTTATATAACTAAAATTTATAATAAATAAATATATTTTTTTGAAAAATAAATACTTTTGAATATATAGATTATATTATAATTAAAATTCATAATAAATAAATATTTTTAAACCTATAAATTATATTTTAGATTTATGATAAACAATTTATATTGTGATACAAGGTTATTTTTAACTATTAATAATTTCTTTTAAAAAATATTGAAATTCAACTTAAAAATAAAGATGAAAATGATAGATTGAAAAAGATACGAAGTTAATAAAAATATCTAAAAACACTCTCGAAGAAAAACTCCTAAAAAATACTCTCGTTAAAGAATAACTCTTAACGTTCTTATTCAAGATAATTATTTTAATTTATATACTGAGATAATTTATAATTTGATGATAGTATAAAAAAAAATTACACTATTAATGTATTTTAATTAAATTCATATTAATTCATATGTGTGTGTGTGTGAATTTAATAAAAATGCATGGTTAGTATATTTTTTTTTTGCACTATCAATTAATCCTTTATTAAAAATTATTGACTTTTAAGATAATTATTTTAAAAGTCATATTTAAGGAATTATCTTATTGGTTAATAGAATAAAAAATTTACATTTACATATATCAAATTAAAATTTATATATAATTAAATATTTAAATATTAATCTAACCATTGATACATTTTATAATAAAATATAATGATATGAACACTAATGATAATCAATCATGATCGTCATTAAAACGCACATGTATTTTGAAATTAAAAATTAATTTGCAAGAAATTACGTAAGTAGTATAATTTTTAGAGATCCCTTATCATACAATATTTTTTATAACATTATTCTTTGAGTAAATAATATGTGCACAGATAATGTAAAAGTTTTTTACACTATTATTCAATCACAAACCATTATATATCGTAAGTTTATTGACTTTTATAATAACTATATTAAAAATTATGTCAAAAATTATTTTTGATTGATTGATAGTATAAAAATCTTTATACGAACAATATATGTTTATTAAACTCTTGTTCTTTTCTATTTTCCTTCCTCACGTCAATTATCTTATCTCATACTCTCTTGCTCTTTTTTTGTAATATAACTTTTTTACAAAATTTTTGTATCAATACGGTTTTTCTAATTTTTAAAGTGATCGCATACAATGTAAAGTTTAATTGGTTATGTATTTTTAATTTTGTGTCAATTATTCATTTGTGGTACTAAATAGTGTAACTCTTAATTTTGACCAATAATATCTTCAGTGCTCGCTGTATTGCATTCATTATATATGATAGAATTAAAATATAATTTGGTCCCGGAAGTGATATCAGTTTATCTTTAATCCCTAAATGTGTTGATATACAATTTGGTCCTTGATGTATTAACTTAATCATATTTTAATTTTTTCAGAGACTAATTAGTCCTCAAAAGTGTAAATATGTACAATTTAATTCCCGAATGTATTATTTTTGCTCACAATTTATTCACAGTTTGATTATATATTTGTGGTGAAAGGACTAAAATGTGAGCAAGTTAGATCCCGTTTGGGAAGCACTTTTCTTTGACTAGCACACAGGATTCAAAGTGACATACGTATGCACCTTCGCACCCCCAGTATTTCATTATTCAATAATCAAATAAGAGGCCCTCAATGGTCTACAGCATGCACCATTCCAAAAATGTTTAAATCGAAATACCAAATTTTATCACCAAAGCAAAATGTGTAGATAGACCACAGCATCTCAATTTACAACAATCAAAACTTGAAGGATGAAAGCATCATGAGTCACTCCACACAAATTGCCTCAAGCAACTTCTGGGTATCTTCACTCACCTCCACATTCTCCATCTTCAATCGCCGTTGCATAGCCGAACTGGTCCTACCAGCAGCTGCATAAGTTCTGATCAAGGATTCAAACACCTCCACCCCTAGAGAATCCACAGATTTCTTCAGGATCTCTAGAAATTCTTCTGCACCATCAACATCCTTCTCTTGCTCAAAATGCCTCATCATGATACCAATGATCTTTGACGACGGAATCCACTTCTCACCATTCCCTCTACCAATTGTTATTGCTTTGTCTAGACAATCCACTGCCAACTTAAAGTCTCCTTTCTGCAAATGGTAATCCAAAAAGATTTCCCAGGTTTTTGCATTAGGCTTTGCACCCCTCCTCCGAGCACGCTCCTTGAGCTCCTCAGCCTTCTCCAGCACATCTAATTTTGCATATGCCCCTATCAGAACATTTGCAACGCGAATATCATAAGTGGGGCAGCCACATTCCCACTCCCGAAAACATTTTTCGGCTCCTGGGAGATCTTTCAAGTTAACCAACACCTGAATCATATTCAGATAGCTTATGTTTGCAGTTTTAGGAAATGCCAGCCTAAGTGAACGCCAGACCCTATAAACCTCGTATAAGTTACCCGTTCGCCCATACAATGTAATTAGAAACTGGTAAGCAGAAAGATCTTTGAAAGCATTTCTCTTCTCCAATTCCTTGAGGGCCACTTCCGCCTTATCGAACAAGCCTGCATCAACAAAAATAGCTGCCAAGTTGCTATATGTTGTCCAGTCTCCAGTGACTCGACCATCCCTCTTCATCTCATCATGAACCCTTTCAACACCAGAAATATCGTTAACAGCAGCAAGAGCTCTCATCCAAACATTGTACGTGTAACAATCCAACATGATATTGCTAGCCTTCATTTCTTGTATGATGGATGGAATCTTTTCTGGTTGCCCTACTTTTGTATAAAGAGTCATAAGACTGTTGTAAGGCATGGAACTTAAAGGAAGGCTAAGCTCCTTCATCTTTTCCATAAGACCTTCAGCCTTTTCAGTCATCAATTCCTTGCAGTAACAGTTCAGAAGGGCACCATAACATAGATGATTCTTAGCAGATTCCGGGAGACTAACAAAATAATTTTCAGCAGCAGTAATTCCTTGAGCCTTTGCAAGCAGGTCGAGATGTATAGCACGGTCACTGACGGTCTTGTTCATGTTCCTCTTAGCCATTGTTTCTGATAGCTGTAACATACAAAAAAGAACATTTTTCCAATAATAAAAAATAAGGAAAACCATAGCCTTCTAACTACAATATCTCTAGATTTAGTGCTAGCATAAATATGTTCCAGACTTGCACGCATAATCAAATACAGCACATCATAGAAGGTAAATCACACAAGACAATTCATCACTCAAATTTAAAAGAATTAATACAAAGAAAAACATCCATCTGTTTTCTTAAAATATAATTGGATACTCTCATTTTCTTTAAAAATAAGATGTAAACTTTCACCGTCTTTTGTGCATCTACATTGTGTGCCTGCCTGTGTGAATAAGTAGCCAGTAATTACTATCATTATTAGTTCGCTACCACTCCTTTGATAGCCTTTGTTGCATCCACGTCCATAAACCATAACAACAACATTGTTAATTCAAAATGCAAAGCTTATAAGAAAACTTAAATACAGTTCCTTAGATGCTGTTTGTGGTGATCTTCGATCAGAATTGGAGTTTTACCTAAGTAATTCACGTAATAAAGATTTGCATTAAAGGATTATGCAGATTATCGAAGTGAAATTCCAACTCTAATTGGAGAACAACACAAATAACACTTAAGCACTTGTATCTAAGTTTTGTCCAAAACGGAGAAAACTTAAATACAGTTCCTCAGGAGCGTGTGATTCAATTTCCATAGATGAGAGAGTAGAATGAGATACATTTTCATAATCAAGGGACCAGAAAGACACAATTTCATTTTGAGAAACTAGTAGCGAACATTTCAGTATTTACAGGAGCTAAACATATTTAACCTACAAAATGTTTAATGAGAAGAACAAACAGAAGTTAAAATGCGTAAGATCGGTGACATGCTCTGTTCCTAGACATTAAAAACTCGACATCACGTAGAAATGGTTTTAACTTTGAACCTAAAAAAGTGAAGGATGCACGTGAATGGGTGTGACCTTGAGAGCAGGTTGATAGAGGTTGCGGCGGCGAAGCTTCTTGAGGGTGTCGCCGACCTCCCATTTGTAAACGCGCTTTCCGCTCTTGATGAAGCTGTTGAGGTTCTGACGAACGCTGAGTTGGGAACCGCCGTCTTTGAAGAGCTTCACGTACAGCGCTTCCTCCAAGTACTTCTTCGACCGCTTCACCACGCTCTTGCTGCGCCCGTACCGTTGCATCACCGACATTTCTCAGATTGGTGTTACTCGCTGTCCCGCAGATTGGAAATTTTCGCGGTTGGAGAAACCAAACCCAAAACCCTAACTGCTCCATGCACGAACAAGAAGAAAAGATTGGGCTCGTGCTCTCAAGGCCCAAAATCAGTGGGTCTCTCTTTATGGGCTTCCTGGCCCAAACATAATTTGAATCTTGTTTTGATATATTCCTGTTCAATTAGTGTTTTTAACTGTTTAAAAATTATAAGTTTAAATAAACACCTAATTTGGTTACTAACAAATTTACACAACACAATTTGGTTCCTAAGGAGAAAAGAGTAAAATTAACCGTAAAGGATTAATGATGAAGGGAAAAAAAAAGATGTGATGTTCTACAATTGTGGGTAATGAAAGATAACATATTTTCTCCTAATAATGTATTTATAATGAACAATGACAGGTTAATAGGTAGTTTTCTATAATGTAGAGGTTCAATTGGATAATATTATGCAAGACATTAAGAAAATTACTTTACTCTTATGCTAAGAAACTACAAGTGTTATAATAAGAAATAACATGTTAAAGTAAGATTCTACCAAATGACATTAAATCTCTTCATAGGAGATATATTGAATTATGTTCAATAAATTTAATTTTTGATTGTCTCTATAAATATTGTGTCAATATAAAAACTACACAAACTTTTTGCAATAAGCTAGCACTACATGGTCTAAAAAATTTGAGAGACCTAAACTCTCCACCAATAAATGATCTAAGAAATATCCCTTGACCTGAACTATCCACCAATAAATGATCAATGAGATATCCCTTACGAACCCTTATTCCCTCTTTTATACATCACACACCTCTCTAAGGATGTGTTTGGTAAAAAAGAAAGAAATAGAGAGAAATAAAGAGAAGAGAAGAGAAATAAGTGAGAAATAAAGTAGAAATTAAAGTTTTTTGGTTGAAGAAAAATAAAAGAGAAATGGAAGGAAGGTTGATTTTTGGAGGTTATTTTTATTTTAACTATTATTATTATTATTATTCATTTTTATTATTAATATTATTTTTATTATTATTAATAAAAAAATTATTATTAATATATTATTTATTTATTTATTTATTATTAATAATAATATTATTATTATATTACTATTATTGTTAACCGGGGGGGTTATTATTAATATTATTATTATTATTGTTGTTGACCCCCCCGGGGGAGAGGGGTGTATACGGGAGAAGAAGCAAAAAATCGGTTTGGAATTCAACCAAACCGATTTTTTGCTTCGCAACACAGCAGATCAACAAGCGTGTATACAATCTCCCTTCTAATTTTCTCATTTTGTGAAGAAATTTTAACCTGTAGGGCCCACTTTTTTTTTTGTGCAAAACCCCTCTATTTTCACTGAAACAAACAAAGAAAAAATGCTATACTTCACTCTCTTCTCTTCTTTTCTCTTCTCTCCCCAAATTCACCCCAACCAAAAAGACCCTAACTAACTAATGCAGTTAGTTATTCCGTTACAATGATTTTAGGAAGTTAATTACAATCCAATCCCCTGCCCCTGCTTATTTCTCCTACTGCCCACACTCCTAGTAGGAGGTCAGTGCCTATCAGTTTAGCTTAATATCCAAATAAAAATTACCCACATTTCATGTAGCTTAGTCTCATGTTACGCTGCAACCTTAACACACCCAAAGAACATAACTGCACTATTTGGCAATTTATCTCAAACTTTGTGAATAAACATTCAAAAAATATATTTATATTTTATCGTTCATACATGGCTGTGGGACAATTATTTCCCTATCTATAATTGGTCTATGAAAGTCATTTACTTGGTCATACAAAACCCTAGAATTCTCTTTAAAATGTAGGTCAGATTACAATTTGAAGACGTTGGAAAAAGATGGCCAGATTGTGATTACAAAAAAGGCGTGAGAAAGAAGAGGGAGAACCAATCATTTTCCCAGTCAAAACAAAGTTGACCAAAGGGACTTGCAAGAGTTTCTGGCTTACACTTGCCAACTCATGATTTTCAGCTGACAACTTTCTAGACAATGACTAACTTGTAATCTGATGCGGTGGGCCAAAAATTAATGACTTAATATTCCCTCCTCCATCCACGATCATTGAATGATACAATTATTTCGTGAATACCAAACAAAGACACAAATCTCAAATAAGCCTCAGCTCATACTCTCCAGCCATTGTAATGTATCTCACCCATGGAAGAGCCTGATACCCACTTTTCTCAATAATCTTCAAATATCTTACCTACAAACCAAAACATTTACATGGTTGATTAGCACCTCGATTAATTAATCAAAATCTCATTTAACTGAACTAAAACATCACAGTATATGGTAAACTTAACAATAATTTCAACATTATATTATGTGGATGTTGATGTTTCATTCAGATAACCTAGTCCTATGCATTTCATTTTACTACAAACTATTAGCCATGGAAAAGTTATAATGTATATTAGTTTCTCATCCATTTATGATGTCAAGTTCTTTCTTCCCATTAGTAATTATTTTCCAATTTAATATTATCTATAAACACTCTTTGTGAACTGAATATCAATTCGACTGTGAAAACAAATGAATTTCAAAGATTCATCTAGTTCACTAGAATCGTTACTTCATGCCTCAAGAAATAATCAAAATTATAAGTGAGACACCAACAGATAAACAAAGACAAGGAAAGTGAGAGATATAGGATGAGGCATGAACACCTCTCTTGTTTGAAGTGTCATAGTGTTGGACATGCTTCCAACACTAACACTTGTCTTATACGTGTCAAACACTCCTCATTTGATGTTCTATTAAAAAAAAAAAAAAAGTTGTCAGCTCAAACACTTGAGCCAACACCATATGAAGAGACACACACTAGTATTATCAAAACAACATTCATTTGTTGGGATTTTTTGTAAAGAAACCAAGTATTTATTGTAAAATAATGTCTCTTAATATTTTTTGGCGAGGCTCAGAATCATAGGAAAAATATGAACTTACAAGTATATAAAAATATTAATTAATTAGATCATTATATATATATATATATATGGGTCAGGATCCATTGACACCAGGTGTCAAAATTAGTCAAATTACACCTTCAATAACCTTTTGTAAAATGTAAATTTAACCAATTCAACCGTTAAATTATATGATATTATTTTCATAATCATGCATATCAAATTTTACATAATTTAAACTTTTCTAGATATATTATTTAACAATGAATATATTTTAATATTATATTATATGTTAAAATAAAGTGACATGATAAACTATTAAATAATTTTGAAATTGTATAAAATTTTGTATACTTAATCTATTTAATAAGATCAAATTCAATGATTAGATCGGTTAAATTTACATTCTATAAAAAGTTATTGAATGTATAATTTGACTAATTTTGACACTTGGTATCAATAGATCTTAACACTATATATATATATATAATGCGGTGTTCCAATGTCCTATATTTTGGACATTAGCCATGTTGGATCATCCATGTCCATGATGTGTTCGGTACCATGTTTAGTCTCTGCTTCAGGATAGGAGATATATAATACTGGAAATATTCATCTATTAATTAGATAACGATACATATAGATATAGCAATATTCAGAATACAAGAAAAACTTTGTAGATGCAACAATACCTGTATCCCAGACACAGTAAAATATGGTATCTCAAATTTTACACGTATAGGAGCTTTTCTCTCAGGAGCTGCTTCCTCATCTATTATACTGGGAAGACGAAACTCTGCCCTTAACATGTACTCCTGAAGGATCAAATAAGAGAACCAAATCCATTAATTCACAATCAAATTGAGGCATCAATTACGGGTGTTATTCATGGGCACAATGCCATTTCCAATTGAATTAATACCTTGCTTCCAGGAAATGATCTTATTTTCCAGATTAATGCGTCTTTTTCAGGTGCATATGATGCAGATCCCATTGAAGTCCGAACATTTGGATTGGTTGCATCAGCAGGCACAGGCAACTCAATCTCAACATTTGTGGCAGTACTGTAAAATTAAATTCTCTTAGTTGTTGGGGAAGTAAATAGAGAGTGGTCTAAAATCTAAAGCAAACAACTCATAGATTCAGTATATAAATTCAAGGTAAGCAGTTCTCTCTCATTCATGAAGTAAAAATCAGAGGAAAAAGTAACAGATATAAAGGGGGGAAAATATCATTACCTACGTTCCTTAAATTGACTCCTAGCCTTTACCATAATCTCGATCCGGCTTTTTGAGTGCTTTTCAACTTGTGCTTCCACCCAAATTAAAGGCTTAACCTGGAAACAAAGAGCGTAGAATCAACAGACTTAGAATAGCTTTTATTCAGTATGAGTGTAATTATGTTTTTTTGGTGATAAAAAGGGGGAGAAAGCCCCAATATGAGTGTAATTATGTATTTATTATGTCACTACTCAAACAGAAATTTATTTCATATCAAGAGAAGATGTACCTGTGTACTGAGCCTATATGTCATTAAATCAAATGATCCATCAGGAGGGATAAAGGAAATCGTTCGATCATTCTCAAATCGGGCCAAACGCACACACCTTTGTCAAGTGTCAGCACATAATTTGAGAACTAGTCAAGAATAGACATAAACATGCTTGTAGGAAGTATATATTTAAATTTCCACTCACAATCAATCAGTGAATATAAGAGAATCAAGCATACATACTGATGAAATTTGATGTCCTCCAAGTCAATTGCTTTTCCCTTGGTTGTTCTACCTTGTGCCTCTAATAATACTCTATCATTTAACCCAAGTTTACACTCAGGCATACCACTGCATTATACAAGCCATGGATGGAATATTAAAGTTTTTAGATAACACTCAATCACAGAATTTGATTGGATTAATAGATACTTCAAAATGAATGTACAGTCTTCCTAAATCCAAGCCACTATCAACTGTAAAAGTAGAGTCTAAAATGAGCCAAGTAGTTGAACCTATCTGCAATATAACTATTCCCTAATCATGTATTGTTTAGCACCAGCTCCTAAAAATTTTTAATGGTACTGAATGAATGAAGCAAACTGAGCATGTCTAATCAGTACCAGAAAACAACAAACTCCAAAATGCTATTTACATTTGCATTTCTCAAATTTTATCTAGTCATAATACAACAGTTTTCAGAAATATTGGATACACACACTGTAAGAACTGGTATCAGTAATTATGAAATAAGAGAAGAATGTCACTGAATATTGAGAAATAGAACCGATACCTGAGTAGTATCTAGCTCCTTCCCTACTGTGTATTATTCACAAACTGAAAGGAAATGTACACAAGGCTTACTAGGTATTCGAGAGACCTAGATCTCTCCCAAGAGTCTATTTCCACAATTCTGAGATACCCCCTTCAGAATCTCTCCCAATCCCTATATTCCTCCCCCCCTCCCCCCAAAACCCATAACAGAATCAGTATTTCCTCACACTCCCTCTCCAACCTTGCCAGCTGGCAAAGTTAGTTACAAAACCCACTGCTCACATTTGTGCCACACATCACACCCATATCATTCCTCTTTTTCTTATTCTTTCTCATGTACACCTTAGCATTGGGCGAAACTCTACTGCCTCACTATTTACTGGGGTCTTAACACACACACAAGTAGATACAATAAAAAAGACCCATTACAAAAACCAGAAACCCAACACGTCAGATAGAGTAATCAATTTATAGAAGCTAGGTGTAAGGTTACTCGAAACTGAACTCTGTTCTTCAGAAATGGACTAAGTCACATTGAAATCTCTGAACAGCTGAATATAACAGCAATAGAATTACTGGAATGGAAATTACAACTTGAAGTAATCATTCCTAGAGCTGAAATGAACTTTAGCAGAGTTAACGTGCCCATCAAATAGGGGGAGGTAGAGTAGGAAAGTATGAGAGAAGAGAATCATAACCAATAGAAAGGAAGAAGAACATCCAGATTCATCACACCCTCATCCCAGCAATAGCACCACTAAAATCACCTCCCCACTTGCATATTCATGTAGGCAGCTCAATTTCTTTAAACACTAAGCCATGGGAAAATTGCAGCACTAATAGTCTATGTGGATGTTCATATATTTATGGGTGATTATGAAGCTGAACTTACAGCCCTTGAGAAAAAGCTAGGAGGTGTGTTTGGAATTAAGGATTTGGGTCCACTGAAGTCTGAAACATTTTGAGCATAGAATTTGCTAGATCTAAAGGAGGTATATTCATAAACCAGAGAAAAAATGTACTAGACTTGCTAAAGGAGACTGGGTTGTTAGGGTTTAAAGCAGTAGAAACTCCTACTTGAAACAGAGACAAGTAACAAATATTTGACTGAAAACTTGCTTAGGAAAGAGAGTCTCCCAGCCCTATCATATATATATAGAAATTCTGTACAAGAGGTTTCCCATAATTAGGGAAAGAATATTACAAGATCTACAAGATATTCAGCCTAATTACCCTAATCACCAGGACTGGAACACTTTGTGGATGTTTATATAATTTTGATTTATCAAAAAGGATCACCAGGAAGAGGATTATTGTATGAAGCATGGACACTTGCAAATAGAAGCCTACACAGTTGCAAATTGGGATGGGAGTACCATTGATAGGATGTCTGCTCCTTGTTATTGTACTTTTGTTGGAGGGAACCTTGTTACAGCACCAAATACGAAATGTGTCACAAGTTATAGTGCTTGTAGAGTTTACAGGGAATGAAAGAGAGAAATAAAGTGAGGGAGATAGGATGGAATAACTTGAGTGAAGTTGCTTTCCTTATGCAGTACATCCTTCATGCATAACATCCATATATACAGACTATACTGTTTCCTAGGCTAAGAATAAGTGGACTGCTACTTCCTAGATACTAATTCTTATGAACACTAAATGCAATTAACATGTGAGAGATACATGAACCACGTGTGATTATAATGATCCCTCTCATGCTAAAGCTTCCTAAGCTTAAACATAAGAATAAGAGCTAATACACGAGACACATCCACGCAGCTGGAGATTGACACAACTAAGAATGAGGAGGCAGTTGGAGATTGACACAACTAATAATTTATGAAAGAAGAGATCACATAATAGAGGCATTGAAGAATAACTTCTCTGAAGAAGTTCAATGGCACTTGAAGGATGCCAAAAAAGATAGTCAAAAGTTTGCAAAAAGTTTGCCCAGAAGTTGCTGGAAAAGTAACTGGGAGTTGAAGCTCGCCTGAAACAGTGTCAGAAAAGTTTGCTGGAAGTTGGTCAAAAAGTTCACTGGCAGTGACAACTTGCTAGAAGAGGTTGCCATAAAAGTCACTGGAAAGTTTGCCACTGAAAACTTCTACAATTTAATCTTCTTTCAAACCAATAGTCTTCCCCACTTACATGTTGGTTCATACGTGTGGTTTTTAAGGGAGTTCTTTTGTGAGATATTCAGAGAAATCAGAGCTCTCCTTGAGCTTCTTTTTTTTCTTTTTCATTTTTTTTTCCAGTTGAAGGAATTCCTGATCCTCCTATGCTCCTTCTTCAAGTTCCACTCTTCATAAAATCTGATCTATCCCCCCCACCTCCTCAAGATTATAAAAAAAAATAAAAATTATATATATATATATATATATATATATATAAACCATATTGCTAACCCAGTTAACTAATAGCCCACGTCAATGGCTTGAAAGTTGAAACTCTAGTTCTCAGAAAAAGTTTAAAGCAAACCTCAGATATGCTCTCATCTTCAATGCCCCAACAACATCAGACCTAATTATTTGTCCATTGCTATTGACAAGTATGTTAACACTCTCCACCACATCCAAGAAAACCTGGAAAAAGAAAAAGAAGAGAAGAATATTAATTGGTAGCTTAGACCATGAAATTACAAGTCAAGAAGATATTCTAATGGAATGGCCACCTCATTTTTCTTGTAGTTTATCCCTTCACTGCGCCATGATACAGCATTTGTCACAGCCATGGGAGGTCTCTGTGTAACTTCCATTCTATAGGCATCTGTCTTAATAAACTCACTAAGAATCTTTGCCTCAGTGTATTGGGGGTAGCCAAAGTCCATTATTTCATCAAGTAATTCATACTGCCAAGGACATATGTAATCAGCATTTTACCTAGAAGAATTAATTCAAATCATAAAGAACTGCATTCAAAGGCACACTAGCATTTTACCACAACAACAAAGTTATCCCTAAGAGATTCCTCTTCCAATTCCTCAAAATAATGCTTAAACACCTGCCTCAAAGTCACGAACCATTCTAGTCAATCACTATCGCAATAGCTAGGCCAAAGTAAACCAAGTTTTCAATTCAAAACTATAATTACCAATAAATAACGCTTACATCAACAACACGATGTAGGAAGAAAAGGAGGCTAGCAGCATTGCAGTTTTGTCTGGTAGCCGTCATGAGGAAAACATTGCTATGTTGTATAAACAAGTAGGTCACACCATTATCATACACAACCGGATCTTGAGACTGCGGATCACCCTGCAACAATTTCAAAACAAACTTCACAACTTATCTTCCCAAAACATTATCAAAATTATCCTTTCCAATTCCACCACTATTAACACAAAATCCAGCCAAGCTTTGACACAAACATTAAAAACAGCAGAAACAAATTGTTCAAAATAGCACCGGAAACAAAGCGCAGATAATTGTGGCGTCACCTCGTGCTATGTTAAACTGGAGTCGCGCGAACATAAATAAATAAGCACATAGGACGGTGAAAAGAAGGAATGAACCTCTTTCTCGATGAGTTTCGTGAAGAAGCGTTCGGCTTCGACGGCGGAGACATCGCCGCGGTAGTCGCGCCAGATGAGGACGCGGCCCTTGATGTCGAGAAGGAACAGAGCAGAGACTGCCCCTGCCATTGGATTGGATCGGATCGGAATCAGAAACGGATTGGGATCTCAGAGGGAGGTGTGGGAGAAACGCTAGGGTTCAGCGAGCCATGTTTGAAGCTAAACCATGGCTAGGGTCATTGGGTTTCCGGAACTGCAGTTAGGAAATGGAGCTTCGGATTTCGTTTCTTCTTCTATCCTTGCAACGTATGTTCGATTCGATTCAGGATGCGGTGGGTTGAAACTCGAGCGCGAGTGCGTGGTGTGACCATACGACGACGTCACAGCAATAAACAATACAAATTAAATAAGAATAAATAAACCATCAATTTAATTAATAAAGTTAAAGTATTACCATATTCCTAGACTAATAAAATTATATAAGTAGTCAAAAGAAAAAGAGTTTAATGTTGATATGACTTTTAAAGTATTTATTATAAAAAGT
Source organism: Spatholobus suberectus (assembly GCA_004329165.1). Lineage (NCBI taxonomy): Eukaryota > Viridiplantae > Streptophyta > Magnoliopsida > Fabales > Fabaceae > Spatholobus > Spatholobus suberectus. Next base: position 35,552,892 of record CM014733.1, read on the forward strand.
AATAAACTTACAATAAATAGTAGTTTGTGATTGGATGACAGTGTAAAATTACTTTAAACTGTCAGTGATGACCTTTTTCTCAAAAAAAAATATATAAATAGTGCCTCAAATATTAGAAATCATAATAAGTAGCTCTTCAAGTATTAAAAAATTTATCAAATTAGTCTTTGAACATTAATAAAATATACTAACTTATAAACTAAATTGATGGATATTTAATACTTAAGAGACTATTTATATAATTTTATTACTGTATGGCCTATATAGGAGAGAGAGTAATATTTCAGAAACTAAATTGATGATTTGTTCAATTAAATAATGGATGAGTGAATCGTAAGTAAGCAATTTATAGTATATAAATTTGAAAACCAACGAATGGAAAGTTTTGGCAAGTGTCAAGTTTAGCTTTTCCTACACACTATTAAGACATGCCAAATTTGGAAAGTTTTACTATTCATTGTATAGCGCATTTCCTTTTGTACCCATTTTTTTAAACATATTTTCCTTTTTATACCCTTCTTCATATATACATTTTCCTTTTTAATATACTTATTAACATTATTGTTTTATAAAATTATATAAGACAATTAGAAATGATATTTTTAAAATAAATTTATTTTATAATTAATTTAAATAATTTTCCATTAAATATAAAGCTAGTTTTTATCTTTAAATGTATTAATAATGAAATGTATTATATGGTTTTAATATTTACATTACATGAATATGTATATCATACACAATAATAATTTTCAATATATAATGCAAAATATATAATATTTTTAATAATTGAAATAAATATAAAATATTTATTTTCCAATATATAATGCAAAATATATAATATTTTTAATAATTTAAATAAATAGAAAATATTTATTATGTATAAATTTAAAAAAATTAAAAATAGGATTATTAAGCTTGTTATTGTTATAATTATACATATTATATTATTCTTTTCTTTAAAATATATAATTTTTTCGTAAATTAAAATTTTTATTTTTTATTTTTTATTTTATGATGTTAATTTTAATATACTTACCACATATAATATCATTAAAAATCATTAATGAAAATCTGATTGAAATATTTGGATAAAAATATTACTCTTTTAAGTATTTATTACAACTAAAACACTTTTCAATGATTAGTTAATATTGCATGATTAGGTTAAGGAGAAAAAAATAAGTAAATTAGAGAACTTAAAAGTTAGCATATTTTCTTCTTACAAGATAATGCTAAACACCTATAACAACTTATCTTACATAAGTACTATCGAAATATACATTATCTATTAGAAATTAAAATAATAATTAATTTGTTTTAAGTAATATTTTCCTTTTTAACATACTTATTAATATTATTATTCTATAAAATTATATAAAACAATTAAAAAGAGTATTTTAAAAATAAATCTATTTTATAATTAATTTTTCATTAAATATAAAGCTATTTTTTGTTATTAAATATATTAATAATGATATATATTATATGGTTTTAATATTTATATAATATTGAAATGGTAAACTCATTTAAATTTGTATGAATATTTATATCATACACAATTAATATAAAACTAATTTGTATAATATTTTTTACTATATAATACAAATTAAAAATAAGATTATTAAGCCTGTGTACCACAACAATTACACATATTATGTATATCTATTATATTATTCCTTTCTTCAAAATATATAATTTTACTGTAAAAAAAAAAATATTGTTATTATAGTTCTCAACTTAATTACTATTATTTTATTTCATGTATTATATCATCATATAACATTTATGTGTAATAAGCTATTTTATTTTATGCATTGTATGAGTTATGTTAAGTTTTACATATTATTTAACTCTATTACTTGGAAATATAAAAGTAATAATTTTTTTAAACAATATTTTTAAATAGTATTGAATTCAATAATTTCTTTTAATTTAATTATTTTATATTTTAAATTATTCAAAGTATTGTTTATAAACTTAAAATGTTATGAAAATATTAATTTACTTTTTTTTGAAATGTCATTGTAAAATAATTAAATTATTTTATCATTTCATATTAATTTCAAAATTACAATAACTTTTAAATTGAAGTTTAATATTAAATATAATATAGTGTTAAGATAAAGGACGAACTTATAATCCTCAAATATTTTGATAATAAGTATGTTTTTACGCAATCATCTGGTCATTCGTAATATGTTCACAAGCAACCATCTGATAATTTAAGCTCATATCATCTTTATCTTTCTTTTGGATAAATTCAGTAACTAACAACTTGCAAACGATGATCTAAGTGATCTGCGTATCAATCAGAACGTAAACTACCTCGGTATGTATGAAGCCTGCATACCTACTCTCAAGGAAATACATCTTTATGCGAAAAAGAAGGAATGTGCACACGAATGTCAAAACGGGAAAGCAGATATGACTACTGCTACAAGATTGAGTACGAGAATGGTAAAGATAGGCAAACTGCTTTATCTTATCAAAGTGACAAGTTGGTAATAGGCATTAAATACTACATTTAATGCTCCAACGACTCTCTTCAACAGACAAAGGTTGTCTCCTACAAGCACTCACAACAGATACTTTTGGAGAAGCCTATGTATAGAAGAAGAGACCTCAATCTTAGTGACTGATGAAATCATAAAATCTTTAACTATTGGAAAGCTTTCTTTGTGTAATCTTCATATTCTCTGCGTGTAAAACTTTATTTGTTCTTCATTGTATATTCGTCTGGTAGGAAGTTAAACCTAGTGAGGTCACTCATGTTCAACCTTTTCTTTAAGAAATTGGTAAAAGCTTGAAGAGGGTTTGATTCAAAAGAATACTTGGGTTTTTGCTTGGAGAGACAAGTTAAAGAGTACTTGGGTTGAGCATGAAGAGGCTTGTTGAAAGAATACTTGTAACTTGATAAGTTAGTGGAACTTGGTTATTGCCAAAAACTGAACGTAGTCTCTAAGGTGAGACGAACCAATATATCTCTTGTGTACATTCCAGTTTCGTTTTTTAGCACCCATCTTTCTTTCAAAACGTTTTTGAAAAACTCTTTTGTTTAAAATCCTTCAAATGATAAGCCTCTAAAAGAAAAGGTTTTGCGAAAATTTGCTATAACACAATTCAAACCCCCCCCCCCCCTTCTTGTGCTATTTCTGTGTTTTACATATAGTATATTTAAACATTTAACATCTAATAGTAATAAAAATGTCATTTAAAATGCTATGTTATTTACATTATTTAACTTTATAGTTTTGTTATATTCAATTTTTAAATGATATAAAAAAAAGTTTTATATTCATCATTATTTTAAGTAATATTTGATTTAAATAGTTTGTATCTAATTTAATTAATTTTTATATTTTAAATTATTCAAAATATTGTTTTGTCATTATTAAATTTATTTTTATTTACAATATAAATGTAAAGTAATTGAACCATGTTATCATTTCCCATTTCAAAATTACAAAAAAAAAAAACTAACATAATTTAGATCATTTTAAATTTTTAAACATAAATTTCTCATATATTCTTATAAATATTTAAATAAAAAAATATCTATGAGTCTATAACTAAATATATATCCCATACATAGCACAAGGTTAAATGCTATTACAAACAATATAGACAATGTAATTTTTTCCATTTTTTTTAATTTTTTCTCAATTAAGTCTTTATAAAAGACGAGAGAAATAATAGCACATGAAATGTTAAAGTGAGAGATGTCATCTGAGAGAGTGCAGATGCAGCATGTTGCTTCAGCCTCCCCCAAAGCCTTTAGATGGTGTTGAAGGGAGTGGTCAAAACAAGATTTCCTTTCAAGATAAAGTGTTGGGTCAATAGGAAGCTCTTCATAAAGGGAATATATGGATTTAATTGCTAGTAACATGTTCAAGATTGAGTGCGAGAATGGACGATTGGCTTAAGCCTAAATGTTTAATTGATGAGAAGATTCTTCAAGAAATATGGGTGTCGTGCAAGGATGCGATCATTGTCAAATTACTGGTGTTGGAACCAAAGATATATGAAGCGTTTAACCCCTCAAGTTTTGAAGATAACAAAAAGTTATTAAATTTTAAAGTTCTTATAAAATTTTTTTTAATAAGCGTCTAGATACCACTTTTCAATAAAAAGCTTTTGAAAGCATCAAATACGCTTTATGCAAATACGGTGTCTAACGCGCCTTTTTGAACCAAGCGTCCAATTTTTTTATTCAAACAAAAACGTAAACCATCTTATCTAAATCGTTTCCTTTATCAACTATAGTGTTAATAGTTCAAATCAATTTATATTTATACGCTTTGATACGAATGTCTTATTCCTTTTATGAACACTAACATTCAAATATATCTCGCATTAAATGAGAAACATATATATGTTTATGTGCAGCTTTGTAGAAAAGAAAGTCAACTTATCAAGCTGTTAAACCAAAATAAGGAATGTTCAGAAAGAGCAACTCTGAAGCACAAAATTGCACCATCCTTTTTGGTGCAACCACAAAAGATGTTTTTTAGTCTTTTCCGCAAGCTCGATACATGTGCTACTACACACGACAAGCTTTATAAGTGTATCTAAAGCTTGAAGTTTGTCCACCTCAATGGCAATCTTTTCAAGACTATATATTTACACCTAGACTGAAGATTCCACACGAATGGAAGAAAGGATTGTAACAAAAAGTTTAAAATCTCTCCTTAGATAAGCTTAAACAAACTCTTTACTTTTCTTATTCTTTGCATAGCAAAGTTGTTGTAATTTACTGTGAACTTTCATATCCTTACTCAGTGAGTAGATTTCTGTAAAACACTCTTTTATGTTGTGAAAGCCTGGAGAGGCTTTATGACCAAAGAATACTTGGGTTGTTTAAGTGATTTGGGGTGATCACTGTTGTAGGCCTATAGAGGCTGGTAAGAATACTTGTTGTAACCAAGGGTTGGTTAGTGGAAATCCTTCTAGATGATGGTACTAGACGTAGCTCAAGTTGAGTGAACCAGTATAAAAATTCCTTGTGCATCCTTATTTTGCTTTATTTTATTTGTGCTTTTCTTGTTAATTAAGGTTTTGCAAGAAAAGTTTTGAACACACAATTCAACCCCCCTTCTTGTGTGTTCTCCTTTTATTTCAATTGGCATCACAGCTCAGCCTTTAGAGGTTAAGCATTTAATAGTGCAGGGGTAAACAATCCTGAACAATCTATGGATAACAAAGGACAAGCTGTCAACAGACCACCCTTGTTCAAAGGTCAAAACTATAACTATTAGAAACAACGAAGATTGCTTTCTTTGACGCATGTCATATCGATATGTGGAATGTCGTAGAGACAGGTGACTATCAACCCATTGATGAAAATGGAGTCGAACTGCCAAGAGGTCAGTGGACAGAAGCACACAAACAAAGGTATCTGCTAAACTCTAAAGCTAGAAATGCTATTATGTACGCTTTGTTTGAATCTGAATATGAAAAAGTACATAGCTTAAAAAGTGCCAAAAAGATGTGGGACACTCTAGCTCTTTCTTATGAGAAAACCTCACAAGTAAAAAAATCTAAGCTAAGTTTACTCGTGCGACAATGAGTTAAGAGCAAAACGAAACTATTGAACTCATGTTCGGTAGATTTCAAACCATTATAAATAACTTGAGGTCTCTAGGTAAAACTTATGATAATTATGATCATATTGACAAAATTTTAAGAAATTTGCCTAGACAATGGAGACCATAAGTTACAGCTTTGAGAGCGTCCAAGGATCTAACTATTCTCTCCATGGAAGAGCTTCTTGGACCGCTCAAGGTTCACGAATTGGAGCTGAAGCAAGATGAAGGAATCAAAAGAGGAAAATCCTTAGCCCTTAGAGTCCAACATTTAGCAAAATAGTCGTCATCCAAAGCCCTCAACATAAAGGAATCTTTAGAGGAAGGATCCAAAGTAGAAGATTCAAATGAAGATGAGATCTTTTTCATATCAAGGAAGATTCAAGCAATGTGGAAAAAGAAAGAAGGTTCTAGAGCCATAAACTTCACCAAAAAGTTTAATAAGGAACTTAAAGAAAAGAGTCCACCGATCTGCTTTGAGTGCAAAAAGCCTAGACACTTCAAAGCTGAATGTCCAAACTTACAAAAAGAGAAGAAAAATATCTTCTCTAAGAAGGAAAAGAAAGGACTCATGGCAACCTGGGAGGATATGGATTTGTCTTCCTCTGAAGAAGAAGGAAATGAAGAAGCAAACTTGTGTCTTGTGGCAGATACAAGTCTAAAGAGCTCAACGAATGAACAAGAGGAAGATGAGGTAAACTTCAATGACTTAACCTCTCTTTAGGAAGCTTATAATGAATTACTTTCTAATTCTTCTATTTTCTCTGTTGCATACAAAGATTTGAAAAGAAAATTTTCAAAAACATCAAAAGAACTTGACTCGCTTAAAAAGGGTCATGAATATATTTTAAAAGAGAATGAAAAATTAAAAGCAGAAAAATCAAAAGACCTATCTGAAGTGAAACTACCTGAGGAAGCATTAAAACTTCATACGGAGGTAAAACACTTTAGAAAGAGTCTAGCCAAATTTGTTAGTGGAACTAAAAATTTGAACAAAATTCTATCTTATGGATGAAGTCCACATAACAAATCTAGTTTTGGTTTTAAAAAAGAAGCTTCTGAGATAAATAAGGCTACTGCTTTTTGTAAATACTGTGAAAAAAGTGGATATGAATTATTCAAATTTATTCATCATCCAGTGAAGAAGGCGTCCAATGCCTTCAGAACCAATAAGAAAGGATCTAAGTCCATTTGGGTACCTAAATCCATGATTATACTTATTGCATATCTATTTGACAACAGAAAGAAAACCCTAATCATGGTACTTAGACAATGGCTACTCACGACACATGACAGGAGAAAAGTTTATGTTTCAAAGCTTCCAACAAAAGAATGGTGGGTAGGTCACTTTCGGAGGAAATCAGAAGGGCAAAACAAAAGGAATAAACAAAATTGGTAAGCATCCTTTACCTTCTATTGATAATGTTTTATACATTGAAGGACTTAGACATAATCTACTAAGTATAAGTCAATTGTGTGACAGTGCACATAATGTCTCCTTCAATAAAAATGAATGTATAGTCAAAAATATGGATGAATCCCTTTTATTTTTTGTAAAGAGGCAAAGCAATCTGTACAAGATTGATTTAAGTGATTTGACAAATCAAAATGTATCATGCTTAATGTCCATCAAAGAGAATCAATGGATGTGGTATATGAAACTTGGACATGCAAGTTTGAAATTAATCTCAAAGTTGAACATGCATAACATCATGAGAGGATTTTCAAATCTTATTTATCAATCCAATGTTCTCTGTGATGCATATTAGAAAGGAAAACAAGTTAAAAACTCTTTTGATTCAAAAAATATTATTTCCACTTCTAGACCCCTTGAACTTTTGCATATTAATTTGTTTGGACTAACTAGAATGGCCTCTCTTGGTGGAAAACAATATGGATTAGTCATAGTGGACGAATGTACTAGATGGACATGGTTTATTTTTCTAAAGTACATGGATAAGTCTTTCAAAGTCTTTTCTATCTTCTGTAAAAGAGTTCAAAATGAAAAAAGTGTTTGCATAACGTCAATCAGAAGTGATCATGAAGGAGAGTTTGAAGACAAAAGTTTTTAAGGGCTATGCGAGGAGAATGGAATTCTCCACAACTTCTCTGTGCCTCTTATACCTCAACAAAATGGTGTGGTAGAGAGAAAAAATAGGTCATTACAAGAAATGGCTAGAACCGTGCTTATTGATAACTTAATTCCTAAACACTTCTGGGCTGAAGCTGTAAACACAACATGTTATTTACAAAACAGAATATACATTAGACCTATTCTGAAAAAGACTCTTATGAATTGTGCAAAGGACGAAAACCCAACATAGCATATCTTCACCTTTTGGATGTCAATGTTTTATTCTGAACACTAAGGACAATCTTGAAAAGTTTGATTCTAAGTGTGACGATAGAATATTGTTAGGCTATTCTAAAACATCCAAGGCATATAGAATTTATAAGTCTAAAACCTTAACATTGAAAAAGCTATTCACGTTAGATTTAATGACAATAAGCCTGATAGAAAACTATCAGAGCTAGATGAATGTTTTGCAGATATGAAATTAGACGATAGCAAAAAATTGTCATCCAGGACTTTGTTGGATGACTCATCAAAAGAAGAACACAAAGAACCAACTGGACAGAACTGGTAGATGAAGAATTACCATCCAGAAGATCAAATTCTAGGAGATGTACACAACCATGTCAGAACGAGATCAATCTTCAAGGAGCAAGCTCAACCCGCTTTGATTTCTCAAATAGAACCAAAGACGGTAGATGAAGCCTTATTGGACAAAGGATGGGTTAAAGCCATGAAAGGTGGGCTAAATTAGTTCAAAAAGAATGACGTGTGGAAATTAGTCCCTCTACTCAAAGACAAGTCAATAATAGGAATTAAATAGGTATTCAAAAATAAGCTAGATGAGGCAGGTAAAGTAGTGAGAAACAAAGCTAGATTTGTAGCTCAAGGTTACTCACAATAGGAAGGTATTGATTTCACTGAAACTCATGCACCTGTAGCTAGACTAGAAGCCATACATATTTTACTTTCATTTGTTGCTTATAATAACATGAAGCTCTATCAAATGGTTGTAAAAAGTGCATTCCTAAATGACATAATACATGAAGAAGTTTACGTGAAACAACCTCCTAAATTTGAGTGTGATACTTTTCCTAAACATGTTTTCAAACTCAAAAAGACTTTACACGGACTGAAATAAGCTCCTAGGGCTTGGTACGAGAAGCTCATTTCCTTTCTATCAAAAAATGATTTCACAAGAAGAAAAGTAGACACCACTCTATTTTACAAAAACGTATATTTACATTTTATTATTGTGCAAATATATATGGACGACATTATATTTGGTGCTACTAACAAAGCTCTATGCAAGGATTTTTCTAAGCTTATGATGATAGAGTTTGAAATGAGTATGATGGGAGAACTAAAGTTCTTCCTAGGATTACAAATTAAGCAAACAAGTAATGGCACATACATACATCAAACAAAATATGCTAAAGAATTGCTCAAGAAGTTTAAGATGAATGACACCAAAGAAATGAGCACTCCTATGCATCCATCTTCAGTGCTTGGACTGGACGACACATCTAATAAGGTAGACTAAACCACATACTGGGGTATGATTGGATCTCTATTATATCTTACTGCGCCTAGACCAGACATTATGTTTAGTGTGTGTTTGTGTGCTCGTTTTCAATCTGATCCTAGAAAAGTTCATCTTACTGCTGTAAAAAGAATTTTTAGATACCTAAAAGGAACTACTAACCTTAGTTTGTGCCTTAAGCCAAGAAAGGAATACAGGTTAGTTAGTTTTTGTGATGTTGGCTATGCTAGAGACAGAATAGAACAAAAAAGTACCCGTGGGGGATGTCACCTCATTAGAGACAATCTTGAATCCTGAACTAGCAAAAGGCAAGGAACAATTGCCCTATCCACTACAGAAGCAGAATACATATTAGTAGTGTGTTGTTGCTCACTACTTCTGTGGATCAAGCATCAACTAGAAGCTATAGCATATACAAGAGTAAAATTCTTATTCTTTGTAATAATATTGTTGCCATTAATCTTTCGAAAAATCCCATACTGCATTCCAGAGCAAAGCATATTGAAATTAAACATCACTTTATAAAATATTATGTTCAAAAAGGGATAATTGATATTCAGTTCATTAACACTAAAAATCACTTAGCAGATATATTTATAAAACCCCTTCTTGAAGATAAACTCATCCATATATGAAAGAGTCTTGGTATGAATTTTAAAAAGGAATGAATAATTTATTCGTCCAAAGGACTGACCGTCCAATGATTATAGCGTCCATTTGCGTCCATTTTAGACTGAATATTAAACATTTTCTTTAAGTCTTGATATTAGCAAACATGTACAATCATGCTTTTACTGATAATGATTTGAAATAAATGTTTTATTCCTTATCTGAGTCACATCTGCAACATAACTGATATCGAAACTGTGCAACCACCTGTATCTGCATTTATTGCACCATCTCTCTCCTCGAAATTTCAAAATACCGCCAAAACACAAACACTTTAGTTACTTTTGCTACACTCAAAGTCTTATATCACTCTTTTACAAACACAAAACCCTACCGCTCTTTGAAATCTCTCTCCATTTTTGCTCTCTAAATCCTCAAACCCTAAATCCTAAACTCTCTACTTCAATCAATTGATCATGGCTAGCAATAATCTAAACACTATTATGAAAGTTGTTGCTGGGGTTGATGGCTCTAACTAAGGAGAAGTTGTTGTCCTTATGGAATACAAGTTTGATATTGATGCCCTTGATGATATAGGTGTGAAGGTGAAGGACAACTTTTTAAGGTGCAGAATTCTCAACTATTTCTGCCTGAATGAGATTATCTACCCATAACTCATCTAGTGTTTCTAGAAGACTACTGAGTTCACTAACAACAGTGTGGTTGGCACTATTTTGGGAGTCAAGGTTATTATTGACCTTGGAAGCATTACAAACGCAATTGGGTGCAAACACTCTAGGTCTTGCATCAAAAATGGATGGGAGAAAGACTATGGTGGTTATGAAACTGTTAATGTGGTGCTGATAGGTCCTGAGGTTGATGGACATGTTGAATACAACAAAATGACCAAAGAAGGGAAGGTTTTCCAGCAATTCCTCAGCAAAGGCATTCTACATAAAGCCGACTCGAAGGACAGCGTCACATTCCTTCACCACTTCGCCTTCTTCCACATGATCACTGGGCAACAATTCAACCTTCCACATCTCATCCTAAGTAACATTTTAGGAATATGAAGGGTAAAGAAGTGATTGATCAAATCATTTATTTTGCTTTGCTAAACAGGATATTTTGGATGCAACAAGTCTATCACAAATTCTTCACTCTACTAGGTATTGAACAAGTCAAGATCAGGCAAGTAGGTGGTGGTCAGAGGATAAGTCAGCTACCTTTTTGGGAGAAACAACATTAACTAGATGAAGGCATGGTTCATTTTGAAACCCTATTAAAAAAGGGTCAAAGATTGGTGATGTACCCAAGGAGGAACTAATGAATTGCCTCCTCAACCAACAATGGAAAGAGTGTAACAAGGTGTCCAGCCTAACGAACCATAGAAAGATGAAGCACTTTTCGTCCAACCTTTGTCTGTAGCAACTAGAGCTACAACGTCCAAAAGACGACCATCCAAAGGCAGGGCGTCCAAACAACCTGTGGCGTCCTGAGCGACAAGATTTAAATCCCAACAGGAAATGGCACCAATGGTTGTCCCTCCTCTATCTACTTTGCCTCCTCCTCATCAGTCTTCTAAAAGGAAGCCTAGGCTGCAAGAAGATTCTGATGATGAGGACAGTAAGTCAATTGGTGTCTTGCTAAAGAAATAAAGGACTGAAAAGGTTGCAGTTCCTTAACCTGTTGAAGCTCCTGCTGAACTTACAACAACCAAGAAGAGATCATCCAACATAAAAACAGTTGTTGAGAAAAGCAAGAAAAGTAAGTCATCTGCTCTTGTTTCTCATGCTGCAATGACTATTTCTGAAAGTGATTTTGTGGAATCAATATTCACTGAACCTAAAACCCAAACACAAGCCCCAACACAAACCCAAGCACAAGCCCAAATACAAACCCAACACAAGCCCAAACACAAACCCAAACACAAACTTAAACACCAACCCATGAACCTCTATCAGCAGACTACCCTCCATGGTATACACCAAACTTTATTGAACCTGAACCAGACATGCTTTTACTTGGTGATGAAGATTATGTATGTAACATTCCCACACTCAACCTAGTTAAACCATTCCTAACTGTCAAGCCACCAAAACAAGAAAATATTACTTACCTAGAATAGTGCACTCCAAAGTCCATTCCTGTAATTGTTTTTGGACCTAAAACGGGCATCAACCTAGATGTAGATTCTACATTTGAAGGACGAGCAGAAAGCTGGACAGTGTACAAAAGAAGTGGAGGCTATTGTATGAAAAACAAAACTGACAAGATCTCATAGATACAAATCCCATCATTCTACGTCCAGAGCCATACCTTGAACCAGAATATGGATTTTATTACTCACCAATTCTAGAAAATCCTTTCGTCCATGAGTACACCCATTAGCCTTCCCAAGAATACTTACCTTTGCCACAAAATGCAATTGTAAGCCTCTCACTCAAGCGCTTCATCAAAAAAGCTATATCCAAATATTATACCTGCATGGCACATTAATGCACATCACCCAGGGATACTTCAACATAAAGTACCTCCCTTGGATAATCTAAAGACAGAAAGAAAAAGAAGGAAAGAGGTGTAGGCAAGCATGTTTATATTCGGCCAATTGAGCTGAAATTTAGGCCATTGGACCCAACAGAGGTAGACTTCTTTCCAAGTCCATTCAACTAAATGTTCTATGCATCTTTGAAGGCCTCTGTTGAATTGAGATTTCAAATGTTCATCCTACCTTCACAACACATCTCTCACCGTGCAACCGTTTGCATTCAGCCAGATTAGATCTGTCCAAGGTTACCTAGCCTGGACAAGAATAAAAAGAAAATGAAGATTCTGACAAAACCACCTTCTCTGCCAACGCCCTCCAAAGTTGAATTTCAACAGCTTGATAAAATCACTCAAGAGTGGTATATGTCAAGAAGGTTGGTACAAGAAATGGATGCCAACGATGCTGAAAGATTCTAACATTGACATATGTGGAGCTACGAACAAGAAGCTTCAGGAAGTGGACTGTCTGAGGAAGACAAAGTAGAAACGACGACAATGAAGAATGATAACTACACGTCCAACTTGTGTAATTTACTTCTTTGATACATCTTCTGCCTTCCTCAACTCTACGAACAGTCATGTAGTAATCGGCTCTGAAACAGAGATACTCTATGCCATTATGGATGCTCTGACCAACCCACAGTACATGAAACTACCTTTTCTATGGGAATCTCTCTTCCTTCTCTACAAACACCCCCATCTATACTATATACACTACCCTACTCTCAAGTTTCTTAAAACACCGCCTCCTTCATCCAATGAAACACCAAACACACCACCTTACCCTCCCTCACCCATACCTCTACCTCCACCAACTCCTCGTTCTTAAGCCACTACAAGCATCCCTACTGTTGTCGTCACTCTTCAACCAACACCTTCTATGGACCTCGCTGTCCAAGCCTACGTCAACACCTAAATTCAACCCATCATGACACTTCTCCAACAAATGCTCCAAAACCAACAGTAGATTCTGAACACTCCTCAACCATCTCCACCACCCCTACCTCCATAGTGACGATGATGTCTAATTCTCCACTTTTTTTTCTATTTTTTTTGTTGATGTCAAAAGGGGGAGATTAGAAGGGATTTCTTTTGATTTTTCTGTGTATTATTTTTTTTAATAAGTATGAACACTAAGGACTATGATTTGATATTTATAATATTTCGTATTGAATGTATAAAAGTATATGGATGCTACCTATGATTGGCTAAGTGAACCAAAGTGAATGAAACGTTGATTGTGATGATAACATTGATGATATGAATTGATATGTTCACCAATTTTCCCTTTGTTGAATTGTTTTCCATGCCTATTGATAGGTATGATGGAATGTACTAAAACAAAGAAGGCTCAGTCAGATTTTTTGAAAAAATTATGAATTGTTGAGAATGAATGTATTGTCTTGGCTTAGGCATGTGCATCATGTGCATAAAATGATAATAGTGGAATGGCGGCTTGGTACATCGAGCGATTGTTAGTAGGACTTTTGAGTCTAGGGGGTTAAAGGTAATTGAGTTGTGAAATCCTAATAGACAGAACTTGCAATCCGAGCTGGGAGATTCATACTAACCAGTTCGATAACCTTGACAATTGCTAAGCATCACTAGACTGGTAAAGAGTATTCCTTTTAGAGTAGCTGAAATGGTGTAAGGCTCTTGTATATAAATGTGAAAAGAAAGTACCATGGAAAGGAATATGTACTCTCAGAGTTTTTCTTAGAAACCAAATGATGAAATATGAACACGTGGAGCCACATTAATGGCCGTGTGAATACGTGGAGTCACATTAAGTACAGGGACCTACATGCATTGTAATAGTAGTAATGATTGATACATATAAGATAAAAATGATAGGATATGCATCAAACATCTGTTGTGTGCAGCATGGGAATGGGATGCATCATATGTGTGTAATCATTGCGATAATTATTATGTGTTTGTATGATTTATGATATTTGCATATGCTTATGGTGATATATATGTTGTGAATGTGATACCTATTAGTTGACTTGATAATTGTTAAGTGATTTCGTGATATATATAGAATAATATGATTCTAGAAATGATTGCTATGTTAGTTGTATAATATGAAATTTGGTTAAGGTGGGTCTCTAGGTTTATTTGATTTCTTGGATTCAAGTTGTTTAGTTCTCACCCCTAATTAATCTGTGCCTTCCCTCATCTACAAATGTTTGGAACAGAAATAGGGAGCGGATTGCTTTTTGGTGTGTATGTGAGCAAGTAAATGGTTTGGGAATGCTTGGTATCGGTAAAGGAAACACACTAGTTGAATGCATTCTATGGATCAGAAGGCTTACAACCTTCAATCAGGATGGCATCAAATGGCAAGGTGGAAGCGTGTATGAAGATGTAGGATACTCGTTCCTTTGGGACAAGGATTTCAAAGTTTAGTCTTATAACATGCGATTCCAAGATAATCGTGTGTAGTGTCAGAACTAGTACTTTCCTGAGATTAGAAAGGGTAATGTTCTAATCTGGAAAAATATCTAGACATTTAGTAAATTGGGCTATAGTGCAATTAGAATGTAATGTAAGCCCTTTTTAGTCAACAATATGTAGTTGCATTATTTGTATTAAAGCAGATATTTATTTTGTATTCTATTTTTAGTTGTATTTGTTATTATGGTATCTTATTACCCAAATGATTTAGTAGTAAAAACTCTTATTTCATTTTACATGAACAAAAATTTTATGATTTATATTATGTTACGATTTCAATTTAATATTTAAAAAAAAAAAACTTACCAAAATTTTTACTATTGAGCTAATAGAGCTCGAGATTGAGTTACATAAAAGGTTGACAAATTAGGGTATTACAAGCTAGCTCTAATGCGCATGAAATCTTATAAGGCTCCTAGGCTGATGGTTTCAACCAATAATCTCCAAAACGTTTTGGAGGAGGTAGGAGAGGATATTTAGAGGTTTGTCAAGTTAGCCTTGAAACTGGAACCTTTGATGCCTTGGTAACGAAGATTCTCATAGTCTTAGTCCCTAAAGCTGATGATCCTACATCCTTTAAGGATTTTAGACCTATCAGTCTGTGAAATGTAATTTATAAAATTATTTCTAAGGTGCTTGTTATGAGACTGAGGCCTTTCCTTGATGATATGATAAGCCCTTCGCAGAACAGTTTCATTCTGGGAAGGAATACCAAGGATAATGCTATTGTGTTGCAGGAAATTATACATCATATGCACAAATCTAAAAGGAAAAAGGGTGATATTATGTTTAAGCTAGACTTGGAAAAAGCTTATGACAAAGTGAATTGAGACATTTTGAAAAAGACACTTCAGGTGTTTAGTTTCTCGAGAGTCATCATCTCGCTTATCATGCTTGGCATATCATTTACTTCCATTTCCCTCTTACGGAACAAGAGTAGAATTGAGAATTTCTCACCTGCGAGAGGGTTTAGACAGGGTGATTCCTTATCCCCATACCTTTTTGTACTTTGCATGGAAAGGCTAGGGGCTATGATATGCCAAGAAGTTCAGGATTGTAAATGGGAACCTATACAGATATCCAGAATGGGCCCCCTATGTCTCAACTCTCCCTTGCAGACGACATGCTGCTTTTCACAAAGGCCAAGCCACCTCAGTCTAGGCTCATAGCTAACATTTTATGTTCTTTTTGCTCTATTTCAGGGTTAAAGGTGAGCGAGGAGGAGTCTAGAGCTTTTGCTTCATCCAGCGTGCATAGAAGGAAGAAGGAGAGCATAAAGAATATCACCCATATCTGGTTCACTAATCAGCTAAGAAAGTACCTGGGCTTCAAGATTTTCCATGGGAGGGCGAGACATTTTGATTATCTAGATCTTACTAAAAAATAAGGTCTAAATTGGCTGCTTGGAAGAGGCGTTTGCTAAATAAACCTAAGAGGGTTACTTTAGCTAATGCAGTGTTGTCATCTATCCCCTTTTACAGTATGCAAATTCATTGGTGCCCCCTATATATTTGTGACTTCCTTGATAGAATGGTGAGGAGTTTTATTTGGCGAGGAGACTCAGGAAGAGGAATGCATCTAGTAAATTGGAATACTACTAAGAGGTGGTCTTGCTGTTCGTCTTTCTCATTCACAAAACACTTCTCTGCTTGGAAAGCTGGTGTAGGACCTCCTGCAGCCCTCTAACAATCTTGGGTCTTTATCATAACCACCAACTACATGCCCTGAAGGGAACATCTTCATGGCTAGGAAAAAGAAGGGATCAACAATCTGGAATTCGATAATGCAGGCGTTGAAGGTGTTACAAGATGGGTTTGGCTTCAAAGTGGGCAATGGTGAAGCTAGTTTTTGGTACGTCCGTGGGCCTCCAAGGAACCCTTATCTGCAGAAGTCTCATATGTAGACATCCATGATGCAGGGTATGCCATCAAAGATGTATGGATAGGTTATGGTTGGAACTTTAATTTATTGTATAGTCAGGTTCCCTCTAATTCAATCCATGCCGTTATTAGTCATCACCCCTTGCTAGTTGATGGTAACCCCGACACCTGGTCCTAGAATCATTGTATCTCGGGCATCTATTCTGCCCAAAGTGCCTATCGTTGGCTCTTAAGCTTGGAGCCTCAACCTACTCAATTGGGTTCATGGTCTTAGATTTGGAAATCCCACTTGCCAGCTAATATTCAAGTTTTTATGTGGCAGTTGTGTCATCTTACCCTTCTTGTTCGAAGTCTTCTGAAGGAGCTCGACATCATAACGGTTAATCTTTGTCCGGTGTGTAAGCAGCCAGCAACATGAAACTATGATCCATTGCTTATTTCAGTGTGATTACGCTAGAGCCATGTGGAAAACATGGGGCATGAATATTTCCCCCTGCCCCCGTAACCATGGTATACGAATTTGTTGGGAGGATGGCTTCAAAAGGGTGACGTGTTTCTCTGATTCGAAGCAGGTTGTCACGCTTATCCATCACATGTGCACGAATGAGGTTCAGTTTATTCGCAGTTATTTGGGAAGAGACTGGGCCTTTCTCTTGAGTCACACGTTCTGTGAAGGAAGCTTTTGTGCTGACACTCTTGCAAAAATGGGAGCTAAGGGACGGAGACGCCGGTTATTCTTCAACAACCGCCATCAAGCAATTTCCTTCAAGCTAATGCAATGGGGATATGCTTTCCTAGATCTTAGCTTGTTTTCTTTCTTTTATTTCTCAGTTGTAACCAAAAACTAGTCTTCAAAATTACATGAATGATTTTTTTTATATATAATTAA
Organism: Spatholobus suberectus; assembly: GCA_004329165.1. Classification (NCBI taxonomy): domain Eukaryota; kingdom Viridiplantae; phylum Streptophyta; class Magnoliopsida; order Fabales; family Fabaceae; genus Spatholobus; species Spatholobus suberectus. Next base: position 35,570,479 of record CM014733.1, read on the forward strand.
AATTTATGATAAATAAATATATTCACATATATAAATTATATTTAAATTTATAATAAATCATTTAAATTGTGATATAAAATTAGTTTAATTATTATTAATTTATTTTAAATAAATGGGACAGGATACGTTGAAACCAGGTGTAAGAGTTAATCAAATTACACCTTCAATAACTTTTTGTATAATGCAAATTTAACTAATTCAACCGTTGAATTTAATGTTCTGATTAATTAGATTAAGTATACAAAATTTCATACAATTCTAAAATTATTTAATGGTTTATTAAATCACTTTATTTTAACGTACAATATGATATTAAAATAAATGTAAATATTCAATATTAGATAACATATTTAGAAAAATCTAAATGATGTGAAATTTGATATACATAATTATAAAGATAATATCATTAAATTCAACGGCTGGATTGGTTAAATTTGTATTATACAAAAAGTTATTGAATGTGTAATTTGACTAACTCTTACACCTAGTGTCAACGGATTCTGTCCCTAAATAAATTATTAAAAAAATAGAGACAAAAAATGGTAGATTGAAAGAAATAAGAAACTAAGAAGATCAAGTATATAAATAAAAATAAAAGGACGTTAGTTTAAGATGATTGAGGAAAAAAAATTTACCAGAGAAAAATAAGAATTTTTATAAAATCATAAGAATTAATTATAAGATTTATAAAATTAGAAACTGATAGAGAATTTTATAAAAAAAATAAAAAATAACTATTATAAATGATATTTTTATAAAATGAGAAACTGATAGAGAATTTTTAAAATCATAAGAATTAAAATATATGATTTATATGATTTTGAAAACTAATTTAAAGGTTTACTCAAGAATGAATAAAAAAATAAAATAATAAATTAATTCTTAAATTTAGAAAGGTTAAATTAATCTTTATATCTTTCTAATTTGAATAAGTTTTCAATTAAGTCTCCGTAATTTAAAAGCTTTTAATACAGTTTATAATTTTAAAATATTATAATTAAATTCTTTTTTTTGGTGAATATTATAATTAAATTCTTAAACATTAACACCATTAAATTTCTATTGAAATTTGTTCTAACTTGTCCCCCCCGCCCCCCTAATTCCTTCATTTCTCTTTATTTCTTTATTTTTTTTTTTAAAGAAAAATGTTATCCCCAATGAGTTGGTCGCGAAGGACTCTTTTTCACATGTTTAGGTACGTAACTATATATAAGTCAAAAAGGTATGTAACTATATATATTGCATATTACAAGGAATTTTTTTTTTTTAAATTTCTTATAGAGTGTTTTCTTTTATCCAAAACGATAAAAACTGAGTATGCTAAATTAAGGAAATTGATCACCGTAACATCTTAATAAACAATAACCACATGTTTTATTCTATTAATGAGGCTTTAATTGAGTTGGAATTTCGTAAAACAAAAATAAACAAAATAAATAATTGATGAAATAATACTTTTGCTCCATGATGAAACATATTAAGGTTATCAGGAAATTGGATTGTTGGTCTCCGTCTTGCTTGTTGCACGGAAATTCATATTCAATTGGTTTTCACCGAGGTGCATGGTAAAAAGTTCTCTCCTGAGTATGCAAAGGAGCCAAAGATTGGGAGGAAATTGCTGAGAAAATAAATTTAGGCATGCTCATAGAACTTATTATAGCTCCAAGAGCTTCTAAACTGTATGTCATTTTGACCTCTTTTTGGCTTTGTAGAGGGCAGTAGTAATCAAAGGTTTTCTATTCTTATAAGCAATTTGGCAACGACCGAAATTCACGGTTCAAAAACATGCCATGTCATATCAATTAAAAAATTTCATACCTGCTATACTTAATGGAGATTTAAAAATAGTTACAACATTTTCAACTTATAAGACTTTATTAAAAACTTCTAAATTTTAGGGACTTAATATTTAAAAACCTGATGAAATATGTGTTTTAATCCTTGTTAATTTTTTTTATTTTTAATATTTATATTTTACTGTTTCAATTCCTACAAAATTGTAAACTTTTTAATAAGTCTTTCTTATGTATATTGAAATTTTTTTTTCAATTTAGTCTTTATTATTTAGAAAATATCAAGCTTGTTCAATTCAAGGATGACAATGTGACATGATAGATATGGGTAGTAACCCCTTGTCACTTGCCCTGTAGGATGAAAATTCGTCTTATACCCGTCTCGTACTCATATGACGGTATGAGTATCAGTTAAGTAAATATTCATGAATTTTATGAATATCAGCAATTATTCATGGATATTTGTTAAATGTAAAATTTTTAAAAATTTAAAAATAAACAAAAGCAAAAATAATGAATTTTGAATCATATTTATACTAAAAGTAAACAATTTAGAAACATATATTTATATTAAAAATAAATTAAGACATCTTATTTTATATTTAATTAAAGACATTTAAGTAATTTTAAATTGTATGTACTCACAAATATGGTTACCTTACTATTTATTCTCATCCCATTAATAGGTTTTATCGCAAATATGGGAGAAAAAAAATCCGTTTACTTTTTCCCAAGTACCCATTAATCTGTCCAAATCCAATTCATAATAGGTTTATCGTGAGTATGGATTTTTTTTTACCATCCCTAATTCAATCTTTGTTAATCACGTAACCCAAATTGCTCAGCCATACACCTCATTTGTTTCGATCCTTTATAAAATTATAAAGTTTTGATATAAATTCTTGTTATATCAAAAGATTTTTACTTTAATTCCTGTTAAAAAGGCAATATTAAGCCTATTTTTTAATTTTATTGCCCACGTCATCCTTTAATAGAGAATCTTGTGGTGTGAAGGATTGATTTGCTTAATCAACCAAAAGAGGTGTGTCATGCAAGCATCTTAATAGGCCGAAAAAAGAGGCACATTGTTGACCTAGGTGTAGGCTTGGTAGAGCTAGCAAGGCTTAAGGTTGGGGAAATTTCAATAGAGTGAGGCTCAGGCTCGGGCCATCGTCCCCCAACAGTCCTTACTCCTTACTGTTGATGTGGTGTGGTGCTTGAAGCGGTAAGTATATTCTTATTACGGTCCAAGTAGTAATGAAAATCATACGAAACACATGAGAACAAACTTCTATAGCAAAAAACTTAGGACTCAAATGGTCATGCCATGAAATCAATAAATGTACATGAAATGGTTTACCTTCCTGATGACTTCAAGCAATAATTACAAACTACAATCTTCATCTTCCACTATACAGCCCACTGAAGACCTCGCTGTTTTCACATAGGGATGCTTCCCACTCTGTCCAGGACATCATAATATGTGACAATGCTCCAATTATATCCCTCATTTCTGGCCTTTCCATTGGATCTTCTTGCAAGCACCACTCAGCTATTGCTGCCATCTGCCCAGATTGACATATATATTAATAATATACATCTCTCTCTCTCTCTCTCTCTCTCTATATATATATATATATGGAATTTGCTAACGTACACACACTTGTTTTTTAGTTGAAATAAGTTAACAAGCCATAACTATAATATATCTTAAAATACACCATAGTGTAGCTTACTAACGTACTCCAACTAAAAAATAAGTGTGTATATATTAGCAAATACTTGTGAGGTTTGCTAATGTATACACACTTATTTTTTAGTTGAAGTACGTTAACAAACTATAACTATAATGTATCTTAAAATACACCTACGATGTAACTTGCTAACATATTTTAACTAAAAAACAAATGTGTGTACATTAGCAAATCCCTATATATAGTAACATGGTTGGAGTAACTTAATAATTTTAACTTTTGAGCCTAATTTCAGAATATTACAGTCATTTCAATCTTTTAGAGATTGTAGGATTAAAATGGTGACTTTTTTTGTAATTTATTATTTCAATCAATTATTTTGTCATTCAAATTGATCGTTAATTTCACCATAGTTTTTAATACTCATATTAAATTTCTAGCATTTTGGAAAATAGGAGGTCTGCACAATATTCATAATATTGAAATTAATTAATATCAATAAATCTTCCATTTTATAATTTATTTTTTATTGATTTTATAATAATTTATAATTATATTTATGATAATTATAATTTATAAATTATTTATAAATATTTATATTACTAATTTAATATTTAATAAATATAAATACATAACTATATAAATGTATAATATTATAATTATAACAATTTTATTATAATATTATATAATGAGTTTAATGGTCATGCACTATCAATGTAAAACGTTTTACACTGTCAACCAATCAGAAATTACTGTTAATATGACTTTTAAAGTATTTATTATAAAAGTCAACAAACTTACAATAAACGGTGGTTTGTGATTGAATGACAGTATAAAACTATTTTACATTGTTAGTGCATAGCTTGTTTTCTTACAATATTTTAATATTTTATACAAAATCTAATCTAATATATCTTTGTCTTTATCTTTATATATATATAAGTAAGGTTGTTGATAATCAGGGTAATTACTGGTATATAGTATAATAATAATAATAATAATAATTATGGTAATGATTATTATTTTATTAAAGGTAATTATTTTAAATAAGGTAATGAAAATTGATTGTCAATTTGTATCTATATTAAAAGTAAGGTTGTTGATAATCAAATATATATTTTAATTTTAGAAATCTAAACCACATTAGCATTGAAATGGTAACTTTTCTTGCAATTAATTATTTCAATCAATTATTCTCTCATTTAAATTGATTGTCAATTTCGATGAAATATATTTTTTAATTTAAGAATATTAAACCGCATTAGCATTAAAATAGTAACTTTTCCCACAATTAATTATTTCCTTAAACTTGATTTAGGCGATTCCAAGAGTTCAGCTTTAAAATAGCTACTTGATTATCTATCGGTATATAGTATAATAAAAATAATAATTATGGTAATGATTATTATTGAAATAAAGGTAATTATTTGAAAAATAAGATAATGAAAATTTACAAAAAGATTATATATATTATAATAATTAAAGGTAAGCATATTATTTTAAAATATAAAATTAAAAAAATTAATGTAATTAATAAATATATGAAATTAAGATAATTACCATTAATTATAAATTATAAATCATATTATTTAAAAATAGTTAACTATATTAAATATCAATTATGGTAACTTACACAATGGAATAGAAAGTACAAAATTCTTTGTTGGGTGGTAAGATTCATGCTTTCATCAAGCAAAATAACTTGAATCAATTTTGTGAAACAGTTCAAGAGGGATTAGCTTATATTATTGAGAATTTCTTGGCTGGGCTGCCTAAACCAAAATTTAAACCTACTAACCTAAATATAAGCTCAATTTTATGCAGACAACCAAAGTCAATAAAATTGTCATTGACTCTATTCCTATTTACTCTTTTAATTTTCAGCCATTTGATCGTGTTTTAAAAGGTCAAGATGATGGTTACTTGATAGATTTGAACTATTTATATTTAAATCAAAGCTAATATGTTTAACTATCTTTTATTTTGTGTGAGCCACCTGATTTTAATATATAAAAATTTGAAATCATTCTATAGATATTATTAGACATGTCGTTGAAAAAGGAAATACAAAAGAAAAAGATATTAATGACAAGAAATGTAAGCTTCTAGACATTGTTCTGGAAGATTTGGAGTAAGTTCTACAATCTTAACAAATTTATATATTACTTATATATTATATATATAGATTTTAATTATTTCTAAGTGTCCCCTACGCTATTGCCATGTTTATATTAATTAACATTTAATTATTGAAACTTAAAAACATATAAATAATACATTATTATTAGAGTACTTTAACTTCAAATATATATAATTCAGTGTTGTTTAAATATTTAGATTAAGCTTTGATAGTTTTATACAAAATGTGTCCTCATTAACATATGTGTTGTAGTGACTATTTTTAGGAACAATCGAATTTCTTGTACTCTTTGGGCAAATTTTTCTGATGAAATGAATTAATATCTTAGTACAGTTGGTATAAATATCCCAATTATTTTTATCTTGCAACTGTGTAAGATTAAGTCCTTTAATGGTATGTGTTTATGCTTAACAAGTTTTAATATGTTATTTATATATTTAAACCTTTACCTTGGGATATCATTTAAATATCTTTGCTTTATTTACTTGCTTCAAAATTTCGTGTATAGGTTAAGTTGGTACTTCAAACGCATACAATGGTACTAAAATGCTCATCAATCCTAATCTCAAGGAAGATATGTAGTGTAAAGAAAAGTATTTTTGGCTTTTAATTTTAATAGTAGTTGATAAATTAAATATAAATTATGTTGACTAATATTATTAGTACATTTTAAGTTATATTTTTTTCATACTTCAAAATGTTGATCTTTCTCTGTCTCAAGTAGTCAGCCAAATGTTAACCCAAACTTCTCCATATCTGATGATATTCACCAAACACCTAGGATGACAATTTTTGACATAATTGAATGTCATCATGTATGAAATATAATTTTGTTGTTAGGTAGGAATTGTCTTTGTTGTCTAAAACAAGTTTTTTTTTTTAAATAAACACATTTGTTGCTTTTGTTTTTGTCATGTCTCTATTGGTTCTTTGATAACTAAAATAATAGAGATTGATATAGATAAGGGGTGGTGGCACCAAGCTTGTACTAAATGTTTCTCAAAAGTTCAAGAAGTTGGAATCAATTTTTATTGTAAAAATCAAAAGTGTCAAAACTTAGTTATTGCAGTTCCTAAGTATATACAATGTTTATATTTACAGGGTATTCAACAACCTTTACATTTGCCTTATTTTTGTTCAGATTTTATATAAAAAATATTGCAGGTATAAAAATTATAGACTTTATTTACTTATTTTTGGTAGTATCACTTTCTATTTCCTTCATATTTCTTTTGTAGTAATTTTCTTTTTAATTTGTATTTTAATTATATTGCAATTAATTATATGACTGAATTCCCCATGCAACGCATGTAACATCCCTGATTGTAAGTAATAAAAATGAGAATATAATCAATGGTTTAGAATAGGTAATAGAACCCAAATGGGACTCTAAGGCCCACCAGAGCTCGCACACATGATTATATAAAGGGAAGGGAAAGGGAGGAACGAAAAAGAAAGAAAGAAAGAAGGAGAAGAGGAAAAGGAAAGGGGGAGCAGAGATCCATGACCTGACCCCAAAGCTCTAATATAGACAATCCCTAGAAATGAGTGCTTCCCCCTTGTCTTCCCCACTCCTTTGATTTTTGTGCTTTTCCTTTTTTCTTCCCCCTCTTGAACCTTAGAAAGGAGATTTGTGGGTTTTTAGACATTTGCTTGATTGAGGGGTTCTTTGGGAAATGTAATCGGTTAAAAAGGTAATAGAAGTGACTAGAAATGTGTTTAGTATGCGTGGTGATGATTGTTGGGCCAGAAATGGTTGTGGGTTGTAGTTATGCATACCCTCACGAATTATAGAAATCGCAATCCACGTTGAGTATTAGTCTTTTAGTGCTAAGCATAGGATAACAGAGCCTAGATCTGATGCCCAGTGCTCTAGTGCTAAGTGCAAGTTTTCTGGTGCTAATGAGGACATTAGTATCCTCCCTGCACAAGTGATGCTAAATGCCAGTCTTCTAGTGCTAAGCGTGGACCCACTAGAGATTGGATCTAAAGGGAAAGTGGAGTAGTGCTAAGCACCAAGAGTCTGGTGCTAAACACGACTCTCTAGAACAGTAAGAGATGTTTTAGCTTCAAGTAAAGGTTATGTTTGAGTGTGCAATTGTTTTCCATGCTTGTTTCTCTGATGTAATTACTATTGTTGGTATCTTGCTATGTTTGTATTGTTGATAGTAGGCTTGTGTAGTTGTAGTATTATCCTTGTGGTTGTGAGTTGTGTTGTGTGAGTATAACAATGAACCTTACATAAAAAAAGAACTAAGACACTTAAGATACTTGAGAATGCCTCCTTAGCAAAGGCAAGGATATTCCCTGAAGTTAAAAGAGAAACATGGATCTTCCCTGAGTTTAAAGGAAAAGAAAAGGTTTTCAAAGGAAAGGAAAAGGTTTTTAGAAAATGATATCCCTCTTAGTGATTATAGGATAGATCCTCCCCAGTCACGATAAAGACTAGAATGTGCCATCCATAGCTTGGTATAAGTGTACACAAATAGTGGGGATCCCTTATGACCATTAAGGTATGGAGAGTTTTATGATAAAGGTTTAAACAACCCATGAAGGGTTGAAGGAAAAGTATAGGGCTAAGAGGCCCTTTGTGCCAAAAGAAATGTGGTCGTTCCTTTTAGCCAAGGGATTAAAGGTATTCAATAATGGAAGGAGGTCCAATTGCTCAAGTCAGAGTAGAATATAAGTACAAGACCATAGGTAACTTGGGTTAAAGCGGGATATAACTATGAGATCAGGAGGGGGATGCCTCTTTATGGCTAAAGCTTAGTCAAGTAAAAGATGAAAAAATGCAACTGAAAGATAATAACAAAGTTAATCAAAACCACATAAAAATGAAACAAAACTATAAGATGTATGATGTGAATGCCTAGGCATGTTTGATAACCCTATTGGGCGTATGTGAATGTGTATGCCTAGTTATATGTGAGATAAGTTAAGCCGAATCAAGGGATCCTATGTGCTTATTAAGGACGTAGTTTATGAAAGCTGCTATCCAATAGGTATGCGAGGGGTTTGTCCCAAGGAAAGTTCATGAATAAGTCTCGAAAGGGCAAGTAAAGAGAAATATAAGGAAACAAGAGGCCAGTCCTCACTTAGTGTTATAGGAACTAAGATGTCCAAGAAAAAAATAGAAAGAGTTAAGTTCTCATCCTAGTGATGAAAAGACAGTTGTCCAATGTGTGGGAGTAGTATGGGTCAATAGACTTGGGACTTAGGCCCATTAAAGAGTATTAAACCAAAGTTGGCTACAGTTAAGAGAATGAGTACAAAATGTAAAGATTGGGGGTTTTGGTAAGAGGTTAGATCATGAGAGTATAAGAAAAGGATTTCTAGGATAGAAAAGTTAGTTTATCCCTAGAGTCCCCATGACACTCAGTAAGACATTTTGTTTCACTCTTTTTAGTTTATATCTTTTCCAGGTTCAACAAATGGATACCTTCAAGAAAGAGCTTGGAGCTGTTCGTAGGAAGTGGAGAAGGTGTTTGAGTTCATTGCTTCCCAATGCATGGAGATTTAAGTTTATGTATCCTCTTATATGTGATATAGGGCATGTTGTGCCAAAAGTTTGTAATAAGTTTTATATTAGATTAGTGTTTAAGTTTCCACTTGTTTCTCTTATGTTTTTATATTTAAAGTTTCTATGTCTTAACAATCTAGATATAGTTAAGGTAATGTCTCCTAGGGTATTACAATGCACGAGTACAAGACTAGTTATAATAATGACAAAAGAAAGTCCTCAATATATTCAATTAAATATGGACTACAAGAACAAGCATTAATTTAATATACATACAGTAAATTTGGTACTACTCTTAGACAAATATAACACGGAAGTATATATGCACCAATTGTGCGTTACTAGTTTGTTTTAGAAAATTTTGGAAAAAATGTTGACACATGACATATATCAAGATATTTAAATCTTTGTGAATATTTTTTCTTAAGTTTTTAATTTTCTCCATTCGCACACACATGTACCAAGAGGGATTGCTTTAGAGTCATACTATTATATAATTTTTTATTAGATAATTTTATTTCATATTTTACTGTTGAATTGAAAGTTTTTATCATATAAATCATATTTATAAAATCTTACATTAATCCAATATTATATAGTACTTTATTGACATACGTTAAAACTAATGTGGTATATAATGTTGAAATGTATGAAAATAAGAACCATTTGATTATATTTTTGTTGTTATTTAATTTTTACAAGATTTGATGCAAATAATTAAAATAATTAAACTAAAATATATTTTTGGTCCCTTATTTTTTCACCAAATTTTGTTTTTGTCCTTTATCTTTTAAATGATTCATTTTAGTCCTTTAACTCTCAAATTTGAGTTAAATTTGTCCTTATGAAACATTGATCATTTTTTATTTTGTGATATGATTTTGAAACCTTTTTTGACCAATTCAAGATATGAAACTTATCCCATTAAATTCATCTATACGAGAACTATTGAACCCAACTAATGTTTGAACCAAAAAGGACTATAAACATGGTGAAAATCGTGTGAAAAGTGAGTCTCACAAATAACAAAAAAGAATCTGATTTTTGATTTTTTAGTTTTCTGGTTGCTTATGGAACTCATTTTTCATCTTATTTTTACTATGTTTATGGCCTTTTTTGATTCAAATATTAGTTGGGTTTTACAGTTTTTATGTAGGTGAATTTAATAGAAAAAATTTTATGTTTTAAATCAATCAAAAAGATGTTCAAAATCGTGTCCAACATAAAAAAATTATCACTGTTTTGAAAGGACAACGTTGACTCAAATTTAAGAGTTAAAAAACCAAAATAAATCTTTTGAAAGGTAAATAAACAAAATGAATTATAGTAAATAGATAAGGGACCAAAAATATATTTTAATCAAATAATTAATAGTTACAACCCAATGACTGGATCAATAAAATTACATTTTATATAATATAATGTGCTTGTAGGTGCATGGGTGCCTGTAAGTAATATATCATGTAAGAATGTGAGAATTGAGAAGAGCTAATATTCACACGTTCTCACTTGCCATTCTCATGATTTTGCTCTTCTTCCTGACATTTAGGCTAAAATAGCTTTTGGTCTCTCGTGTTATTTTTTTAATTCTAGTTTGGTATCCTAAGTTTAAAATTTTTTTTTTTAGTCTCTTAATATTGACATGTTAATTTTGGCTGATGTAGCAAACTCCCATCTAATGTGGCATCTAGAGTTGGGCATATGAGTTAAGGCCCGCAGGCCACATATTTAGCTCGCAACTTGTACAGGATACGGTCCTAAAATATGTGGCCCATTTAAGATTGCGGGCTTTTTAACCCAATTCGTTTAGCCTATGGTTTAAACAGATTTACTCGCAGATTTGTGGGCCTACCAACAGGCTTTTTTTATTAGATTTTTTTTAAAATAAAATAGATATATGGCATGTAAGACTTTAAATTTCATAATTGGTTTGGATGATTTTTATTTTTTTTTGGTATTTGATGCTTTGAATGTAAGACTTTGAATTTCATATTTTGTGTTGGATGGTTTTTTTAGCATATAAGATATTTGGTTTGAATGGTTTTGTTAGCCTGTAAGACTTTAAAATTGTGTTTGGATTGTTTTATATTTGGTTTATGCAGCATGTACGACTTTGAATGTATTAGTAATATTTATTGTATTGATGCATTTGTTATTTATTTTTATTTTTATTGATTTTTTTTGCATTTTTTAAAATTATGTTCATGTTTTAATTTGCGGCCCCAAATTAGCCCGTTAGCTCATGGGCTATGTAGTGCAGACGCGGGCGTTAAAAATCAGGACCATATATCTTGCGGCCTGACCCGTTTATTTTGTCCGCTTTTGTTGGCAGGCCTAAATGGGCGGGCTGGCCCGTGTACCCAGTTCTAATGACATCTCTCACAGTTTACCACATGTCACCAAAGTAATCAAGTTCGAGCAGTAAACTGACAGAATAACTAACTTTGCCTTGAAGGAGATCAAAGTAAAACTTTTTAAACTTACAAAAACAAACTGAAACTAAAAAAATAAGATGAGGACCAAAAGTATTTTAGCATAATATTTACATCATTTAAGGCTTAAAAAGTTTTCATTGCTTCCCCGTGTTTTGTCCTCCCTAGTGATCTTCCCTATTACTGTATACCAATTATTTCAATTTTTAAACTAATCTATTTCCTTTACGTATTGACCTTGTATAACGAAATTAAAGGGAAGAATGGTTACTCCAGACAAAAATTTAATCATAGATGAGTCTAACCTTGTAGACATCCTCCATCAGATAGCTAGCTTCAAGATTCTTATCTATGGCATCTTCTAAAGCAGTATCTGGGTCATCATCTTGGAATATTTTATTAACCTGAATGTGATGAAAAGAAATCTCAGCTTTCTTTGTTATAAAATAATGATGCAAATGTATATAATAGTCAACTGTCGAATTAGGTTTCAGTGAACGAGAATGCTCACTCTCATCAGTTTTCAGCAAAGAAATTTAAATACTATTTCAAACTTGAATCCCTCATTTTTTAATTTCATATTATCTCTGCACTTACAACAGTAACAAGTGATTTCATTTTGATGTCTTCTTGGCTTTCGTGAAATAGTGCACGTTTCCCTGTTAACAGCTCTGAAAGTACCACTCCAAACGCAAACACATCAATTTTTGGAGTCACTTGAAACTCCTTCAAAGATCTTAAAGGACAAAAAAAAAAGAAAGAATGTCAGAAGAAAAATTAAATGGGAAGAGTAATTTTTCTTTAATTAAGTTAAGCAGATTATTGATACCATGAAAATTGTTTATCCATTGAACGCACAAAAATTCTTGTTATGACTGAAAAGCAAAAAACCTTACTCTGGTGGAAGGTAGCCTGGTGTCCCTACAAGCCTAGTTGCTATAAATTTTTTATCATTGGTTCGATCTACCAGCTTTGCAAGTCCAAAATCTCCCACCTTCGTATCAAATGTTAAGGATGGGAACTATGCAGTACACATGATTGATGCAATGTAATTTGAAAAATAAATGAACTTACTCTTCCGGCAAGTTAATCCTGAAATATTTGGTTAGCTGTATTTCTTATGAGAAAAGATAATAGTATATTTAGAAATATGAGCATGACAATTGGAGAGCATCTTGTTCTGTTAAATTGTATATGCAGGTTAATGTTGGGGAGTGTAGCTACACTTTCTCTAGCACTTTCTTTCTAATACTTTTCCTATTCTTGACTGAAATTTTTAAAAATCACAAATTTTGGTAAATTTCATTTTTAAATTAAGAGAAAAATTCATTAAAAGAGAAGTGAGACCTACCATAGTAACGAGATGTTAGCAAGAGAATATTAGAGAGATTGTTGCTAACATTCCTCTGTTAATGTTACCTTGTGAATAGATGATTCAGGTTAATATTAATATTAAAATATATTTTTTTGGTCATGGCCATATTTTTTTCTTAAAAGAAGAATTAATGAGAAGCATTTTAAGCCTAAACCGAGTAAAAGAAGTAAAGGATTCAAGTGATAATTGATAAATACCTTCGCTCTGAGCTTGTTGTCAAGTAGAATATTGCTAGTCTTTATATCACGGTGCACATATTGTGCCTTTGTATAATCATGTATATATTCAAGACCTTTTGCAACATCCAGGGCAATTTGAACCCTAGCACTCCAAGAGAGAGGTTGGTTGCCTGTTCCGGTATCATGCTTCAGATTTCTTGATATAAATCTAAAAATATTTGACTTTTTCTTGAACTAATTAATAGTTTTGTCAAGGACCAACTCTCTTATGTTTCAAACGGTCTCGCATATAAGCTAAAAAAAATAACTAGTGCTAATTAACAAAATTAGTTAATATAATTTAATTTTACTAATTCTATTTAAAAATAAACTTTTTTTTTCAAATTGTGCTTCATTGGAACTTAATATCAAATATATAAAAAAAGGTCATTGAAAATACAATCTCAATTAAATGAATGGTATTTTAGAAATATGTACATTAAATAGGATAAAATTAATTGAAATTTTCTTATATTTGAGACAAGTAGATATCAATATTTATTTTTGCCTATATTCGAGACTGGAAAGAGCAAGATATTGTTAGGTGAAGCTTTGTCATTGGTTTTATGTATGCAAGGATGAATCCAAAAATCTATTAAAGAGGGGGGTGATTTTTTTTTTCTAATTTTTAATTATTTAAATATCTAATTTCTAACAAATAACTATTTAATAAATAATGACTTTTACAAAAATATTTACTAATTTTATACATAAAACTAATGTTTATAATAAATAATAAAAATAATAACTAATGTTAATATGTGTGTGTGTGTGTGTGTGTGTGTGCGTGCGTGCGCACGTGTCTATACAAAGTTTGAGGGGAGACTAGGTTCCCTGCCTAGCCTCCTCTAAATCTGTTCCTGTGTGTAAGTAAATAAGTTTAAACATTCAATTGTTGACATTTTGGAATTGATCTAATAGACGATAGTCATATGAACATTGATTGGATGTTAGTTCTATTTAATATCCCATCCTAATTTTTATGTTAGTTTTAATTTTTTTTATATATACTATGAGTAAAATATCATCATTATATGATGTTGAAATTACTATAATAGAAGAAGATCACAACAAGGACAGATCTAGGAACCTATTAAAGGGGAACCATAAAAAAAGCAATAATAAATACTAAATAAACATTAAATTATAATAATTAAATACATTACATTGTTTATTTAAGTTGTAAATATTGTTCTTTTTAAGCTTATTTTTCACCATCTTCATAGTTGAAAATAATCTCTCAATTATAATAATTGAAACATGAAGAATTAATTACAAGACATAATAATATATAGTTCTCAAGGAGTAAAGGGGGAGGGGGGAAGCATGGCATTCGTCCCTAATCACAAAATCATCTCTATTGTCTTCATTTAGGATTGGCCTTGTGGTATTTGTGCCGATAGAATCAACACTATAAAGTTCTTAATTCAAGAATAAAGAAGAAGCTATCACAATAGAAAAACACTCAAATTTAATTAATTTTTTAATTTTAACTTAGTTGCTTACAAGAGATTTTTATTTATAGGGTAAGCTAAGCAACTTTTGAAGTATAAAATCTGATTTCTCACTAACATTTCCACTATGTATTAAATTCCTACTAAGTTTTTATTTTTTATAGATTTACTAACCATCACAATAGTTCAACAAGTTTCACTAACTATCATAACGATTTAGGAAGCCTAAAAAACATAAAAATTAACCTAGGAAATATCAAAAGTCATCTAAACTTATTCTCCTAAAATTAAGTGCGAAAATTACATGAAAAAAATAAAAAAAAAAGGTCTTAATTGACTATTAAGCCTAAAAGCTAAGTAATTCATCCAAATAAATTCCAACTCACGGATTTTTTTGAAACAAGTCTCTTACGTTTATTTTTGCCAGGAAAAGAAGAAATAAAATAAAATAAAAAACCATGGATCCAAAATACCTTTCAGTAATGGATCATGAAGATGATCACTAAGAGATCTATTTGGAACGTACTCATACACCAAATAGAGGTCATCTTCTCCGTTGGCATATCCCAATAGCTCTACCTGTAATAGTGATTATGAAAAGCACCATTTTATTCATATATCCTCTCTCTATATAAATTAGAATAGCTATCTTGAATAAGAAGATTTTTAAGGGTTATTATTCAACGAGAGCTTTTTCAACTGATTTTCTTTGACAAAAGCATTTTTAGAAATTTTTCTCAACCTCTTATCTCTTTTAATTTATCTTTTTTACTTTTAGTTTTAAATTAAATTTTAATATTTTTTAAAAGAAATCATCAATAGTTAAAAATAACTTTGTATCACAATATAAATTATTTATTATAAATCTAAAATATAATTTATATGTTTAAAAATATTTATTTATTACGAATTTTAATTATAATATAATTTATATAGTCGAAATTATTTATTTATTATAAATTATAATTATATAAAATAAACAATTATCTTGTACATACCACATGTTAAAATAGTTTTTGTAAAAGATGGCAGAAACTTCCATCTCCTAATTACTTTCATTCAGCTCCGTCTCCCCCTTTCCTTTTCATTTTCTTCTTCTCCCTATTTTAATTCCTCCATTGTTGCTTTCGTTACCTCAGTTTCAAGCATCATTTTAAAATTTTGGAGAAACCTTTGAGTTCCATTTAATTTCCTCTTCACTCAAACAACTCTTCCAGTCTTTTGAATTTTTTGGAGTGGGAATAGTGCTTTGAGAAATAAATATTGCCACCTAGAAAATTATTACTTAAGCTTTTGACGTATGCTTACCTCTCTCGCAATAGATAGTGATCATAATGACATATTTTTAATATTTTTATGATTATTCTTTTAATTATTTTGCTAGGTTATTATGGTATAATATTATTTGCTTGGAAAAACAAGTCTTAATTATATTATTTTCTTAAGCACTCTAAAATTATTACATTATGTATTTTTGTTCAATAACATGATTATGTACTTATGAAATGTGAAAGGAGCAATTATTTTAGTTTTGTTTAATGACATTCAATTGTGAAACGTATAAAATTGGGACTTTTATCATTAAAAATGATTTGATTCATGTTTAATAATGATTTTTTATGAAGAGGGCTATCTATTTCATGGAGCCTAATAGTCGTTTGTTTATGGAGATGACTATCAATGAGATGAAGCTGCCCCCAATGAGATAAGATCATATGACATAATTGAGAGAGGGAGGGGGTTGCCAATTAGTTGGAGGCACCTCAGGCTTTGGTTCTCTCATGTATGATCCTTACAGTATTAAAGTCTTTACATTTTTAATGTTTGGAAAGCTATGGTTCCATTTTCATTCATATGTATTGTATTTTAAAAATTATGGGCATAAAAGAAAATCATAGTTGAGGCACCTCAGGCTTTGGTTCTCTCATGTCTGATCCTTACAGTATTAAAGTCTTTACATTTGTAATGTTTGGAAAGCTATTGTTCCATTTTTATCCATATGTATTGTATTTTAAAAATTATGGACATAAAAGAAAATCATTGTTTATTTGTGCCAATTTCTTGACTTATGATTTATACCGTTCTTCAATGAAAATTTGATAAGATTAATTAACTCCATTGATCTGGTTTATTATAATTAAAATCTATAATTATGAACTGCTCGTGCACTATTTTGTTTCTCCTTTCTGGTCATTATGGTTATTATGTCCTCACTGAATTTGTGTGACTCATCCCATCGTTATTCATTTTTCAGTGCATTAGATAGTTGAGTTGTAGGCTATTGGAAATTGTGGCCCTTTCCAAGCATTCCATTGGTAGACCTACATTGTTTCGGTGGTCCCTTTTCTTGCTTTACACTGTACTTTGAATACTATGTAACTTTAGGAAGTTAGTACTTAGTACTGTTATTTTGGAGATGTGCTAGAAACTTGGCATTAAAATGATGTGATATTGTGTCTTTTGGCTGTTGATGAATTGTGGATATATTCTATCAACCAACTAGTTATTATTATTTTGGGGATGTTGAAATTGCAGAGGAAATTTTGCTAAAATTTTGAAAGATTTGAAATATAATTTGTTTATAAAAAATTATTTTACCGAAAATGTTTCTGTGTTGATGAAGCTTGTAACACTATGCCAAAGAAGACATCATTAGAGGTATTACTTACAATGTTGATATGGTGGATCCTACACAAGACTTTGAGTTCTGCACAGAACTCTTCAGATTTATTAGACCCCATCTTCTTCACAGCAACCTCCTGTAGTTAAATACAAGTTTTTAGTCAACACATTAAAGGATGTGATTGCATTGTTGGGGATCATTAAAGAATGTAGCTGGTATTTGCATACCTTGTTCCCTAAAATTCCAAAATAAACACTTCCATATCCACCACTTCCTATTCTTCGAGTTTCATCAAAGTTATTTGTAGCCTCTTCAATCTCCTCAAGGTTATATATTACTGGTCTTTCTGATTCAAATGAAATTACGTCTGCACCAATATTTAGCATGAATAAGCTATAGTCTATCTCTTTTTGTATACCAACAGACTACGACTAAATTTCATTTTTGAATCATAAGTTGCATTTGTCATGAAAACCGCATTTTAAATTACCTTCTATATAATCATTACGAAGGCTATACTTTGAGGAAATAGTTCTATTGGCGATTGATCTTCTAGAGATAAGGCGTGAATCTTCTCTGGTGATTTGATTGACTTTGTTTCTCCTGAGAATGAGAATGATCGTTGTAGTAATTGAAAGTAATGTCACGCCCGCTAAGATGCCAATGATTGTTGTTGTCCACTTATGTTTCTTTTCTGCCAACAAGGTAAAAATCAAAGAAAGAGAAATTGACATCAAGAGTGACTGTTAACACAAAAATGCATCTGTTTAATTTATTACGATCAAAACTATCTTGTCAAACTTCACTTGGCAGTGAACAATAACATCATTTGGTGGAAAATACAAGTGCATTGCCCCCACTTAAACCACTTTCTAGGATTAAATTTAAATCAAGGGAAACATTATCAGATGAAGTGGAAATAGTTCAATGAAATATTTGTTTCCTTTTCTCAGAAATAGGGAGTGGGGCACCAAAAAATGCAAAATTGTAGCTTTGTATAGCTGGTAACATTAAAATAAGAGTTGATCTAAAATGCTGTTTCCCTAACGTAATGATTTAAAAAAATAAAACCTCTAAAGTCTAAACGATTGTTGAGGTTGTTAACATAAGTATAGTTCTGTTGCTGGCCTTACTTTTCAAATTGAAGAATATCTATCATTACTGTTATCAAAGTGTCAATGTAAGCTTAATGTTTTTGAAGTTATGAATAATGATGTGGTAATTTCTAATTTCTTACGAACAGCAGCATACGGCTAAATGATAACTTCTGACACAAACTTTACACACAATTTACATGAGAAAGTAAATAAGTATCATGCATAAGAGTTTGAGGCAGAGAACCCACCTTCTTTGTCAGCACTAGGTAGAAGCCCTTTGGATTCCTTCATTTCCTTGGGAACAAATAGCACCCAACCAACATCTATAAATTCAGGGTTCGGAGCCAGAACCTTGTTCATGCTCAGCATGCCAGCCAGTGTAGCATTTAGCAGCTTTGCAATCATTGTTGTTGTATCATGCTGCTGGACTGTATAGGTAATAACTATTTGAGAGTCACTTTCTGAGCACCCACATGGAATATGTATTGTTAAATTATCATCTGGATGCAATGTATCACCAACATTAACTGGCCAAGCTTGCCCACTGAAAATCAGGTTTGAAATATTCACAAAAGCGTCATTTGGCCTCACTTTGTAGGTTGTGTCATAGAAATATCCGCCAAGGTAGTCACTGGTGTTTCTGCATGAACAAGGTACCGAGATGAGGTAGTCTTGTTTGGTGCCATGCATTATAGGTGTGATTTGGGAAGAAATAACCGAGTAAAAAGAGGCAATTTGTTCAGTCGTGAGATTTTGGGTTATGTGGTAGAGTGAGGCATTGCATGTCCTGATCTTAGCAGAGCAATTTAAAGGAGCCAAATAAGTTGTTTTGATTGAGACTTCAAAGGCAAAATCTCCAACAAGAGAAGTTGCCAGCAAAGGGAAAAGAAGAGAAAGAAGCTGAGTGAAAGAAGCCATAGTTGTGATCTAGAAGCTCCCCTGGCGAAGGAGGAATACATAGAACTGGTTTTAAAGTGCACCTCTTCCCCTCGTCATCATCACTTGGTTGTTGATCTTTTCAAGAAACAAAACATTTTTAGTCCCCTAGATTGATATAATCTGGGACCCTTTTTGCTTAAGAGGATGGGAGGAGAATCTTTTGTGGAATCACTAATTGCAATACAAGCCAAATAAAAGACGGTTGGAGCTAACAGCTATAGGTTATATTCCTTCAGATTATGTCAATATGATGCCATCATTGGTCATAGCAACTATTCTTTTCCGTTCGACTTGTTTAGTGCCACTTAAAGTTAAACCTTGATGTTCTGTGAACAATAGTGGCATAATAACGATCTTATTGTGGGAGGTCACAATTGAATTTTAACCAAAAAATAAAAGTATTAATTTGAGGTGTTTACCATCCAGACTACATTGTTCTGAAGAGTTTTGTTTTTCCTTTAAAAAAAAAAAAAAGAAATCATGAACTGTCATTTCTTCAGGAATGTTTCAACTGCATAAGCTGGGTCCTGGTTGTTAGGTGCCCAAGTCTTTGGTTTCCCCGTCTGCTTCTTGTGACGCATCTTCTCTCACCGACAAGTCACGAATATTGTAACTAGTTGTGTGATCAGCCATTGTATCCACGAAGAAATTAACAAGTCAAACAACGTAATTATTTCAGTAATCTTAAGAAACTTTTGTTGATTTTTTCCGCTAAGGAAGTTCGACCTAATTCAAAGCACGAGGCTTCACATTTTTCTCCTCGCTCAAAGTTTCCAATGCCAGTTTGTTACTAGCTGTTATCGGTGGAAATTTGTTTCAAAAATTAAATTGATTATAATTTTTGAAAAATAATTTCTCACAACGATTCTAACAAATAATTTTTTTAATTAATGGAACTTAAGAATCGAGAAACTTTGTGAATTCTTTTTGTTTGAACAAGCAATATAAAGTTTTCAACTTGAGAATAATGTATGATTTAATTGGAGTGTTGAATTTTGATTAAGACTTCAACTTTAATGCAATCACTTACACAACTTATTCGAAGTTGAAGCTTAAATGAGTTTGGTGATTTACAAATATCAACAAATAAATGAATTCGAATAAAGTAAATTTATATTATATCTAACACCAACATATTAATTTATTTGAGAATATTACAAAGAACTAAATTTTAAAAATAACAAAGTGTAAGTTTGGGGAAGATATAATGGTTAAGAAGAGAATAAGTTAAAATTTCGAGAAGAATTGGGATTAAAAAGTGATCAAGTTAAAGTTTCAAAAAGAATTGAGATTTAGAAGTGAAATAGTTAAAGGTTCGGAGAAGAAATGGAGATTAAGAAGTGAAAAAGTAGGAGTTTAGCGAAAAAAATTGAGGGAGAAGTAGATCAAAACAATAAATAAAAATTAAACACAAATGAAACGAAAATGAAATTGCATTAAAAGATAGGTGATAACATACATAGAATCTTTAAAACCGGTAGCCATATAAATAAGGCATGTGTGGTGTTACTAGAAAGTGTACAATATTTTAACCAAATGAAAAAATGGCTACGTAGTCCCTTATTTATAGGTAAACCACACTAATGGTCGAATCATAGGATTTCAACACGTGTACATTGACTAATTTATTCCTACTACGATGCATACTGTCAATTGTCTTGCTTTCTCTGTTTCGAACAACTGCTTCAAACTGCTTGAAAAATCCTTTCGTGTGTTTTTAATGCAAACTGGAAGAATCATCTTTTCGACAATCTCCTCGGAATCCTTTTTCTGGTAGCTTGGACACTCAGCCGTTTTGAACTCAATTATTCTCTTTTCAATTATTTACTCTTTTCGACTAAGTTATTCTTGCTTCTCAAAAACTTTATCATTGTTCTAGAGTTAGAAAAATTTTATTACCACCCTAACACTAGCTACTTGACATATTTTTTAATGCTAAACGGTAGAAAAGCCCAAGAAAACAAAACAAACGAATTACACAAGGTAAACTAACACCAACGGCATCTTGACAAATCAAGCTAAACAAAGGAGGAGGAGCGCGCTCCAGCACCACGTTGATTGCATGAGATCATTGCAGGATATATATATATATATATATATATATATATATATTGAGAGAGAGAGAGGACTCCTTGTACCCTTAACCAAGTTGATAGCAATCAAAGAATCATTTTTAGCATCAACCAATGCAACTCCGTCATGAAAATTTTAATTTTAGAATGAAAGCAATAAGGATGGAACTGAGTATAATGACTTTTATATAGCATGTCGCAAACTAACTGTACCAAAAGCTTAAGTTATTAGTCGGAGACAACGGTTTTTATGTCTTAACAAGCTTGAGTAATTCCGCGTTGACTACGAGTAGATGCCCAAGTTACAGATGAACCCAACAAAAAATCTCCCACGATCATCTCTGAAAAGACCAACACAAGCCACAATCATCCCTCCCCAATTCCCCATTACCCACCCGGGGGGAAAAAGCTATGCTACATGAGACATTCAACGCAGAAACATCTTGCTCCAACTTATTTTAGCTGTTTTGTTTTGTTGGGTGCATTTGCGCATCTGCTTTGTTAACTTGTTGGCTATTCTCTTTTGGTGGGGGTCATTTGCGCATCTGATTTGCCCTATTGCCTGATGAAAGTTTAAAATGACACTTCTAAGAATCAGCTATATTACATTGAACAAATCACCTTATGAAAGCTAAAGTAAATTTGATTGAAATATTACAAATGAGATCAAGTTATGAAAATCAAGATGTGCACCTCGCGCATATAAATCTTTTTTAGTTCTTTAAAGTTTTCATGCCTCTTTGTTTTCTTTCGTTCTCCAATTTATTTTTCATCATTTCAACTCTCCGCCAAAGCAAACAAATATATTTATTGTGAAATTGTGATCATCGAAATTTGAGACCATTTATTTCAAAAATGTTTATAATGATACAGGATATTTGAGAGCTAAACCCTAGCCAGGTACCCCCGGCATCATTTTTAAGGCCCTTTATATTTGTACTTACTGATTTGGTGGGTCAATACCTTCTTTTGTAACTTCTTAACAAGAAAAGAAAAAAGATTTGAAAAGCTGATTGACTCCCAAACATTTTTGAACCACAATAGCATACGAAATTTTATGGGGATGTGAATAGGCAGTTGAACAACGAGAGGTTAACAAAATCACTACCAATCTCAAGGAAGTGTTATAAAGCTAGAGTTGCTCAAATACAGAACAAATTGTGGCCACGGACATAGTGGAGATTGTTAAGAGAAGTCCAGGTGCAATGGGTGCCCTCATTCATCTACGATTCTGTTTCCTTAGTGTTTGATTTTCCACATAATTAGACATTCTCCTTTAGTTTTCTGCCTTTTCACACCACTAATCCTGAGCAAAATCTGTATCTAGTAGCTGATGTTCAGGCAACACTTTTTTTGTCTATAAATAAATATTCTAACTCAACCACTTGGTGCATGTTTGGTTCTGCATTTTAGGCAATGGGACAGGCGTCAACAGAAGCTAAAATCTGTAGCTTCTGCACCAAATCCTCTTATTTGACATGGTTTAGGCAATGGAACATTTACATGGAACGTGTGTATGAAACATGCAACCAAACACGGTTAAGAGTGTCAATAAGAAGAGAATAATTTGAAAATTTTGTAGTTTCTAAATGAATTTAGCCCATAATTGAAAACACGGATGTAATGCCTTGATTTTGCTAGACTCCTCCACACCATCTGGTGACAAAGCGGAGAAAAGCTCAATGTTAAGATTTTTGTACTATATTAGATTACAATTATTCTGAGATCACTGTTTCAACTAGGATTTCTTAAACAGAAACCACTTGATATGTTTTCACTAGCTAAACACTGATCTATCATACATTGCCATTGTTGAACAATAAAAGCTACGACAAAATTCAGCCTTGAATCAGTAACTCAGTTGCACTGTGCATAGTGAAGAAAGAATGGAAGGAGAAATAAATCCACTGTACATTTTTTGGGCAATATGTGGTTAAGGTCACCATGGTTCAGTGTTTTAAGTAAGCAAGAAGAGATGCAAAGCTTATCGTTATGTCACTTTCAATGCCCTGGAGAACTAGAGGGACATGTCACCCCCCAATTCGCTGATAACTTTCTCCACCTTAACCAACATATCTAATAACAAGAAAATGGATCATGATTCTTTTGGACACAATTTGGCAGACCATACAATATTAACAAAAGAATGGATGTAGCACAAGTAAGACCTCTAGTAATACGTTAGCATAGATAGCATAACTAAAAACTACCATTGATACGAGGTACATAAAGCTACAGGGTGCATAAAATAATTCACATTCAAACCAAAGAAAAATAAGAGACTCTCAGAATTTTCCATTCATGTTCTACCCTAGGACTGGAGTGGGGAAAAAAAGGGACTAAATAAATAAAATGGCACATCATAATTAACCAATGTAAGAGACTGATAAGCAATAACAAAGAGGGATTGCTACCTTGGAAGGAAGAATCTTCCATGTACCTCTGCATCAAAGGGAAAGAAATATCATGGAACAACAAGTGATCAGTATAAAAGATGCACTTCCCAAATATTTGCATCTTAGAGAAAACTTATATTATAATGAAACATCATATCAATGTAATTATGTTGATCAAAGCATCAACCAGTAATATCTTAGCAAAAACTCAAAAATATGTACCACAATTTGGGATTTGAAGTCAATTTCCTCGGAAACAGTTGGTTGAGCTGCAACATATTATTTTATTCAAATGAAATAGGTTGTGGTATAAATCAGAACAAGTGTTTGGTTAACACAAAACAGCTCACCAACCTTTGTTCTCAGAGCAATCCATCAGTAGTGTGGTGAAACTGGGTGGCAAGGCTGGAAGCATGCCTTCAAATTTGTGACAAGGAGTTGTTCCCTTTTCTTGGGATCCTGAAGGTCGCTCTCCTTCATTATTCACCCATAGTGGCAATTGTGGAATGTAATTGTCAACCGGAGTCATAAAGCTCAGTTCCTCACAAGCTCTACATATGCAACAACTCTAAGTAAATACTCTCTGGCCTCCATCACAATTAAGTCAACTAATACTTCAATATAGTTAATGAGAAACAGATAAGTGAAAGATTATTAACAATCTATCAGGGCCTAAGGACTCAGTCACATCCTCCCATTCCTCCAATCACACAAAACTCCTTTATACCTGTGGGAGTGCTTGTTTGATGACATGAACTCTGACTGCGACGAAATTTCAGAACCAAAGTCGGTATTTAAAGGTTCTGGGTCCTTGTCATCTTTCAGAATCTCCTGCTAAGTAACACAATCATCAAGAATTGACAAGGAAAGAATATGGTTTTAGAAGTGCAGACCCTAGTTGCAAGTGTTTTTTGTGAATGGTGATCACTACATTATGATAAGCTACCATCACCTTCAAAACATCAATAAATGACTGTGCTTCATAGATTGATGGAAACCGCATAGCAAACTTTTGAATCTGCTAGAAAGGAATATTAGCAGTGTAAAACTTGCATCAACTATCTATTAATCAATATGGTCAGGAAAAACTCCATATAATAGTGTCACACACCCCTTACCAACCCAACCACCACAAGATGTTACAATTAGAAGAGCAAGAATCAAGTAATCAACATTGTATTTCCAGTTTGTTAAGGAGTCACCATAGAGTTATCTTATCTCCAAAGTTTACATAAGTTAGAGGGAATTAACTAGTCTACTGCCATGCAATCCAACGAAAACGCATTCTATTTCTATCAGACAAGTATAATTTAACTAAGTGCATGTTTGCTTTCACATTGAGTTGTCCAAAATCAGTTGAAATACCAACTAATGTGATTTTGGGTAAATAGTCACATGTTTGGTCTCACGTTGAAGAATTGTTTCTAAATCCAAAACTGATTTTGAGTCGAAACAACTTTAGGTAACTTTTGCATTAAATAAAAAATCTTATACTGATTTCTATACTACCTTGCTTTTAGAATAAAGAAAAAAAAAACTAAAACATAAATCGCCTCACTTCAAAATCAATTTTAACTAAAATCAATTTCGTTCAAAATCAATTTTGCAAACACTCACCCAAACACACACGAAAAATCACATTGAATATCAAACGCGTGACAACACTAAGATAAAAAGCGTGCAGAAGAAGCTTGCCTCGCCTAGGGAATCTCTGTAGCTAACGAGCACAGTTCTGATGCCCCTGGCAGGGTATCCATCGACGCACGACACGTGAGGCCACGTAAAATGCAGCCTGGAGACGTAGTGCTCTTCCTGCCACATTTTGCAAACACAGTGAGCTCACAGTTCAAATTCGAGGCGTTTTGTTCGTCCTCGTCAGAAAAAAAAAAGGAACAAAGCAAAGAAGCGCACTAAGAAAAAGTAATTGCAAAGAAGGTAGTTATAAGAAGGCGAGAGTGAAAGGGAAGGGAACGGAGGACCAACGAGGAGAGCGGCGTTGAAGGAGACGGTGAGGAGGACGTGGGAGAGGGAGTGGTGAGAGGAGAGGCGGAGGAAGGCGATGGAGGAGGAGGAGATCCAGTTGCCGCGGGGAGGGAGGTTGCGGAGGCGAGGAGGGAGAGGAAGGAGATCCGAAGAGGAAGAGGAGGAGAGAATGGGATAGGGGACGAAGCGAGCGAAGCAGATCTCCCACTGGTCTCTCCCTGAGTGCTCAATCACTGCAAGAGTGCCCGCCATTTTTGCTTTCTTTCCATTCCAAGTGCGCTCTAATTTATGATTATGTTTAATTCATCTTCGTTTATATGTCCGCATACGTTATTACCAAACTGCCCGCGCGCGGGGACCGGCCCGTTACGCCTTTTATTTTTTTTTAAGACGCGCTGGTGACTCTACTTTTCATTGTGTTCACATGCACAGCAGACACAAGTTTTTGTCAAATTACAAATATGAGAAAAAAAAGAATTAACATGGCGAACAAAGGAAGGGAGGAAGCATAGGACTCATAGAGCTTACACCGGAGCACACACAATAGGGGTGCGAACTAACAATGGTGGCCGAACAAGTGAGTGTCGACAAAATGAGAGTCGACTACTATTGTGAAAATAGCGAGTATAATTGCAAGATTGTACGATCTTGCGAGTTTCTACCTCAAAATCATGTTAGATCGTAAGGAAAACTTGCAACACGCTCTAGATCACATGAGATTGCGAGTTTAATCGTGAAAACTTGTAAGTTGATTCATTTCTATCCTTTCATACGAGTCTTTAGGTCGTTTTAGGCTAGGTTCTAGTTTGAACCCATGTTTTTTGACTTGACCTGGTTTAAATTTTTTTATTTTTAAATTGAGGGATTCTCTTTACAACCTAATTCGCATCGCTTTGTTGTTCGTCTAGGCTCTCCATTCTTCTCTATGTATGTCCTTCCTTCCTACCCAGTTTTTCATTTTGCTTCATGTGATTCGCAGGTTCCTTTTCTTGTTTATGCAATTAGTAGGTTTCTCTTCTTGTTTGTGTGATTTGCCTTTATTGCCCAATTCTTCTTGCCACATAAGAACAGAGAACTTATGCCTCTATTTTGTGTACGGGTCATACAAACATATGCTTTTGTTTTGCCCAGTTATGTAATTCATAGGTTTTGTATTTGATTGATACATATTAAAATTTTTATTTGTTGATGACATGTAATAAAGCTTTTTCTTTTGACACATAATAAAACTTTTTTTAGACATAATAAAGCTTTTTTGTATACAGCTATGTTCTTGTATTTGATTGACACATAATAAAGCTTCTTGCTACATAAGAACATAGAACTTCTAAAATGTTAAGACATAATAAAGCTTTTTTTTTATTGACATGCTATAATCTGACTCTTATTTTGTTGTCTTTTGCCTTTGATTTGTACGGTTATAATACTATATTATGAAAAAAAAATTCTTTTGACGGTGAAATGTTGTTTTTTGAAATTTGACAAATAATAAATCTTTTTTCTATTGACACTGTAATAAACCTATGAGTATGAATTTTTATTTTAAGTTTTGGTCAATGCTCATGAATTAGAGGATGTTTTTCTTACCTATATCATTTTTATTACATGTACATCTTTATTTATAGTTGCGTATTTTTGAAGGATCTTACGATCCATGTTACGATCGTTTGATTTATAAACTTTCATCTCCCATCCATCTAGTGCAAGATCTTGATTTTCACAATATTGGTGCCAACGACCACTATTGTGAAAATCGCAAGTATAATCGCAATATTGTACAATCTTGCGAGTTTGCACCTCAAAATCGTGCTTGATCATAAGAAAGATCGCAACACGTTTTGGATCGCATAAGATTGAGTTTAATCATGAAAACTTGTGAGTTACAATTTGCTTTGATCGCTTTAGGCCAGGTTCCAATTTGAAACCTGTGTTTTTTGACCCAACTTGGTTCAAAAAAAATTCAAAAAAAGAAGGATTCTCTTTACAACCCAATTCACACCGCTTTGTTGTTCGTTTAGGCTCTCCATTCTTCTTTTTGTGTGTCCTTCCTTCTGTTGGAACCAAATACGTATGAAGTGTCTAACCCCTCAAATGTTTTGATGATAACAAAAGCTATTAAAATTTAAGAAGCTCTAACAATCCTTATTTTGCAGGATATAAGTTTTTTGAGACCTTAAGCGTCCATAAAACACATTATTATATCGCTCTACTTTATCTTAGTTTTATTTGCTTTATGTGTGCAAGCATCCAATATCTGCTTAACAAGTTGTCCAATTTTTTTCTACATAAGAGTTCACAAAATTGAAGCATCCATATCTGTCTTATAAAAGGCGTCCAAAAATCATCTTACCTTAAATGCTTTTTCATAAAAGACCTTATACGCTTAATCACTTATATATGTGGACAAAGCTATCCTACAAAGTAGAAACCTTAACATGCTTTCTCGAAAACTGACTAAGTGCTTTCAACGTTAAAATGATTTTTGTTACATTAAGTTAGAGAATGTGCACTTGAGTTGTTGATATAAGTAGACAGAGATTCCTAAGTTACCTGATTTACTAGTCATAATGGGCATGACTATGATTTATAGGATCTGATATAGCCTTATTTCCTGGTTTCCCTACTTACATTTAGCCGAACTGTGCTCAAGTATATTACTTTGGTCGGTTTCCTAAGGTGGTTGCTCGACCTTTCTTCGATTTTGACCAAATGGATGATCGAGCCAAACCCAGGCATACATAAGCCCTCTAAGCTTCGAGCCCATGCGAAGGAGCTTCAGTGCCACCCGCTCATAAGCCTTTGCGTGGGGACGCTCTTTGAGAGATACTCGCATCCGAGAGTCGCATCGAGCTGGGTGATGGTTTGTCTGAGCCTAGTGTGTGGTCGTTAATGCACAAATCCTAGTAGTTAAGGGGTCATATCACCTTAAAAACTATCGTGCACTTTCCCACGTGCATTTAATAATTGACGACGATTATAAATTAGGCTAATGATGGCCTAAAGGACCTCAACCACCACCCCACTCGAGCCCTTTGTCGTGGGTAAGGAAAGGATTATCTAATGGTAGTAGGGGTTTGGGCCTTTGGGTCGTCGAGCCCCCCCACACCTATAAAAAAGAGTTTTCCCTATTCACTTACTTCACCCTTTCTCACTCTACACCCTTTGTCTCCTACTTGCCTTACTTCCTTCCTCCTCTGTATGAGAAAATGTTTCCATTGCAAGTCCGCCATTTCCCCTTCCTGTTTCTTCCAAACCTTCTCTAGGTATGTTCCCTTTCTCTCTCCCTTTTTTTCTTTTATAGCGTCAGCTAGAGAGAGTGGAGGATCCCCTAACTCTGAGCTAGGTAGAATGCTTTGCCAAAAATCTTGCCTATTAGAGTGCCGTCGCGAGAGGAGCTTGAGGCCTTCGATTTCTCAATGCATACCTGTGACTTGGAAGGGGAAGGCAACTAGGTTGAAGAAGTATATAGCACGGAATCCATTCCCTCATATGTGCCTAAGGCCAAGCAACCAACTCCTATTATGCAAATGGAAGATCAATCGTCCAAGGCCACTCCTAATCAGCCCATGGTGGCCCGCCAACACCAAAAACAGCCAAAGGCAACCTTCCCTTTAGTTACCCTTCGTGGATACCAATAGGTGGCAGGGTGAGATCAGTGCATACTTCTTGAGGTTCGAGTCAGTTGCCTCCATCACCAATCTCTTGGCATTTATCACCCTCACCCACTCTGTTCAGGAAGACTTAGTGATTGCTGAGCCCTGTGGTCCAGAAGAGCATGTCTTTCTAGCTGTCGCACCCGACCAACCCTTGTTCACTTAGGTCTACGAGACACTATTCTACCATTTTAGGGTGATAGTGCCTTTTAATGGCTTTGAGGTCGAAGTGTTAGAAGCCTTAAATGTGGCTTCGACTCATCTTCATCCAAATGGCTAGACAGGCATGAAGGCCTTTCAAGTACCATGCAACGTGTTGCATAGCCAAGGAAAAGAAGCAAGGCGGCTAGGTCTCCTTGTTTGGTAGTAGTGGGATCTCCCTTTTTACCTTCTACACCTCATCTTGCAAGGACTTCAAAAAAGGTTTCTTTTGTGTCTACCAAGGGCCAACCGGAAGACATGACTTTTTTAATGCCTATGGAAGGCCTAGGTTCTCATTCTACTAGACGTAGAACCCTCAGAAGATATCAGGGCAGAAGGTCAAGGACATGTCAACTAAGGATCAAGCCAATATGGTCGACTTGCACAAGTTTCCCCAGTGGCTATCCTGCAAACATATCCTAGGGCTCCTCCACTCTAAACGACCAATGAGGGATATATAGCGTAAATGTGTAGCGAATGTTCATTTTTCTTCTATTTTCAGTTTTGTTGCTAAATTCCTAATGCTTGGTTTGCTTATGTAGTGATCATAGGTCAATTTGACTTCAAAAAACTTAGGAGCGAATGGGCAAGAAGAGGAAGGCTGTAGTAGCTGGCGTCGCTCCATTCAGCCACGTTGGGCCATGACCTCTAACTCTAACCCTAGTTGCTTGCACACTAACTCCCCCTCCAACTAACAAGGACTCTCAGTATTGGTTGAGGACCACTCGACCAGTCCTCCTCCACCTTTCCCTCCCCCGAAGCATCTTCATACTGCTTGGGAGATGGTAAAGGGCTTATCCTATGCTCCTAGGCTTCATCTGGCCTTCTTTTTAGTGCTTGAGGGAGTGAACTCACTGTGGGGTTGTGACTTTGACCTTTAGAAGGTATTGAGCCCCGCCTTGTTGTCTGAGGTCAATCAGAAGGTCCTTTGGGCGAGCAGCCCCCAAGTGGCCTTGGAGACAATATTCAGTCTTCCACTTATAGAGCATTGCTCAATTTTGGATAAATGAGCTGGACTAGCTCAATTTGCCACCCAGCTCTTGAAGGCTAAGAGCACTGAGGTTACTAGACTGGATGCTAAGTTGTAGAAGGGCCCAATTGGCCTTTTCGAGGTCGCAAAGGCCAATAAGACTCTCTTTTTGAGGTTGAGGAGGCTCGAAAATCGATGACCACCTAGTGACTAAGCTAAAGGAGGCACAAGCTTGTAGGGAGACCTTGATGAATCGGTCTATTGCACTGGGTCTTTTGTTGCTACTTTGGAGGCTAAGGTACAACATCTTATCACGGCAAAGACCGATCGGACTGAGGTCCTAACCTCAACAAGGCACTTTAAGGCTAACCTTGAGAAGGCCAAAAGGGTCATCATATAGAAGCACGTGAAGGGTTTTCAGAAGCCTTCGACAACTATCCCTCTTCTCTTTAGGAGCTGACACCTCAGGCTTTGATGTTGAGAAAGATGTCAAGAACAGGGTGTTGGTGTATGGGGCTAAAATTTTTGACCCTAAGGATGAACAGGTTCGAGGTAATTAGGATGTCGGGGCCCCCAATTGAGTAGGTCATAGGGGGCGTCAGTGTCGAGTAACTACCTTAGTTTATTAAGTATAAAATTTATTGCTTTTCCTTTTTTCTTTCACCCTTTACATTTTGTTAATGTAAATAGGTCACTCAATGTACTTATCCATGATCGTTTATTAATGAAATATCCTCTTTTTTGTCATTTCTTCCTACTTGTCTAATTCCATCGCTTTATTACCTATACGTTATCGAACTTGGCACTTTGATGTGTTTGCCATTGTGCCATTTCAGGAAGGTTTCAATACGTTGAAACCATTGAGTTATCAAGCCTAGTGTATCAACTCGGAAAGGTTTTGATGTGCCAAAACTGTAAGTCATCAAGCTAGGTGTATTGGTTCGGGAAGGTTTTAGTGTGTCAAAACTGTAAGTCATTGAGCTTAGTGTATTAGCTCGGGAAGGTTTTAGTGTGTTGAATCTATAAGTCCTCTAACTTGATGTATAAGCTCAGAAAGGTTTTTGTGTCGAAATCATAAGTCATCAAGCTCAATATATTAACTCGGGAAGGTATTAGTGTCTCGAAACCGTAAGTCATCTAGCTTGGTGTATTGGCTCGGAAGTTTGATGCAAGTAATGTAGGAAAAAGTACTTTTATTAATGTGTCTTTGGTGTGCCTCATTAAAACCTTGCCAAGCAAAATCCATGTTTTTTCTTTATTTGGGACAAAAGACTGATGTAGGAAAAAGAGTACATCACCTAGTACAATTTCTAACTAAAATATAGTTTCAAATGAGTTACGTTCCATGTCCTCAAAATTTCTTCGCCAAACTAGTTGTTCCAACTGATACGCTCTGTTGCCAACTACTCTATCACTCTAAACAGGCATCCCCAATTGGTCACTAGCTTTTGTTGTCTGACCTCCTTGGCAACATCTTCCAGACTAGATCTCCTAGCTTAAAGCTTCTTATTCTCACCTTCAAATTATATCTCTAAGCTGTCCTCCTTTTACAAGCTTTTTCTTGCACTCATACAATCTCTTAGGCCTCTTCCACCAAATCTAACTCAACCTTCAGGATTTCCTTGTTCTTTTCTGCGTTAACATGGTTCAATAGAGCGATAATTCCCCTACCTCTATCGAGACCATGGCATCAGCGTCGTACACTAATCGAAAGGTTTTTCCTTAGTAGTTGATTAGGGCATGCAACGATATGCCCACAATATGCCCGATAATTCTTTTACCCAACCTTCCCTGGCTTTCCCTAGCCTCCTCTTCACCTCTCCCAGGATTACCTTGCTGGCCGCTTTCTGCCTGACCATTAGTTTGGGGGTGCTCTACCGATATGACTTAGTGTCAGATCCCTAAGCCCTTGTAGAATTCCTTTAAGGATTTTTCCACGAATTGTCTTCCGTTTATTGTTACCAACGAATAGGGTAGCCCGTATTAGCAAATAATATTCTTCCACACAAACTATTAGACATTCGTGGCTGATATTTAAGGAAGGGGCTCAGCTTTAATCCATTTAATGAAGTACTTAACTTCTACTAGCAAGAACTTCACCTGTCCCATTGCTATAGGGCAAGGTCCTAGTATGTCCATTCCCCACGTAGTAAATGGCCATGGTGAGGTTATAGCATGCAACTACTTGGCCAAGACGTGGGTTAAGATCCCATACCTTTGGCATTCTTCACACTTCTTAACATAGTCAGCACAGTCGGCTCAAATGGTAGGCCAATAGTAGCCTACTTGAATCACTTAGGCAGCCACGGTTTGGCCTCTAGTGTGTATGCCACAGATCCCCCTACGCATTTCATCTAAGACATATGCTACTCGTCCTTGGTCAAGAAACTTTACTAAGTGGGTTAAGAAGCCCTTTTTGTATAATTCTCCCACTTTGACCATGTAATAGCTTGCATTCTTCCGGACTCTCCTAGCCTCGTTCTTGTCATTTGGCAACTCTCTGGTGGTCAGATAGTGTCAGAATAGGGTCCATTTATCCTATCTTTTCGACATTCATGCTCATGACTTCTTCCTCCACACTCGGCTTGGCCACTGTCTCCTATATGACCGTATAGTGTTGCCCTAATCTCTTAGTGCTTGCTAGTTTAGACAAGAGGTCCACTCTTTCATTTTCCTCACAGGAGATGTTCTCAATCTTGAATTCTTGAAAATGTTCCACTAGTTGGATGACTCGATGGTAATATCTTAGTAAATGAGCATCTTTTTCCTAGAAAGTGCTAAACTCATGTCCACTCACAAGCTAGGAATCACTTCAACATCTCACTTGCTCCGCACTAATCTCTTTCGCTAGTTGGAGCTCGACAATCAGCACTTCATGCTCAGCTTGGTTATTTGATGCTAGAAAGCTAAATCTCAAGGATTGCTCTAGCACTATCCCTCCGAGTTCTTCCAAGATGACTTCGGCCCCGCTTCCCTTTTGGTTAAATGAACCATCCACATATAATGTCTAGAGGTGTTCATAAACCGATCCAATCCTAATGAAAATTGAAAAAACCGATCTAAAAAATTGAAAACCAAATAAACCGAAAATAAAAAAAATTGAAATTTTTTATTGGATTGGATTGGATTTTGGATTGATTTTGAAAACCAATCCAATCCAAACCGAACTTATACATGCATATATATTTTCACTTGTAATTTTCTAATATCACTTATGTTTATGTTTTTATTTCTTATATATTTGTAAAATTATCACATAAATTATACTTGTTTATAAAAAATATATTTATTTAAAGATAGGTTTTTAGTAACTATTTAAGTAAAGATACATAAACATAATCATCAAGTTGTGAAAATTTATTTATAATAATATACTATTTGAAGAGTTATACTAGTATTAGTTATATAATGACTCATTAATGAAATATTTGATATTTTAAATTATTTTTTAATATATTTATTATATATCATATTATTTATTTAATACTTTTTTAAAAAAAAATAGTACGATTAAAACCAAAAATCGATCCAATCCAAACCGTTTTAAATTGGATTGGATTTAAATTTTAAACCAAACCAATTGGATGATGAATTAACAAAACTAAAGTGATTGGATCAGATGGTTTTTCTCTTCAAAACTAATCCAATCCAATTCGCGAACACCCCTAATAATGTCCACCACTAGGCTTCTTTTTACTTCAATCGATAGGTTAAATTCAACTAAGAAGTTGGCTAAACACTAGGCCTTGATGGGCCTTCTAAGCGCATATTTGAGTCTAAACTCTAACAACTCTACTGACCACATAATCATTCGTTTAGCCAGCTTGGGCTTTCTTAACACTTGTCGAATTGGGTGATCAGTCCTTACTACCACCTGATGGCTTTGAAAGTAAAACTTGAGCCTTTGCACGATTGCTACTAAGGCAAGGGCTAGTTTTTCAATTACCTAGTATTAGGTCTCTGTCCTTTGCAACAAGCGGTCCCCTCCACTTCTTGCATAATGATTGAGCTGACTACAAGGTTCAAAATTGCCAAGTATAACGACAAATCTTGTTTAGGTAGCAGTCGTGTCAAGACCGGGGGAAATGCCAAGAATAACTTGAATTCATTGAACACTGCTTAACACTCCTCATCTTATTGAAACATTTTAGGCTTTTTCAAGAGGTTGAAGAATGGCCATGCCTTCTTAGCGACTTAGGGAAGGAATCGGGAGAGTGAAGTGAGGTTGCCAGTTAGCCTCTGCACTTCCTTGATGTCTTGAGCACTCCTCATTTCAATAATAGCCCAACATTTATCCAAGTTGGCCCCAATCCCCTTGTGAGTCAACATGAACCAGGAAATTAGCTCCCTACACCCTGAACACGTCTCAAGGTTTAACCTCATGTTGTGCCTTCTCATCTCTTTGAACACCTCTCAAAGAATAATTTTACTCGACCCCATAGTGGGTGCCAAAATGTTCTTGCTAGATTTGGTCTCCTTACTCTCCTTATCTTCCTTTGCGTTTCTTACTGAGATGCCCTCTATAACACCAGTGTTTTCCCTAATCTATGATTTAGTGATTTGAATAATTAAAAGTAAAATTAAATTAAATTTCTGTATTTAAAAAAAGTAATAAATAAGTTGTGTATGTGTGTTAGTAATGAACTTATGTTTTGTTGTTCCATGTTGAGTTGTCTTGGAAGTCCAAGTTTGAATTTCTGGGCATTAAGAAAATGTTGCCTGAACCAAGTATCTCTATTGATAGTGTCTCTGTTGGTTTGGTGAGTGAATAGTGGTGTTGGGCTAGTTGTGGGCCTTAGAGAGTTATTACATAGTTTTTGGGCCTCAAAGTGGTAAAAGTGTAAGTTGAGCCTTAATAAGCCTAAGGTCCCTCTTGAAGCCCACAAACCCTTTTAAGACACCAAGTCTCTTCCCCTTTCATTTTGTAACTTCCAAGTCTTAAACACGCTTAAACTCTCTCTAATCCTACTTCTTCAAATTCCCATGAGTAAAACAAGGATTTTAGAGCAAAACTCCATCCCTTGGCATATGTGAAAGTTTGTTCTTCTCCTTTGAGACTTCTTTCTCCCTAAATTTGGCTTTAAGGTGCCATCTTCATTCTCTCCTCTTTCACAAATTCAAGTGCTTGGAGGCTCTAAGAGGAAAGGTAAGCTTATAATTGCTTGTTTTTTGTTTTATGATTGTTGGTGTGTTGATATGTTGCCTTAGATTGGTTAAAATTTGGATTTATGTTGAGTTGTGGTGAGTTTTTGATGAAATGTGGGTTTGAGGAGAATTTGTGGATGGATGATGAATGGATAATTTTGGTTGCTCCTTGATGTTGAAAACATGTTTTAAATGTTGAAATGTTTTTTGGAAACCTTTTTATGGACTTGTCTTGAGTTGGAAAATTGAAAATGGAATTTGGGGAAGAAAAAGTTGTTTCGCATACTTGATTTTGCAATTTTTGCTGAGCGAGAGTCTCATTTCGTTGAACGAAAATGACAAAGGCATAAAGAGTGCTTTTTGTTGAGATTTTGCTAAGCGGATCATAAATTTGCTGAGTAAAAACTCAAAATGTTGAATAACTTGTTTTCTCCTCGTTTTTGCTGAGCGAATCAAAGGTTCGTTGAGCGAAAGTATCCCTAGAGATAAACATAGTTTCTATCTCATTTTCGTTGAGTGAGTGAAATGGGCTCGTTGAGCAAAAAACATGACATGGTGTACATCCACTAAGCGAGCCAAAAGCTTCACTGAGTGAATGGACCCTTGGGTGTTAGAGATCTTTTCTGCCTCATTTTTGTTGAGCGAGTGGAGGTCTCGCTAAGAGAAAACAAGTCAAATGCATTTCTCTATTTTGGATCTTAATTGATTTTCTAGTTAAAAAATGAAATGTTTTCCTCTTAGAGACAAGAGAAAAGAGATAACAAATGGATTATTTTCTAAAATATTTAAAAAGGGTATTTTAATATTTTTTTCAAAAGTCTCATTTGGGAATGATGAAAAGAGATTTAATTTAAATATGACTTCCTTAGGCTAAGAAAGAAAATGATTTTGAAGGATAGAAATGGAACCTACAGTGCTATCACTAGTTAAACCTCCAAACATATGGATCCTCTGCGTAAAGTGCCATGACTTGTGCTAAGTATTGTGTTGAGTGTCAATTGAACCTCCATGTGGATGATTGTTTACTGGAGTGCCACGATTTGCACTTGGTACCGAGGTCATTTATCTATTAAGAGGATATTTGAAAACATATGTAAAAAAAGAATCAAAAATACTTTTGAATGATGTTGAGTAGTTCAATCTTGATAGGTTAACTCGTTGTTATTGGCCATGTAGTGTTGAATTGAGCCTACATGGTGTTATTGTGTTGTTGTTGGCCATGTATGGTGTTGAATTGAGCTTGCATGGTGTTGTTGACCATGTGTGGAGTTAAATTGAGCTTACATGGTACTGTTGATGATTGATCATGATTGGTTGACATTCATATGGATGTTTAGTTGATTTGGGTGGTACATGCATTCATGCACAAGTCCGCAGTTGTAACTATGTTTTGCGCAGGCACGTAAGTTGGCTGGTTAACTAGAGCTGATGCCCAAACATGACTTCTAACCTAGTGTCAAAAGGTTGGTGGGGGTCATTGCACCTAGGGCCTGGGGGATAAGTAGACGGGCAATTCCACTGGGAACCAAGGTCGTTGCAAGCCTTATGTCATGGTGAGCCACTACCCATGTATATCTATCCTGATTCACCACTTGATCTTATCCATTGATTAGAGCTACAGTGTTCCCCAATAATGGTGGATGGCACTATGTTAAGGAACATGTCTGTGCTGGTAACTCAAAATGTTGAAAATCTCTTATGAGTATTGTCAACATGTATGGCATGGTTGTTGATTGGTTGAGTTGTATTGTTGTCATGCATGGTTGAATTGATTATTAAATTTAAATTGTATGAATGTTTATAAATACTTATGGTGAATGGTGTATACTTGCTCCCTGTTGGTAAATTGCATGGAATAAGTATGGAATTACCTGTTGTCCATTCTCATTGATTATATGATATGTTGTTTTTATGTAACCTTACCCTTGCCTTGTTATTGTTGTTGTTTGATTATGATGGTCATGCGTTGAAGTGGGAGCAGATGTTGAGGCTTCTAAGGATCTAGCTGCTTATAGTTGTGTAACGCTTAACTGCTTTCAGGATGAGTGACTGTCCCTACAAACTAACATAAAACTTTTCAGCGTGCTTTGTCCTCACTCACACGCTTCTTGGGAAACTTGCCAGTAGGTCACCCATCCCTAAATTGCTCCAGGTTAAGCATGCTTAACTGTGGAGTTCTTAAGTGATAGGCTATCGAAAAGTAGATGCATCTTGTTGGTATAGGTAGCACTTATTAATTCCTTTAAGCTATCCTCAACTGTACAGTCCCACACCTGCACAGCCTCTGGATCCCTTTCATTTAGGTGTGTATTCAATTCATTCATGTACCCCTCCCGCTTAAAAGCCTGCCAGGAGCTCGCTCATTGCCCGTGCCTCATCTCTTTTGCACCGACAATCACTCCCCTGCCCTCGTCAGCGCCTGGATGTTACATGCCCACCAGCTTCCGCTTGGTTCGTCCTCGAACCACACCGTACTGGAAGAGAGGCCTTGCTCTAATACCACTTTGTAACGCCTGGCCGCTTTCAAGATGAGTGACTGTCCCTACAAACCAACACAAGACTTTTCAGCGCGCTTTGTCCTCACTCACACGCTTCTTGGGAAACTTCCCAAGTAGGTCACCCATCCTAAATTGCTCCAGGTCAAGCACGCTTAACTGTGGAGTTCTTAAGTGATAAGCTACCAAAAAGTAGATGCATCTTGTTGGTATAGGTAGCACTTATTAATTTCTTTAAGCTATCCTCAACTGTACAATCCCACACTTGCACAGCCTCTGGATCCCTCTCATTTGAGTGTGTATTCAATTCATTCATGTACCTCTCCTGCTGGAAGCCTGCCAGGAGCCGCTCATTACCCGTGCCTCATCTCTTTTGCACCGGTGAACACTCCCGGCCCTCGTCAGCGCCCGGGATGTTACAAGTTGAGGGTGAAGATGCTTGCTTGAAGGCAACGAGATGTGATGAGTCACATTTCTTTTTGAGTTCTCACTACAAGAAAAATGACTTATACCTACAGATGCTTTTACCTACGGACATGAGTGGCTATAAGTAAAACCCAAAAATACTTCTACATATGGATGTTTAGTGTAGGTAAAACTCAAAAACTTATACCTACAACTACTTGCTGCAGGTAAAATCCTAAAAGACTTCTACCTACAAAATGCTTAGTGTAGGTAGAATCTCAAAAGACTTGTACCTACCTCCATTTGGTGTAGGTAGAATCCCAAAAAACTTTTACTTACAAACATTTGATATAGGTAAAACCCTTATTAATAAGTATTTTGGTGATGGCTAGTATTTTATTTAGTTTATTTACTTATTAATAATCATTTTACTAAGTTATTGGTTAGCTAGTTTATTAATAATCATTTTATTAATAATGATTTAAAAACATCAACAATAAAAAATGAATCAGTAAAAAAAATCCTATTTTAAAAAATAAAACAAAAAAAATGATGCACCAAGTAGCTATTTTAGATTTATATTCCAAGCCCATATTCTCATCGTAGCTAGCCCAACTCTTTTTGTCCATTTTTCTAATTTGGTACTCCATATTCTATTCCCATGCTTATTTTGCACAGAGATGTTTGGGTTTATGGGTTCCAAAATCTATTTTCGTTTCTCTCTCTATTCTCTACACACTCACTTCACTAAATTTTTAGGTATTTGAATTTCTTTTCTCCTTGCTCACATTTTGAATCTCTTTTTCCAAATCTTTTTACGTTTGAGCTGAGACCAATTATTTTAAGCTGAATCTCTTAATGCAGATTGATACTATTTGAGTTGAGCTCAGTTGTTTCATTTCTATTAGGGCTCGTAACAGGTATTTTGACTTTGTTTGTGTTTTCTCTAATTATGGTTTTGATTGGTCTATATCGATTAGTTTTAATGTCAATTGATTGTACTATTAATTGGTTTTGATTGGTCTGTGTCGATTATTTTTATAGATATGTTGTCATCTTATATCATTTTAGATAGCCATTTCAAAAGTAAACTAGATAAGTTATAAGGCTCGTGGGGTAGACTTCGTACTCACCCAAAGGGCCCTGTACAGTCCACCTTCCTTGATGCTTGGTCATACTGTGCTATTTATTTGTTGTTTCATGTAGTAATATAATTGTCGTATGACATATTCAACATAAAAGCTTTATGATCCCAAGCTTTATAATCTTTACCCATCCTCAATGAGATATTAATTTTTGCAAGGAAGTCACTGCCAGTGTCAAGTATAGGACTTAACCTTGTGAATACCAACTTAAATTACTAATTAGTTTGGTAGAGTTTAAAAAAACTGATTTGTTAAATAAAAAGATTCAAAAATTGTCCTGCACTGACTAGGCACAGGCGATTAGAAGAAGAGATAAAACCAGTGGTAGATAAGCTCAAGTGTCCTACCATAAGCTTGTATTCCCCTTATAGTAGTATTCAGTAGGATAAATGAAGTAGTGAGTGGTCAGGCACAATATGATAAACATTTAGCTATAAACATTACTTCATTATTGAACTCCTCTAAGCCTTGACTAGAAAAATTTGAGAGCCTTTTGATTGCAATTTGTCTTACACTGGTAAAATTCCCTGATAAAAGTTTGCAATAAGTAAAAGCATATTGAAAAATGATAAAAGTAAAGAATGTATAGCATAAATTCAAATCATTAAAACCTTGTAAACAGTACCAAATCCTCCTTCCTTTAGTTCAAATGCTTTTGAAAAGTTATCAGTACTTTGTAAAATTGTGGTTAATGGGATTATGGCAGGTCTGTGGTCCATGTTTCCTCAGTTTGAATTCCTCAGTATAATTGCAGGAAATTACCTTTTCTAACTCTTCTCTTGTACCAGAAGCGATATACATTGAAGCATACTAGAGTTATTGATCCCATCACACTGAAGCTAATGATAAAGATTTTTGACCTCTTATTACCCCCATGTTTAGATGTGACAGTATAAAAGAAGAATGATTAATTTTTTAAACTTACAATAAAAGAAAATAATTATTATTACAATAAAAGAAGTCAAAAAGTACTATTATAGGATTCAGATTCACCTGTTTGTGAATTTGGCACAAGAACTGTAGATGTTTGGGAACTTGTGCTAATATAGCCTCCAAACACTATCTGCACGCTTCATTTGTGAGATCTCTACTACAATGCACCATGCCATACCTTCGCTAAGTTGAACTCAAACGAAAGCCACCCATATAGTACAACTAGTTGGTCTCCTTAGTAGCTTTTCTGATCAAACTTCTCACAAAATCCTTGCCTTTCTGAATCTCTGCCATGTTGAATCTATTTTTTGTTCCAAAACCATGCCATGTTGGGTATGTTAGAATTTTCCCAAAGAAGCTCTCATTTGAATACCTTAGAATGCATTATTCAGTCCACATCATAGTAAATACCCTATTGGGGGCAACGCTTAGTGCATAGTGGAGAGTGAGTGATGAATCATGAATATTTTAACTAAAGTGTTGTGAGGTGAGTATAGTAAGTAGAAACTTACTTGACTCCAAAGTCCACCTTTCTTGGACCTGTTTCTTTGTACTTAGTCAGGAGACACCAATGTCTTGCTATCAATTTTCTTAGTTGGAAAGATATGCTTGAGGACTACATTATTAACATGCTTGAATTGATTCAGGTTCAAAATAAACCTTTATAAGTTTTTTTTTCATTTTATTTATTGTAAAATTTTATGTTTGCAATATGTCTAACAAAATGGTCTTTTTTTGCTAATAATAATCATAATAAGGTAAGTTTCGGTTTGTTCCTGAATTGACTGAACAAACAAAGCAAGCACTAAAGGATAACATGAGTATGAAGTGGAGACAATTTAAGTATGATTTGAAATCAAAAGGATATGATGAGAGTAAGACCGAGGAGGAAATGGTAGCCTAAATCCCTGATTTAAGGGTTGATCCTTCTCAATATCAGGATTTAGTACATCATCGGTGTTCTGAAAAAGAATAGGTATATGTATAATGTCATTAACTGTTGGTTAACATAACAATTATATATTATATGCTTATTTTTATGTACTATTGACTTTTTATATTTATTGGTTATAGAAAATAAGTGACATCAACAAAATGAATCACTCAAAATATGAGGACTTACATTGCATGGGAACTAAGAATCTTCTAAGACTAGTTCATGAAATGGTTTGTGTCTTTATGTATTGTTTCTTATCATGTCCTTTTCAGTGTTATTTATTTATTTATTATTAGTAGCTTAGTATAAATAGGATGGTTGATATTTTTGTAACTAATGTTAGACAACAAAGGCTAAAGGAGTGCAACCTTCTCGAGCACAAATTTATATTGGCACTCGAACTCAAAATGATGGAAGCATTGTTACCCAAAAGGCTGCTACTGTAATTGTAAGAATTTCAATTTATGTACTTATTTGTTTTATTAGTTTCTTTGTTTTTTACTGAATGTTTAATTTTGTCTTAATGCTATTGTTGGCTTATGTAAAATGGATGTCTTCTACCACATTACTAATTTAATATTCTATAGTCTATTTTCTTGGTCAGGAACATTTTAGCCTTCAAATGCAATTCTCCTTTAATTAAGGCAAGGCCTAAGTCTATCTGCACGCCCTTCACAAGATAAAGACACGCTATTCATATAAGTGTAGTTGCATAGGAGAAAGTAGCTCTTTTTGTGGTGAGGGGTTACACGGTACATTTTTTGTGAGTAAGCTAGCACTATTAATGAAAGGGACCCTTACCAAGAGTCATTTGCGTATACTCTACAGAAAAGAAAAGGTAAATTTTAAAAGCTTATGTAGCACAAGGATTAAACTCTTCTTGTTTGTTTGTGAGATTGAAAGTTGAGAAAAAAATATATAGCTTGTGATGCATGCATGTGACTAATTAGATAATATCTGGGAATGATTTGACTAATTAGATAATAATTCAGCTATGCAAATGCTACAACTCAAATTCTTTTTGTGGCTCATCTAATGACTAGGGTCTTTTTGACTAATGAGCATGCATGCAAAAAATTATTATAATGAAAAGCTCTCCCATCCTTGCATTTCTGTTATTGGATTAGATTGTATGTTATCACCCCTTTTTTTAGTGCAGGGTATTTTGACAATTTATATAGAGAAGAAAACTAATCATTTTATCTATATATTAAACCATGTTATATACTTAGTTGTAAAGTGGTAACCAATAAGGGCATTTGGTCAAATGTAAAAGTGGGAGACCTTAATAAATGAGGATTGTCATATATAGTGGAAAATGCTTACGTTACTAAGGGGAAAAATTATTAGTTTGTAGACAGTATAAATAGTCAAAATAATAGAGATATGTTATTATGTTTTGGCTAAGGCTCTCTTTATCATAAAAAAAATCAATATTAATCATAAATAGTTAGAATAATAGAAAGATCTTTTAAAATGATTTCTCCATTTTTGTATAGGTTTATGTTTTACTTTTATACTTATAATGATAAACATAAAAAATAAAAAAATTAAAGTATTTATTATTGAGATTATTGATGGCCACAATTTATAATCTGTTTTATCCAGGACGAACTAAAAAAACACATTGTAGAGGTAGAAAGTTCATAAAATCCACAAACCACCCAAGATTCTACAAATTGGAAAAATGATATATACTCAAAAGTTAAAGGACCTGAAAAAAGAGGAAATGTGCGTTGTCTTGGCAAGCTTCCACGACATGTAGGTTCATCTCTAAGCTCTAGTGCAGATATTAGAATTAGAAATTAGAGAATTTGCTAGGTAATCTGGTTGTTGTCCTTCAAGCGCGATTTGCAGAAGATCTACAAATTAATCAGGTTTTACAAGCTGTAGCTCAAGAGGTATGGATTCTATAATTCAACTATGTATGATATTTAAGAAAAACATTTTTTTTCTCATTTAGGTACCTGTAAATGCTTTGAATGTTTCTAGTAGTAAAAATCATGAAACTACAAGTGATCCCAACTAAGCAATATTGATATTGATGAGTTGAAATTTGATCATTAATCTTTTGATTACCAAACAATTATTTGTCATTTATATACTTAAGCATGTGTAATGAAAACTTATTACATGATATTGTGGCTAATATTCTTAAGAGTCCAATCTAATGGACCATTATTCTAATATAATGTGTCCAGTTCATTATTCAACTTCTAGTCAATTATATTTATCAATTGCAAGCCTTGTTGCTGGTGGGATATGGGAATAAATAAATGAATAATGGAATACGTGGCTAGTGCACAGTAAAATATGCAATCCATAATAATTGGTTCAGATTAATTATGTTTTTATTTAGATTGTAGACTAACATTACATTCCTAATTTCTTGTTATGCAGACAACAACTTCCAAACTTTAGTGATGTGAGGCCTCTTTTCATTAATGTTCAAGCTTGGCTTGTAATGCGTGGCCTCTTTTCATTAATGTTCAAACTTGGCTTGTAGGCTAGCCTCTCTATTACTACTCTTATCGAATTTCATGTGTTGTTGGTTAGTCTTGGTCAAATTTTGGCCCAGGCATGTGGCCAACTGGCTGGTATTTTACTATTAATTGTTTAGCTATAAATAACTAGCTATGTAGTTGACTGGTATTTTACTACAATCTTCCATATGTATGAGTATGACCTAGTAATTAAATTGGTGAACGAGACAACTTTTTTAATAATTTTTCTATCAATTGTTACAACTTCCACTTTTGGTTGTTTATGAATTTTATCTTTCACCATAGTAATTAGTTTAAATGTCATTTTGCACAAGCTAATTTAGGAACAAAAAATATCTGAATGGGTGACAAGTAGATAGTGTGGCTAGAATATTTTTTAATTACTATTATATGGTTTTTACCTATAGTTGGAGGCTGTAGGTACAAGTTAATGACTTTTACCTACAATTGGGGCTTGTAGGAGCAAGTTAGTGACTTTTACCTATAGTCGGAGGCCATAAGTACAAGTTAATGACTTTAACCCACATGCATTACAAATTGTAGGTATCACTTGTAG
This sequence comes from Spatholobus suberectus, assembly GCA_004329165.1. Classification (NCBI taxonomy): domain Eukaryota; kingdom Viridiplantae; phylum Streptophyta; class Magnoliopsida; order Fabales; family Fabaceae; genus Spatholobus; species Spatholobus suberectus. Next base: position 35,615,159 of record CM014733.1, read on the forward strand.
TGACGGTCAAATATAAATGTGGGTAAAAATATATCTGTAGGTAAAACCTATAGTGACAGACTATTAACTGTCACTATACAACCCCTCAAAGTTGACGCAAAAAAGGTTCGTAGGTCAAAGTCTATTATACATTTAGCTACAGATTTTGGACTTCTAGTGACAGTTTTTGTCCATAGGTATAGGTCATTTTCCTTGTAGTGTCTCTTTTTGGACAATTAGTGTTTTTCGTTGACATGATGTATAATGTGGCCAACTATAGGGAGTGTGTTTTTGTATCCCCTCCCCTTGTTGATGTAAACCTTGGTTTTTGGTGTTGGCACATAGGTTTTTGTGGATCTTTTGATTTGTATATTTGAACAGCTATTTTAGTTGAAATTGATAGGTCTCATATTCAATATTGACTCACATATACAAGTGGTGTTGGTTTTTAGCTGGATGATGATCGATATGATTTGCTTAAAAGTTGAAAAGTGAAAAACAAATACATGTTTTCGAAATATTTAAACATAAGATCTTTTATAAAAGGAATTTTCTCTAAGAATTAAATGGGTAGTGTTGTTCAGTAGTGGCAGTAGGTCGTTACATCCTCCTTCTTCCTCTTTCCTTTACGATTATGCTAGTGGTGGAGGGCACCTGCAAAGACATTCTAATGCTTAAGTTAGCAAGGGTGTGATTAGGGTTGTAGGGATTTTTGTCAGATTAGGTTAGAGAGTGTGTACCTAAGTGGTTGATAAAAGCGGACAGAGATTCCCAAGTTACCTAATTTACTAGTCATAATGACAATGATTGTGATTCATAGGATCTAATATAGCCCCGTTTCCTAGTTTCCTTATTTACATCCAGCCAAACTATGCTCGAGTATATCACTTGGGTCAGTTCCCGAGGTGGTTGCTCGGCTTTTCTTCAGTTTTGGCCAATTGGATAACCAGGCCGAAACCAGCCGATACAAGAAGGATGTTAAATTGACTTTTATAACGACTTTTACCATGGAGGCATAGTATGTTGCTTGCTATGAAGCTATTTGTTAGGCCACATGTCTAAACATAGTTATTGCTTTCATATTGTTGAAAGCATCTCTATTGTGACATGTGTGTGACTAGGGATGTAAACGAGTCGAGCCGAGCTGAGCATTTAAAGTTTAAGCTTGGCTTGTGGAAAAAATTAGTTGCTCAAGTTTGGCTCATTTATTTAAACGAGCTTAATTGTTGAGCTTGGCTTGTTTAAAAAATATAAGGCTTAAGCTTGGCTTATTTAGCTCATTTATAACTTATTATTTTTGTTTTATGAAAAAATCTTACATTTTTTAATTTTATCAATTTAATATTTAATAAAAATTTAAATAGTATATGATAATCTACAAATAGAAATATGTGCTTAACATGTGGCATATGAAACTCAAACATTCTAGACTATTACATTTTCATAATCCAGTAAATAAAAAATTTATAGCTTCTTGGCTAGTATAAAAAAGAAACTTCACAATCAATTTATTACTCTCAACAAAGTTCTATATATTTCCCTAATGAATATATAAATAGCAAAGGATAGTGAAGTTCACAATCATCAATTTAAATAAACGAGCTATTCACGAGCCATTAGTGTTGAGCTTATAAAGCTTAGGCTTGATTCATTTACATAATCGAGCCAAATTTTAAGCTTGAGTTTGTTTATTTAATTAAACAAATGAGCTTGAAGGGGAATTTAACTAGTTAAGCTTGAATAGTTCACACTCCTAGTTGTGACAATATTACTGTTGTGTATTTCTCTCAAAACAATAGGAGCTTTTCTCATACAAAGCATTTTGATATCAAGTACCTATTTGTCATAGAGAACATTCTAGATTTTTATACTCTAATTGAGCATCTTGCCATAGAGAACTTGTTGGCAGATACATTAACTAAAGGCTTAAGTGTTGGAGCTTTTTAGAAACATGTAGATTAAATGAGTTTGTTAAATCTTTTGATATATTGGGTTAATAGGAGTATGATATTATGTATTTTTATTTTTCATTATGTATATATAGGTTGATTCCATTTTATTATCATATATCTTACAACATTTTCAAATGCTTGGACCATTTTTGGCTTGCACATTTCTCTTAATAAATTATATTTTTCCATACTCATTACTCTTATGTGAAACGTGAGTATTTTACATGTATGATCTATATCTTTATCTGATACTATTTCTACAATGTTCAAGCAAGCGTTTCTTACACAGTTGATTGACATGTGCTTTAACCATAGTTATTATTCTAGTCTTAATAATTCTCATATTTCAATGATTGACTAATGCTATTAAGCGGGTGAATGTTTAGATGAACACATATCAATCATCATTGCCCTACAATGCATATTGTCTTGCCCTTCCCAACACATTATTCTATGCTTCAATTCTCGACACAAATAGAAACTGTGACACCCTTTACCGCAAAACTAATTATTAAATAAATATTACAAAAATATAATATACTCTTTATTTGCAAAATAAAACAGTAATTTAGAATCTTTCTCTTCACACGGTAAAGGACATCACATGTACAACTCACATTTAGTAAAACTCAATAAGATACTTTACTGATTAATCAAAAGATGGTGGCCCACAATTGGCCATACAAGTCTTTGGAAAATAAACCAATTTAAAGAAGTAAAATTATTAATCTAAAGTTCAAAAGCTAAAACAATAAATAACTAAGACCCCAATGTCACATTACTACAGAGTTGACAAAACCCAAAGATACTATAAAATAAACTACAATGAGGCCAATGCCTCTATTCTAAGACTTCTCCTTAAGGTCCTGTTAGACGTCACCTATATCATAAACATAAACAGAAACACCAAAAAACAAGGGAGTGAGATATATCTCACATCATGCTCAAAGTATGATAATGGACACAAATAGAATACATATCACATACATAATCAAAATAACATTAATTTGCAAGGATCAAAGCACACAAACATAGGTAATGCAATACCTAGCTTCTACTTCACATACACATGTGGTACCAATCTAAGTTCATATTGAAAGTGGACTAAGAGTAAGTGCACGACCATAAGAAGTGCCATCAGTACCGATGCCTTTGGCTTTTGCATCTTCAACTAGTATAATATTTCCCGATAACTAGTCAGGGTTACCCAACTTTGCCAGTATGCTCCGGCTCCATGGGATCAGAATAGTCCATTGGAGTTTCCACATCAGGTACCACCCCCAAGGCTTAAGGTTACTTTCTTTCTCCACATGATTCAATGTCATAATGCATGGTCATATACAATGCTTACAGCTTTTCATAAGCTTTTATCATGGAACATTGACACAAGTTCATATCACACTTAGCTTTCTCAAGGTAAATAACAATCACAAGATATAAACTCAACAAGGCATCCAAGCAATGGAAATCATACAACAAATAGACATAGAAGATTAACAACATCAACTTAAGGTCTTAGTAGATCACACTTAATGCCAAAGGATTGGCACTTGGCACCATTCAAACAGGAAATTCACTGTCACTCTCACGCTCAGCGCCAACTTTCTAGCACTCAGTGCCAAACCTCCAAAGGACCAGGGTTGCTCCCTATCTCTCCCATGCTCAGCGCCAAACCTGCAGAGACTTTCTGTCTTTCTCACACTTAGCACTAAATCGCCATTTTGCAGATTGCGAGGGTTTACAAAACGTGTAACCCACGACTTTCTTTGGCTTCTAAACGCTCCAAAACTAATTAAATTCTTAATCACTTCTTCTACCTTGATAATTGGTTAATCTAATCTATAAACTCCTTACTCACTCACAATCTCCTCAAAACCGTTAAATCTCTAACTTAAGCATAAAGGCAAAAGTGAAAGCAATCCATGACAGTCCATAATAAATTAAACATAAAATTTCCATAAAACACATCAATGATTTGGGGAAAATCGCATTCCCCTTTGCACACACACAATCATACAATTCACAAACAATTGGGGTTTAAGGTCAACCCTTTATCCATGACCAAAGCCATACCCATGAGCGAGATAACTCATTCCCCCTTACCTTGAAAGAGGCGATCTTCGGCAAGAGGATGCAAATGGTGCAGTAGCGTCTTTCTACGGTTCCTTACTTCTTGATTGCAACGGCTCTAACGGCACGGTATCCCCAAAGAGGCACAAGAGAGAGAATGAGGAAAAAGGGTTAGGTTTTCAAGAAACCTAAGGGACTTTTAAAGCTAACTTTGTGCTTATGAAAACTAACCCAAGACAAAGGTCTTAAAACTTTTAAAAACATTCTAATTATAAAATCTCATTTAAAGGCCCAACATATCTTTTTCCTAAAATATCATTTTATTAAAAATAAGGCAAGCAAAATAATAATAATAATAATAATAATAATAATACATATTAATTAAAAGGAAAACATTTGTGTTACAGAAACTTTTTACTTCTTCTTTTTATCCAAATTCACGTATATTGTGTGTTGCTAGCAAGTTGAGGGAACGTGTTCTCGATCTCTCTTTCACATATTGATGATTTGTATATTGCGATTTGCGTTTATGTATGATTTGGGTGTTTTTATATTACTTTAAATCCATTTGATTTAACTCTTATATAGTGAGTATAGGTAAAATAATTAAGGTTTAATTACTCATTTAGTCCCTATACTTACACCATTTTTATATTTTGGTCCCTATACTTAGAAACTACTTGTTTTAGTTCCTACAAATGTATTTTTGATATCGTTTTGGTCCTTACTATCAAGTGTGTCTTAACTCTATTAGGTAAAATTGCCACATAATGGAAATTGGCAGTGCAAAACAACTATGACACTCGTTCACATTGGACACAATCCATACTTATTTGCTTTATTAATTAGTTATCAATTTTACGTTAATGAAAATATGAGTAAAACTTTTTCATTTTATTTTACACTCGATGGTTTTTTTGAAACCTTTAAAGTAGAAAAACTGTAAGTAAAACAAAATTTGGAAATGAGAGTAAAGATAAGAAAATGAAGTCTATTATATATGTGTTAATAATGTACATCATAATTACTGAAATACACATCATTAACTGAACTTAACTAAATTCATAGAATTGAATACAAAGAAAGCCAATGGAATACAAGGAAAATCCAGACATTGCCTACCCTACTAAATATAGCCAAAAGGGTCCTACATTAGAGTAGTGTTTATTTACCCTATCCTATCCCATATATAATCCAAAGAAGTAAGATTCTTAGTCTTCATCAATCGGAGTAGTCTTTGGATCATCTAGTACAGCATTGAGGCGTGGGCATTACCACCATCTAGGAAAACAATCACATTTATAGGAAATTTGTAATTTACTAATAAATTTTATTTACTACCTTAAGTACCTAATTAAACTTCTAATCTTATTTAGTGAAACCTTAAAACTAAATACTTCATTATTGAGGAACCCACATTACTTAAGTAATTAGTCAATAAAATTCTACTTTAGCTTAACTTAGAATCTTAAGTACTTAATAAAGAATTGAACTAATTAATTGAAATTTTGAAATAAAACCTAATTTTCTTTTAAGTTTCATAGTTTTATTTTAATGTTCTAAGATTATTCTATCAATTTGAATAAAATTAATCTAGATTAATTTTTAAGACTTAGAAATTAAGAAGTACATTCTAATTTTCAATTTACTAACTTACTTTAAACTTAGAATACTAGGATAGTCTTAGAATAAATAATTATAATTTCAATTCCAAGTACATGCCTACCCTACTAAATATAGCCAAAAAGCTTTTATTAGTAAATTTTTCATCATCTTCCTCCACCATAAAAAGAAACTGTGAGCCTTATGTAGGTGAGAATAAACCTTAATTTTTTTTTCTTTTGCTAGAATCTTTACAATCCATCATCTCCAAATCAATACTAACTTCAATTACTATATATTATTATGGAAATAAAAATTCCAGCAGATCATAACAGTAAGAAAAAGTTTCAATCTCCCCTTGGTAAATTGAAAAAATTGTGAGCTTCAAAGGGAAGAATCAAGGTTAATTTTTTTTTTCTATTTCTTCCTATTACAAATCCTTCATCTCCACTTCAAAATCAATCAAGACCCATTCTTAAATTCAATTTACAATAGCCACAATATAAAGAATTATACACCAACATATCCATCCTCAAGCTCAACAACAACAACAATGAAATAAATAAGAATCAAGATTCTACAACAATGGATTTAGGAAAAAAAAAAAAACCCTTCCTACCAACATGTGAAAATGACTAAAAATTTAGAACCAACCTCACTCCCCCCATTATCTCAATGGAAGTTGGTGATAAGAAGAAGAGAAGTGGTAGAATGGTGGATCCAAGGTCTTTTTTGGTGGAGCTTAAAGGTGGGTCTTGAAGAGGATGAGTAGTTATGGAGTTATGGTGTGGGAATAGAGGTAAAAGAATTTTGATGATGGAGTTGGTTGGAGAATGGTTTGGCTAGTACAAGGGTGAAGGGAGGTGAGAAAATATGTCCAAGTTGTGGTCAATTTATAGAAGAGGAGAATGGTGGGGTGTCCTCCTTGGCGATGTCATTTACATGACATCATCTTGGATGATATCACCATTTAAGGACATGTGCTAAATATGCATATTCAAATTGGTCCTTGGCTTTGTAGAGGTTTCTTTGCATTGCCATGTAGACATTTTCTAAGTCTCTATGTTCAATTTTAATTTTATCGGTTAATTCGCCTCTTATCGCTTAAACTTAAGTAAATCAATTTTAATATCAAATTAGTGAATTTTTGTGTGAAACTTGATATACACATATTATTTCTCATTTAAGATTAATTCTCAGAAATAAAAATTATTTTTATTTTGAATTTTTACTTATTTAATTAGTATTTTTGAGTTAAAAATTCATATTAAATCCATTTTAACTCAATAAATGCTAAAATCTTTATGAAAATTATAAAATCAAATTTCTCACCTAAATATGTACTGACAATGTCATTTTTACTATTTCTAGATGTCAAACCAATATTGGTTTGACTTAGTAGACAACTAGGGACATTTTTGTCATTTTATACTGAAATTTCAGAAAACTTTTAAAGTTATATTTTAATATATATGACATGATTTCAGACTCAGAATGATATTTTATTGTCAATTGAACTTTCTCCTCATGTCAACCCTTTATGTTGAGAAATTAGGATGTAATTGTCATTTTTTTTCATTTCTTTAAGCTCCAGCTTCGAAAAATTATTAAAATTCATGATTAGGTAGTTCTTGAAATTCTGAACACAAAAGTGGGAAATAAAATTTTGATATTCCTTCTCGATTTTTCAAAAATAGATCTACAAATATTAGAAAACAAATGCAAACTAAAGTAGAGGTGTTACAACTACACAAATTTTCTAGTGGTTATTAAACTACTACAAATTGGTCTCATAAAATTAAAAATTCATAAAATTTGTGGTGGTTTTACACCATAAAAAAATTTGTGGTAGATTTACACGGCTAATTTTCATTTTGTGGGGTGTAACCTAATAGAATTAAGACACACTTAACGGCAAAAGCCAAAACGATATCAAAAATACATGTGTAGGGGACTAAAATGGATAGTTTTTAAGTATAGGGACCAAAACATAAAAATAGTATAAATATAAGGACCAAATAAGTAATTAAACAATAATTAATCTCATTTGTTAATAAATAATAAATGATTAATATAGCAATGCATTGATGATTTATCATGCATTTACACATAATATAGACCATTAATTTTCTTATTAAATTACTTACTTTACTTTCTTAGGTGAGTTACTTATTCTGGAGGAACCAAATTAAAAAAAATGATTTTTGAGATTTGAAATGTTCATGTTTATATTTCTAGTCCTAGACATGTAATTATGTTAGATGTTTAAAAAAGAACTTTGTCACCCACATTATCCTATTTGATTCGAAAAGAATTGCCTCCTATGAAAGATATATAGTAAAAAAAAATTAAATCAAGCCTATTTATCTGAGAAGTTCGAGTATTTTAGCGTAATCTTTTAAATAATTACAAATATTATTCTTAATTTTTAATTTTAATTTTAAATTAACAATTTTTCTTTATTGTCAACATCCTTTTGACTTTTTTATTTTTTTTAATATTTTAGCGAGATAGTACAGCTGGGTTCTCCATTTATTTTAAAAAATTGCATACTGACAGCAGCGGAGGTTTCAGTTTTTCATTCAGCACACAATCTTCATACGCTGTCTTCTCGCGCTTCGCGGATTACCCCAAGGAACCAAGCGCACTCAGCGAGAGCGAAATCGCTAACAACGGATACTCGAACGCGATGAAGGTTCTGATCAATCCCGAACCGTTTCTCTCACCAACGAACTCCATTTTCCCCAACAACCCTCGATACTCCACTCGGTTTCAGCTTCACCCGTTCCCCGAACTCCGTCGCCAGCGCTGGATCGGGCGAAGGCTCTCTTCGACGCCGCCGAGTGCCACGTTGGATTCGGCCACCGTCGAGCAATTCGGGATTCCCGAGTTCGACGTTCGAAATCCGGCGTTGTCGTCGTCGTATCGCAGTTCGGCATTGCCCAGGCCCAACCAGATGGTGCTGGAGGCCCAAGCTAGGGTTTGCACCGGCCCAACCCAGACTCGCCCCCTCGACGAACAGCAAGCCTTCAAGGTCTTCGACACAATCCTGAGATCAGGTTCCTCTTTCCTTCATGTCACATGTTATTGATAGTTTTGACTTTCTAAAGTGAGAGGAGAATACTTTATGAACAAAGTGTAGTGATAATTGTTTGATTAGAAAATGAACGGTTGAAATTTTGACAATTTGCTATACTTGTTTTTATCACAAACGCATATGTTTGATGACTTTTTCATCAATGATTATAGTTACACTTTGTCCTCCAAAGTATGTCTCTCAGCTTACAGGACTTAACTCTGTTAGTAGTCAAGTGCCATGTTGCATGGATAAGGAACAATACCATTTCTCAATACGATAATGAATTAAAATGCACAGTCCATATTAAATAAAATATAACTATATTAATTCTTATATTTTATTAATTTATTTTTCTTTATTTCCTTATTTTTTCTTAATATAATTTATATTTATAGTGATTTGTCATCATTATTATATAATTACTAGTATTTAGTCTCTTGCAAAATTTATTGAAAAAGCATTATCGTAGCCAAATTTAAATGATAAACAACAACAACAAAGCCTTATTTCACTAGGTGAGGTTGGCTACATGGATGCCATTAGGCTTGGTAAAAGTTATATAATTCAAGTTATGATAATAAATCTGTCTCTATATAAAAGAAATATATCTGACGGATTAGAATATAAAACATCTAGGTTCTGATACGTAAGCAGCTGTATAACACGCATATCAGTATTTGGTATATGTCACCAATTTTGAAGTATCCATGCATCAGAGGTCAAGTGTTTGTAACCATAATCAAATTTGAACCCTTCCATCTAGGTTTTGTTGGAACGAGTTAAGGGTTTAAGAATGAAAGCCTTAAATCATATGTCATAGATTATTTTGTTGAAATATTTGCTTTTCTTTATGAACTTTTTGAGACAGTTTTTGAAATAAAGTGAAACATATTGTTCTAAGATCTGATTACTTTGTATTTAATCTTAGTTAGGGGAGAAATGAAAGGTGAAGATGAAGTTTCTAAAGCACAACTTGGGGCATTTTTTGCGGGGATGACAATCCGTGCAAATGCATTTCCTGAGGCGACGCAATGGAGTGAAGGGGAAACACGTGCAATGAAGACATTCTGGCCACTTCTGGTTAGAGTGCTTCCGCCTGATGTGATATTCATTGCAGACCCAGAAGGGTTGATGATGGGTGTGGGAAGTTCAATTGGTCCACAATATGTTGGCAATGGCACCAACGAGATGCGGTTGGTTGGTGCTCTTAGGGAGGTGTTGGCTGGTGGCCATCTTGGATTTGAAGAAGTGCAAGGAGTGTTAAAGGATGTTCTTCCCTTCCAAGAGGGAGATGAAAAGCCTCAGGGAGTAAGCGAGGCTTTGCTTTCTGCATTTTTAATAGGTCAACGCATGAACCGTGAAACTGACCGTGAATTAAAAGCATACTGCCTTGCATTTGATGATGAAATTGGTATGAATTTTAATTTGATTATTCCATTTTGTTCTTTTTAAGTGTCACGATTAGAATGCTTTTGTTGATATTTTTGTGAGTTGATTCTCAGGCCCACCTCCTGTTGCTGATGTCAAATCATTGACTCATTATGGTGAACCTTACGATGGTAACACACGCTTCTTCAGGAGTACGTTATTTGTTGCTGCTGTTAGATCTTGCTATGGAGAATCTTGCTTGCTTCATGGTGTAGATTGGATGGCACCTAAGGTGTGTGAATTTTTCCAAGTGTTGGGTGTTTTGGTTGTTTAAGCAGAAAACTAAGATGAGATGCTTATTAATGATCATGATGTTTTTGAAATTCTATCCTTGGAGTTGATTAAGTGTATTACTGAAGTTAATTTTCTCCTCTGAATTTCTATCCTTTGATATTTTATCCACTTTCATATTTCATGTAGAATTGTACTCTATTTCTTGAGTAAAATATTTTTGTTTATTTTTTAGGGGGGTGTAACTGAAGAGCAGATGTTGAAGTTTATGGGGGCAAATATAAACTTATCCCCTTTCAAGGCCAAAAAACTTCTTGAGGTCTGTTGAAATCAAAACTGAATATCCCATATTTATTGTAATAATTATGATTTATAGGCATGTAATCTCTGATTTAGAGGAAACAATATATTCTCTATTTATGTATAATCAATGTAATAAGCCTATATAAACATACATCCGTTGTGTATTCAGACACACGGTTTCAGTCAAATATGCCTTTCTTTATTTCCTTTTGACATGGTATCAGAGCTTGACAGAGGCATCTCGTGTTTTACCCGATGGACCCACTGTCCCCAGTGATAAATTTTTTTTGCGAACCGTGTCCTCCTTCGGTTTGCTTTTCCAATCATTTTCTCTTTTTCGGTCACCAACGTCACTCTGGCGATTTTTTCGGCGACCACCCACCCCTTTTGGCTCACCTCTTGCTGATTTATGCAACCCTCCGAACCACTTCCCCAAAAGCTAGCTCACGCTCCCTCACGCGCGCCGACTTTGCCGTGCCAAACAGCATCCCAGATCGGCGCGTGAAGGCGTGTTGCGGCTTTGTTCTCGCTGTGCCTTTGTCAACTGGGTCACCCCCCCTATGCGCCCCTACCCCCCAATTTTCGTCTCCATCTGTGGCTGTTTGACGGTACTTCCTTTGCAAACCGGGCGCCTCTGGTACTGTTCACTCCGTTTTCTATATGGCTTCTATAGGTTCTACTCTACCTACGGTTGATGCACCCCTCTTCCTTGGTGCCACTGCTTCCGTTGCACACATTGGTAATTCTATTACTTGCATCTCCCATTCTCCTCTAGGTCCTTGGGTCCTTGATTCTGGCGCATCTGACCATATCTCTGGTAATCGCTCTCTTTTCTCTTCCTTTCTACCTCTGGTTTTTTACTTGTCATTACTTCTGCAAATGGTTCTCAAACATAGTCCAAAAGAATTGGCACCGCCCACTCGCTTCCCTCTCTCACTGTCGAGTCTGTTTTATACGTCCTAGATTGCCCTTTTAACCTCCTATCTGTCCATCGTCTTACCCAATCCCATGACTTTGTCATTACATTTACTAAAGATTTTGTTACCTTGCAGGAACGGACTTCGAGACGAATGATTGGCGTCGGATGTGAGTCTCATGGCCTCTATTATCTCTTCGCAACACCGCAAGCATGCTTGATCACAGCCTCTCCGCTGACGATCCATGCTCAACTGGGACATCCTGGTTTATCGAAACTTCAGCAAATGGTATCCAATCTCTCCAGGTTGTCCACCCTTCCCTGTGAGTCGTGTCAGTTAGGGAAACACACTTGTACTTCGTTTCCCAATCGCGTCAATAAACGAGCTACACGCCCTTTTGCCTTAGTTCATTCCGATGTTTGGGGTCCTTCTCGTCTTGCTACCCCGTCTGGTTTTAAATATTTTGTCACTTTTATTGATGATTTTTCTCGTTGTACATGGTTATATTTGATGAAAAGCAGGTCTGAATTATTTTCTCTTTTTGAAAAGTTTTATCATGAAATACAAACCCAATTTGGAATTCCTATACGCTCTCTTCATAGTGATAATGCACGTGAATTTTTTCTCTCATCAGTTTCAGCACTTTATGGCGTCAAAAGGCATTCTTCATCAAACATCTTGTGCTCACACCCCTCAACAAAACGGGGTGGCTGAGCACAAGAATTAACATCTCATTAACATCACTCGAACTCTTCTTCTCCACAGTCATGTTCCCCCACGCTTCTGGGGTGATGCTGTCCTCATGGCCTGCTACCTCATCAATCGCATGCCATCATCTGTCCTCAATAATCAGGTTCCCCATTCAGTTCTCTTTCCTCATTCACCACTTCATACACTTCTTCCTCGTGTCTTCGGCTCCACATGCTTTGTCCACAACCTCAATCCGGGCCTTGACAAACTCTTCGCTAGGTCCATCAAATGTGTCTTCCTGGGTTATCATCGATCACAAAAAGGATATTGTTGCTGCTCGCCGACCCTTCAACAGTATTTCATCTCTACTGATGTCTCCTTCTTGGAATCTGTCCCTTATTTTGAGTCTGCTCATTCTCCTTCTGACTTGTGTTTTTCTGTTCTTCCTGATTCCCCTACCCTTGTCCCCCTTCCTTTTGTTTCTCCGGATAACCCTGAGGTGAACCACGATGTTCCAGCAGCACCCCTGGCTGTGCAACCCCTTCACACATATCAACGTTGCCTACGCCCTACAGCAACCCTTGCGCCGGCTCTTGATGATATAATAGAGCCCATGTTGGACTCTTCCTCGACGCCATCCTCTTTACCGGATCCGGGCCTGCAACCTGACATTGATTGGCCCATTGCTCTTTGAAAAGGTACTTGTTCTACTCGCAACCCTTCTTCTCACTATGTTATCCTTAGTTATCACCGTGTTTCTCCGTTGCATTATACTTGCCTTTCTTCTATGTCTTTTGTGTCTATTCCTAACTCTCCAGGTGAAGCCTTATCTCACCTTGAGTGGAGGCAAGCAATGATTGACGAGATGTGTACTCTACAGAGTAGTGGTACCTGAGATTTGGTTCCTCTCCCTCTTGGCAAATTTGCTGTTGGTTGTCGTTGGCTATACACACTTAAAGTTGGCCCTGATGGAACCATCAATCGTTTCAAGGCATGTTTGGTGGCCAAAGGATACACCCAGGTCTATGGGCAGGACTACAGTGATACCTTCTCTCCAGTGGCTAAGATGGCTTCTGTCCGACTGCTACTGTCCATGGTTGCCATTCGTCACTGGCCTCTCTTTCAACTTGATATTAAAAATGTTTTCTTACATGGTAATCTTGATGAAGAAGTCTACATGGAGCAACCTCCCAGGTTTGTTGCTCAGGGGGAGTCTTCTACTATGATTTGTCGGCTTAGTCGGTCCTTGTATGGGCTTAAACAGTCCCCTCGCGCCTGGTTCGGCCGCTTTCGTACCGTTGTACAACAATTTGGTATGACTCAAAGTGAAGCTGACCATTTTGTCTTCTATCGCCATTCACTTCAGGAATGCATCTATCTCATTGTTTATGTGGATGATATTGTGATTACAGGCAGTGATCAACATGGTATCCTCCATCTGAAACAATACCTCTCCTGACAGTTTCAGACTAAAGACGTTGGTAAGCTTTGGTATTTCCTAGGTATCGAAGTGGCTCAATCCAAGGATGGTGTGATAATCTGTCAGAGGAAATATGCTCTTGACATCCTAGAAGAGACTGATCTACTAAATGCTAAACCAGTAGATACTCCTATGGAACCTAATGTCAAACTCCTACCCAATCAGGGGGAGCCCTTATCAGATCCTGGGAGATATAGGAGATTGGTAGGAAAACTGAACTATCTCACAGTCACTCGCCCTAGATATTGCCTTTGTTGTGAGTGTGGTTAGCCAGTTATTGAACTCTCCCTGCTATGACCATTGGAATGTTGTAATTCGGATACTGAAATACATTAAGAGTGCTCCAAGTAAAGGTCTCTTATATGAAGACAGGGGACATTATCAGATAGTTGGGTACTCAGATGCCGATTGGGCTGGTTCACCTAGTGACAGACGATCTACCTCTGGGTATTGTGTGCTAATTGGAGAAAACTTGATATCCTGGAAAAGTAAGAAGCAAAATGTTGTAGCAAGATCTAGTGCTGAAGCAGAATACAGGGCCATGGCTTTGGTAACTTGTGAACTCATTTGGCTGAAGTAGCTTCTCATAAAACTCACGTTTGAAGAGTCTATGCAAATGATGCTGATTTGTGATAAACAAGCAGCTTTGCACATTGCATCTAATCCCGTCTTCTATGAAAGAACCAAACATATTGAAGTTGATTGTCATTTCATCAGGGAGAAGATCGAGTCAAGGGACATTACTACGAGTTTCGTCAACTCTAGTAACCAGTTGGCAGATATCTTCACCAAGTCCTTAAGGGGACCGAGAATTGGCTATATTTGTACCAAGCTAGGCGCATATGATTTATATGCTCCAGCTTGAGGGGGAGTGTTGAAATCAAAACTGAATATCCCATATTTATTGTAATAATTATGATTTATAGGCATGTAATCTCTGATTTAGAGGAAACAATATATTCTCTATTTATGTATAATCAATGTAATAAGCCTATATAAACATACATCCGTTGTGTATTCAGACACACGGTTTCAGTCAAATATGCCTCTGTTTATTTCCTTTTAACAAGGTCCTTTTATTTCTAGAAAATATTTTGTAGCACCACCATAATGGTTTTCTCACTCTCGTCTTTTAGCCAGTATATATATAATATCTCCGTTCTTTCTTCTTGCCAGGATGATGAAGTTGGTTTTGCTTATGTAAGTCAGCGTGAAGCTCGTCCATCTCTGTATGAGCATCTCACCAAACATTTTTGAATTTTAAAATTTTGAAAGATAATTAACTTTTGTAAAGAAGTCCTGTCTGGGATACTCATCTACCTGTATACATCTGGAGTGTTATACTAAATTATATGTTCAATTACTCAATTAGTTCCTGCTCAATAGCTCAAAATCATTGAAAAAAGTTCCTATATAATTTTGGAATAATGCGTATTGCTTCTTGGTAATTAAGTTTGCTTCCTCTTTGGAGTGAAACTATTAAGGACCAAATAGGGACCATATTACCTAGTTTGAAAATTGTAGGGACTGATTTGCATTCTATGAAAACTAGAGGGACTTTATAGAACAGTTTTGAATGATAGGGACTAAATTGAATTTGTGGTAAAACTATATGGAATTATGGACTAATCCAATGTTTGGATGAGAAGAGAAAAAATGGAGAGAGGAAGAGATAGAAAGGTATGGGTGAAAATATGTGTTTGGGTGTAGAGAGAACAGGAAAGACAGAAAATTATTTTCCACTATTTTTGCTAATTAATATATTCTATTCCACTATTATCCCTATTGATGCATTTATTATTATGTTGCATTTGCACCCTCTCTTTCCTTTTTAAAATGTGAGCCAAGGGAAAATTTCTCCGTTTCTCTCCAACATTGAGAAAACTTTTTAGTAGGTCCCATCGGTATTTTTTCCCCTTCTACCCTATTTTTGTTTACCTAAACAAACAAGGGAATGTCTATATTTTCATTTTCTCTCTATCAAAACAATAGGGGTAAGGTAAATGAATATTTTAACATAAAGGGATACATACACTGACCTCTCTTGAAATTAGTGTTAACTGTTAAATACCCTTGGATCTTGCTTGATTTGGAAATTACACCAGACTCCCTTATACTATTGATAGACATTACACTTTCACCCCTTATCGCTAACGGGATTAGTCTCTGTTAGTTATAAAATGACCAATATACCCGTTTTATTAATACTCCCTGTATGAGTCAGCTCCATTTGATCTCATTGCTATTCCCTCTCTTTTTTGTAAATTCACAAACTCCTTTTTTATTTCACAGAAAGACAAGGAAAGAGAGTTTGTGAATTTAGGGAAAAAATGAGAATAGCAGTGAGATTGAATGGGGTTGATTAATAATTTAATATGGGGGGATATCGTTAAAAAAGGGTATATAAATTGTTTTATAACTCATACTAAAGGAGAATAATGCCGTTAGTGATAAAGGGTGAAAGTGTAATATCTATTAATAATATAGGGGAGTTGTGTGCAGGAATCAAGTGTATTTAATGCTCAACTCAGGGGAGGTCAACATTTAGTATGGTGTTGATATCTGTGTATAACACAATACTATTGGAATGGAGTATAGGTTAAACCTTTTTTTTTTCCTCTGCAGCTACTCTTTAATTAGGGTAAGAGAGCACATAAAGAAACGCCCTCCACTTGCAACAACTGAAAAGGTTCAGCAATATGTAAAGGTGGGATTCAGACTTAGTTTATCTTTTGTTAATTTTATTGATCTCTATTAATTTATGACAAATCTTTATTTGAATGTGTAAAGCCACCATCATACAGAAGACTCGATTCTCTGTTAACAAATTTTAAATTCACCACCCAGTAGTCTATTTTTAATTTTGGTCTTTAGATGTATCATAATTCATTATTTGTTAAAAAAAATTTATTCATAAATGATTTTACTATCACACTATATTTCCTCAGTAACATAGGCCAGTTAGTTGCGCTATAGGCCATTTAGTTGCGCACTCTATATACCATATTAACAAGTTAATAGATTTTTGCACTTGGAAGTTGCTAAAGAAATCAATAAAATAACTTTATGGTAATTTTAGTGCAATTTGAGTTTTTTAGAAGAATAATTTTATGTTGAAGAATTACTTAAATGAGTAATGAAGATTTCAACCTAAAGAATGTTAACAAGTTTATTTATGTACTTAACTCTTCTTTGATTTTGAAAAGACCAAAAGGGTGCTCTTGGTAAAAGCCTAAAATTAAAAATAAAAAACTTCTGGTTGCTCAAAGGAAATAAAGGCACTGGACTTACATATTTTTCTTCTACATCAGTACCTCACACACAGTACTCTTATATGAAAAAGATTAAATGTTGGTTTCTTCACTTTTTTAGCTAAAGACTGTGAGTACTGGAACGAATACTTGGAACTATTCTTAAAATAAAAGTAGGAAAGAAAATTTTGGTTGAATGATGTGAAATTTCGTCTGTGTGAAAAGGGGTTAGAAGGAGATTCAAAAGGACATCTGGGGAAATTATTAAAAGGGATCCCATGATAAATAATATCCCTGGGAATTTGGTTTTTAACCAAGTCCAATGGCATTGTATGATTCATATAACCGACTCACCTCGTGGGATAAGGCTATTGTTATCATTGTTGTAGTAGTATATGAAATTCTGTATTTTGAATGTAAATTTGAACTGAACTGAATAGAAGAGACCATGAGTTGGAAGCAATGTGTTTTTGTTATAAACCTGAGGTAGACCAATTGAACTGGTCTATGCAATGGGGGTGCAAAGCATGATTTCGCCTTTATTATATTTTTTTCATAGAAGTCATCATTTTCTTATGTAGTTAAAAAGGTATATTTTTCAACAGGCAAGTGGTAAGGAAGCTATTGTAGCTGGATTTTATCATGAAGGTTACGAAGACCCATTGTTAATGCTCATGAAAAGAAGGGGAGTACATTCAGGTTTGGTAGTGAAGGTTGGGATTCCACTTTTGATGCATCTCAGTCTATGAACATTTTCTATCATTTTTTTTGAACATAAAAAATATTGATTTGATTGTATTATAAACTTTTTTTTTCTTCTTTCATTAAAATTGGTTAAATAATCCTAAAACAATATATTAATATTGAAAATTGCTTAACATCTTAGCCAAACAAGCATCTTCAGGTTGATTATGCTCATATTGTAGGGAGAGGAAGGGGGGCTCTCATTGACTACAAGATTGCGATCAGTTAACACAACTAGGGGACTTCCTGTGAACTATTGTTCAGGGTTCCATGCACTTGACATTTTATCCACATCTGAACTTGGTGGTATGTATTTGATTTCCTTGTTTACTTCTATCTATTATTTATGCACTTAAATAATCACTTCATTATAATGTCCAAGTCTATAAAAATTATTGTTTTTACTTTTGTTTTCCTTTTCAAAGCAAATTGACAACACTGTCACTAATATATGCCAGTTTCTGATCAGTAAACTGATAATTCTACACTACATCATATCTTAGATTCATACTCATCAAATATTTTTATTTTATATTGCAGGAGTGACACGTCAAGGTTTTAGTCTTGAGGTCAATGCCAAGGATTATGGTTTCCAACCCACAGACACACCAAGAACCGATAGATCTGTAAAGTTCTCTAGATTTTGTGTTTTTTCTCTTTTTGATCTTATTCTATCCAATATTCGGATCTTATTAGCAATATGTTTGCAATTCACTGTTCCTAATAATATGTTCAAAATTTTCTGTTGCTGTTGTATGGGTTGATTTTTCATTAAACAGTATATGTATGTAAACCTGAAGAGTTTTTGATTCCTGCAGGATGAGAAGCTCCAAGTATTGAAAAATAAAACTTCGGATCACTACTTGAAATATCTACCATCTACTCCTAAGATCTACTAATTCTAACAATCTATTTTAATTACATCCCCTATAATTATAAAAGAAAATCTTCGTTCCATCAGTCCAATGCAATTTCTCTGAAAATTTAGAAGCCACTTGCTAGCACCTGTTATTCATGTTGTGATTTTCCATTACTTGTGTTTTTTTATTCTTGGTCATTCCGTGGTATATTAATGGATACCTTTTCTGGTCTGTAGATCAGTTGACTGGCTTTCATTGTTGTTCATCATAGGCAACATTTGCTTATACTTTCTGCTGAAGGTGTCCTTTTTCCTCTGTATAAATTATGTGTAATTAATAAATATGCAAGGAAGTATTAATGGATGTAAGGAATAGACTGAAATCGAACTTAGGAAAACTCTGATAAAATAAAATATGTAAATGTTCCAATTTCCAAATCATCATAGCAGTTTATGTGCAAGTCATTTTAGTATTAATTATCTCTTAAATCTTAATGGGTTCTGATGTCTTTTGTGGTGAGCTCTATCTACCCAACTTTCAAATACAATGTTTGAATAACATATTACCCTATCTTTACTCCTTGCATGTGTGTGCTATTTTATCAATGAACAAATGGAGGACCCCAAGTTATTTTTAATTGTATACTTTGTTCTTCTCATTTTTTAATTTTGTACAAAAGTTTATTCTCTGGTGATCTATTGAAATGTTAAAAGTGACATTAAACCATTATGTAATGTAATATCATCACAGGTAGGAAGCCTCTAATGTGTAGCCAGTTTTACAATGGTGAGAGCTGAAGTTTTTTAACTTGCATTATTATTATTTTTCCCTTTTGAAACTTAAGGTCTCGAAGAACATTGAATTGGGTTTAGCTGCTCTCTGTGGCGAAAAAGGACCAGCATATGATCGAATTGTCTTGAATGCCGGAGTTGTGGATCACTTGCTTGGAGTTGATGGTGCAGAAGATATATCTGCAGCCCTGGATAGAGCCCGAGAAGCAATTGACAGTGGTAATGCTCTGAAACGACTTCTAAACTATATCAAGGTCTCCCACAAAATGGGTTGAATTATTTGAGCATTGCAAAATACCTTTCATATACAATGTGTTGGAAATGTGGGGGATTAAAGGGGAAGGAAGCCTAGGATGGATTCCCCCTTGATCCCAAGTAATGAAAGTTAAAAAAATTGGAGACTTTGAGTTTTTTTCTTTTTACTCATCAGTTTTGTGGATTTGATTACGTTTGTATAACAATCTCGAACATGCTTAGAAACCACAGATAGCTGCGTTTGTAATTAAGGTGGCATACTAATAGTCAATGTTAGAAATTTTTGTGCATTGGCTTTTTGGAAGTTGAACGTTTGTAAATTTATCCAACTTGCTAATTAGAGAACTTGAAGCTTTAATCGCCAACGTGTTCTAGATCATTTTTATTGTGTTCGATCATGGTGTGCAAGTTGACCTTTTTATGAAAATATAACATGCAGTAAATCACCTTGATTTTTCCACTGCCTAGGCCTTTATATTAGTTTAAAAAAAAAAAAAACGTATGAAGATCCTCGGAACGTTGCATGTCATCTACGTTAGCTGGGCACGGATTGAACTACTGGACGTGCTATGCTGGCATGTTAAGTGTTACATGGTAGGTTACTCGCGTAATGGATTAGTGTGATACAAAGTCCCTAACCTTCCTTCACTGTCAAATTAGCACTTGATCCCTAAATTTTCAATTCTGTGTTTTGCCTTTTTTTAAAAAAAATTAAAGTTCCGTTAAAGTTAAAATTATAAATAACTTTTAAATTTAAAGTTACTTGATAATTTTATTATTTTTTAAAATTAAAAGTTAGTTATAAGTTTAAAGTTCTTGGATAGTATATTTTTGAATCTTGAGATTTGAAATAAAGAGAAAAAAGAAATAAAAGTCAGAAGTCTTACAAAGTAGCTTTTTTAAAATGTTTTTTTTTTTTTACCAAATTTTGTTTGGTTTAACATTTTTTTAAGCAGAGGAACATAGAATTGAGTCAAATACTATATGTTTTCTCTTATCTTACTTTTGTCTTTTCCTATCAACTACTAGCACGATAATGTAGTTTCAACATTTTCAAAACTAGTTGATGAGCTATTATAATGACTAATTTATATTTTTAATAATTATAAGACATAAGAATGTGAGAATAAAATCCTAACACACATATATGAGATATAAGATGTATCAAGTGAGAATTATTGATTATTGTCAGAGAAAAGAACAACAAATTTGGGTCATACAATCATATATGGATCTGATCAAGATTTAAAGTTAGTTAGTGGTCACATGGCCACTTAAAAAAATCACGTGCATTTATTTTTAATCTTGATCATTTAAATATGATTTAATGGTCTATATTTATTGTTCTTATTTTTCACAATAACAAGATTCCTCACTTAATATGTTATGTGTGTGTGTGTGTAGGATAGGTTTAGCGAGGGGGGTGGGGCGAAGTAGGTAGATACATCCTTAACCCTGACCCCAATCTCGCTTTTATAAATAAAAGAAAACCTTAATCCAAGCTTAAACTTAGTCAAAGTGAATTTTTTCCATCAAAGTCAACTTGAGATTAGATGAGTATCCATAGATTTAGATTTAATCGTCATGCATAGTTGCGCTTCGATTTCAATTAAAGAAGTCAAAGGTGACCAGAGTCATTGAAGCTAGGATCCTTATGGGTATTTTTAGGAGTTGAGTTTTGAAGGTAAGAAAGGAAAAAACAATTGGGTAGGTAAGGAAAAAAAATACATTTTGGAATAATATTTTCTAATTTGATAATTTTAAAAAATAAAAAAAATGATAGATTCCCATTCTTTTGTTTATTTTTTATAAATATAATATAACTTTCTTAATTTAAAAATAAAAAATTATATTGTCTTAATTTTAGTGCAAAATGTACTGTTAGAGAAGCTAAAGTCTTCAATGTTTTCCAGAATGGATCACATGAACCTGTTCCCTTGAGGCCATTTTGCATTTGAAGCCATGGTGCTCGCTAAAGTGATAAAAATGACCAGGCCCTTTCTTTTCACACCTTTTTTTTTTTTCTCTTCACCCTTTTTTTTTGGACATTTAGAAATAATGAAACAACCCTTCTTTACTTTTAAATTAAAAAAACCCTTCCCTTGCCCTCCATACTTCACCTTCCCGTGCCCCCTCATCAGCACCCTTCCCATCCTTTCATTTCTCTCACCATACACCACTACTCTCATTTTTATCTCTCTCTTTCCTTTTCTCCAAAGTTATCTCAATCTTCCATTCTTGCTTTTTGTAACACCCCCTACTTTTGTATATTGAACTATTTTTCTAATTATTATGTATTTAATCCTGGAAAATTGGATGAAAATCTAAAAATTTGATTCCTACAGTTACGTTCATAGTACTTAGTTTAGATTTTAATAATTTTTGGGGAACGGAGCTTGAAAATTGGTAAAATGATCATTTCGTCCCTAAAAAGTCAGATAATAGAATTAATAGATAAAAATAGTTAAAAGTGTTTTAAAAAATCATTTTTTAGGTCACCAATATATTTTAGAAATTTTTCAAAAATTTATTGAGATAGTTTTTGTGAAATGACAAAAATACCCCTAGTTGATTGTGAGAACCAATCAAAGACTTTTTGGCCTCAAAATATTTTGGAAATTTTATATTAAGTATACTTTATTATAAAATTTTTATTTTGAAATAAAAATAGTGAAAAATATAACAACCCTGTTTCAATTTTTAACTATTTTTCTCATATTTTGCGATTTAATTCTGAAAAATTGGGAAGAAAATTCAAAATTCTAATTCCCACCATTATGCTCATAATTTCAAGAGCTATTTAATTGTATTGTTAATAATTTTTCCGAGCCCAAGCTTAGAGAAATTAGAAAATGACGATTTTATCCTTAATTCTCAATATTAAGAGCTGACATGAGAAAAGATTTAATTGACATCAAAATGTCAATTTGAGCTTGTAATCATGTCATATATATTAAAATATAATTTTAAAATTTTATGAAATTCTTGTGTAAAATGACCAAAATGTCCCTAGTGTCCGATAAGCCTAACCAGTATTGATTTGACATCCAAAAATGGTAATCCCAGTTCATTTATAAGTAAAATATTTAATTTTAGAATTTTCATAAAAATTTGGTATTTATTGAATTAAAATGGATTTTTTTTTATGAATTTTCTAACTTAAAAATACAAAATAAATACATATAATTCAAAATAAATTAATAAGAATTAAAATTAATGATTATAAACTTATTTTTGATGAAAAATAATGTATTTGTCCAGTTTCACAATAAATTGAATTATTTTGATATTAAAAGTCATTTTTTTCAAGTTCAGGCGATTTTATTGATACTGGCTAATTTACCTACAGGTAAAATTGATACAGATAAAGCTGGACAGCTAAGAGGGCACGTCCAAACCCTAAGAATAACTGATTCACCACTCTAACTTGGTGTATGTGTCCCTAAAATAAAATTCAAATTATAGAAAAATAAGAATTATGACATAATGGCTTATGTAAGCAAGTGGACATCTAAGCTCCTTCCTTCCTCTATAAATATTCATAGTTTTGGACCATTTTTCAGCACCTCTTCTCCTCTCAAGTTGGCCAAAAGAAGTAGAGAGCTTCTCTCTCTAGATAAAAATTTTACTTTGTTTTTATGCTAAGGAGTTTACTAGTTTTCAACAATTAGTAAAGTTTTCTTCTTAGGAGCTATGCACTAATAATTCCATCCTCTTTGTAACATCGTGTTTTTCTTAATGCATGATTAAGTGTATTAATAACTAAAGAGTGGAAATTTGATATGTAATCTAGGTGATTAAAAGAAATAAATGAATTGTTGCTATGTTGTATGTGGTGATGGTTGTGCGTTGTTGGTTTGAAATTATGGTTTGAATTTAGGAAATTTAATATATGTGCTTGAGCCAATTTGGATATGTTATGAGAATGATTTTGGGTTTTTGAGATAAAATAGTTAAGTTAGATCAGTTTTGAGATAAGAAAAGTGGCTTGGTGAGATTTGGGTCTTAGTTGGCCAAAAGTCTGTGTGAGAGCTCTGGGGAGGTCAGGTATATAAAGGAAGGGGAGGGAGGAATCCCTTCATTCTCCCATTCTCTTTCTCTCTCTACACTTTCTCTCTCAATCTCTCTCTAAAAATCTGAAGTTAGCAAGGGTATTAGAGGATTCTAAGCTCAGTTTAGTGATTGTGGTGAGAGGAGGAATCAATTTGTGGAAGATTTTGGCTCAAGACACCGCATTCTCAAGGAACCTAAATTCAGATTCAGGAACTTTTAGAGGTAAGAGAAGCTTACAAATTGGTTGTTTTGTGTTAATAATCATTGATATGCTGATTTCTTGCCTTATAATCGATTGAATCTCTATGAATGTTGCCATTTTGTTGGCTTTGGGTGAAAATAGGTTTTAGGGGAGAAATTTTGAGATTTGGATGAGAAATTGATGATTTTGTGATGAATGTTGAATTGATTGTATGATTTGATTTGTATTAACTTGGTTGAGGTGGATTGAGGTTGTTGGAACACCATTGATTTGAAAATCTATGTTATTTAGTTGAAAAGTTTGAGTTTTCTTCGTAGAGAATCACATTTTTTTTGAAAATCCTCATAGAAAATCGATTATGGGGATCATATAATCAATTATCTGGAGTTTTAGAAACTGTTTTCGTGATTTGGTTTCGGAAATAATCGATTATGTAGTTGGATAATCGATTATCTACTGTTTAGAATTTTTTTTTCTAGATTTGGTTTCGGAAATAATCGATTATGGGCATCTGATAATCGATTATCTACATACATATGTATATACATATGTATGTGTATGTATGTTATTCTGCTCAAATTTAGTTATTATTTTGTTATTAAATTGTTATTTTGCAAAAATTTTAGTAATAAAATTTTAATTATTAAATTGTTATTATGCTAAAATTTAATAATATTTTTATTATTAAGTCATTATTCTGCTAAAATTTTGGTAATTAAATTGTGATTACCATATTGTTATTATGCTAAAATTTTAGTAAGTAGTTATATTGCCAAAATTTTGATAATTGTTAAATTATTATCATGTAATTTATGTCATATAAGGCAGAAATGTTAATTGTATTAATGCTCAAATTAAATGAGACTAGGAAAATCTCTGTTTTTGAAGTGGGAATTTGATAGATTAATGAGCAATGTAAAGCAAGTGACATGCAGTGGCATGACACCCTGCTAGGGAAGTTATAGTTTGGTACACTAAGGAATGAAATGTAGGGATCTACTTGCGGAGGTCTTGTGGGTAGGCATCGAGTGGTGAAGATCCCAATGGGAAGGGTAGCGTCCGTGAGCCGGGATATTCGCCTGACCAAGCTCGATAACCCCAACAACTACTTAACATTCCAGGATTGGTTTGAGAGTATACCTCTATAAATGAATATCTTGACTATTATTTTCCTCAATAATGACAAGAATTGTACCAGGTGATGATGTTGATGAGGTATATATACTCCTAGTCACTTTCTGGTTCTATTAAGAACTATTAGTCACTAATGAGAAATATGGATCTATACCTAGTCAAAGGTAGTCTGATACAACTTAGAATGAACCCTAGGTTTCCTTCTATTGTCAACTGTGTTTTATCTTTGTTTTATGATAAACTTCTTACCATACATGTAAAAGTGATTTTAGAACAAAACACCCCACTTCATTATTTTTCTTCTTTGTATGATTGATCGTGATTATTAAAGATGATGGTAACACCCAATGATGCTGAGGACTAGTTAGAGGATACTTCGATGGGCGAGAATCTGTGGACTTACTTATAATATTTTTTTTAAGGGATAGGGTAGATTGACACTGCTCTGTATAGGACCTTTTTATGTATATATTGGGTTAAACAGTATCTGTCTTTTGATGTATTTTTAGTTTTTCTGTATTTTACGAATGCCATGTATTATCAAACCATGATGTACAATTTTATGACATATATGTATACGCAGTCTTTCTCTTTTGTTTTTTTTTTTTACTACCATTTCCAAATTTTGTTAAGTTTGGAAATTTTCTATTATAAAGGTAGAAAAATCTTACACATATTTTCATTTACTTAAACTTAATAACTAAATTAATACAAACTGTATTTAATATAAATGGGTGTTACACTTTTCAACCATGTTGTCATCTCTGGTGAATGCCATTTTTTTTTTATTTTAACATCTTACAAAAGCTAGTTTCCAGAATGAATTCCATTACAAATACTAGTTTCTAAAATGTATTTTTGTAGGCTTACAGAAATTCAAATTAGATCTATTAACATTACAGTATCTAATTTTTGTAATGTAGTTATTTTTGATACATTATAGAAACTAGTTTCCATGATATAGGAATACGCTCTAAAAACTATTTTCTGTAATGTTGAAATACTAATTCTCTTTTCCATAATTCATTTTTGTTGCCCCAAGTAAGATATCTAAATTTGCCTTTTCATAGTGAACTTTGCAAGTGTATTTTTCAAATTTTCATTTTCAGCTTTAAGAAACTTGTAATTTTCACAATGAATCAGTGTTTTTACTTCTAGAGGCACAATTACAAGAAGAGTTCTTATAGATCATATCTAATGTATTATGTTCAAGCTTAAGATCATCTAACTCATTTTGTAATTTAGCTATTCGTGTCTTGTAACGACCTGCTTTAGCTACATGACATCAAATATCTATAGAGCGGAAAGGTTCAATCTTTGGAAAACTCTTTTATTAGTTTATTCATGAAAACTCATGTAAATTTTTTTGCGTTCATTATACATTCATATATGAAAACTGAGGATTTAGTGATAAATATCGGGGCATATTGAATATACATGCATACATCATAAGTCATTCAATATAAGTATTGTGCCTTATGGCACTACAATCCATAATATCAAAGTATTTCAAAAAGTTCTATTTACTCCATACGTGTACCCATTAACAAAAATACATCAAAAGGGGAATGGGGAACTAAATACATCACACACACCCTAGCTAGGTGGTACAACTAAACCTTACGTCTAAGAAAGAGGAACGATGGGAGAAGCATTAGTAGGTTGCTCCACAACAGCGTTAGGAGTCCCTCAGGGATAGGGTCCCTGACAAAACGGAAGTCGATATTTAGTTGCATTCATGCGAGGTTGGGTAGTGCGAGTAGGTGCTCTCCACATCTTTTGAATGGGTGGCTAGAACTATAGCATGTATGCAACACAAGAGAAAAGATTATGAATCCATTGGGGGCATAAGAGAGAAAGTAAGCTCCCTTGTATACCAAACTCTCTAGAGCTCACTGTGTATCCTTCGTGCCTCGCCACCTCCTACGGTAGTCTCTCGAAAGTTAATGTAGTACAGGCCCATGCACACATGATAGCTAATCATCGTTATCAGTCTCAGCATCCTCAACAACCTTGACATCTACTCTTGCAAACACGTCGTAATCATCTCAGTCACACATACACATACATAAGCAATGTAAGGGTAACCTTACAAAAATCTAACTTGTAACGTTTGGTCGCTTTCAGGATGAGTGACTGTTCCCATAAACCAACACAAGACTTTTTAGCGTGCTTTGTCCTCACTCATACGCTTCCTAGGAAACTTCCTAAGAGGTCACCCAACCTAGAATTGCTCTAAGTTAAGCACGCTTAACTATGGAGTTCTTAAGTGGTAGGCTACCGAAAAGTAGATGCATCTTGTTGGTATAAGTAGTACTTATTAATTCTTTTAAGCTATCCTCAACTGTACAGTCTCATACCTACATAGCCTTTGGATCCCTCTCATTTTGGTATGTATTTGATTTATTCATGTGTCCCTCCCGTTGGAAGCCTGCTAGGAGCCGTTCCTTGTTCGTGCTTTGTCTCTTTTGCACTGACGATCACTACTCGCCCTCGTTAGCGCCCAGATATTACATGCCCACCAACTTCTACTTGGTTTGTCCTCGAACCACACCGTATTGGGAGAGAGGCCCTGCTCTGATACCACTTGTAACGCTTGGTTGCTTTCAAGATTGAAGACTAGTCCCTATAAACTAACACAAGACTTTTCAGTATGCTTTGTTTTCATTCATAAGCTTCCTAGGAAACTTCTTAGGTTTTGTTGAGAACTATTATCTACTAATGAAAATTATGGATCCATACCGAGTCAAGGATAGTATAACATATAATAAACTTTAAGTTTCCCTTTTATTGTCAACTGTGTTTTATCTGTATTTTATGATAGAATTCATATCATACATGTAGAAGTGATTTTAGAACAAATCACCTCACTCCATTATTTTTGTTTTTATGCATGATTGATCGCGATTAATGAAGACCCGGCTGTTGATGAGGACTTATAAGACTAGTCTGATAGTTTGTTATTTTATGGGATAGGGTAGACGGATACTGCTTTGACTAGGAACTTTTTGATGTACTAGGAATAAGTAGTAACTATTTTGATATATATTTTGATCTCCCTGTATATCAATACTTTTTCTAATTATGAAATCATGATGTACAATTTTACAATGAATACATACAATTTTTTTTTTTTACTATTGTTTTCAAATTTTGTTAAATTTACAAATTTTTTATTATTAAAAGCGGAGACAAATTTTACTCGTATTTTAAATAAGTAAATAAGTATGGGTTATGTTCAATGTGAATGGGTGTCACATTTAATGGTATTAGAGCAGTTCTTTCCTGTCAAAGCTAAGGTATAGCCTTGACCTCCTTTACGTTGTGTGTTCTTTCATTTGCTGTTGATAAAATAGGAATAAAAAATGAATTGTTTGCTCTTATATCATCTGTTGAGAAGCAGAAATATAAGATAAGTTCATTATGTAGTACTACTAAAGATAAAAGTGGACATCCAAAACAACTCGCAATAAAAGAATTGCGAAGAGTGGGCTACGCACTCCGTTGAAGACTTTGCTAAGAGTAAATCTAGTACTGTTAATTGTGAGTTTGGTAGAAGTGATTGGTGCATGTCTAGATAGGTTTTGGCTAGGAAAGACTTGGTACTTAAGAGTGTCCATTGTGACCCACCTCTCTTTCTTGGGAATCTATCTAGTGTACTTTTGACATATTACTTTTACTTACCTAACCTATGGTTTTATTCAAGGCATTGAACTAGACAATGTTCTCTTTTTAAACAATGGCTGGAAGATCATGACAAGATATTACTCAATAAATATTCAAAAGAATGGCTACTATTCTTGAAATATGAACCAAGGACAAGTCAATGAGCTTGTAGAATATCGAGGACTTGCAGCTTTTCACCAGAATAACCCACCCACCTTTAAAAGCGGATGTGATCCAGACGACGCTCAGAACTGGATTGCAGAGATTGAGAAAATCTTCATAGTTATGGTGTGCATTGATGCACATAAGATAACTTATGTTACCTTTATGCTATCTGGAGAAGCTGAACACTGTTAGAGATATACAAGACAACAAGCAGAGTTTTTACCTTGAGCGAAACTAAAATCATTCAATCTAAAGACCTCATTCAAGGAAATGGACCCTTCAAAATGACAAAGCTAATAATGATCCTCAAGATGGAAACCCTTATGATCAAAGATTCCATTCGGATGAATTAGGAAGTAACTAGTAGCTTGTAGGTGGTTTTTCTTTAGGATGAAATCCTTCTTTTACTTCGTAGTTATGATATACGTAGAATCTTGTTGTCCTTACCAAAACTTTAATGTTTATTGTCCTTTATGTTGTAAAAGACCTCGTTCCTTGAAATGATAACATCCTGTTTATTATTTTATATCTATTTATTTTTCACCTGATAAATTTGTTTCCAATTGATTCGATTACCCCTTTTATGATTGTTCTCTTACTTTGAAAACCATCTTGTATAATTCATTGATAAAAATGAGGATTATTCGAATTCACTTGTCCTTGATAATGTAACCTAGTCATTTTCTTTAATGATTCCAAACTTATAAAACTTTTATACGATTTGTATTCCTTAATAAAACTCGAAGATATATCAATGTTCCCTTGTTGATCACACTGATAATTTCATTGAGATCTTATCAATCTAGTTATTCCCAAATATTATCATTCAATTTTAAGGCTTTTAAATATGTACTCCTTCCTTAACCCTCATAATTGATTACTTCTTTATTAAAATTGTCTTAACATTCTTTGTTCAATGGTTGATTCTTCATCCATTAGTATTTCTCTAAAATTTCATAATGCTTTTTCAACCACTTATCTTGACTCAGGGTGAATTACTTTTCTTAGGCATTAACTCACTTTGTCATACCTTGACTCTTGAACCTTAATTTCTAGAAAATTCTTCTTATGCCTTGGCACATCATTTGAACAATCACAATTCTTTCCTTAGAACCAAGGTTATAATATATTAGATTTTCTATTATATCAGATTTCTGACTATTGAACAGAATTCCTTGACTATGCCTTGTCTATTATTGGTGATTTTAATGTAATTATGAGTTTGGCCAGCTCAAAACTACATTGAGCACTAAATAGAAGGCGATACTGATTGATAAACTTATGGATTGAGATAACTTATGAATTATCCTCCATATGTTTAAGATAATATATATTGTTTCTCACGAAGCTGCAATAGACAAAGAAAGTATTTGGAGACAGCCTTGGAATCAACTGAGAACTCACAAAGATAAAGAATGAAGAGAAGATTTGTATAGTGCAATCTTGTTTTAATCTTGATTTTGAAAGAGTTGTATTCCCAACACCTTACACAACTAGTGAATTTTGGGGACTAAATTCCTAAAAGAATGGGAGTAATGTAACACTCTTATTTTTGCATATCAAATTATTTTCCTAATTAGTCTATATTTAATTTTGGAGAACTAAATAGGAATCTTAAAATTTGATCCTTATAGTTACGTTTGTACTAGTGAGTAGTATTTAGTTTAAATTTTTAATAATTTTTGGAGAACGGAGCCTGGAAATTAGTAAAATAACCGTTTTGCTCCTAAAAAGTCAGATAACAGAATAAGAAAAAATTAATTAGAAGTGTTTAAAAATTATTTTTAAGTTATCAATATACTTAGAATAATTAATAATAAGTTTAGAAATTTTTCTGGAAATTTATTAAGACAATTTTTGTGAAATGACCAAAATACTCCTAGTTGACTACGGGAGCAGCTTAGAGACTTTTTTACTTCAAAATATTTTGAAAATTTTATACTAAGTATCTTTCATTATAAAAATTTTATTTTAAAAGAAAAATAGTGAAAAATGTAACACTCTTATTTCAGTTTTTCAACCGTGTTTGTATTATTTGACAATGTAATTTTGAAAAATCGGGAAGGAATTTCAAAATTTTGATCCCCACCATTACGCTCAAAATTTCAAGAGCTATTTAATAGTGATTTTTAATAATCTTTCTGAGCTGGTAGCCTAGAAAAATTAGAAAATGACGATTTTGTCCCTATTTTTCAACATTAAGGGCTGACATGAGAAAAAGATTCAATTCACATTAAAATGTGAATTTGAGCTTGGAATCATGTCATATATATTAAAATATAATTTAGGAAATTTTCTGGGAATTTTTTGGAATTCTTGTGTAAAATAACCAAAATGCCTCTAGGTGTTCGACAAGTTAGTCAGTATTGGTTTGACATCCAAAAAATTGTGAAAATGGTAATTTCAGTTTATTTATGGGTGAAATATTTAATTTTATAATTTTCTTCAAAATTTTGGTGTTATTGAATTAAAATGGTTTTTTTATAAATTTTCTAGCTTAAAAATACAAAATAAATACATATAATTTGAAATAAATTAATAAAAATTAAAATTTATTATTAGAAATTTATTTTTGATGAAAAATAATGTATTTGTCTAGTTTTTCATTTAATTTCATTTTTTTGATATTAAAAGTCATTTTTTTAAGTTTAGGCGATTGTGTTGGTACCGGTTAATATAATTACAGATAAAATTGACTTTGATAAAGCTAGGACAACACATAGACCACGTACCAAGCCTAAGAGGGGGGTGGCTGATTTGCCACTCTAATATGTGTATGTGTCCCTAAGTTTGAATATGTGTCCTATAATTAATTAAAAATAAATGGAAAACCTAATTTATTACATAAGCGATGATGTCATTAGGAGGACACCTAACCCTCCTCCTCCTTCTATAAATAGGCCACAGAGTTTTTAGATTTTCACACACCCCTTCCTTTCTCAAGCTACCAAATTCTTAGAAGGCTTCTCTCTAAAAAAAAAAATAATTATTTTACTTTGCTTTTATGCTAAAATTTTACTAGTTTTTCAACAATTAATAAAGTTCTCTTCCTAGGAGCTTTGCATCAACAATTTCATCCTCTTCATCAACCACCTTAGAGGTAATGGGGGGAGTGAGGTTGGTTCTAAATTATTGTCACTTTGTATGTTGGTAGGAAAGGTTTTTTCCTAAACCTGGTTAGGCATAATTTTAATTACTATTATCATTATATTATTAGGTTTGATGCTAAACTTTAATTTTTATTAAGTTGTTACTCTACTCAAATTTAAATTATTAAATTATAATTGCTAAGTTGTTACTTTGCTTAAATTTAAATTACTAAATTATACTTGCTATGTTGTTACTCTGCTTAAATTTAGAAAATTAAAATATATTTATTTAGTTGTTATCCTGCCAAAGTTTTAGTAATTAAATTATAATTACTATGTCATTATTATGCCAGAATTTAATGTGATTATGGTATTGTGCAATTTTTGCAATATAAGGCAGAAATATTAATTGTATTGGTGCTTAAATTAAATAAGACCAGGGAAACCTCTGTTTGAGAAGCTAGGAAGTGATAAATTAGTGAGTAATGTAAAGTAAGTGACATGCAATGGCACAACATCCTGCTAGGGGAAGCTACAGTTTGGTATATTGTGGGATGAAAGGCACGGACCCATGATTAGGTCTAGAAGGTATGGTATTAAGTGGTGAGCGTCCTAACCGCCAAGGTAGCGCTCTTGAGCTGGGACAACCACTTAACCAATTTGATAACCCTGACAACTGCTTAGCATCACCAGGATTGGTGAGAGTATACCTCTATAAATGGATATCCTAAATTGTTATTTTGTTCCTCAATGATGACGAGGACTGTACCATGTGATGATGTTGAGAGAGGTATATGTACTTCTAGTCACTTCCCAGGTTCTGTTGAGAACTATTACCCACTAATGAAAACTATGGATCCATACCGAGTCAAGGATAGTATAACATAGAATAAACTTTACGTTCCCCTTTTATTGTCAATTGTGTTTTATTTGTATTTTATGATAGAATTCCTATCATACATGTAGAAGTGATTTTAGAACAAATCACCTCATTCCATTATTTTTGTTTTTATGCATGATTGATCGCGGTTAATGAAGACCTGATTGTTGATGAGGACCTATAAGACTAGTCTGATAGTTTGTTATTTCATGGGATAGGGTAGACGGACATTACTCTGTCTATGATCTTTTTGATGTACTGGGAATAAGTAGTAACTATTTTGATGTATATTTTGATCTCCCTATATTTCAATAATTTTTCTAATTATGAAATCATGATGTACAGCTTTAAGATGAATACATACAGATTTTATTTTTTTTACTACTGTTTTCAAATTTTGTTAAATTTACAAATTTTCTATTATTAAAAGTGAAGAAAAATTTTACTTGTATTTTAAATAAGTAAATAAGTATGGGTTATGTTCAATGTGAATGAGTATCACATAATTAATATATGCAAACTGAGCATCATAACTTTTATCACAGTTTAATTGTAATAATAATAGTAATCAATGAACAACACTAATAGTTAAAGTCAATTCATCAAAACAATATATAGACAGGATAACATCATTCGTACAATGCCTGCTTTAGTTAACCAAACCAACTTACATGCTTGCTCAGTCACAGTCACTGTTGTGGACATATGCATAAAATGCATGTACAACTCAACAATCCAATATCAATAATTCTAATGACAATCTCAACCAACATGTCAACATGATTGTACTTAGGTACCTTTATGGTTGAGATACAGTAACTTCGTACCCGCCATCTCATCTATGGCCTACCTTAAGGTCCTAAGTGTGATCAACAACTAACCTCTACAACGTAGGAATTTTATCAACAATTCCTACCATTAACAAATGTTTTCTTCTTTTTAATCTTCATCCATTAATTGACTGGCAATGCATCTTATTACATTTTATGACTAGGGCCTTTAAGGTTTCACTTGTAATCTTATTATTTATTAGGTTCAACTTGTCTTTCCATTCATGATTTTCTTAAGTTTTTCAATAATATGATTAGATACTTATCTTTTTAAGGTTCCTTAGGGAAGGGCAAAGGGTTATCCATTGGGGTTTTATTCCTAAATTCTTGTATTTCATTATATTTTAGGGAGCAGAACTGCTCCATGCTTAGCGTAACCCTGTAGTGCTTAGTGTGTTACTTGCTACGACTTATGTTAATTTTGAGTTCAATTGGTGCTTAGCATGACTACCATTGCGCTTAGCGTTCATCATTATAAAGAGCTAATTATCAAGGGATTATAGGCGTTTAGCATGACTTTGGTTGTGCTTAGCGCGCCACATTATAAGGAGTTAATGTTTTCAGAATTATATGGTGCTTATCGTGATTTTCTATGGCTAACATCCTCAAGTGGGAACAACGTTATATTGAAATCTAAGTTTTGGTGCTTAGCATGCCTTCATAAGGGTTTGTATTTGTTCTAAGTCATCACTATTCACACTTAGTGCACCTTCACAGTGCTTAGCGTTAATCATCCTAGGGTTCATAATGTTTTCTAGATTTTCACATGACACTTAGCATGCATTCATTACGCTTAGCCCACATTCAACAATTTCTTCAGTTTTAAAAATCTGTGATTAGTGCGCATTCACTACGCTTAGCGTGCCTTCAACAAAAACCCAGAACATGATCAGTGCTTAACGTGCGTTTATTGTGCTTAACCTAGGGGTTCAAACACAACAACCAAAAAAATGTGATTTTTCATATCTTTAGTGTTAACAACATATAAATGCACCAAAATAGTTCATAACATCATTATACAACTGTAGAAACATAATATAAACATCAAAATAACTAACAAACAAAGAACCATGACACACCTGCATTTTTCATATAACTTACAACAACCATCATAACTCAACCAAACATGAAATTTGAAGTAACAACACACTTCTTTATCATGTTCTTGAATATTTTAGGGTAACATACAACATATTTACAACCTAAAACACACAGAAGAGTAAGTTCCCTTACTTGGTGGGTTTTGGAGAGTGAAACTTCAAGGAAAATAGTGAAAACTCAACAAGATGAAAGCCCTTAGATGCTCCATGAATTTTGCCGTAGTCAAAGGGTGGAAAAGCCTATGTTTTTAGTCGAGCATTACTATTTAAAGAGATCAAGATTAAGGGAAAGGTTTTTGCATAATGGTCAGTAGGGGTTTCTTTAACCAAGAGATGAAAGCCAAAATAAAAACTTGTTTTTATTAAGAATTATAAATGGTGTAGTTGATAGCTTTTTGCCATTTATGGGGGAATCTCTTTTCAATTTCTTGCCAAAAATGGTAAGGTGATTTACTACAAATGGCATGATAAGCTTTTTGCCAAAAATGATAAGTCAACGTGTAATTATTCTCGGACAACGTGCTAATAGTTTAGGAAAATGTATCAATAACAATCTTACACTGAATCATGGTACATCTCTGTTTTGTCATTTACTCCTTTAGTGTGCACTCACATTGACACAATACAGATCAACTAACTTTGGTAGGATTTCTTTATAGAATTCTCACCAATAAGCATGCAACACCAATTAATTAAATCTCTTCATGAAATTAAATTTAATTTCTCTTATAATTATCTTCAATCACTTAATTAATCACAGAGAAGAAAATCACAATGTTACATGTCACATAAGCATTGGTTTTACTATTTTGAACATTAGAGATTCTAGCTAGTCATTGAGTTTCTTCTTGAAATTCAATAAATGCATCTTGTAATTGATCATAATTTGAAGATCTTTCAAAGTCAGAATCATTTACTCAACTTTCATCATCAAAATCTACCATTATACACAAATTTGCCTTTTTTTCTCCCCTCCTTTGAATTACTTGAATGGCTAAAGTCATTATCCTCCCAAGCAATGTAAGCTCTTCTACCCTTTTTTTCCTTTTTGAACTTCTCTCTATTTTACTACTTCTTGAGGTATATATCACAATCCATCTTCATGTCCCTTGCTTTCCACACTCATAGCATAAGAAGGTGGATTGGCTTGATTCATTCTCCTTAGTACACTTCTTTTGAGTTAATTTTCCATTTATGCTTTTGTTCTTAAGAAACCTTCCAAACTTCTTCACCATTAAGCTAAGATTCTCATCTTCAAGGTCTATAGAGTTGCAATTATCACTTTCTTCACATTCTTCTCTAGATGAGGAGGCCTTGAGAGCAATACTTTTCTTTTCTTGTCAGCTTCTTCGTTTTCAAAAAGTCTATTCAACTTGAACTCATGCTCTTGAAGCTTTCCAAATAGTAGAGTTGCTAAATTCATGGTTAAAAGATCCTTTAATTCAAAAATAGCAATGACCTTAGGACTTAGGTTGCCAAGCCCTGTTAAGACATCTCAAAACCTTAATTATTAACTCTTCTTTCTCAAATTGCTTGCTTGGACCAACTAGATGATTGACTGTATGAGTACACCTTTTTTGGATGTTAGAAATGCTCTCACCATTTTTCATTTTAAACATCTCATGCTCATGCATCAATGTATCTTTCCTAACTTTCTTAACATCATTTTTTCTTTCATGTGTAACTTGCAATGTATCCCATGTCTCTTTAGTTAAAATGCATGTAGATACTCTAAAAAATTCATCATGACTAAGTGCAAATGTGATGATGTTTTTAGCTTTACGGTTGTATTGAGCATTTCTTTTCTCTTCCGCACTCTAATCTTTTCTTGGTTTCTCTTTTCTTTCTCTATTAACCTCATGCATGAGAATGTATGAACCATTTTCTATTACATCCTAAACATCGACATCAATTACTTTAATAAAGATTTTCATCTGAACCTTCCAATAGGAATATCCTTCACCATTGAAAATCAGGAAACAATTTATAGATGTTGCTTCACCAAAGAAATGATTGTTCTCAACCATTTTTTTTAGAAAAAACTTGATTAATTTTCAAGAAACCAACTTTGATGCCACTTGTTAGACAAGTGGCATAGGAATCCAAGAAGGGTTGAATTATATTATAAAAAATTCTCCAAACAAAAATCCAATCACCCCAAAAATATTTTCAATCAAAGTTTACAATTAATTTTGTTTGTTTAAGATATAGAGAGAAGGTTATGCAGTGCCCAATGAAATGCAAATGACTTTCGTATGAACAAGAATCAATATTTTCAATGCAAATATTCAAGAAAATATAGAATATTAAAGAGTATAAGGTAAAAAAGATTATACACAAGAGATTTTATATTGGTTCAGCCACTACCACTTTGACATACATCCAGTCCTTGACACACCACTGAGATTTTCCACTAAATCTTTCAGAAATTCGTAAAAGAGTTTACACCAAGAAACCTTTCTTGACCTTTTATAAGTTTGCCCTTGGATACTAAACCAAGACTTAGAAAACCAACCTTGTAGGACACTATCTACAAGAACTAGTGAGATAAACCATTCTCTCAACAAAACAAATCCCTGTGGTAAGAAAAGAAATCACCTAACGTGATCAAACACACAACTTGAAGACTTTTAGATTTCTTTCACCTTTCTTGATCAATGGGAAAACCCAATCTATGAGCACATGAATTTCTTGCAAGAAGGTATTTAATTCTCTCTTTTCGAAAGTTTTTTGCATTGTCTTTTACAATAGAAATGAAAGAAATTCACTTTTATAGCAATTGAAGATTGTATCTCAAAAGATAGACAATTATTCTGTTATTTTTAAGCTTTTGTTACTAATGTAATTGATTACTACCTCTCGTAATTAATTATTTTGTTCAACCGATAGCCTAGGTTTAGAAATATGATCAATGTAATTGATTACTAAACTCTTGTAATCAATTACTCTAAAGATAATTCCTTTTTACACAACTTTTTAGAAAACTTGGAATCTATTATGACAATCTTGTAATTGATTACCTATTAATCTGAAAATAGACTAAGAACAATGTAATGGATTACAATAACTTGTAATCTATTATGAAATATTCAATTTCATATAAATTTCAATATCTAAACTTAGAAACTAACTCTTTTCATTTTGTATTAGATATTAACATTAATTAATATTCCCAAACATCAATTAAACTTATTTGGTCAATGAATCAAATCCAATTAACAACTTATTACACACTTGATTTATTTGAATTATAAAAAACATTTTATATTATTATTAGTTAGTTTATTCATGACGCATAGACCTAAGATTCTCAAATTGTCAAGATTAGCCACAAGAAAACTAAGTAACCTCATCAAGACACAGAACACACATATAAGCACAAAACAACATTAAACCATCACACCAAGTATGAGGTCAATCATCAAAACCAAAAAAGTCTTCAAGTTCTTAATCATCATTCTTTAAGCATACTTCATATACTTTCCTTTACAGTTTGAGTTATAAGATTATAAACTCCATATGTTATAGATGTAAAAGAATAACCAACGAAAATAACTTTATTTGATTTTGAACCAAACTTTCCTTGGTTATCTTTGGTGTTCAAAATATAGCATTCACATCCAAATACATCAAAGTATGATATGTTTGGTTTCCTTCTCTTCCACAATTCACATGAAGTCTTGTTCAAAATGCTTCTAGTTAACACTCTGTTCATAATATAACACAAGGTGTTTATGGCTTCAGCCCAAAAGTATTTTTCACACTATAGTTATTCATAATAGTTCTAGAAATTTATTGCAAGGTTTTGTTCTTTCTCTCCACAACTTCATGCTGTTGTGATGTTCTGAGACATGGGGAGTTCTATGATATGCCATTTGTAAAACCCTAAGGGGTATTACCGTAACTAGGTCTAGATTTCTAAGAATGAAAAAAAAAACTTAAAAATGTAGAAACAACATGCAAATACCATAAATATAATTAGATATTATATATGAACAATACATAAAAAAAACACATACGTGCCTAATACAACTCATCTATCACCCGAAGGTGTTGTACAAAATATAAAGAATACAAAAACACAACGTAAACTAGGCTATGTCTTCTTGCACATGACTTTAAGCTCCATCTGCACTTATCTTCACCTGTATCCTAAAAAAAGGGAAACTTAAAGGAGTGAGACATAATGTCTCAATGAGTACTCTAAGGACTCTACAACTAGGTTAGACTCTTCTACTCGGACAACCTTCATTATTTATCTCTCATGGCTTTAAACTCACTAGGTCTCTCATAATTCTCCATACTTATGGTCTAGTCTACACCTTTTAATCTTCAATACTTCCTGTGTTAACTACTCTCTCATTCTCTCAACTGTTATATTAGTTTACTATCTCATTCTCAACCTAAGAACTCTTTCTTATCCAAAACCCTCTCTAGTATTTAAACTCTTCATGTTTAGATTTTATTATTCTTTCTTTTGATATTTAAAGTTGTCTTTTAGGGGCCAAGTCTAAAGTCTCAGACATTCTAAAATATTCTTGACACTCCCTTAACGCTCACCTTAATACTCTTATGTTATTTTCTCTTACTTGTCTTATACCTTTCTATTACATCATGAGGGAATTCACCTATTCTCTATCTTATTCATAACTATTATGATCCAACTAGAACCCTCATAACATTATCCTAGGGCCTAGCCTCTCATTTATCCTTAAGGTCGCAAACACAATTTTAATTACAAGCATACATTTATTTCACATCTTTTGCCTAGTAACTAGACATATGCATCGTTTTGTTTCACCAAACAAGCATAATGTACATTCATAACACGGGGGCACATATGCATAATCTCGACACTTCATCACAAGACACAATTACGTTTTCATATGTGTTCAAATTACATCAATCGCTCATTAAGGTCACACAGACTTCACATAATTACAATTATAGCACACATCAACATATCACACGATAACAAAACGCATATGCATGCTATACTCCTAAACCACTACTCATGCACATGTGGTACCAACCTAAACTTTTCAGAAAATAGACTAGAGGTAAATGCACGGCCAAAAGAAGCGTCATCGATACCGATGTCTTCGGCTCTTGCACCCTTAATTAGTATGATATCCCCCGACGACTAGTCTGGGTTACCCAGTTTTGCCAGTACACCTCGGCTCCATAGGATCAGCATGGACTATTGGAGTTTTCCTAATCGAATAACCCCTAAGGCTAGGGTTAGACAACCATCACGGCCTCCACTAGCCAGATTCCTACATACTTTCCTCATCACATAACTCAAATGTTATGATGCATGGTCACATATAATGCTTACAACTTTTCATTGGCTCTTATCATGAAACATTGACATAAGTTCATATCACACTCAGTTTTCTCAAGGTAAATAACAATCACAAGTATAAACTTAACAAGGCATAAGAAAAGAAGCAATAATGAATTAACAACTGCAAAAAGGAGTTCATAGGCACAAAAAACGAAATAACGAAGATCGTATCCGCCTAGCAGTCATGCTAACAGTGAACCTACCGAGCAGGTATTGAACCCCGCCCAGTTGGTCCACGTCGGGACCCAACTTGCCTGGTGGGTCTGCACGTCCAACGCCAACATTGACTTAGCTTTTGAAGAAAAGTTGCCCAAAGCCTATCTAATCTATAAACTCCTTACTCCCTCATAGTCCCTTCAAAACCCATCAAATCCCTAATCTTAGGCATCAAGAGGGGGAAAAGGTAAATAGATGAACAAGAACAACATAAAGGACAAGGAAGAACACGGGAGAGAACACTTACCTTTATGGACATGCAAAGCTGAGTTCTAGGGTTTGGATTCTCCGGTTTCTATTCCTTCTATTTCTCTTTCTCTTTTTCTTCCCTTTTCTCTCATTCTTTCTAACTTCTTTCTTCTTCTATTTTGTGATAACTAAACCTAACCCTCTTTCTCTATTCTCTTCTTATAACATGTGGATGGGTACATGGCTTAGTGGGCTTTAGTCCTTTATTAGGCCCTAGATGCTCTTTTGGGTTCTATGATAACATTCCTACTAATTTCTAATATTAAGGTGTCGATAACAATAACACTAATAATAACAATAATAATAATATAATAACAAAACCATAACAAAGAATTAATAATAATAATAATGATGATGATGATGATGATAATAACAACAACAACAATAACAAATCTAATAACAATGATAGGAACAATAATAATAATAATAAGTGATATAATAACAATAATTCTTAAGACGTCTTTTGTCTAATAACACATGAGAAGGGTCCTACTAAGAGCTACTTCGTGGTTTATTTCTAGTACCTAAGATTTGGGGTGTTACACCATTCTCATTAAAGAAGGCTCTAAATGGAGAGTTTTCAAACTCTCCATTATGATCACTCCTTACAAAAGCAATGTTAGAGCATTTTTCATTTTGAACCTTTTTACAGAAACTTTTGAAACCTTCAAAAGACTCATCCTTTGAGATAAGACTTGAGTAGTCATCCAGTATCACAAATCCATGACTTTTCCCCCTTGACTTGGTGACTTGGAGGGACCAAAGAGATCTATTTGCAAAAGTTCTCATGGTCTAGTGCTTGACACTATATTCTTAGAATGAAAACTGGACAAGATTTGTTGTCCCTTGACACAAGCCTCACTGACCTTGTCCTTCTCAAAACTAATTTTTGGTAGACCTTTGACTAAGGCCTCGTTTAGGGTGGTTTTTAATTTTATGTTTTAAATTTTAAGAAATCGAAACCTTTTTTTAATTTTTAGTCTTAGTTTTTTTCCTAACTTAAAAAGTTATTATCAATATTATAATTTTCTTTTAAAAAGTTGTTAGCAACAATAACAATTCTTTCACAAATAATGTATTTTTTTATTCTTAATTAAGCAAAAAATTATACAAGCAATAATGATAAAAAAATACAAACAAAATTAATGATAATAATAATAATTAAAACAACAAAAATAGTAATGTGATTTTGGTATAATAATAGTGGCTGACCATCTATTTTATATGTATAATGATTTTGGTGTTGTAGGTGATAATTTGAATATGAGACTCGTCTAATTTCATACCAAATGAGTTGTGTAATGGTTTATGGTGAGAATAGCGCATTGTGCTTATTTTATAAGATATATATAGAGGTGTTCGAGTCAGTGTGTGATACAAGAATAAATAGCCTAAGTACATGAAAAGAGGTGTAAGGAAGCATTTAGTTGGATGATTTAAGCAACTTGGGCTCAAGTCACATAATGTACCATTGAGGCAATTACATAACAGTTAAGTTTGAATTTAAATTTCATATTTGAATTTGAGTTTGAATTAGGGAATTAGTTCAAATTTTATTAGATAATATATTATTAGATTTGATTATATTAGTTTAGATTTGATTAGATAATATCTTATTAAATACATTAGTTCAAATTTGATTAGATATTACCAAATTTGATTTGATTTGATTTGATTTGTTAGGATTTTATTTCTAGATGTAGTTCAAATTTGATTTAGTATTTAATTAAAATGAGCCCAAGATTTCTATAAATTGTAATTCATTCTTCATGAATAAACAATTAAGTGGATTGATTATGGATAAAAGTGAGAGTGATTCTCCTTCATTCTTTGTGAAATATTCGAGCTTATTGGATTCTTCCATGGCACTCAAACTAACTTATCAATTAAACCATCCATAACTGATTGTGGCATCTTCACTTTTTGAGATTTCATGTTAATCGTAAGATGTTGGTCACTATGTAGATCATACCAAGGTTTGTGTCCAATGTAGGGCATTGAGTCACAGTCATTTATAGCATTTGGTTCTCGTTCTTATTGGCATAAAATCAAGGTTTCCATACAATTTCAATTAGAGGATGATCCCGATAATATCAATTCAAGTACAATCTCGCTAATTCTTTAAGGGATTTGTATTAGTGTGAGTGGAGAAACAATATATGGAGTTGTCTTCAATAGAGGAGTCGTGGGAAGTTGAGTTGTAAGTGGTGGAAAAATTAGAGAGGGAGAAGCAAAGGATGGTGTTTTGGGAGGAACGAATGCATGTGGTGAAGTCAATGAGGGAAGAGATGTAGGTGGTGGAGAGGCTATAGGAGAGAAGTTCACTGGTAGGGGTGTGGCGCCCGACAATGGAGACTAAGTGGGTGGAGGTGATGACTAAACGGGTGGCGAAGATTAAATGGAAGGCAGAGAAGACTAAGTAGGAGGTGGAGAAAAACAAAGGGTGGAGGAAAGTATCAAAAGAGACAAGACAACTTCTAAAATCATAAAACTAGAACTAGGAAACATTTTTCTGTTTCCAAGAGTGAGTTAAAATGGTTTTAAAATTAATTTAAAAATCATTTCAACCTTTTTTTTTTATCCAAACTAGTTTTGTTTTCAAATTTAAGTTTGAACACCAAAAACTAGAAATTTATAATCACCCCAAATGGGGCTTAAATCAATCTTTGACAGTTTTGAAATGGTTTTCATGTTTAGGAGTCCTACCCTCTTATGCCATATCTACTAGTCATTTTCTAAAAACATAAAACATGATTGGTTTGAAAATTCTTCTATGCAAACATTATAGAGGTTTTTATCCTTGAAATTAGAGAATAGAATGTTTCCTGTGGATGCTTCTCTAATCACACATTATGTTGGTTGAAATATAACTTCATAACCACTTCCACAAAGTTGACTAATGCTTAAAAGGTTGTGCTTTAAACCTTTTATTCAGTAAACATTGTCTTCTTGAGGAGAATTTTGCTTAGCATCTTTGCTAATACCTTTGATCTTGGCTTTGTTGTTGTCACCAAAAGTGATGGTTCCGTCCTTTTTATTTATGCTGAGAAGCTTACTTTTTTCCTTAGTCATATGTTTTGAGCAGTCAATGTCCAAGAACAATTGCCTTCTTCTCCTTGTTGTCAAGAGGCATTCCTCATATTTCTCTGCTTCTAACTTATTTGCCATAAGATGCATGTTTGTTGCTTCTTCCTCTTGTTCATCTTCTAATGAATTATCCGATGTAGCCATCATAACTTTCTTTATCTTCTAAAACCTTTTTGTTCTTTCTTCAAAAGAGGACAAACAACTTTGAAATGATCAGGTTTATTATATTTGT
Source organism: Spatholobus suberectus (assembly GCA_004329165.1). Taxonomy (NCBI): domain Eukaryota; kingdom Viridiplantae; phylum Streptophyta; class Magnoliopsida; order Fabales; family Fabaceae; genus Spatholobus; species Spatholobus suberectus. Next base: position 35,659,041 of record CM014733.1, read on the forward strand.
AACACCCCACTGTGTTACTAAGGTTAACTACTTATTATTTACCTCATTTAAAACTCTTATTAATTTATTTATGAAAATATGAATAAATTTTTATGATAAGATAATAGTAAATATACGAGACTGAAGATGTGAACATACATGAACCTACATAATGTGCATGAAATAGAAATAAATGCATACAATTGTCATCAAATGTATCTAAGTCAGTGACATGTACCTCAAGTCATAAAATATGTCACTAGCCCAGATAGTCTCTCAAAAGAAGGAGAAGTATAGTGCATGTGTACGTAAACCCTGTGAAACTATGTATATACATATACAAAATAGATCAAAAAGGGGAGGGGATACAACACTCACCCCTTAAGCTAGTCATGGCTACCTTCTAGTCAACTACTATCAATCGATTCGTCAAGTAAGTCATCTTTATCCTTAGAACCAGGAAGGTAGATGGAGTAAGGTGCAACATGGGCCGCCCCCACAATATCACTATAGGTAGGCTCCTCCATATGTCTGTTATTAGAACCATCAGGTGATGTAAATCCAAGAGCATTCAGAGCAAGTCTGAACTAGCAAATCACGCTTTCCTCTAGCGATGAGAATGTATTTGTAACAGAAGCGTAACTAAGAGGAATACCTCGTGTCTGAAGATTTCCTTTTGTGTTGATGTCTCACCACGCTAAAAGTGTAAATATACAATGTCATTTATATAGCGCTTTTAGAAAAAAGTGTTGTATAAAATACACAGAGATATAGAGAGAGCACTTATTTAAATAAGCACTATCTATAAAATACAAGGAGATGTATAGAGACCATTTATTTAAATAAACGCTCTCTACTTTTATGCATAAAGGGCACTTGTTTAAACAAGCACTTTGCTAAAGTGAATTAATTTTAATTTTTTAAAAAAAATTACTTCTTAAAGCGCATCACACTCCTTTTAGACTCCCGATTAAGAAAGCACAATCTACAAAACCCTAAGCTTTGTAAGCTTGTGTTGTCCCCCTTTGTTCCTGCACTTTCTCAAATGGGACCTTGGTTTGCCTAATTCTTCTGTGGATAGAATGATGGTGTGAGGAACTTGTGGTTTTCACATTGTAGAAGAGCAATGAGTATGGGATTTACTATAGAGAGTTCAAATGGGGACAAAAGCATTGGCTTTTCTGATGCGATTTCCAACGAGTATGGCGTTGCACTGTACACTAACGTCTTCACTGTCGATGAGTTCCCACCTGATCAAAAATTCGTTTCCACCACAAGATGGCCCAGGTCATCACACTACCTTTCTTCAATCCTTCCCAATCAAACAACAATCCCTTAATCTATTGTATTTAGTTGTGTTTTCTTGAATAGGTTCTTGAATTTCCTTCAAAATTGTTTTCTTTTGCAAAGTGGAGCCTAGAAGTGGGGGTGAAAGTCCCATTGTTCTTAGCCATGTTGTGTATGAAGCATGGTTTATTGTACACGAGGATTTTAGGGGAAGATGACGACAACCCTTCCTCTCCAATTAGGCGTGGCTGGAAATTAGCCATCTTGACCATTGACAAGACCCTACTCAATAAAGGTTTTTGCTTTTAAAAAAAATAAAATTATTTATACACTCTTATTTATTTATTTGGAAAAGAAAGATAAAATAAAATAATGGATTTTACCATTTTGGAATGTTTGCATTGTAGAATTGCTAAATCAGGTATGAAGCTGAAGTGGTTAAAAGATGGAGTGAAGACAGTTATGGGTCCAATTTTGAGGGTGAAGTATGATGAAAGGAGACAACAAAAGCACGGTTGCTGCTTATACAGGTTGGGAAGCAATCCTGTTAAGGATAGACCTTTGGGAAGCAAACCAGATATTATAAAATTTTGAATTATTTTTTTCTCTTTTTAGGAATCCAACACTACAAGAATGACGGTAAATAGCTACGGGATGCTAAAGTGGACCACATCGCCGACACAAATAGAGTCAACCTAGTCGACTCTAAACCGACACAAAAATATTTTTTTATTACTTATTTATTTTTTTAGAATTATTTCAATTTGCGTCGGCCTAGCTGACACATAAAATTAATTAATTAATTTTTTAGTTTTATTTTATTGTATACGTCGGACAAGCTGACGCTTACCATCATCTTAATTTCAATTTTTATTTTATTTTCATTTTATGTGTCGAATTAGCTGACGCTCTGCTAATATTTTTATTTAGTATTTATTTTACCAGAGCGTCGGCTTGGCCGACTCTTAATTTTGTAAAATATGGGCTCAATCCGTGCCTCCCCAAAGTCACAATTCCCCTAAATTTCTAAATCCCTATTCTAAAAATACTCAAACACGAACCCTCATTTCTCCCTCTCGAACTCCCTCCCGAACTCGCTCTGCGCCTCTCGAATTCATTGCCCCAGCAGCACTGCCGTGGCTCCACTGCACGTCGTCCTCCACCACACACCACTTAAAACCGCACAGCACACTTATATTCGATTGGTCAGTTTCTCTGCCATCGTAGTTGCTCTCAGATTCACTAGATGAGTTTTCTTTCTCCGATTGGTGACCCTTGGTCTTTCACTGCACACACCTCAGTTTTTCTTTTTCTCCTGTTTGGTGTTCTGTGTTGGTTTTTTATTTTTAAATTATTTCTATTTTCCTGCTTGTTCCCAACCCTCATGTCTATTTTTCTGGCTAAATCATCAAAAACCATTTGTATTTTGATTTAATATCCTAAACAAAGAATTAAGGTTGTGCTTGTTTAATTCCGTTCGTTTTTGTCATTGCCTTCTGCCAGTCTAGATGAAATGAAAGCAACTAAGCAAGTTCAGGGTTTGAGGGCAAGACATTCACTTAGGTGGTGCATGGCCATTTGATCTACTCTCAAATTATCTTTTGAGTTACATATTTTATTCAAGCAATTGGCTTTTTTTTATTATTAAAAGAGAAGGAATTTTGATTTACACATTGTTAATCTGATATTATGTCAGTTATTATTTATTTGTCATTATGCATATAATTATGTCAATTTATTTGAATTGAAAGAAGAAGTTTTTTATTTTCTCTTTGTTGATTTGATACCATGTCAGTTATTATTTCTTTGTTATTATGCATATGTATGATTGTGTCTTAGTGGATGGAGAAAATTTGCAAATATTTTTCTTATAATTTGCGTTTCAGGCTCATATTGCGTTCCACCTTGCCAAGCCATGCTTTAGTGGCCTACTAGCTATTGCATACGAACCACAGGCCAATGTCAGATGTTAGAGTCTATTTTTTTTTTTCTGACTATTGTGTATTTTTGTCAGCTTGTCTCCAGCAAAGTGAGATTTACCATAAAACAAATTGCTAAAATAACTGTACGACAGACTCGTGGCATCAAGATTGGTATAATGAGTTTAGACTAGTATAATGAGTTTTCATTTTACATTTACTCCACTTTGTGTGTTCTGACTAAGCTTGGTATAATACTATGTTTTCTTCTGATTTGTTGAGAATGGCTTAGGCTTTGTTATATCATTAACTTAGAAATAGGGTAAAGGTCTTTCTAGGAAAGCATGTTATTCTTATTATGTATAGTTTTCTTTGGTTGGAATAAATCCTGTGCAAAGCTTTTTGAAAGAATTCCAAATAGATGTTTCTAGGATTAAATGCTATTGTGGTTGAATCCTGCCTTTATTTTACTTATTTAAATGAATAATTGAATAGTCCATAGTTCATGCTCTCTCAAGATGTTCAATTTATACATCCTTGGGAATCTTTTAAGTCAATCAACCATGCTTAATTAATTTTTACTATTTGTTGTGCTACTAATAGCTTGCCAACCTTACACATTCTCATAGTTCATAAAGTAGATTTTATGAAGAATGATTTTATTTGAAATTGTTTCTTAGCTTTTCCTTTACACCTCATTTGTTCTTATGCTTTCATTGCTTTTATTATTTATCAAAATACCTTTTTTATGGTGGAGATTGGAGAACTTGTTTCTTATCTTTGACTCAAGATTTTCTTTATTATAACCATGAATCTCTTTATTAATAAAATATTAATCAAATATGTTTTCTGTTTTTAGGTCCATATTACATGACCAAAGCACCTTTTTCTCTGTTTTTCTATATTTCCATCTCTCAATGTTGTCTATCTATAATTCTATGCTTTGCTCTCTTTTGTGTGTGTATTTGGTTTGGGGTTGGTGATTGATCAGTGGGTATATGGTATATATTTGCAGGGGTGATTGTCAAGTTGGTTCAGCATATTTTTAAGAAATATTTTTTTTAGTTGTACAAGAGAACTTGCCAAACAAATTTTATCAAGCTTTTGGCAGAATTGATCTTTGGTGACCAATTGAGTTGCTTATTCTACTTTTTTGGGGGGGGGTGTTCAATGCGCTCACACCTTTTCTCTGGTTGCAGTATTGCCGGTGTCAATTTTGCAAGTAAAGCCAATCCCTATCTTCTCTTCCCTTCTCGCAACCACTTTATGAATTTAATTTGATTGTGTGAGTACTTATTTCTTGCACTTGCAGAGGCTAATGTAAAAACGCATCCAGATCAACACTTGTTAATTGCTACCAGTGGAGGTTTAAATCAACAGAGAACAAGGGTAAGCTTATTCATCAGCTAACAATTATAGCATTGGTTAAATATCAATCAGATGCAATCCTTTACATCAAACAAGGGTTCAAGGAGGTAAACGTATTGGAAGATTTACCTCTTTCTGTATTCAACCAAGAATTTTGCTTGAGCATGAATGGTTCTTTTCTTTCCATAAGCGAACATAATTTCATTGAAACTTGAAAGTATTACAAAATTACTATTTCTTTATTAATGATGCAAACTAGTTTATCACATTTCTCTGAAATGACGTGAGAATTATAAAACACCTTCCGAATATGGGAGGGAACTTTGTGGCTCTATCACATTTCTTTATTATTATTGTATTCTTTTTCTAATACTTGTGTTTCTAATTTTCTGGCATATAAAGTTTTGCCCCCTTTACTATTACCACCAGAAGCACCCTCTCAATTACTTCCTTCTCTTCATTTTCACCATTACTTAAGTTTTTCTCATTGGACTGAAAAAATATTAATTAAAAAAACTAATAGTAGAGTCGGCTAAGTCGACTCTACAAAAAAAATATTAAAATAATTAATGATAGAGTCGGCTTAGCCGACTCTAAATGGAAAAAAAAATTATTAAAATAATTAATCATAGAGTCGACATAACTAACTCTAAATGAAAAAAAAAAATTAAAAAACTTAATGATAGAGTCGGCTAAGCTGACACTAAGTGAAATGAAATTAAAAAAATAATAATATAGAGTCGGCTTAGCTGACACTAAATTCAAAGAAATTAATTTAAAAAATAAAATAGTTAGCTACGGCTTGTTGTATGTGACAATTTAAGTGTTGGTTAAGTCGATTCTAAATAGTGTTGACCTTAATTAACCGACGTTAGCATGTTAGTGTCAAGTGTTTTAGAGTCAGTGTCTGTTCCGATGCATGTTTGGCGCTACCACAATAATAGAGTCGGTTTTTATATGTTAGAGTGGGCTTTTGGCCGACTTTAAATGCCTGTTTTGTTGTAGTGCAAGATGGTACTTCAAGTTTTGAGAAAAAAAATCCACAAAAATCACAATTCATTGGACAAGGCAGATTGCCAAATCAATGTCACCAGAAGAACAGTCAAATTATTTTTAAAATAAACCCACTTTTCCAAATCCTTTACAAACAAAACTTGTCACTAAATTGTAGTGCTTTAAGTCTCATTTTTAGATTGACCAAAATTATTCAAAAGTAATGTGTGTGTAATTTATAGTGATTTATATCTCAAAACTGTTTTAGAACCAAAAATCTATGCAAGTCGGTGCATCAACTCCAATTGTCAAAAATCATTAAAAATTGAAAATAGCTCAAATATTTACAAACTTGGTGCCTATTTGAAGCTTAGGATGTCTAATTTTTAGTCATTCAAAAAGTTCAACACAAAATTCTAGAATCACAAAAATGTTCACACTGTTTACAGCATGTTTGGAAACCATGTAGAAGACAAATGTGATGTGAATTTTTAGCAGTAAGTAGCTTTAGCTTCTGCATCAGTCTTAGATGTTGACATGAAAATTAAAGAGTACGTGCGTTCAAAATGTATTCCTAAACATGCAATTTATCATGTTTTCCTAACTGCAAGGGTCAAATTGTTCAAGTCATAACTCATTCATTTCTTAAGCTTTTTAAGTGATTCTTAAGCCAAAATTGTAGAATTTTAAGTTTATTTTAATTTGCAAAAAGAACCAACTCATTTCAATAACCACAATTCCAATTATGAACATAAAATCAAAGCATATTCAAGGAGAAATAACCAAACAAGCAAGCTTGTTCATCACATATATCCAAGTTTCAAGCAAAATACAAAATGAATCACATTTTTAACAATCAAAATCATCAATATCAACATACCACAATGCTCATACAAAAGAAACCAAAAATGTCAGCTTTCCTTACCACTATTTTGACCAAACACAAGAAAAGGCTTGAGGCTTTACTTTCCTATGCCAACCACTTTCATGTTTCCAGCAAAAATCACCAAGAAAAGCGGTCATCCCATAAAACACATGACAAGTCAATTTTTTAAGTGATAGAAGGGAGGTTTATTGATGCGATCCTGCAAGTGTACGGGGACATCGAGTAATAATTGTCGTTCTTTCCTCAGGGACTACGTGTATGGTTCAGCTGTTATCACTATTCAATTAAAATTAGACAAAAGGGATTTAATTTGGAAATTTAGGTTTTGAGTAAATTGAAAAGGATGCAATTGAAAATTGAATAAAGCAAGTAATTAAAATTAGGGATAAAGCAATAATAGAAAACATCCAAGATTAGGGGCTTGTACAATGATTTCCTAATGGCCTAATTTCTTTGCCTAGGTGCTCTTATTGTTTCTCTTTGAAGGTGAATTAACCTAAGGTAACCTTTGTTCCCTTTCGAGATACGGAGATGTGCCTAATTGAATTTACCCTACTTTCGTGGTAACTATGTATAATTAAATATATTAAGTTCTTTGTTAACTCATTGAATCCTCGAAAGATTAAACTTACTTTCATGGTTCAAAGCCTAAGTCTCCCTATGGGTCCAAAGGTTAGGTTCACGTTTCAGTTCTTCCCTAAGCTTCTAAGATCATGCAAATAGATAGGTAATCAATTCACATAATAAAGCAGTATAAAAGAAGAATCAAGAAGAGAACACAATAGGCATAAAGGCAAATAAATTAAACAACCATTATTCAATCAAGGGCTATGCCCCAATACTAAAAAAGTGGTGTTTTCTCACACATAGTCATGGGGAAAACACAAAAAGAGATAAAGAACATTAAACCCCGAAAATAGAATCAAAAAGGAGAAACACCCAAATCCTTGATCTTATGCCATCACAAGCTAATAGGTTTTTTGAGCCCCCAAAACCTAAACTAAAAAGGTATTTAAAGGGGAGGGCTAATAATAGTTCAAGCCCAATTACAAAACAAAAGATAAAATTCATAAAAATAGAAATATGGTCGGCTCATGGCCCCGTGAAGGTCATCATAAGGGTATGATCTTCACACAGGTATCTCTGGGCGCGCCTGTTACACCCCTGTGACAATCGTCATGGGGCTGTGATCTTCACGTAAGTCTTCAATGCAACTCCTGATCACAGGGGCATGATCAAAATCACACCCCCATGATTTTCTCTAGAAGGCTTAGCAAAATTTCTTCCTTTTTAGCTTTTTTTTTCTAGACTTTTTTCTTGCTAAAACTTTCCCACTTCAACTTTCCAAGTGAATAATAGTATAGAGAAAACGACACCTAAAATGAAAATAAGAGAAATGGAGTAAAATGTCCTACAAATGGGAAAATAACATGAAACCGAATGATGTTTAACTAAAACTTGGAAAAAATGCATGAAATCCTAGCTAAAATGCCATGAAAATGTGGTGTGAAATGCAATACATCAAACAATCCCAAACTTAGAAATTTGCTTGTCCTCAAGCAATTACTGTGGCCTTAGCAAACATTGTGGAATCCAAGAAATAAGGTCTATAAAAGTACACGCAGTAGAATAATCAAGCATATAAACAACCTTAGACAAATCCAATTAGAGCTTGCCTTTCCAGAATCAATACCCATATTGACTTGGTCACTTATCTTTCCACACTCAAGTGTTTAGGGACTTAGTAAATTTCTCTAAAACTTTCTCAATTAAAGCACCCTACCATAGGCTTGATAAGGAACCCTATCTCCACTAAAGCATCGGATTGTAATGTGGCCAAGGGTACGAAATTGAAAGGAAGGGAATTCAAAAGGCTTATTCATTACAAACAATCTTAGTACCCTAATAAAACATATCAAGCATAATAATCGGGGTACCACTAAAGTATAACTTTTCTAAAGCTTTTCCTTTCATCCTTCACCTTCCATTGATTCAAATTTTATTTAAGTTTCAACTTTTATTTTGCACCAAAATATACATATTTCTTTCTTTCTTTCTTCTTCTGATTTCACCTTTTTTTTTTCTTTTGTTGCCCATAACCTTCCAAATTTTCATAACATCACATATAGAAACCCCAAACTTAGCACAAGTTGTCACATTATACGCCATTGTGTACTAAGAAATGTCAAATTTGCCATTTAGAGGGTACTAAAAGAAATATTATGCTATATGGCTCAAAGAGGGCAACTAATGGTCAAATTTTATTCTAGCTCAGGGGCTTGAAAAACAAGTACATAAGTGCCTTAATGATGCTCATTCATGCAATCAAAATCAAATAGCCTCAAACAGATTGCAAAGCAAGTTCTAGAGGATACAATAATGAGAAATCCACATTCATATAATGGAATAGGGGCAAAATATGCCCCATTTTTGGCCCAAATCTCACATTTATAGCTAGAGATAGTGCAAGCATTCAAGCAGAAGAACATATGCTAATTCTCAACTTGCTTAAAGGTTATGCTATTTCTCAAATCTATTACAAAACTCAACAAGTTGGACACCTAATTCAATGAATTCAAAAGATATATCATTAAGCACATAAACATAAAGTAGAATTCTAGGGAAATTTGATGCCAAAATGCATGACCATTCAAATTCACAGTCCTAAACTATATGCAATACAAGGAAGAATAACAATATGCAAATGATTCCTAAACAATGGTCCAAGTGATGCAAAACCCTAAACAACCCCAAACTTAAAAACTTACGTTGTCCTCAATGTAAAAGTGAAAAGTAACGGGGGAAAGAAAAGAACGAACTCACTAGGGTGGAGGTGGTGAAAATTGACGTAATTATTACTTATGGAAGAAGAGCCCTGGTCACCTCTATGTCTTGGGGAAGCATTGAAGGAGTTATGGAGAGATGAGAAGGTGAAAGTATTGATAAAGATGGAATAAGTATTGTAGGGGTTGGGCAAGTGGTGGGCATAAGAGAAATTCAAAAATAGGGGTGGTTGGAAGTAGAAAGGATGAAGAAGATAAATTTTGGAGGGTAATGGAGCTTGGGTGGTGCTTAATGGAGGTAATGGGTAGTGAGTGTGGTGGAAGAAGAAGGGTGAGTGATGGTAGGAGAAAAAAAAATTGGAGAAGGAGGGGAGAGGAATGGGTTAGGTTTAGTTTTTTTTTTTTTTTTTTTGTGGTGATCACCCCCCCAAGTGACGCGTTGAGTGAGGGCCTTTTAACCAGGGTTACGGCCTGATGATCAACATGTTGGTGAGGGCCTCCTTTAATGCACGATGATCACACCATTGTGATGAGGGTCACACCTTATGACCCTTTTTTTTTTGTTTTAAATGAAACTTGCAATTGAAAGCTTAGTGAAAAGTGAATGAAGGATTAGCAAAAAGACTAAAAACATTGTAAGCATTAAAAAAATGAAGTAGAAAAACGAGGAAAAGAATTTGGGTTGCCTTTCAAGAAGCACTCGTTTAACATGATGAGCTCAACGCCTGTTAGAGTCAATCTCCTACAGCTAGGTGAGGGTAGAAAAGTGTAACCCCCTTTCTCAATTAGCTTCCTTGCCAAGTCATAGTTGAACTACTGTTTCTTCCTTGTACCTCCCTTCTTAAACTTTCAATGTCTCCTAACTTATGTTGATGAGGAGGGATGTAAGGCTCCCTTTTTAGCATGCATACTTCCTTGGGACTTTTTTTTACAAGATGTCTTGTAGGTTGCTCCTTAGCTAAGCATAATTCTAGCGAATCTTTAACAGTGCATCTAATTGCCTCCTATTTCACCACTTTATCTAACAAGTCAATCCTGCACACAAAACTCTTAACAGTAGGGAGATTGTTAGGCTTAAACAAATCAAACTCAATGGTCTTCTCTCTGCTAGTTAAGGAAAGCTTACCTTTTTTACACTTATATTAACATCACCTGTAGTTAAGAAAGGTCTACCTAGAATAATGGGGATGTTGGCATCCTCTACCATCTCTAGCACCACAAAATCACATAGGATAAATAAAACCCCTACCTTAATAGGAATGTCCTCTACAATTCCCACCGGGTCCTTGATGGACAAATTTGTCAATTGAAGTGACATATTGGTGGGTTGTAGCTTCCCAATACCAAGTTTCTTATAAATAGATAGGGGTATCAAACTAACACTAGTCCCTAAATGACACAAGGCTTTTTCGAACCTAGTGTTGCTAATCAAACATGGTAAGAAAAAATTACCTAGATCCTAGATCCCTAAGCTTAGGAGGTAGAGTACTTTGGACAAAGGGTTATAGTTTTATGCTCATTAATTTTCCTCTTATTAGCCAAAATATCCTTAAGAAACTTTGCATAAGCAGACATTTGTTGCAAAGCATCTACAAAGGGGATATTGACATAAAGTTGTTTAACCATCTCTAAAAACTTTTCAAATTGTTTGTCTAACTTAGCTCTAACCAACCTTTAAGGGAATAGGATTGGTGGTTGGTAGAGCATTGTGGAAACTTTTTTAGAAACTTTCCCTTTCTCTACAATACTTTCTTCTTTTTCTTTTTCAACCAAGGGTAGGGGTCCCTACCTATATTTCTACTTCCTCTTCTCCCACACTTTCTTTGTTAGACATAGGATTGTCTAACTGTTTCCCACTCCTTAAGGTCACTGCATTACAATGCTTAATAGGATTTGTTTCAAGTGTGCTAAGAAACTTACCAGGGGCAAACTGGATGCGAGAAGAAATTGGGCCATCTGGTAAATCTGGCCTTCCATCATCTTATTGTGTAATGCTACACCATCCATCTAATTAGTTAGGTCCTTGATAGAGTTACTCACTGTCTCATTGGTTTGTTTTTGGCTTGTTACAAAATCAGCCATTAAGTTCTCAAGCCTCGGCAGTGATTGTTGGGTTTGATCTTGTTGCCGTTGGAAACTTTGACCACCAGTGCCTTTGTTAGAATTTGAGGGTTGCTAGAAATTGGCTGTTGACTAGCCCCTTGACCCTGATTGTTTTGGTAGGAGAACTTCAAATGAACTCTCCACCTAAGATTATAGGTATTCTGTAGGGATCAAATTGGTCCTTCTTTGGATAGTCATTAAAATTATGTGTGGCAGCCACATTTTTCATTTGCTCTTCCAGTCCCTCAAACATTCCTACTTGACAGTTAATAGTGGCATGTCCCTACACACCATAAATCTCATAAGAGAGGTTAGTAGCACTAACCAAGTTAACATTGCCTTTTTCTAGTTTATCAAAATTTTGGTTCAAAGCATTAGCTTTACCCATAAAAAGGTCAATATTATTTACTTCATACTTACTTGGGGCTACTTTCCGTGAGGTGCTACCCTACTCACATACTCAATGGCATTGATTAGCTACCATTGATTCAATGATGTCTAATCCTTCATCAAAAAGCTTATCCATAAAACCTCCACCTGTTGCAGAGTACAACGCCATTCTACTAGGGTAGTTCAATCCATTGTGAAAGAAATGGATTGTGTGCTATTTTTCAAAACCATGATGTGGACATGCGAACAATAATTTGGAGAATCTCTGTCATGCTTCACCAAAAGACTCGCTATCGTCTTGGTAGAAGTTGGCAATTTTCTTCCTTATTTCACATGTCCTCGACGGTGGATAATACTTGTCAAGGAAGGCTTTCTCAAATCGATCCCAACTAGTGGCAATGTTCCTAAGAAAAGTCCTCATCCATGCTCTCGCCCTAGCTGTTAAAGTTATAGGAAATAGGCATAGGCAGAGCACATCCACTAAGATTCCTTGAAAGTGTTGAGTCTCATAGACTTCCAAGAAACCTTCAAGATGCTCTGTGGGGTCTTCTAATAGTAACCCATTACATTTATTTTGCTTCAGCATGCTTAGCAGAGTAGGCGGTATCACAAAATTGGTGTTTGCCCCTACAGCTAGAAAGGCTATCCCAGTTGGCAACCTAGGGATCGTTGGAGCGGCAAAGTCCTTCAAAGTTCTAGCGACTTGCTTTTCTGCCATGGCTTTTGTTCCTTCTAGAGCTGTAATTACTTTGTGCTTCTGTTTGTGTTGTCCCCTCCTTTTATGGAAGGTTTTCTCTATCTTAGTGTCTACTTTTATGGGTTCCCTAAGATGGAGAGATCTGGGCAAACACAAACAAAAAAAAAAATTCCTACAAAAGAGAAGAGCATGTGAAGTATGAAAAGGAAATAAATAAAAGAAAGTAAGAAAAAGAATATAAGGAAGGAAACTTCTGTCTAACTTTTATTAGAAAGTAAATAAATCACCAAACCAAGAGACGCAGTCCTCAGCAACGGCGCCAAAAACTTGATAACATCTTGCAAGTGTATGAGATCATCAAGTAATAATTATCGTTCTTTCCTCAGGGACTGCATGTTTGGTTTAGTTGTTATCACTATTTAATTAAAATTAGAGAAAGGGATTTTAATTTGGAAATTCAGGTTTTGCGTAAATTGAAAAGGATGCAATTGAAAATTGAATAAAGAAAATAATTAAAATTGGGGATAAAATAATAATAGAAAACGTCCAGGATTAGGGGTTCACACAATGATTTCCTAATGGCCTAATTTCTTTGCCTAAGTGCTCTTATTGGTTCTCTTTGAAGGTAAATTAACCTAAGGTAACCTTCATTTCCTTTTGGGATATAGAGATGTGTCTAATTGAATTTATCCTTACTTTCGTAGTAGCTATGTTCAATTTAACCCATTAAGTTCTTTGTTAATTCATTGAATCCTTGAAGGATTAAACCTACTTTTGTGGTTCAAAGCCTAAGTCCTTTCTTTCCCTCTAGGTCCAATGGTTAGGTTCACCTTTCAGTTCTTCCCTAAGTGTCTAAGGTTATGCAAACGAATAGGTAATCAATTCACGTAATAAAGCAGGATAATAAAAGAATCAAGAGGAGAACACACACAAAGGCAAATAAATTAAACAATCATTATTCAATCAAGGGCTATGCCCTAATCCTAATAAAGGGGTGTTTACTCACACATAGTCATGGAGAAAACACTAAAAAAGATAAAGAACATCAAACCCGAAAAATAGAACTAAGAAGGAAAACATCCAAATCCTTGATCTTATGCCATCACAAGCTAAGAGGTTTCAAACCACCATAACCTAAACTAAAAAGGGTATTTAAAGGGGAGGGATAATAATTGTTCAAGCCTTATCACAAAACAAAAGATAAAATTCGCAAAAATAGAAATTTGGTCGCGCTCATGGTCTCATGATGGTCATCACGGGGGTATGATTTTCGTGCAGGTATCTTTGGGCACGCCTGTCTCACCCCCATGACAGTCGTCACGGGGGTGTGATCCTCACATAGGCCTTCAATGCAACTTCTAGTCATAGGATCACACCCCGTGATTTTCTCTATAAGACTTAGCAAAACTTCTCTTTTTTAGCTTTTTTTTCTAGACTCTTTTCTTGCTAAAACTTTCTCGCTTCAACCTTCCAAGTGAATGGCAATATAGAGAAAACAACACCTAAAACAAAAACAAGAGAAACAAAGCAAAATGTCCAACAAATAGGAAAATAACATGGAACCAAACAATGTTTAACTTAAACTTAGGAAAGAATGCATGAAATCCTAGCAAAAATGTCATGAAAATATGGTGTGAAATGCAGTACATCATTTATGAAGTGAAATTGGAGTAGGAATGAAGATGAATGAAAGAAATGAGGAGAAAAATGAAATAGGAACTCACCTTAGCTTGGAAGCTTTCCACCACCTACACCAACTAAGAGCAAATTTGCAAAATGAGAGTGAGAGAGGAGATGAGGGTTCGGCCTATGTGCTGAAAAGGGTTAGGGATTTTACCATTTTGTCCTAACTTAAGTGAGAAAAGTGAAGGTAAAAAGTAATAGACAAAATTAACTTCTTATTGAATAAGTTTAGAAAAAAAATACACTTTGCTTCTCCAACAAGCCTTAAGTGGCCAACCAAAGAGAGAAAAAAACAAGAAGAAACATAGTGGTTTTCAAGTACAAGGTGAGCACATTGTGTAAAAGAGGTAATTATGTATTAAGTAACTAGGTAAGTACATCTACTTAGCAATATAGTTTGACTAGAACTAAATAATTTTGAGACAACAAGTGGTTCCTTAGATTTGGTTATGTTGGGCGTGACATGTGTAACCTCCCCAATTTTGGGTAATAGAAATAATAATATGATTAATGGTTTAAAATACCAATAAGCATTAATTATAGTTATTCTATTGTTAGGATTTACAAGGATAAGGTAATAGGACCCTAAATAAGATTCTGAGGCCCAAATGGGCCAAGGCCCACCGGAGCCCCTCCTTCCCCACACATACACAGTTATATAAAAGAGGGAAAGAAGAGAAAGAAAGGAAAAAGAAAAGAAAAAAGAGAGAAGGAGGAGAATAGGAAGAGGAAAGGTGGAGCGAAGATCTGTGACTTGACTCCAGAGCTTAGATTCGGACAGTTCCCGGAAGTAAGTGCTTCCCCCTTAACCTCCTCAATCCTTTTAATTTTTTCTTTTCCCATTTTCTTCCCTTTTGAACCCTAGGTAGGAGATTCATGATTTTTGAGACATTTGCAAGATTGAGGGGTTCTTTGGGAAATGGAATCGGTTAAAAAGGTAATAGAGGTGACTATGAATGCTTTGGTATGGTTGGTATTGATTGTTAGGCCAAAAATGGCCATGGGTTATAGTTAGGTATCCCCTTGCAAACTGCAGAAATCGTAGTTGGTGCTAAGCACTAGTTTTTTGGTGTTAAGCGTGGGACAATAGAGTCTGAAATTGCTATCTAGTGCTTTGGCGTTGAGCACCAATTTTCTGGAGCTAAGCGTGGTGGCACTAAGTGCTAGAAATTTGGTGCTTAGCGTGAAGAGGTCAGTATGCCCTTTGCATAAGTGGCGCTAAGCACCAGTTTTTTGGTGCTAAGTGTGGACCCACTAGAGTTTGGAACTAAGGAGAAAGTAAAACAACGCTAAGTGCCAAGGGTTTAACGCTAAGTGTAACCCATTAGAACTGTGGGGGAATGTTCTAGCTTCAAGTAGAGGATATGTTTGCTTGTGTGATTGTCTTCTATGCTTGCTTCTCTAATGTAGTTGTGGTTGTGGTGTCTTACTATGTTTGGTAATGATGAATGCGTAGTTGTAGGATTGTCCTTGTGGTTGTGTTGTGTTGTGTTGTGTAAGTATAATGATGAACCTTACGTAAGAAAAGACTTAAGATTTTAAAAGGTACTAGAGGATGTCTCCTTAGCAAAAGTAGGGATATTCCATGAAGTTAAGAGAAAAGCATGGATCTTCCTTGAGTTTAAGAGAAAAGAAAAGTTTTCAAAGAATTCCTCTTAGTGATTATAGGGTAATCCTACCCAGTCATGATAAAGCCTGGAATGTGCCATCCATGGCTTAGTATAAGTGTACACCTGCTGCAAGGATCCCTTATAATCACAAGGTATGGAGAGTTTTTATGATAAAGGTTTTAAGCAATCCAAGAAGAGTTGAAGAAAAGTAAAGGGCTAGGAGGCTCCTTGTGCCAAAAAAAGGTAGTCGTCCCCTTAGGCTAAGGGATTAAGGGAACTGCCTTGATAACGAAAAGGGTTCAGCCACTTGGACCGGTAATAGTAAGAGGTCGAGCAAGAGGGATGCCTCTTGATAGCTAGAGCTCAGCCAAGAGAAAGAAGGTAGTCAAGTGAAAAGATAATAATAAAGCTAACTAGAACCACACAGAAACGAAATGATAGGATGTATGATATGCCTAAGTGAGGCATGTATGATAACTCTATTGGGTATATGACGATATGTATGCCTAGTTATAGGTAAGTTAAGTTAAGATGAGTCGAGAGAACCTATGTGCTTAGTGAGGACAAAATTTATGATAAAGGCTACCTTGTGGGTATGCAAGGGGTTTACCCCAAAGGAAGTTAATGTATAAGTCTTGAAAGGGCAAGTAAAGAGAAAGATAAAAATGAGAAAGTGTTAGTCCTCACTTAGTGTCATGGGATGTAAAATGTTTAGATAAAGGAATAGAGAGGATGAAATCCCAACTAAATGTTGAGAGGACAGTTGTTTAGTATAAAGGACCAGTATGGATCAGGAGACCCGGGGCTCAAGCCCATTAAAGATTAGCAAGCCCCATGCTGGGCACAATTTATAAGGTTAAGTACTAAAAAGGTAATAGATTGATAGTTTAGTGAGAGGTAAAACCATGAGTTAGGAAAGGATTTTAGGATAGAAGAGCCAATCTACCCCTAGAGTCCCTGTAACACCTCATAATTCCAAAGTTCGTATCATAGCACCGCCTTCGATGTCTTGGCGGCTCACACTCTACGACACTTCACTCGGTGACACTTCACTCAACTTCCTTGTTGGTCAGAACCCTCCGTAGGTAGCCCTTTCCAAGACACTAATAACCAACTCTGATACCACTTTGTAATGTTTGGCCGCTTTCAGGATTAATGATTGTCCCCACAAACCAACATAAGACTTTTTAGCGTGCTTTACATGCTTACTAGAAAACTTCCTAGGAGGTTACCCATCCTAGAATTGTTCTAAGTCAAGCATGCTTAATTATGGAGTTCTTAAGTGATAGGCTACCGAAAAGTAGATGCATATTGTTGGTATAGGTAGCACTTATTAATTCCTTTAAGTTATCCTCAACTGTACAGTCCCATACCTGCACTGGCTTCCTTCTCATTCTGGTGTATATTTGATTCATTTATGTGCACCTCCCATTGGAAGCCTGCCAGGAGTCGCTCCTTCTCCGTGTCTCATATCTTTTGCACCGGCGATCATTCCTCGCCCTTATTAGCGCCCAGGATGTTATAGTCCCTGCATCACTCATTTAGACATGTCTCATTCCTTTAAGCTTTCATGTTTTTCAGGTTAATCAGGTGGGCATCCTCGAGGAAGAGCTTGGAGTCGCTTGAAAACAGAAGATTTTGACTTATGTACCTCCCAATTTATGGGAATTATTAGTTTATGTTCTTGGTATTTTTCTCTACATGTAATTGTTAAACAAAAAGGCTGGATCCAAGAGGGGGGGGGGGGGTGAATTAGATCTTTCAAAATTTTCAAGAATCTCCAATTTCTTTTCAATTATGAATAACTAGATTTTTTAAAAACTTTGAATCTTATTGATTTGGTTATACAAATGAAATAGAATTGGATCAATTTATCTTGAACTTTTCTATGCAAAGATCTATATGATTTTAAATGTAAGTGATCAAGATACAATATGCTAGCAAGAGAGTAAAGAAAAGAGAGAGAGGAAACAAGATTTATACTGGTTCGATCACTACCACTGTGATCTACATCCAGTTTCCAATCAAACCAATTGGTGTTATCACTGAGTAATTCAAATGTTTATAAATACTATGCACAAACACAAGAATTACTATCAAACAAATCACACAATCAAGTTTCTTGAACCCTTTCAAGAAAAACTTGAATTCCTTTCTTGTGGAATCCTACCACAAGGAAGATAAGAGAGACACCCTCTCAAGAACGAAAATTAATTTAGAAAAAGGTTAGATATCACCTTAGTCTGTGATAGATGAAAAACAATGAAGAACCAATTAACTTTACCAAAGAAAAGACTTTTCTTTATCCTCAAGATTGATCCATGATGAGCTCTTTGATCTTTGATCTAAAACTTGTAGTGGAGTAGAAGAATAATATCAATTCTCTTTAGAAAAGCTCTCTCTTAATTTTAGAAAATGAATTTGTAAAAGTGTTAATGAAAGACTCATAAATGTTCATTTTATATAGAGAGTTCATTAGAATAATTAGTTATTTAAGCTTGTAATAAGTTATTTTGTTCTTTAAAATCTAGAAAATAAAGTTTTAATGAGTTTAACTAGTAATTTTCTTTTATAACTAGTTAAAACATAGGCCTTTCGAATTTGTCTTTACTGGAATAACTGGTTACATAACTTTGTAACTAGTTATTTTCATATAGAACAAAATAGTTTTATATTATGTAACTAGTTATAGAATTATGTAATTGGTTTCTGCTGAAACGACTGATTACATAATGTTGTAACTAGTTAAAACAGAAAACATGTAACTGATTACATATTGATTTAACTAGTTAAAACAGTGTATATTTTCACTATTTACACGAAATTAAACGATTTTAATTGATTACGAAGCTAACTTAATCGATTAAATGGTTCTTTAATATAAAATTGAATTGTTCTAAGGTTTTAATACTATGGCTTTCACTTCTTATCAATTTAAAATTTAGTTTTATCCAATTTTAGACTTATAGAAAATATATTTCCACTTTGTTAACTTTTAAGTCTTAATTCTTGAGCTCATTACGATCAAACCATCAAGGATAAAGATAAATAATGCAAGACCACAAACACACACACACACACACACACATAAATGCAACTTTGCACTCATCAAGAAGCTAAATCATCAAAACTATATTAATTTTCTTTTGGGCAAGAGTAGTCTTCTTCTTGCTTCTTCAGTAATGTATAGCACATTATGCCTATAGTTTGTATCAAGTTTTTATAGATGTATATTTTAGTTTCGGCTTGATGTATGAAGTATTTATATTCAAAGTTTCCATGTCCTAATAATCTAGGTGTAGTAAAGCTTAGGGTGTTACAACATGTATCTAGGCCAAGGAGGAAAATTTGATTTCATTTTGGGCATAGATAGATGACACCAATCAAATTTAGGATTTTCTAACAGAAATTTTGAATTTTCGACAAAATTTGAGTTAAGCAAATTTTCTCATTAGAAAAGTATTTAATGAGTTTGTGACTCATTAAAATGTCTCCTAGGATCTCTGGCATATATATGAAAGGATTAGGATTAGAAAGTATCTGTCTTTCTCTAATCTTTATTTAAGTTCAGAATAAGTTCAAATTATAATAAATGATTTGTTTTAATCTCAAAAACAGAAAGCAACAAAACCATCATCAGAGCCTAATTATAATCAATTTTAATTAATTATAATTAACTCTTTAGGCCCTTAAGCAGATAAAATTTTGATTTGTGCACTGGTAGAGAGTATACAGACATTGCACAAGAATTTTTAATAGAATTTAGCGTAATTAGTGAATTTTACAAATTCGAATCAAATAAAATTTCAACGTTCACAAAGGAATATAAAATGAAGGTTAGACTTATTTAGAAGATCTCTAGATGATATTGGGATGTCTTTGCTCCTTGCACTAAAGTTTGTGCCTCAACCACGACTGAAAACTCGATAAAACTGCACCGTCAACTTTAAAACGTACCAAGCTCATACAACATCAAATGAACTTAATTATAATAAAATTCAATTAATTATAATTAAATTCTCATATCATAACATTGTTTGTCAGTTATCACAAAGTATTTTTGTACTGTCAGTTGACAAATAGATTGAATTTTTGTAGAATTCTTCTAGAAAAATTTACAGAGAAGCAAACACTTTATTTTTAATTATTTATTAACACAAAAATTTACTTTAATTTCCTCCTTTAAATTGTTCAATCACTTAATTACAGATTAACAAAAAAAATAAGTCTTATAATATTCAAAGCATGTAGTCCAATTCTTGTTGCCTTCATACTTTTAGGGTTCCTTCTTGAACTAGAAGTTTCTTCTTTCGTTGCCCTTTCTTTTCATTATCATTTTGTGGATCGTTTTGGAGATGAAAGCCAGATCATTATTTTCTCCAGAAGAAATATCTTTATTATCTTATTATTCGCAACCATATTTTGCATATTTTAGTGCAGAGCTCTGATTTGAGGTACTAGCCTTGAGAACAATTGTTTTTCATCTCCATGGCATGATTTCATCCATAAGTTGTTGCCCATGGACTCTAAGAGATCCAAGAAGTTCATATAACTTGAAGGTAGCTATAAAACACAGGAAAACACAAGAAGGGGGTTGAATTGTGTTTTAAGAATTTTTGCAAATCTACTTAGCAAATAATGTATCGTCTTATCAAACAGATAATAGTTTTTGAAGGTTTATGAAAAATACTATTTTATCTCTTTTGAAAGACTACGTAAAGATTTTTTCAAAACTTAGTTTGAACAAAAACAGTTTTAAAACACAATATAAAGACAAAGAGAGATAAAAAAAAAAATTGCAAGGGTTTTATACTTGTTTGTCTCCAACTCGAGACTATGTCTAGTCCTTGGTTATGGCACCAAATTTTCCATTAACTCAAGCAGGTTACAAGTATTGTTTACACCAAGCCTCTTTAGGCTCCAACAATGAGTATTCTTTGGTTTGCTTCTCTAAGCAATACATTAAGTATTCTTTTTCTCAAAGCCTCTTCAGGCTTCCATCTTATCACTTAGAATAAGGTTAGGGTAAGGCTCATTGACTACTTCATCTAATACAGATAGATGTACAAGTTTAGGTGCAAGTTTTTTTCTTAAAGTTTTTATAAGAAAAGAGAAATGAGCATTCTAAGCTTGAGCAAATAAAATGTTTTCACCAAAAGTTCTTCTTAAGTCTTCATCACTTTGGTATTTATAAGCATTTTTCAAAGATAGCTATTAGGAGATCTTTGTCTCTCATCATCTTTCATCTTCTTAAAAAGAGAAAGTGAACATTGAGACATTAATTGTTGCATTAAATGTTTTTCACCAATTTGTCACTTTGATAAGATAAACAACTTGCTTATCTTGCTTTTCTTGTACCAATTGTTGTACCATAAAGAGCATATTTGCTTTTGTACAAAGAAGTACACTATTGTACTCTATTGGTGATAGCTAAGCACATCTTTTCATGAAGTAGGTGAGCTTTATGCACTAACTTTTCAATAGTTTTCCAAATACGCTTTTGTTCTCATAAGACGTTGAACTTACACTTCTGTTCCTACAAGCATATAACACTTATGTACGTATATATCATATTTTAATGAAACGTTGCATTAGCTTTCGTCTGAATAAGACAATCTCATTTTGTCTTTAGTTAGAAAATGTGCTTAGTCTTATTGTAACAACTTAATAAGTTGTTTGTTTAATCAAAATATAATTTGAGGTCCTTAATTGTCCTTTGTCCTAATAATAGCCATATTTTTAGCTTATTGAATAGTTGTCAGCTTAAGTCTCCAAATCTTTAGGAAACTTCTTAGGATTTTTCTGATCTACTCTTGGTTGGAGTAGGTTTTCGTAGAGATTTTAAGTCATTAATGATGATTATTAATCTATTAAACATCTGTTTAATGGATTTATGCTCCTACATCTTGAATATTTCATATTTATGAACTAAGGTGTTGATTTTGAACTCTTTTACTTGGGCAGTCTCTTCATGAGCCACTTTGAGAGCGTCCTATATTGCTTTGGTAATTTCACATCTAGCCATTTTGTCATACTTTCCTTTACTTAAGGCACAAGGAATAGGCTTTATCGTTTAGACAGAATATTTGTTTTTCTTTTGAAGTCCATTTTGCCTTGGGTTTAGCTTTTAAAGTTCCTTCAAAAGTTTTAACCATTGGAATGTAGGGACCACATTACACAATGTTCCACCTATTTATTGTTAGTATGAAACATTTTCCTATTGCTATTGCTAAAAAGCATTTTGCTGAATAATTTTCTCTTTAATCCATTCCACAAATGGCATAAATTGATCCTTAATCGAGTGTATGTTTGGAATCATTTCTTTTTTTTATTATTTTTTCAAAGCAATATTTCTAAAAACATTGATAATAATAAATAAATATTTCTTAAAAATAGACTAAACCAAACACACATGATTTTTCATAGTGTAATTTAAAGAATCTCTAATCAAGATGCTTAACACTCACATTTTTATATACCTTATAATCACTTTCTTATAAAGAAAAGGAAAAAATAAATGGGTTTCTTTCTTCTTCTTTCATTATAAATAAAGGTATGAAATAACATAAAAAGTGAAGAGTGTGAGGGAAGCATATATATATATTGTTTGCTTTAACTACTAATGTTTGCTATTTTGTTTAGATCAACTTTTATGTAGAAAGTAATCTTATTAGATCATAAAGATAAGGTTAAATTATTCATTCAGTCCTAATAGTTAACAATACTTTAAGTGTTAGTTCTTGGATGAAAAAAATGTTAGTTTTAGTCCTTATATCCCCATTTTTGTTGAATATCAGTCTCTACTATTAACTTTGTCAATGACGTGACTAACATGTGGCAATGACGTGGTTGAAATTAATGGTTAAATTAATCGTGTGGTCTTTATAGATGATACTACTTAAAGAACAAGTCCCTATATATATAAAAAAAAAAACCACAAATTTTAATCCTTATACTAGCTTTATTAATAAAAAAATGGTCCTTGTTACATTCTTCCTTAACTCCATTTATCTAAGGGTTTCATCATCATTATTATCCTCAAAACTAGAGTCATGCATTCGCCTCTCAACAATGGTAGGAAATAGTTGCCAATGTACATTAGAAGGTGACTTATGACAAATATTTAGAGAGGAAGACACAGATGGAGAAAGCCTTCCAACAATGGTTAGAAATATTCACTATCTTCTTTTAAATTCCTCAAATTAAAATTCTATATGTTTATAATTTTGTCAATCATTGATCAAGTTTCAACTTTGCAGCTAAAGCATCAATTTTTGAAGATTAGAAGTAGTCACTCAAGCCAAAATGCCTACTATTTTAGCTTTTGCATCCACTACTCTATATATGTACTTTTGAAGGTTGGAAGCAGTTGAGGATATGAGAAATATGTAGTAGAAGCAAAACTAAAGGCTGTCATTAAGTTTCTTAGGATTGGAAGGAATTTATTCAGGTGTTGGCGCGATCGTAAGGTATGTGTACCATTGCAAGGACTTGGGAGTGGACTTGGTGATTGAAGGAATTGGGGTGTTCGTGGACAAAGAAGGCGTAGGAAAACACATTCAAGTAGGATCTAAAAAGGTTTTCATCACAATCCCTGACAAATGAGACATCCCCACCATGGTTGGTGTCAATGTTGATTTTTACAATCCATATGAACCTTATCAGCAATTTTTTTTATATGAAGTTAATGAAAAATGTAACAACAAAGGCAATTATTTATTAATAAAGGAATATAAGGATTAAAACTTGTGTTTTCTTTTTCATACAAAGAATAATTCTTAGAGAAGATCATCTATAGGGACGAAATAATTTATTTTCAACCACATCATTTTTACATGTTAGCCACGTTGTTTTCACATGCCAGCCACACGTCAGCCTTACCTTGACATTGTTAACAAAGATTTTATGTCAAAGACTAATCTTCAACAAAAGTGTAATTGTAGGAATTAAAACATATTTTTCTTCGTCCAAAGACTAACACTTAAAGTAGTGGTATATATAGGGATTAAATAAATAATTTAACTTAAAAATAAATTATGATTTAGTTTGGATTGATTTAAATATAATGTGAAATCTAATCCAATTTAATATGACGTTTTGCAATTTGATTGGATTTATTATTTTATTTTTGTTTATTTTCTTTAGGGATTCAAATACACAATAAATAAATATAATAAAAAATATCTAAAGTATTAAATAAGTCTTCGTAAGTCTAAACATGGTTCAAGTTATAAATTACTAATTAAAATAATATTACATGTTCATATACAAATTTAACAACACGCATCAAATTGTTATTTCCCCTATATACTTATACTTGTCACTTCTTTCTTATTTTATTTCTTCTGTCTATTCTTTGTCAAAACTTAGTCTTTTGGTAAAAAGCATACAAATTATATAATAACAAATAACAATAGTTTAATATTTTTTAAGCTAACAAAATTAATAGACTTATACAAGTATTAGATAATAAGATGTATATTTAAACAATGAGATTATAAAAAATAAATTGATATAATAATTTCATAAATATCTACTTATATGAATATGAATAAATAATAGTTTCATAAATAAAATTATATATATATATATATATATATATATATATATATATATATATATATATATATATATATATACATATAAATTTAATTTGAAGATTTCAAAATCACATCTAAAATCTAAACCAATATAGTAAAAAAATTGATTATGTTAATTTTTTATTTGTTTTATTTTTTAATTTATTTACTTTTTATTTTTTAATTAATTTCAATAAGTTATAGGTATAATATTAATTCTTTGGCCCTCTAACTTATTTTTTGTCTTGAATTTAGTTCTTTAACCTTTTATTTGTTTTATTTGGTCCTTTATTGTTTTTTAGTTTCATATTAGTCAATTTTATCAATTAGTAATTTTTTACCATCAAAAATATTAATTATGGCAGTTTTTTACGGTCACAATTGACAAATAACCACCGCAATCAGTAAATCAGACTAACTTGGAACTAATTAAAAATAAAGAAAAAATGAAATGAAAAAAAGTTAGTAAACAGGAACTAGAAACAAAAAATAAATTAGAAGATAAAAAACTATTAGCCCTAGTTTATATTAGATTGAATCAATTTAAAACTTTAGTTACCTCAGGACAGGAGAAGGAAAATGGTCTGCGTGGACCACCTTTGCCAAGTTGAATGCTAGCATATTCAGAACTGTACTTGAAGCCACTTGTTATGTTGGCTTTGGTGGTTTCCCTTGGCATACTGACACCACAATCCTCTGACGTCAAACACCATGCCGAACCAGGGTGTCAGACTGTGTACATTAGCTGAGAAAACTTGAAGTACAACATAATTAGACGTAGTTCAATGGGTTAGTTTGCAATGGGCCGAATCAACCGGCTAGCCCAATGTCCTTTTAGACTACTATCGGTTAAATTTATACAATACACGAGGAGTTGTCTTTCTCTAATCAAATTATTATTATTATTTTTTTATCAAAAACACATTTTATTTAATATTTATTAAAATTTAAATCATTCTAACAAAAATAAATAAATTAAAGTGATAAAACAGCAAAGTAGAAAAACTTATAGTGGATTTCAATCGTAGGTAGGGCCACCACCAAATATGTTGGTATAATGCTTCTCTGTTCAGTGGTATGTAGTCATATCTAATTAACAAAATGTCGTTGTATTGAATTTGATGTTTTTATTAATTATATTAAATATACAAAATCTCATACAATTCTAAAATTATTTAATAGTTCATCAAATTACTTTATTTTAACGTATAATATAATATTAAAATGTATATAAATATTCAATATTTGATAACATATTTAGAAAAGTCAAAATGGTGTGAAATTTGATATACATGATTGTAAAGCACAGAGATAACACAAGAAGGTGGGGTTGAATTGTGTTATAGCAAATTTTTGCAAAACATTTTCTTTTAGAGACTTATCGTTTGAAGGATTTAAATAAAAGATTTTTTTTTCAAAAACGTTTTGAGGGAGAGATGAGAGCTAAAAAACGAAACTGGAATGCACACAAGAGATATACTGGTTTCTCTCACCCTAGAGACTACGTCCAGTTCTTGGTAACAACCAAGTTTTACTAACTTATCCAAGTTACAAGTATTCTTTTAGCAAGCCTCTTCAAGCTTAACCTAAGTAGTCTTTAACTTGCCTCTCCAAGCAAAAAACCCAAGTATTCTTTGAATCAAAGCTTTTTCAGGCTTCCACCAATTTCTCTAAGAAAAAGGTTAAATGTTAGTTACCTCACTAGGTTTAACGTCTTAACAGATGAATATACAATGAAGAACAAAAGAAAAGTTTTACACGCAGATTACACAACAAGAACGTTTCAATAGCTAAAGATTTATATATTGCATCAATCCTGAGATTGAGGTCTCTTCTTCTATATATAGGCTTCTCCAAAAGTATCCGTTGTGAGTGTATGCAGGAGACAACCTTCGTCTGTTGATGACAGTAGTTGGAGCATTAAATGCAGCATTTAATGCCTATCACAAACTTGCCACTTTGATAAGATAAAACAAGCTACTTATCTTTATTATTCTCATACTCAATCTTGTAGTAGTAATCAAATCTACTTTCCCATTCTGACATCCGCGCTCACATTCCTTCTTTTTCGCATAAAGATAACTTTCCTCGAGAGTAGGTATGTAGGCTTCATACATACCGAGGTAGTTTACGTTCTGATTGATGCGCAGATCACTTAGATTGTCGTTTAAAAGTGGTTAGTTACTGAATTTATCCAAAAGAAAAATACAGACGATTGGACTTAAATTATCATATGGTTGCTTATGAATATATTACGGATGACCAAACGATTGCATAAAAACATACTTATTAACTGTTTATTACTATCAATATATTTGAGGGTTATAAATTCGTCCTTTGTCTTAACAATCTCCCCCTTTTTGATGATGACAAACATATGTAAAGTTTATAAAGCATATTTATATGAAAAAGCTTTTTGTGATGTGAGTTTTTAGTTTAGAAAGCATTTTTCATATTGATATACTTTAGTTAAGTAAATGCAATATAAGAGAGAGATAAATCTAGACGATATAACTGAATATTACTGAATGAAACCAGAAGATATTTATACGTAAAAAAAAGTTCATTGTATATAAGGAAAAAGAATACTCCCCCTAAGACTGATACTTTTCGTCTGTTTATACTTCTTTTCTTTTCTCCCCTTAAGACTTTATTCTTTCTCCATTCGTTCTCCCCTTTTTGGCATCATCAATCAGAAGATTCAGAGTGTGAAGGTGTGGATGATGAGCCGAGGTCACCCTTGAAGCACTTTGCTAGCTTGGCTAACAAAACTTTCACTCATTTGCGTTTCCTGTGTTCTTTGATAAGATTAGCTTCAAGACATTGTACAGTCTGCTTCAATTCATTGAAAGCTTGTTTGTCATCTGAAGATTGCGGTGTAGGTGCAGAGTTGGTAGCTGCTTCATCACTGGGTTCTTCTACAAAACAGAGATTGAAAACATATGGTACAGGGGTTCCACAAAACCAAAAGTGGTCGCAAGGTAGAAAGATTTTAGTGATGTCTGAGGAGAAGAAGATGTAGGTCTTAGGTTGGTTTATTGAAAGTTGATTTTGGGGGTTGGATGTACAAGGAGAAGGAGATGGAGAGATTTGTAGCTAGTGGCCGGTTGGTCTGAGGGTAGCTTCATGGCTTAACAAATTCTTCTCTTTTGCAATGAGACTCAAAAAGTGTTGGAGTGCTTCAACATGATCTTGCAATCTTCTTCGGTTTGTGCTTCAGAAAGTGGCCTTTCCTTTGAGTATGGCCTGCTACATTGGGGTAAATGCTCGCATCCTTATCATCAAGTGCCTTCGGGGGTCACGTCTGAACTTTGGTTCTTTTCCTTTCCCCATAGATAGATTTTGGCACTGATAATTTTTCTGACAACAGATACGAAAGGTAGTCCATGGCTTCATGAGAAGCGACATTCAAGTAGCCATGAGTCTAGGCGAGCCTAGCTCAAGGTCTAGACACCTTCGCTCACAGATTGCATGTTGTAGAGATATTTGCATCTTTTCCCGTAGGAAGTTGTTCATCACCCTCCCCAACTCCCAATCATCATCACCGATCCGTCATTCTTCAAAGTTCGAGCTATCTTCTAATCGGATGGCGAGGGGGTAAGTCTTGATCTTCCCATGGCAGAACGGGTAAATGATCTTAGGCTTGTAGTGATATGTTCTACACATGAGTAGATACTCAAAATAATTACATTTGAGCATAAAAGGAGAAATGTGCAGAGAGTCCCGCGCTGTTTCCATATTTCTCGTCCAAGTGGAAATTTGGTTCTGGTTGAGATTGGGTAGACAAAGATCGGAGCGTCTGAAAAAGTGTTGTACCCTTCCTTCTAGACGTATGGAGTGATGTTGGGCTCATATAAGAGAGCTT
Source organism: Spatholobus suberectus (assembly GCA_004329165.1). Taxonomy (NCBI): domain Eukaryota; kingdom Viridiplantae; phylum Streptophyta; class Magnoliopsida; order Fabales; family Fabaceae; genus Spatholobus; species Spatholobus suberectus. The sequence continues at coordinate 35,687,183 of CM014733.1, forward strand.
GGGTTGCTACTTCTTCAACATCAGGGAACTTCTCAACATATCCATGGCGCACCAAGAATGGCCATTCTTCAGTGATAAGGGCTGCCCACATCCTCAGATTATTGATTTCACCCAATTCATAATTGATGAGAGCTTGAAGAACTTCTAGGTCGAAGGGCTCTAGTAATTGATATTCTTTGCTTTTCCCATCAATGCGAGGCTCTTGTGGAAGGTATATGACTTGTTTGATGTGCAGACGTTCAGACGGAAGAGTTTCAAAGCGATACTATTCTGGTGAGGTATCGTCTATTATTGGTTCAACTTTTCCAGACGAAGTTCCTTTTGCTTCAGGTTCCACAAAGGAAACAGCCTTTGCAGGCTAATCATTGCTAGGTGCAGCTGTCAAGTCTAAGAAATACATTTGAAGACTTAAGATAAAGAAACAAATTGAGGAATTTCCCAGAAAAGAGATCTAGATAATCTACCTTTTGAGGTAGTTATGATGTCCTCTTGAGTAAACAGCTCATCCTCATCAGGTTCTACAGGGGCTGTTTGTAGCAAGTGCTCAATAACCGATTGCAGCACCGCTTCCTCAATCTACTCTTGCTCTTCCTTAGCAAGTTTCTCTTCTTCTTCCTTCTTTTTCTCAGCCCTTTTTGATTCAACTCTGGGTTTCCTGAGCTGCTTTTCCTCTTGGGCTTAAGTTTTAGGTATAGGAATCTTTTTAGATTTGGAGAGCTTTTTAAAAGGTTGGGCAGAGGTAGTTGGTTTAGTGGTAGGTGGAGGAGGTTGTTCTGATGGAGGTTTAGGGATGGTTGTGCTTGTGGTTGTAAGAATGGTGTTGATGGGTAAGTCATCATCTGAGTCAGGTTGAGGAACTGGTCTGGATCTCAGACGAATGGTTAAGGGCTTTTGTTTTTTATGAGGAGAAGACGGTTGAGGCTGTGTTTGTGGTTTAGGGTCTTGTGGAGGTGGTCTTTTTATGGGTAACTTGGGTTTTTGTGATTTGGTCTGTTTGGGTTGTGGTTGGGATGGTTGAGGCTTCTTCTGTAGCGGAGGTTGAGTAGACGCAGTACCAACAGAAGGATCAGCAGACAATCCAACTCTGAAAGCAATTTCAATAACTTCTTCTGGAGGTTCCTCCTTGATCAAAGCTAACTCAGGATGTTGGGCTACATATCCAAAGAAAAGATGTGCAATCCTCATCTTCTTGATAATTGATACGTCGATCTCAGAACTTTCCTTTTTCTTCTCCCATCCAGCTTTGTTCACACCATCCAGACAAATGATCTCGGTGAAGAGCATGGCGTATGGAATGATGTGCTTATGTTTGCTTTTTGCACTTTCCTTTGACTTGGCTAAGCAAGATCGCAAGTTGTCTAGAATAAGTGCTGGCAGATTTACATTCTGACCAGTCAACATTTTGTAGATGCAAAACCTGTCCTTGGAGGTTACATTATCCTTTGAGCCTTTCTTGGGCAGGATAATATGCAGCAGCACATTGTGAATGAGTCTGCATTTTGGCTTCATGTTCGAAGAGTATAGAAACCTCTTCAAAACATCTTTGTTGTCGGTTTGTGGCCTTGGTTTGCCATACAACGCTTGGTCGACAATCTTTGGGGTAATAACCTTCTCCCAGTCTTCTGTAAAAAGATCACCTTCTTCCTTACAGCCAGACGTTGTAGCAATGGTGTTTGCGGAGATGATGATGACTTGGTTGTCAACGGTTCTAGTGATGGTGTCGTTCACTTCAGACGCAGAACCCAAAAGTAGGCATATGGCGCGTGGTACTAGGTGGTTCATTTCTGCACGAATGCTTCCCATCCAACATTTTTTATATACATTTGTAGAGGGAATCCTTCTTCTTCAAGCTTTTTGAGGTCAACCCACTTTTTGGCAACAAAGTCACCTTCTGGGAATCTCTCCATGGGGACAAGCTGTTTCTAGGTGGCCATTAGTGCGGGTTTGAGAGATTTAGGTTTGAGAGTACAAACGAGAGAGAAGGTTTGAGTTCAGAGGGTTTGAAAAGTTTTTAGAGTGTGTAAAGAGAAAGAAAGAATGGTTATTTTGAATAAAAGAATAGTTTTGAAAGCACTGAAGGGACGTGCATTAATGACAACTTGATGTGGCAGAGGAGGTGGCGCACGTTTCGTGGGTGGTTATCGAGAATAATCATAAGGGAAAATAGCAGACTAATAGACTAAAAGCTTTTCATTTTGAAAGAAAAATGTGTCAGTAAGACAAAATATAATAAAAAGTAAGACGATATAGAGTAAGATGAAACTTAAATAATTAAACAAGATGATGCATGTAAGACGCTTTACTCTTGTAATATTTTCATCTGCAAGTTTTCTAAAATGAAGTGAAAACGTTCTTCAGGTAAAGCTTTTGTAAAGATATCAGTCTATTGATGGTTTGTATCAATGAACTTAATATCAAAGACACCTTTTTGAACATAATCACGAATAAAGTGATGTCTTATTTCTATATGCTTTGCTTTGGAATACTGAATAGGGTTTTTAGATAGATTGATTGCACTAGTGTTATCACATAACACAGGAATGTTATGCTCAAAACTAGAGTAATCTTCAAGTTGATGCTTTACCCATAGAAGTTGTGAGCAGCAACTAGCAGCAGATACATATTTTGCCTCAGCAATAGATAATGCAATTGAGTTCTGCTTCTTGGTGGTCCAAGATATGAGACATGGTCCAATGAAGTGACATCCATCACTTGTACCTTTTCTTTCAAGCCTATCACCAGCATAGTCTACATCACAGTATCCTACTAACTTGAAATATTTGTTTTTCTCATAAAATAAGCTTAGGTTAGAAGTACCAACAAGATATCTAAAAATCCTTTTAACTGCTTTTAAATGAGACTCTCTAGAGTTAGATTGAAATTTGGCACATAGACGGACGCTATGCATGATATCAGGTCTACTAGCAGTTAAGTAGAGAAGTGAGCCAATCATACCTCTGTAGACAGCCTGGTCTACTGGTTTACCTATTCGTCCTTTGTCATGACTACAGACGGATGCATTAGTGTGCTCATAAGCTTTGATTCATTCATCTTATACTTCTTGAGTAGTTCTTTGGTGTATTTTTTGTTGATGAATGTATATACCTTTCTTCTCTTATTTAACTTGTAGGCCAAGAAAGAATTTCAATTCTCCCATCATGCTCATTTCAAATTCACTCTGCATCAAATTTGAGAAATCCTTACATAGAGTTTCATTAGTAGCTCCAAAAATTATGTCATCTACATAAATTTGAATTATTATGAAATCCTTGTTAGATTCCTTTCTAAAAAGGGTAGTGTCTACTTTGCCTCTCATAAACCCATTTGTAATAAGAAAACTGCTCAATCTGTCATACCAAGCACGAGGTGCTTGTTTAAGACTATACAGAGCCTTTTAAAAACATGGTATGTGAGAATTGGATCCACAAAACCAGGAGGTTGTCTAACATATACTTCTTCCTCAATAAAACCATTTAAAAAAGCACTCTTAACATCCATTTGAAAAAGCTTAATGTTTTTGTGAGCAACAAAGGCAAGCATGATTCTAATAGCTTTTAATCTAGTAACAGGTGCAAAAGTTTCACTGAAGTCTATACCTTCTTGCTGATTATAACCTTGAGCAACTAACCTTGCTTTATTTCTAATTACCTTTCCATTTTCATCGAGCTTGTTGCAGAATATCCATCTTGTTCCAATGATGCTCTTATGTTTTGGTTTAGGGACAAGAATCCAAACATCATTTCTTGTGAATTGATGTAATTCTTCTAACATAGCTATTACCCAATCATCATCCGTCAATGCTTCTTTTATCGTCTTAGGTTCAATTTCTGAGACTAGAGCATAAGATGCTTGATTCTTTAGTGATGACCTTGTCTTGACTCCTTCAGTTCGTTCTCCAATGATCTAATCTTGAGGATGATAGGTAACGAACTTCCAATCTTTGTGAGATCCCTTCATTTGATTGTCGATCTATTGTTGAGAATTGTCTTCTGATTCTTTTACTTCGTCTGTTCTTGTTTGATCAGACGATCCTATTTGTAGATCTGCAAAATCTTCTTCCAAGTTTGATAGTCTCTTATCAGGAGTTAGTGTATCATTGAATTTCACATGGATAGATTCTTCTACAACAGAAGTTCTAGAGTTGAATACTCTAAAGGCTTTTGATGTATCTGAATATCTTAGAAAAATGCCTTCATCAACCTTAGAGTCAAATTTTCCTAATTGATCTCTAGTGTTGAGAATGAAGCATTCACATCCAAAAGGATAAAAGTATAAAAATGTTAGGTCTTCTGCCTCTCCATAATTCATAAGGAGTCTTTTTAATTATTGGTCTGATCAATATTCTGTTTTGAACATAATAAGCCGTATTTACAGCTTCTACCCAGAAGTACTTAGGGATTGAATTTTCGCAGAGCATGGTTCTTGCCATCTCTTGTAGAGTTCTATTTTTTCTTTCAACTACCCCATTTTGTTGAGGTGTTCTCGGTGAAGAAAAGTTGTGAAAAATTCCATTCTTTTCACAAAAGAATTTGAACTCAGCATTATCAAATCCAGTTCCATGGTCACTTCTAAAATGCAAAAACCTTTTTCATTTTGAACTAGTTTACAAAATATTTCAAACACATTGAAAGACTCATGTTTGTGAGCTAGGAAATAAACCATGTATATCTAGAATAGTCATCAATAATGACAAAGCCATACTTTTTCCCACCAAGACTGAGAGTCTTTGTAAGTCCAAACAAATCCATATGTAATAATTCTAATGGTTTGGGAGTGGAAACAACATCTTTGGATTTAAAAGGGATTTTAATTTGTTTCCCTTTCTGACATGCTTCACAAAGAAGATGAGTTTTCCAAGAAATCTTAGACAATCCTTTTACTAAGCTCTTTTTGTATAATATTGAAATATGTTTTAGATTGATGTGCTCGAGCTTTTTATACCAAAGCCATTTTTCATCTTCTTTGGTCATTAAGCAAGTAACATTTTGTTTGTTCAGATCTTCAAACTCAATCTTATACAGATTGTTATGTCTTTTGGTAGTAAAAAGAATAGATTCATCATTTCTTTTGACTATGCATGATTCTTTGTTAAAGGATACAATAAACCCACTGTCACAAAATTGACTTATGCTAAGCAGGTTATACTTTAATCCTTCAACACACGAGACATTATCTATAGATGGAAGAGGAAGCTTACCAACTTTACCTATACCAATGATCCTTCCTTTTCCATTTCCACCAAAAGAGACTGTTCCTTCATGTGGTTGGAGGTTTAGGAACATAGACCTTTCTCCCGTCATGTGACGTGAGCATCCATTGTCCAGGTACCAGAATGAATCCCTTCTTTTTCCTATTAAGGATATCTGTAATAGGAATTATTTGAGATTTTGGTACCCAAATACTTTTGGGTCTTTTTGAGTTAGTCCCAATAATCTTATTTGACCTTTGTTTTCTCTTATGTTGACACCTTTAGAATGAGTGTCCAGATTTACCACAAAAGTTACAGAAGGTTGAATAAGTTTTAGAAGACATAGGTTTAGAATTTTTGTCTTTTACAAATCCTATACCAGATTTGTCAAATGGAAGTCTTCTATGTTTTAAAATCATATGAAGTTTTGAATATCCATCCACAAATTTGGCTAGATCATGTTTCAGACTAATGATCTCTTCTTTAGTCTGTCAACTTCAAAAAGAAACATTATCTTCTCACAATCTAAGACTTGGCTCTTATGCATTTTCTCTAGATCTTTCTTGAGTATTTTGTTTTCTAAAGTAGCTTCTTGATATTTTTCTTTATATTTCTTATACTCAAGAGCAATCATGTGAGAATTAGCAAGAAGAGTGTCATAAGACATATCTTCATCATCAGAGTCAGATTCACTACCATTAGACGAATGTAGGGAATTTTTAGAGATAGAGTGTACCTCGGATATTACATCCTCAATATCTACCATAAGACAGATATTAACCTTTTCATCATCTGAATTGTTACTGTTGCTGTCCAGGTCTTCCCAAGTAGCTAGAAGATTCTTCTTCTTGTTCCTTTTCTTTGAGCTTCATCCTCTTTTCAATTTGGGGCATTCAGCCTTAATGTGTCCAAGCTTTTTGCACTCAAAACAGATGATTTCGTTGTTTTCTTCTTAAGAAGGCTTTTTGTATCTAATGTCCTTCTTTCTAGAGGAATGTTTAAATCTTCCTTTCTTCTTGAGCATCTTTTTAAATTTATTGGTTATGAAAGAGATCTCATCGTCTGTTGAGCAGCTGGAGCTTTTGTCTGAGCTCTCAGATTCATCAGACTGAACCTTCAGGGTTTTGTTCCTGGCTTTCGTCTCAGTCTTTTCGTCTGCTCTTCGACTTGATTCTCCACTATTTAGAGCAGTTGAGTCATTATTTTTGAATTTATCTCTTTTGAAGAGATGAATTTCATGGACTCTTAGAGCTCCCAGTAACTCGTCCAGAGTTAAAGTCTATATGTCCCTTGCTTCAGCTATGGCTGTAGCCTTGGGTTCCCACACTTTTGGAAGACTATCCAAGATTTTGAGATTGTTCTGAGCCTTGGAGAACTCAACATCGAGACTTTGAAGTCCATTTAGAATTGTTTGAAATCTTCCAAACATTTCATCAATGGTTTCTGTCTCTTTCACAGTGAACATCTCATAGTGTCTTTGAAGAGTGACTGCTCTTCTAAGACAAACATCTTCTGTGCCTTCATGCGTTATGCATATAGCATCCTATATTTCCTTTGCAGTTCTGCAGCTACAAAATTTATTATATTCAGTTTTGGATAAGGTACAAGTTATAATGTACTTAGCTTTTGCATTTTGTTGTAGCATGTTGAAGTCATCTTGATTGTACTCATTTCCTAGTTTTTCTACAACAAGATCATCAAGTGTTATGATTCTGTAGATACTATAATGAGTGGACTTGATGTACATCTCCATTCTGTCTTTCCAGTACGCATAATCTTCTCCAGTGAAGGCTGGAGGCCTTGACAGTGAGGCTCATTCAGGAATGAACTGTCCTTCAAGGTTTGCCATGCGAATCTTTTCCTCTAACACTTGTTAAGGTGCTCAACCCTTAGAGGCTAATCTCTGATACCAAATTGTAAAGCACAGAGATAACACAAGAAGGTGGGGTTGAATTGTGTTATAGCAAATTTTCACAAAACCTTTTCTTTTAGAGACTTATCGTCTAAAGGATTTAAATAAAAGATTTTTTTTTTCAAAAACATTTTGAGGGAGAGATGAAAGCTGAAAAATGAAATTGGAATGCACATAGGAGATATATTAGTTCGTCTCACCCCAGAGACTACGTCCAGTTCTTGGCAACAACCAAGTTTCACTAACTTATCCAAGTTACAAGTATTCTTTCAGCAAGCCTCTTCAGGCTCAACCCAAGTAGTCTTTAACTTGCGTCTCCAAGCAAAAAACCTAAGTATTCTTTGAATCAAAGCCTCTTCAAGCTTCCACCAATTTCTCTAAGAAAAAGGTTAAATGTTAGTTACCTCACTGGGTTTAACGTCTTAACAAATGAATATACAATGAAGAACAAAAGAAAAGTTTTACATGTAGATTGCACAATGAGAACGTTTCAATAGCTAAAGTTTTCTATATTGTGTTAATCCTGAGATTGAGGTCTCTTCTTCTATATATAGGCTTCTCCAAAAGTATTCGTTGTGAGTGTATACAGGAGACAACCTTCGTCTGTTGAAGAGAGTAGTTGGAGCATTAAATGCAGCATTTAATGCCTATCACCAACTTGTCACTTTGATAAGATAAAGCAGTCTACAGGTAGTTTACTTTCTAATTGATGGGCAAATCATTTAGATCATTGTCTGAAAGTTGTTAGTTACTAAATTTATCCAAAAGAAAGATACAGACGATTGGACTTAAATTATCAGACGGTTACTTATGAATATATTACGGATAACCAGACGATTGCGTAAAAACATACTTACTAACTGTTTGTTATTATCAAAATATTTAAGGGTTATAAATTCGTCCTTTGTCTTAACAATGATCATGAAGATAATATCACATAATTCAACGGTTAGATTAATTAAATTTGCATTCTTAAAAAAGTTATTAAAGGTGTCATTTGAATAATTTTGACACCTGGTATCAACGGATCCTAAATATATATATATATATATATAGGGATTTGCTAACGTACACACACTTACTTTTTAGTTGGAGTATATTAGCAAGTTATACCATATGTGTATTTTAAGATACATTATAGTTATAGCTTGTTTACATACTATAACTAAAAAGTGCATGTACGTTAACAAATCCTACAAACATTTGCTAATGTACTCACATTTATTTTTTAGTTGGAGCATGTTTGCAAGCTATATGATGGTGTATTTTAAGATACATTGTAGTTATAACTTGCTAATGACTTCAACTAAAAAATAAATATGTATATATTAGCAAATCTCATATATATATATATATAATTTCTTACGAAGAAGCAAATAAGAAACAATATGTCAAGATTTAAAAATAAGAAAAAAAATCAATTTTTACCCCTAAAATTAGTACGCAGGAGTGAGTTTATTATAAAAAAGACCCCAAAAAAGACTAATTCTTACGAAGAAGCAAACAAGAAACAATGAGATCTTGGATTAGATGTAACTATGTACAATACCTAGTGCAGCGTCTTATGATCAGGCGATTGAATAGTCTTCAACAAATTGCTTCAAATATTAAAGATTGTAATGCTCAGATATCAAGAAGTAGCATTGGTGCAATCAATTGGTGGCGGCAAGTGTGGGTGTAGAAATAGAACGTCGTGCACTGTGGGCAGAGGAGGAGAAGTTGTGCACTGTAGGCAGAGGAGGAGAAGTCGTGCACTAATACTATTTGGGAAGTCAATTGTATACTGCAAAGAGATAGAAAGAGGCACGTGAAGGAGTTTAATGAATCTTTTAATCTTGGCCGTTTATTTTAATCTAATGGCTCAAATTAGTCCCTCTCATTCTTACATAAGAAACCCCCTTTCACTAGATATGCCTCCTATATATATATATATATATATATATATATATAGGAATATGTTAATGTACACACACTATTTTTTAGTTGTAATACATTATCTATCTATACTATTGGTGTATTTTAAGATATTGTAATTATAGTTTACTAATATACTCTAATTAAAAAACAAGTGTGTGTATACATTATGTTAGCAAACTTCACAAGCATTTGCTAACATACACACACTTATTTTAAGTTGGAGTATGTGATAAGTGTCAATTATGTCTCCCTTTTGGCATCTAATTATGTATCTATTATTCTCTTTCCTAAACCAAAGGCTTTGTCTAAACCCAAATTTAGTTGATTTTTAATTAAGTAGAACTTACAAATAGAATTATACATTTTTTGGGCATTTTAATTGTCAATTGATGATTTTTTGCAAGAAATGAAGATAGAAGACTGAAGATGGGAGGTTTGCAGTTGCCATAGTCGTTGAGTAAGTAGTTCATTTGCTCAGCGAAACTTCATACGGAGAGCAGCCAAGTCTCTTGCTTAGCGAACACAAGGCTCACTGAGCAAAACTTGTTCCAGAGACCACGAAGTCAAGTCTCTCGCTCAACGAGCCTTGTGTTCGCTGAACGAGACCAGTGCCACCTCACTTAATGAATGCACAACAAAAGAGTAAAGGAGGGGGCTTTTGGACAAACTTGGTCATTTTGCTTCATTCTCACGCTAGGGTTGAGAGGAATAGTGTGGGAGCACCTCCTTGAAGCTTCATTCCAAGATTTTCATTCTTCATCTTCTTGTTTTGGTTCACTCACTCATGAGTGGCTAATCTTTTCCTATTGGGGTTTGATGTAACTAATCTACTCTCATGTATACATTTTAAGTTATTTATTGAAGTTTATATTTTGTTCATTAGTGTCTCTACTTCCATGCTTAATGCTTGTTGTGGCTTGATCTCCCATAACTTGTTCCTTTTGTTGTGATTGATATTGGAAAACTTTTTCTTTACATAGAACTGAAGAGAGCACTTAATAGATCTTGTAGCTAGGAATAGAAGATGATTTATTAACCATCTTTAAACCTCTTTTCGTAAAGCAAGTTGTTTGGGTGAATTCATCAAGGGATTGATATTTTATTATGATGACTTAGATCCATTCAACTAAGGGATTAGGGTTTGGATAAAATTGTGGGTCAATGGTAATGAATAAGATATAAACTCAATAGGTAATCTTTATGTTTCATGAGAGGATGATTAGTGTAGTCAAACCCCAATGCTTTTGCTTATTGTCTTGTTTATTAAAAACTGTACTTTACATGTCCGTATAAATTCCCCATTTAACAATCCATTTAATTGAGTAAAAACCTAGTATTACGCAAGTCCCTTGGGATATGATACTCTACTCATTACTGTCTACTTGCGCAAATTGGTACACTTGCCAAAAGGCTAACAATATGTTAACAAGTTACATCGTATGTGTATTTTAAGATAAATTGTAGCTATAATTTGTTAACGTATTCCAATTAAAAAACAAGTATGTGTACGCTAACAAATCATATATATATATATATATATATTGAGTGACGTATAAAAAAGTTTATATTATAATTTAATCATTTTTTTTGAGAAATCATGAATTTTATATAATTAAAAGTTACTCATTTTTTTTAAATTACTTTAAAATTCACATCTAATGTAATTTTTAATTGGTTGAGAATGTAATTAACTTCTTTTCGACAGTGTATCAAAATTCACACTCTATATATAAACTAAAAATGATGTTATTTATGGTTTGTTAAAGAAAAAAAAATTGAAAGCATAATCATTGTCATGTTTTTTTAATATACTAATTAAGTCAAACGACTCAATTTTCAGGAAAGGTGAGTTGTGTAACTTGGAAAGAAACCCAATGAATTTGTTAATGTTTACTCGTTTTTAATCTATTTTGACGCTAGTTCTTCATCCAAGATTATTCCAAGACTGATTTCCAATTTTTTATGAAGATTACAAGTAAAACTGAGTCAAATGAATTTTCATTGACTTAAACATTAGTTGGCAAATCCTTTACGAAATAAAGGACATTTTAAGTCGATGGGCTTGAGTTCATCTCTGGACTAGCTTAAGGTTCATTTATATAATTTTTCTGAGGAAAATAACCCATATGTTGTTTAAAATATAATTATGAAATTTTAGTTCTTGCCTCCGATAAGGGCATTTTTTTCTGATACAATTCTCAGGGAACAAATCATTTATGTATGTTCCAAAGTATTTGAGAAAAAAAAATTCATATTAATCTATAACAATAGCAAATGGATGGCATGAAGCCTAACCTTTAAATGGGGATGAAAATGGTCAAATGATGCGACACAGCGATATATGTTTTCAATCTTATATATTATTTGCCATTTCAAATAGCACACATATTTGTAATTGCTAGGTCAAAGGACAAGAACGTGATATTTTTCTATGGAAGAATGAAGATAATAGAGTAAATGGTCAATTTCATCTATGAAGTATTACTATATCTCTTAAATAGTTCTTAAAGTAAAACAAATTATTTAAGTAATCTTAAAAATATTAAAAATCACGCTAAATAATCCCCTAAATATTAAAAAACCCCTTAATTAAATTGGTCCATAAACTTTATCACAATTAAGAGATTAAAGTGATAAATATTCAATACTTTAAGGATTTAAATGAGGAAAATGCTTTATGCTACAAATCAAAATTTCTTACAATGACAAGAATGACGTGTCTTCTCTGATGTGGCTTCTCATTTTACACTAATAGGTTTTTCTTCCTTTGATATACTCTTTTAATTTTCTTTTTCATATGCAATTCCAATTCCAATTGAAGGCCCACTTGAAGCCTAGCAATTTCAATTCAAATCAAAAGACCCGCAATCCTTTTCCTTGCTAAATCCTCTCGCTACCATTCCCCAATGCTATCAAACAAGTTTGATTTTTAATCTCAATTTCATTTCCTGTATTTGAAATACGAGTTTCGTTTCCTGTGTTATTGGATAAAATTGTTCCACACTGCAATTGGGTTGGCTGTGTTATGTTAATGTATTTGTCAATAAGTAAGATAGGTTATTGAGAATGTTGTGTCATCCGATCATTCTTCTCTTTCAAACAGGATATGGCTTTTGTTGTTGATGACTTAGCACTTGAGATTGCACTTATGACTTAAGCATTATCATAAAGCTTTCACTGAGTTGGTAGTTTTGTCAAGATTATAGAGAATGTTGTGTCATCTGGTCATTCTTTTGTTACTTCATATTGCTTTTGTATCTGTCAAGGACCACCCAAGTGTTTTTTTGACCATTTTATCTGCTTATAGTAATATATTGCCTTATGTTGCTTTATGAAGTTATGCTTTACATCTCCCTTTTTTTAGTTGTTATTTGTGTTATATACTAGGTTTGTGCTATCTTAGTTCCTTTTAATTAACTTACTACAACAAGAATGAGACGATCTTGAATGGGAATATAATACTATGTTTGTGTTATTTTCATTCCAATTTATCAGAAAATAATGGCATTGATTTGTCCTGTATATTATTACTTGTTGCAACTTGTACATATCTTGAAATCATGTGATTATAGAATATTGGCTATTGGTGATGGTGGGAATGATGTAAGTATGATACAACAAGATGATAATGGTGTGGGCATCAAAAGCAGAGAAGGATTGCAGGCAACAATAGTTGTTATGCACCTTAGGACAAGTTATATGAAAACCATACGTGACAAGTTACTCCACCCCTAGTTGCTGATTTCAAAAGAATGAAGTACCCAACTATATTAAAAAAAAAAGGTATGTATACGAAAATAGAGGATCAAATCAAAGGCCATGTAGCTATTCCAAGGCATTTGATTCAAGTGGTAGAAATAATTAATCAAGATGTTCAAACTTCAAAGTAACAAGGTCTGGCTCAATTCTTATGACCTCCATTTGTAGAAATGGTCCTGGATGTCATAATGGTGCTTAGATTGAATTGCAGCCTCACCCAAATATGCCAAAATCAAGCAAGGATATACTAAACATATGAAAGCTTTATGAGATTTAAGTGCAATTGTTCAAGCATATCTCATTTTGGCATAGTAGACTAGCGTACTGGAATCAACTTCTATAAAGCATAAGAAAACACAAAAAGAGGGGGTTGAATTGTGTTTTAAAACTTTTTCGCAAATACTTCTATTCGTCTGTTTGAAAGACGAATGATAAAGGCTCGTTTATAAACAAACTTAAACTAAAAACTCTTTAATCAAAAAGGTTAAGGATGATTTGTAAATACTTTTCAAACACAAATGTAAACACGTTAGAGAAAAGGAAAAAGATAAAAACACAAAGTTTTTATACTGGTTTGTTTCACTCTAGAGATTATCTCCAATTCTTGGCATACCACCAAGTTCCACTATAACTTGTCACAAGTTACAAGTATTCTTTTTCTCGGCCTCTTCAGGCTCAACCCAAGTAGTATTTCACTTGCCTCTTTAAGCAGAAACCTAAGTATTTTTTGAATCAAAGCTTCTTCAAGCTTTAACCAATTTCACTTAGAAAAGGTTAAGGGTAAGATCACTAAATATACTTCATCTTATTAGACGGATGTGTAATGAAGTTCTTAGTCTAAAAACTTAGTGATGTTTTACACTTTGTACATGAAGAGCTTAAGAAATTTAAGAACAGGAAAGCTTAGAAAAACTTAGAGCGAGTTCAAGAGCTTTTTGCAATTCTAACTTCTTCCACGTACAAGTATTCACAGCTATTTACAGATCTCCCAGAAAAGTATCTGTTAAAAGGTCTTTAGGGCCTTTGTTCGTCTATTTAAGTGTTGTGAAGAAAGTGTATGTTAGGGCATTAAATACAACATTAAATATCTTTCACTAACTAGTCACTTTGATAAGATAAAACAGTCTACTTATTTTTCCTTTCTTGTACCAAATTGTTAAGACAAAGGACAATTTTATTATCCTCAAATATTTTGGTAATAACAAACAATTAAAATGACCTTTCTCAAACAATTGTCTGGTTACTCAAATATCTTATGCTTGCTATCGTCTGTTCTTTTTGTTTGTGAATTGTCTTTAATCGCTTTCCAAAGTTTTCAGTAGTTAACTTCTCTCAGACGATGTTCTAATGATCTGCACACGGGTCAGCTATAAGAGCGTAAGCAATCTTGAAATAAATGAAGTCTAAGCACCTAATCTCAAGGGAAAGTTTACTTTATGCTTAAAAGAAGGAATATGCATGCGGATGTCAGAACGAAAAGCAGATATGTCCACTATTACAAGATAGAGTACGAGAATGGTAAAGATAAGCAGACTGCGTTATCTTATCAATGTGACAAGTTGGTGAAAGGAATTAAATGTTGTATTTAATGCTCCAACGACTCTTTCCACCAAACAAAGACTGTCTCCCTTAAAACACTCACAACAGATACTTTTCTAGAGAAGTCTATAAATAGAAGAAGAGACCTCAAGTTCTCAGTTAGTCAGTTGGTTCACTGTTTTAAAAAATCTTTACCTACCAAGCTTTGATATTGTGACAATCATAAAACTCAGTTTGTAAAAACTTTATTTATTTTTCATTGTATATTCGTCTGTTAGGACGTTAAACTTAGTGAGGTAACTCGTGTTCAACCTTTTCTTTAAGCAATTGGTAGAAGCCTGAAGAGACTTTGATTCAAAGAATACTTGGGTTTTTGCTTGGAGAGGCAAGTTAAAGACCACTTGGATTAAGCCTGAAAAGACTTGTTGAAAGAATACTTGTATCTTGGATAAGTTAGTGAAACTTGGTTGTTGCCAAGAACTGGACGTAGTCTCTAGGTGAGACGAACCAGTATACTTCTTATGTGCATTTTTGTTTCTCTTTTAGCATTCGTCTTTCCTTGAAAAACATTTTTGAAAAATCGTTTAATTCCCTCTTCAGAAGATACATCTTTGGCAAAGGTTTTGCGAAAATTTGCTATAACACAATTCAACCCCCTTTTATGTGTTATCTTTGTGTTTTACACAAATCTTGTGGTAGAAAGCATGTTTTACTTTTCATACTAACACGTACATTGTTGTGCCTTTTGGCAACCAGCTCAACTTTTCAAAGAATAGGTATGTTGACATTTCTTTCTTGTATTTTCGATAAAACTTGCATAGGAAATCTTGAAAAGAAGTCAGTCTTGCACAAAACTTATTCAAATAAAGCTTAAGCTCACACTCAATATTGTTTAACCATAAGACGCAAGGTATTTCGTTTGTTTTATTATGAGAGCATTAATTTTATATACTTTAAAAGGTTAAGTTCAGTTTGTTCAGAAACACTTATCTGTTTGGCATAATCAAAACTGACACTTGTTCACATTAAACACAACTTGTACTTACTTATTTATTTATCCATTTACTTAGTTATTGTCTAGAAATGTGAGTAAAATTTTTTCGTTTGTTTGAATTTGTTTTGATTACCTAACCTTTAAAATAAGAAAACAAAGAGTAAAACGAAATTTGAAAATGGAAGTAAAAGATGAAATAAAGCAAGTATATGTGTGTGTGTGTGTATGAATACTGTACATCATCGTCATTATAGTTAGGTACATGATTGTCAATTTATGTCATCGTAATACATATGTGTGTGTGAATGATGTACATCATCGTCAAATATGTCATCATAAGAGCTAGATACATCAGAAACTGAATACATACAAAGTCAACTAGAGTACAGGGAAATAATCAAATATACATCTAAAAGATACTACCTATCCTCCTATATACAACACAAAGGGTCCTATACCAAAGTAGTGTCCACTAATTATCCCTCCCTAGTACTAACAAAAAGAAAGTAGACTCCCCAGTCCTACAGCTCTTCATCTGTCTAAATAGCCTTTGAATCGTCGTCTAAATGGTGAGCATGCCCATTGGGCATCTCATGAGGTGACCCTAATCTAGAGGAGGATGATGAAAAAGAAGTACGTCATCCATTGGACATCCCAACCTGATATTCAACCATGGCAAAGTCAATGGGTGACTTAGTTAAGACTACCTCCATAGGGAAATCGGCAAGATGCTCGGTGGTGGGTTGATCAGTTGGAAAAGGAAGGAAATCCACGAAAGGTACTCCTAGGTCTGTTGGTGGTGTAGGTGGTGGTGGTGCATAGAAAAAGTTCAACGGTGGTGTCAACACAATCGAAACAGGAATAGTGAGCAAGATAAGAGGCACGAGTACCCCAGGAATATGGGATAGAATGGTGATCATCATGAAGCCATGGAAAGTGAGGAAAACTGAGTCTTTATAATAATATCATACCCTTAGATGATGGTACTCAATATGAAGATTGAGTAGGATTGATATGGTTGCCATCTTCACGTATCCATCCATGAGTAACATACATAAAAGAAAAGATAGAGGAGTAAGGTGATTTGTTCTCAAAATCACTTTTACACATATGGTAGGAAATCCTACTGTCAATCACAAGATAAAACATAACTGACAATCATAAAAAGGAGAACCTAGGGTTTTATCTAAGTTATATTAGTCTACCTTTAACTCTGTATGGATCTATATTGCGCATTAATGACCAATCAATCACATCAGAACTGGAAAGTGATTGGAAGTACATATACCTCTCCAATATTATCAACATGGTACAATTCTCATCATCAACGAGGAACACGAGCAATCTTTCAGCTCAAGACTACAACCCAAATTGGAGGTATATCTTCTACCAATCTTAGAATGTTCTGCAATTGTTAGGGTTATCAAGCTTAATTAGCTAAGTATCCCAACTCAAGAGTGTTACCTTGGCTATTAGGACTTCCACCACTCGATACCTTACCCCTAAGACCTTCGCTAAATGGGTCCCTATCTTTCACTTCTAAGCGTGCCAAACTGTGGCTTCCCCTATAGGGTTTCATTCCAACTACATGTCCTTCACATCTAATTACTTATCTAGCTAATAGTTCATTACTAATTCACTTATCGCTGAGTAGAGGTTTCCCTGGTCTCAACAAGTTTGAGCACCAATATTCTCATTCTCAATGTCTCTGCTTCACTATGCAAAAACTTAGTCTCTATTCATATAACAATATAATAATTTGGGATCTAAACATTCATATAGAAATATCTAACACAGTTTATAATTTGAAAAATTTTAAATAAAACTTTCATAAAGTATATAATTAAATAACAAGGTAAAATTTCTTTAACTTTAAGAAAATTAATCATAGTCTAAAAGAAATTAGTAAAGCATTTACTCATCACATTTTATCTAACTACTTTAAGTACCTAATTTAAAGTCTAAAGTTACTAAGTAAAAATTTCAATGTTAGATATTTAATACTAACCAAAACCAAATTGCTTAAGGATGGCTATTTAACAAATTTCAATTTAATCTATGCTGTAGGTATTAGGTACTTAATAAAAGATTAAGCTAAAAGTTTAAAATTTAATTTTAATTATTCCTAAAATTACTAAATCCAAATTTGCATTAGGTAAGCTTAAGGTTCTAGATTTTATTTTAGTGCTTAAGATATTGGTTAATTACTAAAGTAGTTTTAAACATATGATTTACTAACTTCTATCTAAACTTACACCTTTACTATGCTTTAGGCACTAGAATAGGAATTAAACTAAGTGATTATTAGATAAAACTTGATTTTAGATATTGCTAATCTATTAAGGCCGAATTGCTTAATCAAGAAAACAAAGTTACTTTAACTTATTTTAAATCTTACCAAGCGTTGATTAATTATCCTTTAAGATAAGTATTTGGCAAAAAATTTCAACAGGCCTATATAAAAAAAAATGGCCGAATAGGCCCTTTAATGGAAATCAATTAATTTTTTTTAATCACCATTGTTACTCTTTACTAATTATTCAACAAATTAAATTAAGATCATCTTAAGCCAAAAGTTTGATCAAGGTACCCATTTTCTTGAAGGAAAACCGTGAGCTTTTCAAGGAAATAAACAACTTGGTTTTTAAAATTTTATTACCATAACCATCTTTAATTCAAGGTTTGGAGTCAAAAAAATTTGATCATCCTTCCTTAATCATAAAAATGGCAGTGCGCCATTTAGGAACACCATTTATGGTTTTAAAATCTTCTAGCACTTAAAAACTTATTTACACCAATATAATATACCCACTATTATTCCAGCATTAATCTTTCATCTAGGGCAAAAATAATCCATAACCACATCATGAATTTAAAGGAAGGAAAATATATGTATCAACAACAACAACAACAATATGCAAAATCAATAATCAAGATAACTAATAGGATTTTGGGGGCAAAATTCTCCCAGCTATGTGAAAGTAACAAAAACAAAAGAACCACCTATCCCCTAATGCCTCTTAAGTTTATGGAGGAGATGAGGAGAAATGGAGGTTGGGTGGTGCCTTCCAAGCTTCTTTGATGGAGAGCTTTGATGGAGGTTGAAGGAGGATGATGGCACCTTGGATGGAGGAAGCTTTGGTGATGGGAAAAAAATGAAAATGGATGCGGAAGGTAGGGGAGAGCTCTTGGCCAAGGCAGCAGAATGGGTGAGAAATTGTGTGACAATGGTGGCTATTTATAAAGTGGATTTGGTAGTGATGTAAGCTAGATGGTGTCATGGTGCCTTATGTCATAAATCCACTTTTATTTTCTTTTTAATTTTAATTCAACATGTGTTAAATATGAGAGTTCAATTTAATCCCTACAGTTGCTAGCTAGACATGCTTCACAGAGGTTTCTCAAGTCTCTGTGCTCTGTTCAATTTTATCAGTTAAATCTGGTATCGATAAAATTTTATTTATTTACTTTTTATATCAAATAAATGAATTTTTGTTTGAAACTTGGTAGACACATTATTTTAAGGTCCTAAATAATTTATAATTTTAAAATTGATTTTTTATATATTTTTCAAATTTTTAATAAATTAAGTTGTATTTTTAGGTTAAAAATTCATAAATTTATTTTAATTCAATAATTCTAAAATTTTTATGATAATTAGAAATTAAGTTTCTCACCCAAAAATAAATTGAAAATGAAATTTTTTCTATTTCTAGATGTTAAACCAATACTAGTTTGTCTTAGCAGTCAACTAGGAGCATCTTGTTTATTTTTCACAAGAATTTTAGAAAATTACCAAAAAATTATCAAAATTATATTTCAATATATATATATATATATATATATATATAACATGTTTCTAGGCTTGAAATGATATTTTACTATCATTTGAATCTTTTTTGTATATTAGCCCTTTTTGTCGAGAAATCGGGACATAATCATCACTTTTTCATTTTTCTGGGCTCCTACTCGTAAAAAATATTAAAAATCACAACTGAATAGTTTTCAAAATTATGAATGCAATAGTATTCATTAGAAATTTGAAATTCTTGCCCCATTTTTAGAAATAAATCCATTGAAAAAAGTTATAAATGAAGGTAGGGATATTACAAAAACCAAATGAGGACTACTATTCATCCTTTGTCCTAACAACTTTGTTAATTATTCATTTATTTTATACTCTCAAATCTCTGTTTACCTTTATTGAGAATGCAGAAAAAAGACCCAAGTTAGCATACATTGCCGGAGTAATCACATTATTGTCAATTATCATATAGGTTTTTAACAGAACAAAAATTATTTGACATACAAGTTATATTGCATATTATTTTATAAATTGCTTGCTTTGCTACCTTTCATAGAAAAATTAGAAAACCCTTTTTACAGGTAGAAAAAATGTTCATATTTCCTTTTATGAATCTTTGAATGAAATTTTAGTTAATTTGTTTTCATTCCTTTCTATTTTTCAGGCAAAAAACTCTTGTTGGCATTAGCACTCATGATTTGGATGTTTGGCCTACCTTGTTTCATGGTGTTGTCTATTTGAAATGATTGACATATCCATGTGCTTTGACTTTGAAGCTTGTTAGTATCAAAGAAATCACATTGTTGATTAATGTGATGTACTGTTGTTTATGATCCCAACCCTATATTTGAATTTTTTTCAAAACCAAACCAATTAGCTATTGGAGTTCTACAAGGTAAGTTTCTATTTAGAAAGTTGAATACAAAAGATTCAAAATCTAAAACCATTTTTAATACATTAGAAGAATAGGTACCATTGAAAGTTGAGTCAAATACCATTTCAAGAAGGAAAGAAGTAAAGGTTGCAACAACAAATATGCATCAATGGAAGACACAAATAGCAAAATCAAAATTATTCTTTTCTAGGAATGTCTACACAATACTATTGTATTTATGCTAAAACTTTTGGAATAACTACATAATGATATTGTACTATTCAATGTTATGCAATAAAAATATATCATTTGAGTACTTCAATTATCAATTTGATTAATATCAACACTTATACAATTCCAAGAAGTGATTAACTTTGACTCATGTCTGAAAGTAATGGTTGATTAATTCATGTCTTTTATGATGACGACTTATCATTTATATGGTATTGTGCCTACAAAAAGCACAAATAGACAACATAAGATTATGGTTTATCATAAAATAAGAACTAATACCTATACAAGTTCAAAAAAAGTAACATTATGGATTATGCTTTGAGAATAATATGGAACCTACAAAACAAATGTAGGTACTTAGTAAGCTATTTTCATAATAAAAATATCAAAATTAAAATAAAGAAAACTAAGGTCTATGTTTGCACCCGATATACTTCATTCATATGTTCTTGGTTTCAATTAAAGGGAGCTAAATGGTTCATAGTACCATATTCATTCCTCAAAAAATAATTTTGCTTACACTAATAACATATACATACAAAAGATAGATAATTAGCATGCAATGTTATATGAATCATTTAAAATCAAACCAATAAATCATTTATAACTGAATAACCATTAAGAATCAAAATAACGTTTCATTTACTTAAATTCTCTCTTGTGTGCCAATCTTATCAATAACTTGAGATCCAAAATACAATACGCTTTCATTTTCTGGGACTCTAGATGCACATAGACCCTACCATTAAAAATATAAATTTACAAATATATGGTATTATGTTTGACTTATAGTAATAAATTTGAAAATTTTAAAATCACCTTATCTTTATGTTGATAAATTTTACTCTTTTAGTTGTTATTTTAAGTTTGCTTTCTTGCTAGCTTCTTCTTGATAATTGGATCAACTTTGAAAATCTTCCTTTTCAAAGGAGGGTGCCTTTTACTTCGAGCCACTATAGGGTCAAGAATTTTAGTCACTTGTTCTTGATTTGAGCCATCTTCCTCTATAAATAGTGGTTTAATCGTCTTAAGAGATGCTTCTTTATAAGTTAACTTATTCTTTAAGTCCTTATTCCAATTCATCACTTTCAACAAATCATCATCAATATTTATCACCATAGAAGCAACTTCCTAAAAGGCATCATAAGCTTTTTTAACTCATTCCAATTCAATATTTTCGGCTAAGTGATTAAAACCACATTTAATAAGTGTGTGTCTCTACTTTATATCCTTCCTCTAATGTGATAAAACATAATAAGATGATACAAACTCTATTTTACTTGTGAGCTTAAGTATACTAAGGATGTGTTTGCATAAAGTAACTCTAAATTCAAATAAGCAGCATGTACATTACAATTCAAAGTCTTTTTCCTTGAAGGATACAATATTGATTTCAAACCCTCAAGTATCTTAAAATAGGAATTACAATACATCATAAAAGCAACATCTACTCGAAATTCTTTGAATTTGGCATTGGTAAATGCCTTTTGGAATTGCAACTCAAAGCCAAAGTGACCAATACAAGTAATTACTGTATTGATTGAACCAAAATCAACCATGCTTTCTTTTTCAATTTTATCGTTCAACGCATTATCATATTGTTCAACAAATTGCTTCAATATAGTTTTTGAGTTTACATACCCATCAAAAAAAGAGTTCATTCTTTTAGTTCGTTGTGTTGTTGACATTCCAACCCAAAAATATGTTTCTCACATATACAGGAACCCAACAATGTCGCTCATCAAATATCCCTTTCAACCATTCATTATCTTGTAGCTGGTAATCTTCAATCGTTTTTTCTCACCTCTCCACAAAATCATCTTTACTCAAAGAATCATACACTGCACCATGTAAAAAGTGTTTTTATAGATTAATAATTAGAGTGCCTACCAATTTTTTATGAACCTTTTTCATTAAATGCCATAAGCATCATCAATGACAAGCTTTTGGAAAGACAATCTCAATTGCATTTTTCATTGCTCCATCTTGATGAGTAATTATGGCATTTAGAGCACGTCCATGCATACATTCTAACCATGTTTTGAATAACCAAGTAAAAGTTTTAGTATCCTAATTTGACCATAGAGCACAACTTAGCAGCAAAGATTGACCATGATGATTTACTCCAACAAAAGGAGCAAAAGGCATGTCATATTTATTCGTTAAGTAGGTTGTGTCAAAAGTTATGACTTCACCAACATGCTCATATGCAGCCCTTTATCTTGTATCTGCCTAAAATACTTTTTGTAAATGGCTTTCATCATCCACATCCATTATATAATAAAATTGACTATTTTTGCTTTTGCATTCTGACAAAATAATTTTGACTTGCCTTGACATCTCCAATCCCAAGTCAAAGCCTCTTTACTTTATCTATATAATTTCTACAATCTTTTTCTCCAAATGAAAGATTCCCATACCCTTTTACTTAAACAACTAATGATAAAAAAAATTCTATTTATATTAATACCAGCTTGATCATGAAGTTCTAACCTAGTTCATGATTATGCTCAAGAGCAACTCTTGAAACTGTGATTTTTCCATCTAAACACATACACACATTAAATCTAGCCTTACATTGTGTTTTTTTGTAAGAAGATTTGGCTTCAAAAGATTCTTTGTATTACTCACATAGTAAAATATTTCTTTCCATCATCTCCTTTTTTAAACTTATTTTAGTAATTCCAAAACTCTTACATCAAGCATAATTCATGTAATACCTAGTTATTTCATCTTCTAAGTTGAATGTCATCCCAACCTTAGGTTTTTCTTCATCTTCAGAAGCCACATTTATATGCAAATCATCATCAAAATTTGTATTTCTTTCATTTGTTTCATCATATGTTTCCATATTAGAATTGCCACCACTACAAATAGCCATATTACAAAGAACAAGAAAATATATCAACAAAAAATATTAAAGATTAAAAAGACAAAATAGTAAGTATCTTACCTTTCAATGTCACAAAGTATTGTAGGAAAATTTCTTTTCTTTAGAAAAATTTGAAAGTGTCAAAGATGCAATAAGGCGGCAGTGCTCCACCAAACCAAAAGTTTTAGAATTTGTTGGGAGAGTTTGTTATTAGGTTTTGTTTATTTTGATTTTGGTGGGAAAGATTCCAAAATTAGGGGGATTCCACGATTAGCGAGATACTACAATAATATTTGGATTAGCAGGATACTGCAGTTTGATTTAAAAATCTCTCAACATTTTAATTTATTAATGTGAAAAATAATTACACATTAGCTTTTGTTACGATTCGTACTTTAATACTTCGTACCAAATAACACTATTCTTTAAATAATTTTATTACTTTTGGAACCACTAAAAAGAGAAAGTAATAGTTCGAGAATGAAATTGATGATTCATTCAAGATAATAATACTTATGAAATATGACTTTAAGGTATTACAAAAAGAACAATGTTGTACAAATTTAAAAGCTTTACAAAAGTTATAATATATATATATATATATATATATATATATATATATATATATAGAGAGAGAGAGAGAGAGAGAGAGAGAGAGAGAGAGAGAGAGAGAGAGAGAGAGAGAGAGAGGATAAGAATCAAGTTATTACAAAAGTAATTAGTAGAGTTACTCTATTCAATAATTCTTTGTATATATTAAATTTCAAGAATGCAATCGTTGAATATTTTGATATTATCTCAGCAATTATGAAAAATAAATTTTAGATAAATTGGACATTTATAGTTAAGTAAACATATAGTCAACATTTACTTATATTTTAAATGAAGTATATCATAAGTTAAGTTGAATTTATTTAATAAAGTATCAAATAATTTTAAAATTATATAAGAATTTATAAACTTGATCTATTCAATAAGAACTTTTATTTTAACAGTTTATATTGAAATTTAATATTAGTAAAGAGTTATTGAACAAAGTTACTCCCAAAATAACTTGATCTCCATGTGTGTGTATCACTCATTTATTATTTAGAGAAGGTATTTTAGTAAACTGCACCTTTGATTTATTTTAGAAAATCAAACTTTTAACTTAAATACCTCTAGAAAACAAATGAGTGTGCATAACAATTTTTTGAGATTTCTTAATATACATGCACTTGTTTTTAAGAAGAAGTATTTTTGCAAATTATACATTAAATGTATTTTAGGAAAATTAAAATTACAATTTGCTAAAATATTCCTTTAAAAAAAAAAACAAGTAAGTAGATTAGCAAATTCCTATATTGTCTGTTTTACGTCCCCGGCCTCTTAATTTATAAAATTTATTTTATGAGAAAATTCTATTTTCATCTTTTAAAAATACAATCATCATTACTTAGATCCTGAAAAAGTTTTAATTATAAATTTAGTCTTTAAATCGTGTAAAATATCATTAATTTGATCTTCGTTTTAGATTGAGAAAATAATTAGTTCAACAAAGTTCTAATGTAGATGTTAAATTGTTGACATTTGTACGATTAATGAACTAAATAGATTATACTTTGTATTATTAAAGAATATATTGATGTTCCCATTTTTATGGGACCAAAATGACAACACTTTACAGCTGATTTCGAAGGACCACACTTCATCTCATTCTTGTGCCTCCATTACTCTTGGTGTTAGTGGTAACTTCCGGAATACAAATCGGTCTTTTCGCTTTTCTTATACTTAATGTGAAAATAATAACGTGATGAATTGAATTGATTCCCATGCTCAGATTCTCAAGGCTTGGGTCTTCATATTTGGAGTCTTTTATAACTAGTAGTGGTCACCTTCTTTTCAAGGATCTTTTAGGTGTTTCCTTTTATCGTAGTATTCGTTTTTAATATATTTTGTTTTTTGCTTTGTGCTTAGCCATTTTAATTTATCCAAAGATAAAAATACAACATTTTATATTATTATAAGATAAAATTGACAATAA
Organism: Spatholobus suberectus; assembly: GCA_004329165.1. Lineage (NCBI taxonomy): Eukaryota > Viridiplantae > Streptophyta > Magnoliopsida > Fabales > Fabaceae > Spatholobus > Spatholobus suberectus. The sequence continues at coordinate 35,712,300 of CM014733.1, forward strand.
AATTAGATTTCCATAATTAAAACAATTACGCTTGTTTCTGAATGATAAATATAAGGATTTAATTTGTTTTATTGAATCAATATTTTTAGGAAGTCAAAATTAGAGAAAAAGATAAGCATCAACAGGCAGCAGTTTTAAATTTATCCTATCAAAACGTGGGCCTCGAGCCACCACCAATGTTACGTTAAATTTAGAGTTAGAAAAGCTTTGATCGAAATTCAAATTTGATGAGGATAAGGGACAAATCGTCATGGAGATGCAGAAACTTCAATCATTAATAGTGATCGAGCAGGAAATACAAAAATCGCAAAACAAGATATTGATTGCTGGTGATATGATTCCCTGTAAGCCGCAACTTTAAAAAGGTTTGGCCAAAAGAGAAAGGTGCTTTGTATTGTATATGGCTTTTAGCATAGGGGGAATAACTTGGGACTGTTATTGATCAACGATACCCTAAATAAGTGGCGCCAAATTTCAACCCACTCTCTTTCTCTCTTTCCACAAAATTGGCGCCCAAATCTAAGTCAATATGTCTCTTAAGCTATATTTTATTTTATTTTATTGGGTGGCTAGCTAAGCCAAATTTTACTATTAAAAAAAAAAGCCAAGCCAAATTTTAGAAAAACGAAAGTTATTTATTTTAAAAATAGGATATATTAATAAGCAATAATATTTATAAATCATATATTAAGAAATTTATTTATATGAAGAATATCATCAATATTTTGTAAAGTTATACTATTTATCAGTGTTTTGAAAACCAGACCGAACCGGCCGGACCAGAAAACCGATGAACCGATCACCTGACCAGTTCAAATAAACCACAGAACCGGCCTGAAGAAAAACCGGTCAAAAACCGGTAAAACCGGTCAAAACTGGTCAAAAATCGACTAAAAACCGATTCACAGTGGGTCAAAGAAAAATACTTAATACAACATTATTTTGATTTTTTTTCTTAAAAAAATATAAACCAACCTAAAGTATTTATCATTTTCTTTTTTATTTTAAATATAAACTTGTTTTTATTAATAAATGTTGATGTGTATAGTCAAAACTTATACTTAAGTATAATAACATATTTGATTTACACTTATAGGTATTGTAAATGTAAAGAACCTATAAAATTATGTTTTATTTTTAATTTTTAGTATTACAAAATTATGATATTATGCTTTTTTAATATTATTTTATGTATTATTTAATAATAATAATAATTATTTTATTAATACCGGTTCGACCACGGTTCAACCCCGGTTGAACCATTGAATCTTGAACCAGTGTCTTGACCGGTTCAATGACCGGTATGGTTTTAAAAACATTGCTATTTATACAATAATTTTTTACACCATTATAACACTTTGTTATTTTTTGTTTCTTGGTCATATATTACTCATTAAATTTCATATTTTTACTTTTTTTTCTCTTTTGATTGTAAAAAAATTATATAAAAAAATCTCTATCTTATAAGGCATTTCGTTTATTGTTAATTGCATAAATTTCATTATGTATATGCTTGACGACTTTTTATTGAAAAAATATTTTTTGTAAAGAGATGGGACTAATTTAATTTAATTTTTTAAAATCATGAAGTGTTAATATATCATTTGAATGAAGAACGGCTCCCTCTTTACATGTCACAAAGTATTTTTAGTGATATTCAAAATTCCATATTACGAGTAAAGTTTGTGTTTCAGATTATAAATTTAACATCTAATATTAGCAAATTATTTTTGTCAGCATTACTTTATATTTGTTTTATTATATTTTTTTATAAAATTTTATTAAAAAAAAGAAAAGGAAAATAGTGAATTTTTCTCTCTTCATTATAAAAGTTAACTGTATCTTTGTATTTAAATTTACCATGTATTTAAAGTAATTTATAAATTTTCTTTATTTAATACACTCTTTATATTTAAAAAATTATTTTGAGTTTCCATCAAATCAAGTCGGATTGAATAAATATGCATATGAAATGCGTGGTTTAATTTTTTAAAATAATATTTTTAAATATTTTAAACAAATTAAAATCAATTAAAAAGTAAACTAATCAAAACATACACCTAAAGTGATAAAAAAAAAATTTGAGAAAAAACTTTACTGTCCATAGTGATTCTGTCTAACTCAAAGCAGGATTGTTTTCTGTAAAAGATACATGTAGTTTCTAAAAAAAAGTAATAAAATTCTTACCAATAAGCATTGGCTATAATTTTTTTTTTTCACAAAAAGTAACTAGGGATGACAAAATGATTCAACCTATTAGGTTTGGTCTATTTAACTTGCTAAATGGGGCGAGTTAGGATTTTTAACCCACGTTTAAAACGAATTCAACTTAACTTAATTTATTTTTTGATAGACCGAGAGTGAGTTGGATCGGGTTAAATGTTAGGTTGAATTTCTTTTTTTAAAATTTTTTTTGTATTTATTTATTTGTATTTGTGAGCTTATTAGTGTTAATAAACTAAATTATTAAAATTTTTAGTTTTGGCTTTTTAAGGTTGTTAGATGTATTTGATGTTTTTAGTATTTGAATATTTTGATGGACTAATTAATGGTTATTATGATTATATTTTAATAATTTATTTTTTTCTGTTTTTTATTTATATGGTGGATAAATTCATGAGTCATTCGTTTATAACATTTTTTAAAAAAATTTTCTTAAAAATTATGACATGTCAATTTTACCTAACATGAATCCACCTAGTTAGGATTAGGTTAGATTGAGATTTCCAACTTACTCTTAAAATGAGTTCAACTCAACTCAATTTATTTTTGGATAAATTGAAATTGACTTGAGTTAAATTGATCTACATATTTAATGTCTGATTGTGTTTTGAACATAATGTCTTTAAAGAAAGATACATGTAGAAAATAAAAAGCAAAAAAAAAGAAGCAAAAACTAGACATACAATAAAAGCATAAAAGTGTAAAAATTGAAATTAAAGAAACCAAAGAAAAAATAAATAAAATAATATTTTATTACTAAATATTAAATATTTATTTATATATCCTGCCCGGTGTTCAGCAATTTTCACGGGCATCCCCAGCTTTCTCTCTCTCTTCTAATTGGGGTTGTTTATTTAATGGTCACTGCTTAAGTCACGAGTTTCCTTGGGTTCTCTCTTCACCAATTGGTTTCTAAGCTCTTTTCTAACACGCAACATTCATCATCGTCACACTCTCTTCCACATTTAATACCGTATCTTACTCTTCTCTCATTCCCATCCCCCAAAACTCTCTCAAACTCCTCTTTTTCCTCTCCTCTGTCCCCTCTCTCTCACACACAACACTCTTCCATTGAACCAACCAAACTTCCCTCTATTTTTCTTCCTTCTTCCTGCAACTTTTCTCTCTTTATTTCCCACTTCCAACCTTTTCATCAGTCAACACTTTCCCACTGGCTTCACCCGATTCCTTACCAAAAGAAAAAGGGAACCAACCAAAGAGGGAATAAAAAGAAACCCTCTTTTATTTATTCCCTTCTTTACATATTCATCTTCCTAGAGCTACATATATATCAACGCTGAGAAAGTTTTTGGCTTTTGGATCGATATGGGGTTCTCGGAGAAGGCACAAGTAGAGGGAGGGTTTGATTCAGATAACAATAGAAAATGGGTCATCGCTGGAATCGCCTTACGAGGGCCATTGAAGCCGATATACACTATCCCCGTGGAGAAGGAGCAAAAGGAACAAGAGGTTGAAACAGAGGAGTGTTCAACAACACCAACAAGCGTGGAATCCAAGATCCCAACACCGTTCACGTGCCCACCTGCTCCTAGGAAGCCAAAACCTTCGTTGAAGTGCAATTATCGTGGTGTTGTGAGAGAGTTTTTCACGCCACCAGATTTGGAAACCGTGTTTATACGCCACGTTGAAAAGGCTAATTGATCGCACGGAAGAGAAGACATGAAAATAGCAGGGAAAAAAAAATAAAAATTAAGTAGCCACTTTCATCTTTAGAGATAGCTCCTAGCTTTGGTTATGTTGTGTATCTTAGTTTTTTCTAGTGTTAGTGTTAATTTTCTGTTTTCATTGAGTAGCTAGAGCTTCGGTAGTTCAGGGATTATTAGGACTATTTTGTATAGAGCAGTCTAGAAATAAATAAAATGACATCTTAATTAGCTTGCATGACCATGATTTTTATTTTTAGTTTTTAGTTTTTAGTTTTTGGAAGGTAGAAACTAATCCTTCAAAGTACATTAAGGGGTTGGCATCTCTCGAAATATGCTCTTTCATACATATAAACTTAAGAAGATCACATTTTCAAGGAAAACCATATCATATTATGTTGTTCTATGTTGATTTTTTTTATATTTTAAGTTTTGTGGTTTTGGTAACGAGTCTCTTCTTGAAACTGAATTGAGATAGTTGGTTTTCTGAGTAAACTTTGCGTGTTTGTGCTTTTTTAGATATGGTTAATAAAAGAACTATTTCCTTATCTAATTTGTTAGCTAAGAACTGGTGGTATTCCAAAATCGGGTACATGTGTGACTGTTCATGAACACGCGCAGGAATGAGAATTTGAAGTCAAAATCAAAGGTAAATAGCCAACAGTTTAGTCGCCAAATGCGAATGGAGGATTGCAATCCTTTTCAAAGAGGTGGGCAGAAATGATATAAAAAAAAGAAAAGAAAAAGAGGTAGGCAGAAAGAGATGGGGCAGTGGCTACTTCTCATTGTTAATTGACTGGAGATCAAAGCCCCACATAAGGGCTCATAACCAAGTACCAGTCACCTTTACGGTGTTCGTAAGCTTTTTAAGTTGAATAAAATTGATTTTAATGAAATTAATTTTGAATTGTTTAATATAATTAAGATGCATGTATAAATTTGTTTTGGATCGCTTGTTTATTTTTTATTATAAAATATTGTTTTATTTTAATATATTTTTATTTTTAAAAGTTTGTATAAAAATAGTAAAAATAATAAAAGTTATTTTCACTATTTTTATATACATGTTTGAAAATAAAAAATAGGTTAAACATATAATGTAGTTCTTACACATGTCATAGATTCTCAGTTTAGTCTCTATATAAAAAAGCTTATTAAATTAATTCTTATACGTGTCTCAAATTCTCAATTTGGTCTCTACTGTTTACAAATTCTTAATTTGATCTTTATGCGTGCAGCGCATTCTTAATTTGGTCCCTATTGTACAGGGACTAAATTAAGAATGCGTTGCACATGTAGAGACTAAATTAAAAATCCACTATACTTATAGGGACTAAATTAAGAATGCATTACATGTATAAGAACTAAATCAAAAACGTATAAACAGTGTCATGACAGTAGGGACCAAAGTGAGAATTTGCGACATGTATAAAGATCGATTTAATAAGTTTTTACATATAGGGACCAAATTGAGAATTCGCAATACATATAGAGAGAAAATTATATGTTTAACCTAAAAAATAAAATAAAAATAATGTGATATTTTTGTAATTAAAAGTAAAATAAAAAAATAAAAAAAGTTCACGAAGTAAACAATTCCTTGTTTTCTTAAAGCAAATTCGGTTCAATGATCTTGTGGATTGTTCGAACTTGACGAGCTAATAATAAATTTATTTATTCAACAACTTTTAAAATATTTTAATTGAAAAAGTTTATATAGAATATTCTATGAGTGTAAATGTTTTTTACTACTGTTATCTAATATTGTTATATAAATAAAAATTGTTGACTTTTAATTAATTGACAGTAATTTTTTTTACAATAACAATACATTAAAAAATTAAACTGAGTTTAATTAACACAAGTTAATGAATCTCATATTTGAAATTTTAAGTCTAATTTATTTTAATAAATAATTTTATGTTTAAGCGCAGTTTATTATTAACTTATTAAAAATGTTAATAAATTAATTAAGTATAACTTGCGAACTGAGTGCAGCCATTTGTAGTACTATAATGTAAGTGATGGACATAAATAGAAGTAAATTGCCACATCTCACGCCAAATGAACCCCACCCACCCCTGGCTAGTATTGATAGTGGGAAGGTTCTCCGTAATGCTTTTTGTGATATTAGCTAATGGATTCATATGGTAAACCGACAAGTCACATGTGGAGGGAAAGATTAGAATCCTATGCTAGTTGAATGGCCCTCTATTTTACACTTCTACTAAAGTTATGTTGTGATGGCCAATAATTGGCAGATTGAACACTATCATATAATATAAAGTCATAGTTATCCTATCTGTCTCCTTCTTATACTCCTATTAAATATGGAATGTTTATCATGAATATAGAAAAACATCATTAGTTTACCAAGTGGGGAATGCGCTAGAGAAAGTACCGAATATTGTGAACTAAACAATGGTCTCTGGGGATCGGATCTTTGATTGGGGATAATAGCTAGCATTCACACATGTCAAGAAAGAGAAAGATTTGTGTAGAACTCTTTTATATAGTTTGTTTAAATTAATTAATTAATTAATAATTAACATATGATCAATTTAATCAAATATAAAATAAATGATCTACCAAAAAAATTAAATATATAAAATAAATGCATAGTTCAAGAATTTATACAATCATTTAATGTAAAATAATGATGTTTTTAATTTGGCTTAGTCTACACGACTATAAACAAGTTATAAGTAAAATTTTTCCAATGGAAGAATGAAGGTTTTCCTTGACTTCTAGTGGGTTATTTATTGATTATATTAACATATACTAATCTTGAATAGAGTCTCATTATTGGAGACCACATGAGCAAAGCTTATTGGCTCATACCCACGCATGTATATTAACTTTTTTTTTAAGCATACTAAAAAAGGTGGATTGGTTGGTGGTTCTAGAACTATCAACTATGAACCAACTTGCCATATTAAAATAATACCTGTCCATAAAAAAACTAAATTAATATTTGAGTATGTCTTTAGTGAGAAAGATTTCTTTTACATATTTGAAAAGAATAGAAAACTAACGCCTAACTAAAAGAAACAGTACCCCCATAGAGTCAGCCACAAAGAAGGACCCGAATCGCAAACAGCAAGATCAGTAAGGCTGGAAGCTACCATTTTTGCAAGGTAGTCTCACAGATTTTGGATTCTCAGAGTACTACAAGAAAAATGTCAAATGCAGTTAATATTTTTTTAACGAATTTGATGTTGTCGGTTGTTCATGCCTCATACCACAGTGGATAATATTAGCTGCCTTGAATACGTGATAGGTCTCCGTGCTTTGTCTGTAACGACAGTAAGAATACTGATCAAGTTGTTGTAAATCAAATGGATATAAAGAATACACGTTTTAAAAAAATAACCTAAGTTAGGCTAGCTTATATATTAAGAAAACCTTAACATTTGTCTTTATATATGTTCATTTTAAACAATTAAAAGTAAAATATTTTTATTAAAAAAGAAAATATTTATTACACTTTTATATTTTTTATTTAATCAATATTTTCTTTCTAAACAAAATTTTCTTCTTTTAAGTATTTAAAATCGACTCTCTAAGTTGAGGTTGACGCTACCAAAACCATATTATTTATAGACGATAACTGAGCATCCCTTCCAATGATTTGACTGAAAGAATGAATGAAAGTAAGATTTTAGTCTCGTGTAGTCTTAGTTTTTGAAAAAAGAAATCATTGATTAATTATTTGATTTTAGTATTTTGTAATTGTTAGAATTTTTTAAATTAGTCTTTTTCATTGTTAAATGGTAACTAGATCACGGGTGAATTGTGGGAGGAGTAATTTTTTCTATATATAAAAAAATATATTGATAATTTTGTTAATTTCTTATATTGCTGAAAGAAAAATGTTAACAATACATTCTCTAACTATTGTTTTTATAACACTCTCTACACTATTAGCTGAAATTTAGTGGAAATCACAAAATTGTGTGGGTCTTACTTCTTATTTAATGAACCTCAGTAATGATTTGTAGTTTTTAATAAGTTTTGACCAATAAAAAATAGTGTGTTAGAGAGTATATTACTAACACTCCTCTTGTTAAAAAAAGAGCTAAAATCAGTTAAAATTCCTGCAAAAAGAAATTTAATCTTCTATATTACTATAGAAGAATAACATAGTACTATTCATTAATAAGAAAAAAACAAAAGATAATTAATAAATGTGCCTATTTTCTAATACAACTATAAATTTAAATTTCACAGTGTTGCTTTCTTGAAATTAAGAAGTTTTCATTGATGAATTAAATAACATAACAAAGATCAGATGAAAATAAGAAAATTAATTTTAATTAAAAGAATTCACATATTATTTAATTAAAACCATTTTTTATGGAATTCATTAATTTAACATCATGTAAAAATATTAAAAACAAAATTAAGTGAGCGAATTAAACAATATAAATTTAAGAACACATATTTAAATGATTAGACGTTAATAATATTCATATCATATATCTCATTAATTTGTGTCAAATTTGATTTGATGTGATACATGAATAAATTATGTGTGAGAGAGTTATTTTATATCTTAAAAGACAATTTATATTTAAACTTTAAAATTGAAAATTTAACAATGCAATATTTTAATTACAATTGAATTAGAAGTTATTGAAAAACTATTGCCTTTTCATATATTAAATTATCAAACAATTCCCTACTTTATTTTTAAAAGTTATATGTTCATAAAAAATAATTAAGAATTGCACGCATCAATTGTCACAATTTCACATAAATTCCATAAATTTATAATATGTTAATCATTATTAGACAGTCCATTAAATTTTCAAGATATTTTACAATAATTTAAGATAAAATAGGTCATGTACTGACAGTGTAAAGTAGTTTTACACTGTCATTCAATCACAAACTATCATTTATTATAAGTTTGTTAACTTTTATAATAAATACTTTAAAAGTCATGTCCATGAGTGATTTCTGATTGGTTGACAGTGTAAAACTTTTTACACTGACAGAGCATGACCATTAAACTCTTAATTTAATAATAATATGTAATATTTTCTCTTTTATATATATATATATATATATATATATATATATATATATATATATATATATATATATATATTATCATTCGCCTTTAATTGGCTTTTATTTTTTTATGTACTCAATGTTTGCTTTATTTAAAAAATATCAAAATACAACTAATATCTAAATTAGTTTAAAAATAGATTTAAATTGAAAGTGTAAATGTAAAAAAAATTATATTAAATAATTATAACAATAAATTAAAAAAACTATTAATAACACTAAAATAATTTGGAGGCCAAATTTAATTTACACGGAAAAGTCATTTATAATATTTTTTTAAAAATTTGAAATTTCAAAAAAGCATTTACATAAAATTTTAAAATAATTAAAATTGATAAATATGAAATTACTAATTTAACCCCAACTATAATCAATTTCAAAAAAGTATTTACAACATTTTAAAAAAGTTTAAATTTTAAAAAAGGACTTATAATAGTTTTGAAATGATCAAAATTAATAAATTAAAAATTAATTATTTAATCCCAACTATTGTCAGTTTCAAAAAAGTATTTATAACATTTTTTATAAGTTTAAATTTCAAGACACATTTATAATAATTTAAAAAAATTAAAATTAGCAACTTTGAGATTACTAATTTCACTCCAACTATTCTAATTTCAAGAAACCATTTATAACATTTTTTAAGTAATTACAATTTCTAGAAAAGATTTATATCATTTTTAAATAATTAAAATTAATATACTTGAATTTAATTATTTAATCTCAATTATTCAAAGTTTAAATAAAGTATTTATCACATTTTTTAAAAGTTAAAATTTCAATAAATCAAGCATTTATAACAATTTTTGAATTATCAAAATTAGTAATTTTGAATTTAATTATTTAATCTCAACTATTTCTAATTCTAATAAAGTATTTATAACATGTTTTAAAATTTTAAAATTTTAAGAAAGCATTTATAACAGTTTTTTAACTAATTAAAATTAGTGAATTTGAATTTAATTATTTAATCTCAATTATTTTGAGCTTTAATAAAACATTTATAACATTTTTTAAAATTTTAAAATTTCATGAAAGTATTTAAAACATTTTAAAAAATTTGAAATTTCAAGAAATTATTTACAATAGTTTTAAATATCTAAAATTAGTAAATTTGAATTTAATTATTTAATCCCACCTATTCTTAATTTCAAGAAAACATTTATATCATTTTTTAAAAGTTTAAGATTTTCAGATAGAATTTATAATAAACATTAAATAATTAAATTAGAAAATTTGAAAAGACTTATTTAACCTTAGTTATTCTCAGATTCAAGAAAAAAATTTGTAACATCTTTAAAAGTTTAAAATTCTAAAAAAACAACACTATCTCATTCGATAGTATTGGAAGAATTTATTTAAAATTAATTTGTCTGAAGAATTACCAAAAGCATAATTTTAGAATCAGAACTCAATAATGGCAATCCATTATAACCACATCTTTTATGTTTTCAATAATTAAAATTATCGATAAACCTAAATCACCATGTACGGAATTGATACTGTCAAGTATTTAAAAAAAGATTAATAAAAATTCTCATCTTATGGTTTCGAATAACATGACTTGTATCATGTGCTTTTTCATTATTTTTTTAATTTTTGAATTGTTAATCTTCTTTACTTCAATTTTCTTCAGTTTATAATTATAAAGTAGAGGTTTAATAATAATTATTTTAGATAAAACCGTTTATATACCAATGAAAAACTAACAGTACGTTGCAACTTGTTATTTATCATAGAAATTTATTACTAAACAATATTACTTTGCATGAATAATGGAATACGCATTATTATTTATAATAAATTATTACATATTATAAAAATTTATCAATAATATAATAAACATAGTGATATTACTGTTTCGTAATAGAATGTTTTCATTATATAATATATCTACTTATAATATGAAATAAATTTATTTACATATCTTTCTAATATGAAGGGTTGTTCTTGATATTCAATAAACGCAACGGTTATTAGTATTCAAATTGCGTAACTTATGTAGAGACTCTTTATTTCAATTGTTTAATAGTGTATTTGTATTCAGTACATCCAATGGGAAGGTGTATTTACCACTCAAATTAATTCAATTAATTTTTAATTGGAGAAGTGGTAACGGTGCATTTACCATCCAAATTTCATTTTTCAAAACCCACCTATTAAAAGCTTTTCAACAATCTATAAATTTTAATACATGCAAAGTTTGAAATTTGAATTTTATTAGCTAATTAATGTAAGAAAGAGAAACAAAAGATAGAAAAATGAAAAACAATTACTCAATTATCTTATAGATATTGGAATTGTAACAATATGCTCTCTTTACCATTAGAGTTTAAATAATTCATTTTAAAAAAATAAAATAACCTACGTATTAAAAATTAATTTTTTTAGATTTGTTATTATTCAAAAACGAAAGGACTAATGTAACTATATTAAATGCCAAAGCTTGAAAAGATTTGTGTACCTTCGATTGGGGGAGGTGGGGGACGACCCTTCTTATATATATATATGAATTTGCTAATGTACACACACTTGTTTTTTAGATGGAGTACATTAGCAAGTTACACAAGTATTTGCTAACGTACATATACTTATTTTTTAGTTGAGTATATTAGCAAGCTACACCATGGTGTATTTTAAGATACATTGTAGTTATAACTTGCTAATGTACTCTAACTAAAAATAAGTGTGTGTATCTTAACAAACCCTTACATATATATATATATATATATATATATATATATATATATATATATATATATATAAGAAGTGATTTTTCTTAGGGAAGGGTTGTTGAAGACTCAAGCCTTTTTCTAGATCAGTAGCCTTTTTTTCAAACAATTAATAGAGATGGATTTTAAAATGATGTCAAATATAAACCATTTTAATTAAAAGAAAAGAAAGATAAGCGGAATCATGGGCTAAAAAAAAAGAAGTCATTTTTCTCATAGAAAAGAAAGAAAAGCAGGTGGTTTACTCTTTAGTTCAACGTGCTTTTATTTAACACTTGTTATTGGTGTCATTAACATTTTTCTGGGTTCAGTACACACTAATAAGTACATTTCAAATGAAGATTTAATGACTTGGGTATAAAAGGAGGAGAAAAACAAAGCTGATTCACACCAATGTGAATGCAAATTGAAGTTACTCGAAAAAAGAAAGGGAAGAATTAAAGTATTTTAAGGCCAATTAATGGGTATAAATGAATCGAACCATCATCAATTTTAGCTTTAAGTATTATTAGGTTTAATTTTTTCGTCTCTATAATTGCTAGAGATTAAAAACCAAAAAACAAAATAAAATCATAAAAGTGGTATCAAGAGCAAACCTTGAGACAAAGAGCAAGCTTTGTAATGCTTCAGAGAGCAACCTTTGTAACTCTTAGTTATCATTAGGCAAATGACAGTCTTTGTTCTCTTTTAAATCACATAAAGAGGAGTCTTTATAACCCCTTCAATTCTATTGCTTTTCACAATTCAATGCAGTCTATTAAATGAACTTATCCTTTCAACTTTTGCCCTTTAAACTTCAATGCAACCTTTATTTTCAGTGCAACTCATTTATTCATGTGGGATTTCACAAAACAATATACATTGAAGGGTTACAAAGAGAAATAAAGGTTATTTTAATATTAATGTTTACTTTTCATCTATAATTCCAAAAATATCCTAAGAATAAGTGAGAAATAGAACCTTGAGTGACTAAATTACTTATATATAAAGATGTGACACATATAGATAATCATGTCATATATTTGAATATTTATATGTACTGCATATGTCATAGTAGTAGTATTTTTCAAACTACAATGCTAGTATGTAAGTCTTTATTAAGGATTAGATTTAGAACTACTATAGAAGGACAGATTTTTTTTATTTTTTATTTTTTGGAATGAAAGGGATTAAAACCCCCCAAACAAAACACTAAAACTGCGTGAGAACATAAGAGGATAGATCTTTAATAGTGGTTCTAAAATTAACTGCTAAAGATTGATTAAAATATAGGTATATATATATATATATATATATAGTGGTGGCCCTAAGCACGGTTGAGGTGGGCAACCGCCTAAGGCCCCATCTTCAGAGGGGCACCAAAAAAAAAAATTATCTAGTCTATACACATATTAAAATAAAAATTTTATATAATTAAAATTATATAAAAATTTTGTTATAAAAAATGAAACAATCCCCAATAATTAATTAATTAATGGGTGATGTTTCCACTTTTCAACAAAAATTTACCCTTAATTTTGGGAAAATCAACCAGTGATAATGCAATTTATGCATAGTGCCAACGTAAAGAGAATTATTTCCTTTTATTTCTCTCAAGGTGAATCTCTCTCTCAGGCCTTAGTGTTAATGTAAAGTTGTAAACAAGGACCTTTGAACTTTCTCTCTTTCCCTCTAATCTCTTTCTCTCTCTAATCTCCTTGTCGCCTCACCGTGTCAAACCACTTGAACGCACAATTACTCTTAAGCAGAACAGTTGCTCCGCACAAGTGCATAACTGCCTCTTGTGCCTTCTCATTGTTAATATTTGTATCTCAAACTTTTTGCTCTGTCACTCTGTGTATCGCTGTTGTTGTAGTAGGGCTTTGCCGTTTCACAATGGTGAGAAGTGATTTCATGAATCATGACCTCTCTTACTCCACTGAAATCTTGAAATTGAACCCCAAATCTCCACTCGTTAACCATCATAAGCTTCTTTGTGACGTTCTACCATCGGTGATCCCCTTTCCATTGTGTAGTGGCCTACAAGAATTGTTGGTATGGTACATTTGGTCCTTTCTATTTACTAAATGGGTGTTACGTTTCTACCCATATAGCAAATTAGCAATATCTTGCTAATTTGGACTAGTGTCTTCGTGTGTGTGAACACAACATTAAAGTATTAAAAAGAAAAGAAAAAGAAATATGAAAGAAGCATTTTGTGGAAAATAAATTGAAAGAATCCTATTAGTGAAAAAATAAAATTATGTCACTATATAGTACACACATTAATTTTTGAAAAGAAAAAAGTATCATTGGAAAACAATTCTTTTTAAGCAAATAATAATCCAAATTGAAATATAAAGTTTTTAAAAATTAAAATCATAAGTAAAATAGATTTTTTTAATTAAATAGTAATCAAAACTAAAATATGAAGTAAAACTTAAAAATTAAAATAAAAAGTTGATTTAGAATATATAGCGGAATAGGAAATGAGTTTAGAAAATAATATTCTAAATTATCAGTGTTATTGCTCAAATATGAAAATAAAACTATTATAGTTATGCTTTTTATAATTGATATTGATTAATATATTGTCAAGTAGCGTGAATTGATACATTGTTGTTGTACCAATCTAAAAAGAAAGCAAATGTTATAATAATAATAATAATAATAATAATAATAATAATAATAATAATATAATAATAATAATAATAATAATAATATATTATTATTATTATTATTATTATTATTATTATTGTGCCAAATTCCTTTTTATTCAATGTATGTTGGCATGTAGCAATTTGAGTTGATTTTATTTTATTTTAATGTACTATATTAATATCTTATATTTTAAACAATAATATCTTTCATGATTATTTTTAGAATCAAATTGAAGTTTGGTTCTCTAAAATTTTGCAATAAATTGACGGTTGAAGTTGAAGGTTTAAAATCAGCAATTGGGTACTATTGTTTCATTACATTGTTATTTACTCATCAGAGGCTCCTTGTTTGATTTATAGATTATAATTTTGTGTTTTGTCTATACTTGTTGTCTAATTGTCTGAACATGTTGCCTAGAAAACAACCTTCTGGTCATCTAAAATGGAAAAGAAAGAAACAAATTGAAATTGATATTGAATCTCAAAAGGGTGCTCTTGATAATTTTTTTGTTAAACATCCTACAATTTCTGTTTAGAATGATGCAAATTTAGATAATCTAGACTTCGAAGTTGAAAATTTAGAGAATGAAAAACTAGATAGGAATAATGAAGAGGAAGATATTTTGGTTAGAAATAATGAAAATGAAGATGATTATCATGATGAAACTAAATATTTTGATGACAAAGGTCGTAATGAAAATGAACATATCCATGCTTTTGCTGATGAACAACCTAGTCAGTATATCCCATTAGACATTTATGATCCAAGAACATGGAATAACCTTAGAAGTGACTTACGAGATGAATTACTAAAAAATGGTCCTAAAAGAGATATGTCAATTGCGAATGGCCCTAAGGATACTTTTGGTAGGCACTTCTCATCATCACATTATGTTCATTACTGTTCTAAGGGAGAAGAGAAAGATAGGAGTTAGCTTGTTTATTCAAAAGAATTAGTTAGAGTTTTTTGTTTTTGCTATAAGTTATTTGGTACTAGTCATAAAACAAATTACTTAGCAAATGAAGGTTTTAATGATTGGAACATCTTTCTGAAAGACTTAAAGAACATGAATCAAGTGGTGCACACATGGCTTTCATGAGTAAATGGATTGACTTACAAATTAGATTTCAAAAAGGTAACAATTGAAAAGAAAAAACACTCGAAGGATGTTTTAGTTAGGATAATTTCTATTGTTAGATATCTTGTTGAACAAAATTTAGCTTTTTGTGAAAAAAACAAGAGGATTAATGTAGAAAATATTGGAAACTTTGTTTCTCTTGTTGAGATGATTGCTGAGTGGGATCCAATCATGTAAAAGCATTTTGATCGCATTAAGCATAATGAAATTCATTATCATTATCTTAGTCAAAAGATCCAAAACAAATTGATTAATATGTTAAGTAATGAAGTTAAAAGTGCAATAGTCCAAAAAGTTAAAAGAAGCAAAATACTTTCTGTGACACTTGATTGCACTCCTGATGTAAGTCGTCAAGGACAAATGACTCTCACACTATGTTGTGTGGATGTTTCTACAAGTCTAGTAAAAGTAGAAGAGTTTTTGGTAGAAGTTTTGAAAGTTTATGATACAATAGGTCAAGGATTGTTTGAAGAATTACAAAGTATTTTAGAAACTCTTGGTCTTGATATTAATAATGTGAGAGGACAAGGATATGATAATCAATCAAATATGAAAGGTAAAACACCAAGGTGTACAAAGAAAATTATTCGATATAAATCCTAGAGCATTATACACACCATGTGGTTGTCATAGCCTTAACTTGACACTTTGTAATATAGCAAATTCTTGTACTAAAGCTAAAGATTTTTTGGAGTGCTACAACGTATTTACATTGTATTTTCTCATTCAACAAAGCATTAGAAAATTTTAACAGATAATGTTTGTCACAAACACATTGGAAAAGTCATGTGAACAGTGTATATGTAATTAAAACTCAAGCTTCAAAAGTAAGAGAAGCTTTACTTCAACTAGCTGAACAAGATAATGATCCAAAAATTAAGAGTGAAGCTGAATCTTTAGCAAATCATGGAATTGGAAACTTTGAGTTTTTAGTAGCTTTGGTTATTTGGTTTGAGTTGTTAACTGCTGTGAATGAAATTTACAAAAGTTTTCAAACAAAAGACATGCGTATTGATGTGGCTATAAAACTAGTAAAAGATTTGATTAAGTACTTGGAAAAATATAGAGAATCTGGATTTGCAAATGCTATTTGTAGAGCACAAAGATAACCCAAGAAGGGGGGTTGAATTGTGTTATACCAAATTTTCGCAAGTTACAAGTATTCTTTCCACAAACCTCTTCAGGCTTAACCCAAGTAGTCTTTCACTTGCCTCTCCAAGCAAATACCCAAGTATTCTTTGAATCAAAGCCTCTTCAGACTTCCACCAATCTCTTTAAGAAAAAGGTTTACATGTGAGATTACCTCACTAGGTTTAACGTCTTATCAGACATATATACAATGAAGTACAAAAAGAATTTTACAAAGAGTTTAGAAAAGCTTTTTCTTTTCTTGAAGCAGTTATGAATTTTTAGAATCAGTAGCAATTATATTAGCAACAATTATAATCACAACAACTACTCGAAAGAGGTCTCGTCTTCTATTTATAGGCTTCTCCGAAAGTATCCGTTGAGTGTTTTGTAGAGGACGGCCTTCGTCTGATGAAGAAAGTTGTTGGATCATTAAATGCAGCATTTAATGCTTTTTACCAACTTGTCATATGATAAGATAAAGCAATTTGCTTATCTTTTCTATTCTTGTACTCAATCTGTAGCAGTTGTCATGTCCGCTTTCCTATTCTGACATTCGCACACATATTCCTTCTTTTTTACTGACTTTCCTCGAGAGTAGGTATATAGGCTTTATATGTTTAGAGGCAGCTTACGCTCTGATTGATGTGTAGATCATTTTAGAACGTTGTCATCGTCTGTAAGACTTGTTAGTTATGAAGTTTATCTAATCAAAAGATAAGACGATATTCAATTACAAAAACGTCAGATGATTGAATACGAACAAACGATCAGACGATTATGTGTGGACATATATAATTTTAACTGTTTGTTATTATCAAAATATTTGAGGGATATAAATTCGTTCTTTGTCTTAGCAATCTCCCCCCTTTTGATGATGACAAATAATTATAGTTCTTGTAAAACATTTTTCTAAAAAAAATTTATATAGGTGTACTTCAGTTAAGCAGATGCAATATATATAAGGAAGTAATTGAAAGAAACCAGACGATATCATTCAAATCATAATTCATCATTGTATATATAAAAAAATTGTACTCCCCCTAAGATTGATATCTTTATACTTCCCTTTGTTGTCTATTTTTCTCCCCCTTTTGGCATCATCAATCAGAAGATTCAAAGTCTGAAGGTGTAGATGATGAGCCGAGGTCATTTTTGAAGTGCTTTGCCAGCTTGCCTAACAAAACTTCTGCTCATTTGCGTTTCCTGTGTTCTTTCCTAAGATCAGCTTCAAGACGCTGCACAGTCTGCTTCAATTCATTGAAAGCTTGTTTGTCGTCTAAAGGTGCAAGTGCAGAGCTGGTACCTGCTTCATCACTAGGTTCCTCTACAAAACATAAGTTGAAAACATATGGTATAGGAAGACCACAGGAACAAAAGTGGCCGCAGGGTAGAGATATTTCAAAGGTTTCAGAGAAGAAGAAGATATAGGTTTGGGGTAGGTTTATGGATAGTTGATTTTGGGAGTTAGATGTACAGTTGGAGGGAGACGGAGAGACTTGTGTCCAGTGACCCGTCGAACGAAGTGCAGCTTCATGGCTTAGCAGACTCTTCTCTTCAGCAGACAGACCAAAGAAGTGTTTTAGTGCTTCAACATGGCCTTGCTACCTTTTGCGGTCTGTGCTTCGGAGAGTTGCTTTTCCTTTAAGTTTAGCCAGCTGTGTAGACAATAGAGCTCTCTGTCTGATAATCAAGTGCCTTCGGGGGTTACATTTGAACTTTGGTTCTTTTCCTTTCCTCATAGATAGATTTTGGCACGGATAGTTCTTTTGACAGCAGATGCGAAAGGTAGTCCATGGTTTCATGAGAAGCCACATCCGAGTAGCCATGAATCTAGGCGAGCCTAGTTCAAGGTCTGGACACCTTCACTCACAGATTGCATGCTACAAGGAAATCTGCATCTTCTCCCGTAGGAAGTTGTTCATCACTCTCCCTAACTCCCAATCATCATCACCAATCTGCCATTTTTCAAAATCTGGACTATCTTCTGGACGGATGGCGAGGGGATAAGTCTTGATCATCCTATGACAGAACGGATATATGATTTAGGCTTGTAATGATACGTTATGCACATGATTAGATACTCTGAGTAGTTGCATTTCAGTATGAAAGGAGAAGTGTGACAGAGAATCCCACATTGTCTCCAAACTTCATATCCGGCTGGAAATTTTGTTTTGGTTGAGGGCGGATAGACAAAGATTGGAGCATCTGATAGAGTGCTATATCCTTCCTCCCAGATGTATGGAGTGATATACAGCTCAAAAGACATGGCTGGGGTAGCTTTTTCTTCAATATCAGGAAATTTCTCAATGTACCCATGGCGTACCAAAAGTGGCCATTCTTCTTTGATGAGAGTCATCCACATCCTTGGATTATTTACTTCGTTGAGTTCATAATTAATTGTAGATTGAAGTTCCTCTGGGTTGCAGGACTCTGGTAATTGATATTCTCTTATTGTTCTAGTTTGACGCGACTCAGGCTGCTCAAAGTAGATCATTGTGTGTCTTTGGAGACGTTCAGACTGAGGCGTTTCAGAGTGATAATCTTCTGGTGCTGTTTCGTTTATCATAGGTACAGCTCTTCCAGACGAAGTTCCTTCTGTTTCAGGTTTTGCAAAGGAAACAGAGAGTGAAACAACCCTTGCAAGCTGATCAAAGCTGGGTGCGGCTGTTAAGTCTACAAAAAGACGGTTGAAGACTTGAGAGACATAAATAGATTGTGGAACTTCCCAGAAAAGAGATCTAGGTAATCTACCTCTTGAGGTAGCAGCAATGTCCTCTAGAGTCAACAGCTCTTGCTCTCCATGCTCTACAGGGGCTGTTTGTAGCGAGTGCTCAATCATAGATTGAAGCATTGCTTCCTCAATCTGTTCTTGCTCTGCCTTAGCTAGCTTCTCTTCTTCTTCTTTCTTCTTTTTCTCAGCCCGTTTTGATTCAGCTCGGGCTCTCCTAAGCTGCTTTTCTTCTTATTAAGACAAAGGACGAATTTATATCCCTCAAATATTTTGATAATAATAAACAATTAAAATTATATGTGTCCATACATAATCGTCTGATCATTCGTTCGCATTTAATCGTCTGATGTTTTTGTAATTGAATATTGTCTTAACTTTTGATTAGATAAACTTCTTAACTAACAAGTCTTACAGACGATGACAATGTTCTAAAATGATCTGCACATCAATCAGAGCGTAAGCTACCTCTAAACATATAAAGCCTATATACCTACTCTCAAGGAAAGTCAGTAAAAAAGAAAAAATATGTGTGCGAATGTCAAAATAGGAAAGCGGACATGACAACTGCTACAAATTGAGTACAAGAATAGAAAAGATAAGCAAACATCTTTATCTTATCATATGACATGTTGGTAAAAAGCATTAAATGCTGCATTTAATGATCCAACGACTCTCTTCATCAGACGAGGGCCGTCCTCTACAAAACACTCAACGGATACTTTCGGAGAAGCCTATAAATAGAAGACGATACCTCTTTCGAGTAGTTGTTGTGATTATAATTGTTGCTAATATAATTGCTACTGATTCTAAAAATTCATAACTGCTTCAAGAAAAGAAAAAGCTTTTCTAAACTCTTTGTAAAATTCTTTTTGTATTTCATTGTATATTTGTCTGATAAGACGTTAAACCTAGTGAGGTAATCTCACACGTAAACCTTTTTCTTAAAGAGATTGGTGGAAGCCTGAAGAGGCTTTGATTCAAAGAATACTTGGGTATTTGCTTGGAGAGGCAAGTGAAAGACTACTTGGGTTAAGCCTGAAGAGGCTTGTGGAAAGAATACTTGTAACTTGCGAAAATTCGCTATGACACAATTCAACCCCCCTTCTTGTGTTATCTTTGTGCTCTACAATTTGGTATCAGAGCTCAGACGATGAAAAGGCTAATATATGTCTCATGGTAGAAGCAAAGGAAGTAACGTCCGAGGTAAACTTTGAATATAATAACTTTCTGCATGAGTTTGATGACGAAGATATGTCATATGACACTCTTCTTGTTAACTCACACGAGATTGCTCTTGAGTATAAAAAATATAAAGAAAAATATCAATAAGCTTTTTTAGAAAATGAGATACTTAAGAGAGATCTAATGAGAATGCAAAAGAGCCTAGCCTCAGATCTTGAAAAGGCAATGCTTCTTTCTAAAGTTGATAAACTAAAGAAAGAGGTCATTAGTTTGAAACATGATCTAACCAAATTTGTAAACGGATCTTCAAAACTTCAAATGATTTTAAAACATAGAAGATCTCCATGTGACAAATTCGGGATTGGATTTGTAGAAGACAAAAATGCTAAACCATCGTCTTCTAAATCTTATTCAACCCTCTATAACTTTTGTGGCAAATCCAGACATTCATTCCAAAGATGTCAACACAAAAGGAAACAGAGGTCAAATAAGACCTTTGGGACTAACATGAAAGGACCTAAGAGTATTTGGGTACCAAAATCTCAAATAATTCCTGTTGCAGATATCCTTAATAGGAAAAAGGAGGGATTCATTCTGGTACCTAGATAGTGGATGCTCATGTCACATGACAGGAGAAAGGTCTATGTTCCTAGACCTCCAATCACATGAAGGAACAGTCTCATTTGGTGGAAATGGAAAAGAAAAAATCATTGGTATAGGTAAAGTTGGTAAGCCCCCTCTTCCATCTATAGATAATGTCCCATGTGTTGAAGAATTAAAATATAATCTACTTAGCATTAGTCAATTTTGTGACAGTGGATTTATTGTATCCTTCAATAAAGAATCATGCATAGTCAAAAGAAATGATGAATCTATTCTTTTTACTGCCAAAAGACATAATAATCTGTATAAGATTGAGTTTGGAGATCTGAACAAACAAAATGTTACTTGCTTAATGACCAAAGAAGATGAAAAATGGATTTGGCATAAAAGGCTCGGGCATATCAATTTGAAACATATTTCAAAACTATATAAAAAGAGTTTAGTGAAAGGATTGCCTGAGATCTCTTGGAAAACTCATCTTCTTTGCGAAGCATTCAGAAAGGGAAACAAATCAAAACCTCTTTTAAATCTAAAGATGTTGTTTCCACTTTCAGACCATTAGAATTATTGCATATGGATTTGTTTGAACCAACAAAAACTTAGTTTGGGCGGGAAAAAGTATGGTTTTGTCATTATTGACAACTATTCTAGATACACATAGGTTTACTTCCTGGCTCACAAACATGAGTCTTTTAATGTGTTTGAGAGATTCTATAAACGTGTTCAAAACGAAAAAGGGTTTTTGTATCACTACAATTAGAAGTGACCATGGAACTGAATTTGATAATGTTGAGTTTAAACTCTTTTTTGAAAAGAATGGGATTTTCCACAACTTCTCTTCACTGAGAACACCTCAACAAAACGGGGTAGTTGAAAGGAAAAATAGAACTCTACAAGAGATGGCAAGAACCATGCTCTGTGAGAATTCAGTCCCTAAGTACTTCTTGGCAGAAGCTGTAAATATAGCATGTTGTGTCCAAAACAAAATATTGATCAGACCAATATTTAAAAAGACTCCTTACGAACTATGGAGAGGAAGAAAACTCAACATTTCATACTTCCACTCTTTTGGATGTGAATGTTACATTCTCAACACTAGAGATCAACTACGAAAATTTGACTCTAAATTTGATAAAGGTGTTTTTCTTGGATATTCCAACACATCAAAAGCATTTAGAGTATTCAACTCTAGAACTTCTATTGTAGAAGAATCTATCCATGTTAAATTTAATGATACACTAACTCCTGATAGGAGACTATCAGATTTGGAAAAAGATTTTGCAGATTTATAGATAGAACCGTCTAATCAAATAAGAACAGACAAAGCAAAAAAATCAAAAGAAACTTCTTAACAACAGACCGATAATCAGACGAAGGGATCTCACAAGGACTGGAAGTTCGTTACCTATCATCCTCAAGATCAGATTATTGGAGAACGAACTGAAGGAGTTAAAATAAGGTCATCACTAAAGAATCAAGCGTCTTGTGCCATAGTTTCAGAAATTGAACCTAAGACGATAGAAGAAGCACTAACAGACAATGACTGGGTGATAGCTATGCAAGAAGAATTACATCAATTCACAAGAAATGATGTTTGGATTCTTGTTCCTAAACCAAAACATAAGAGCATCATTGGAACTAGATGGGTATTCCGCAACAAGCTTGACGAAAATGGTAAAGCGATCAGAAATAAAGCAAGGTTAGTAGCTCAAGGTTACAATCAATAAGAAGGTATTGATTTCACTGAAACCTTTGCTCCTGTTGCTCGATTAGAAGCTATTAGAATTAGGCTTGCCTTTGCCGCTCATAAAAACATTAAGCTTTTTCAAATGGATGTGAAAAGTGCTTTTTTAAATGGTTTCATTGAGGAAGAAGTCTATGTTCGACAACCTCCTGGTTTTAAGGATCTAAACCTCACAGGCCATGTTTTCAAACTTAAAAAGGCTCTGTATGGTCTTAAACAAGCACCTTATGCTTGGTATGACAGACTAAGCAGTTTTCTTATTGAAAACGGATTCATGACAGGCAAAGTAGATACAACTCTTTTTAGAAAGGAATCCAATAGAGATTTCATTATAGTCCAGATTTATGTAAACGATATAATCTTTGGTGCTACTAATGAAACTCTATATAAGGATTTCTCAGATTTGATGCAAAGTGAATTTGAGATGAGCATGATGGGAGAATTAAAATTCTTCCTTGGCCTACAAGTTAAATAAGAAGAGAAAGGTATATAATTCATAAGCAAAAATACACAAGAGAATTGCTTCAGAAATATAAGATGAATGAGTCAAAACCTATGAGCACACCAATTCATTCATCTGTTGGTATGACAAAGGACGAATTAGGTAACCCTGTAGACCAGACTATTTATAAAGGTATGATTGGTTCACTTCTCTATTTAACTGCTAGTAGACCAGACATCATGCATAGCGTCTGTTTATGCGCCAGATTTCAATCTGACCCTAGAGAGTCTCATTTAAAAGCTGTTAAGAGGATTCTTAGATATCTTGTTGGTACACTTAACCTCGGTTTATTCTATGAGAAAAACAAAGATTTCAGGTTAGTAAGATACTGTGATGCAGACTATGCTGGTGATAGACTTGAAAGAAAAAGCACAAGTGGTGAATGTCACTTCATCGGACCATGTCTTATATCCTGGACCAGCAAGAAGTAGAACTCAATTGCATTATCAAATGTTGAAGTAGAATATGTATCTACTGCTAGCTGCTGCTCGCAACTCCTATGGGTAAAGTATCAACTTGAAGATTACTCTAGCTTTGAGTATAGCATTCCTGTGTTATGTGATAATACTAGTGTAATCAATTTATCTAAAAACCCCATTTAGCATTCTAAAGCTAAGCATATAGAGATAAGACATCATTTTATTCGAGACTATGTTCAAAAAGGTGCTTTGATATTAAGTTCATCGATACAGACCATCAATGGGCTGATATCTTTACAAAAGCTTTACCAGTAGAACGTTTTAACTTTATCTTAGAAAATTTGCACATGAAAGTTTTGAAAGAATAAAACGTCTTACATGCATCGTCTTATTTGATCATTTATAGTTTCGTCTTATTCTATATCGTCTTACATCTCATTATATTTCGTCTTACTAACATAATCATCTTTGAATATCAAAAGTTTTTCATTAGTCTGATATTTCCCCTAATGATTACTCTCGATAACCACCCAAGAAACGTATGCTGTCCCCCCTACCACATCAAGTCGTCATAAATGCATGTCTCTTCAATACTTTCAAAACCTTTCTTTTTATTCAAACTAACCGCTCTTTCTTTCTCTTTACGAACCTCTTAAACTCTCTGAACTGAAACCCTATCCTTCACCTTTACTCTCAAACCTCTTTCTCTTAAACCTACACTCATGGCCGCCTAGAAACAACTTGTGCCCATGGAGAGATTTCCAGAAAGTGACTTTGTCCTCGGAAAATGGGTCGACTTACAGAAATTTGAAGAAGAAGGATTCCTTGTATAAATGTATATCAAAAATGTCGGATGGGAAGCCTTTGTGCAAAAGAGAACCTCCTGGTATCATGCACCATACGCCTACTTCTAGGCCTCTGCATCTGAGGTTAATGGAACCATCACCAGAATAGTCGACAATCAAGCCATCATCATCTCTGCTGATGCTATTACAGCAACGTTTGGATGTAAAGAGGAGGGTGACCTCTTTACTGAAGACTGGGAAAAGGTCATAACCCTAGAAACTGTCGACAAGGCATTGTATGGAAAGCCCAGGCCTCATACTGAGAACAAGGATATTCTGAGGAGGTTTTTGTACGCTTCAAACATGAAGCCTATATGTAGATTGATTCATAATGTCTTACTGCACATATTCCGCCAAGAAAAGGCTCAAAGGATAATGTAACCTCCAAGGACAGATTCTGCATATATAAGATGCTGGCTGGTCAGAAGGTCAATCTGCCTGCGCTAATCTTGGACAATTGGAGATCCTGTCTCCCCAAGTCGAAGGAAGGTGCCCAGAGCAAGTAGAAGCATCCTATTCCCTACACCATGCTCTTCACCGAAATCATCCATCTGGCGAGAATAAAAGAATCTGGGTTAGAGAAGATGAAACAAGGTTCTGAGATCAATGTATCCATCATTAAGAAGATGAGGATTGCACATCTCTTCTCGGGATATGTTGCCAAACATTCAGAGTTGGCATTGATCAAGGAAAAACCTCCAAAAGAAGTTGCTGGAACTGCATTCAAAGTGGGATCGTCTGCTGACCCCTCTGTTGGTACTGCGTCTACTCAACCTCTACCATAGACGAAACCCCAACCATCTCAACCGCAACCCAAACAGACCAAACCATAAAAACCTAAGTTACCTATTAAAAGACCTTCACAACCAGACCTTCAACCACAATAGACTAAACCCCAAACCCCATCGTCTCCACCTCACAAGAAACAAAAACCCTTAACCATTCATTTGAGAGCCAAACCAACTCCCTAACTTGACTTAGACGATGACCTTCCCATTAATACTCTTCTTCCTATTCCAAGCACAACCATTCCTGCCCCTCCATCAGAACAACCACCTCCACCACCTACCTCTACTGAACCCACTCCATCTGACCAACCTTCTAAAAAGCCCTCAAAATCCAAAAAGATTCCAGTACCAAAAACAAAAGCTATAGCTGATAATCAGGGCGCAACTCTTTCTACTTAACTATAGTAGCCCAAGCGCCACGAGTCGACTGTGACTTGACCCACCTAGGCCTCCGCCACGAGACAATTGATGTCATACACCGGACAACAATCTCTCCCTCAACAATTGCCTTGCTGGGAATCAAATTTGTGACCTTGGCTCTGATACCAATTGTTGGCCTAGTGGTAAGCGCTCGATTTAACAATTGGTATTAGAGCCAAGGTCACGAGTTCGATTCCTAGCGAGACAATTGCTGAGGGAGAGATTGTTGTCCGGTGTGTGGCATCAATTGTCTCATGGTGGAGGCCCAGGTGGGTCAAGTCACAATCGACTCGTGGTGCTTGGGCTACTATGGTTAAGTAGAAAGAGTTGCGCCTTGACTATCAGCTATAGCTTTTGGCCTAATGGTAAGCGCTTGATCCAACACTATTATTAATGTTGAAAAAATTGCAAATGAAATGGAGATTAAATGTGTGTTTGTTCAAAAATGTCAAATTCATAGGAAAAAACATTATGATGAAAATCTCTATAAATGCACACAATCAAACCTTGAGTCTACTAAAGAGTCTTTTAGGATCAATTATTTTTTATATATTGTAGATCAAGCAATTGGCTCACTTAATATAAGATTTGAGCAATATAAAACATATGAGGAGATTTTTGGAATTTTATTTAGTATTGAAAGACTTAGATCATTCTCTGATTAGGATTTGAAATTATGTTGCAAACATCTTGAAACTTATCTAAAACATAATAATTCTTATGATCTTGATGGTGAATTTTTATTTAAAGAATTAAAAGTCATTAGAGAAGTTTTAACAATTGAATCAAAATCAAGCTTTATGATATTGAATTCTTTGAAGACATTTAATTGTTTTCCTAATGCATGTATAGCTTATAGAATAATATTGACTATTCTTATTACTATTGCATCTGCTGAAAGAAGTTTTTCAAAATTGAAATTGTTAAAATCCTATTTGCGATCTACTATGTCACAAGATAGATTAAATAGTCTTGCTTTGATTTCTATCAAAAATAATTTAAAAAAAAATCTTGATTATAAATGGATTATTAATGTTTTTGCAACAAAAAATGCAATAAGGACAATATTCAAATATTTATGAGGGCATCATTTTCTTGGTTCGCCCAGGGCACCAAAAATCTCAAGACCGACCCTGTATATATATATATATGCACACGATGATCTTTGTATTCGGCCATTAGTATTGATACGAATTATCACATGCTAGAGTTATATGTAGAAAGGTTATTTTAAAGGTAATAATCAGCAAGAGATAGTACTTATCACAAATTATGTGTTTGAGTTTAGTGGTGTAGAGTACTTTAATTTTGGAGAAGAAGATTGATATGTTTTTTACTTTTGGATGGTTAATTTTTGCTACTGCGCATGATTAATTTATATACGAGATATGTGTTTTATTAAACTTTATAACTCTACACATTTCTTATTATTTTATTTTCAGACCGTGACATTATGATATAGTAATTTTATTGTATTTTGTAACTTGTAAGGTATTTATATGACACGTACATGTGTGATATGCTTTGTCAACCAATTTTTGTTCTTTCATCTATCTGACACAATATTTTTATAACCTAATGTTTTACAAAGAAAAACCTAGATGTATGTTGACAAGGCAAGGAAATATACATAAGTTATTAATATTTCCTATTAGGGCAGGGCAACTCACTTATATTAGTAATATTTCCTATTAATATTTACAATTATAAGGAATGCTAACTAATGGTGATATCCAAATGAAAAATATACATTTAACAACACCGTTTTACATTGGTTATAAGAGAACCGATGAAAAAAAATGTTTGGTGACATTTTTGTAATTAAGTTTAATTTTTTTACATCAGTTATAGTTGAACCAATGTAAAAAAGGCCCTTTACATTGGTTCAACTTATACCTAATGCAAAAAATGATTTTTTACATCGGTTTAAACTACAACTGATGTAAAATAGGCTTTTAAAACCCTGTAATTCAATTTCATTCCACTCGCTAGCCCTCCAAACCTCATCTTCTTCTTTTCACTTTGCAACCCTTGCTCTCATGAACCCTCACCATTGCGTCGTGCTCATGCTGCCATTGTCACTGCCATTGTCGCCATTGGGGGCTATGAATCTCTCACGTGTTCTTCTCCCTTCCCCAACTCTTTTTCTTGTTTTTTCTTCTCTCATGCATTTTGTAACATACTGAGTTTTAGCCGTAGGAAGTAAACTCCAGCCAAGTACCTTGTACCTTAGTGGGTGTGAAGACCCAATTTTGTCCAGGTAAATGAAAATAAAATATAAAAGAAAAGGGAAACAAAATGAGAGAACTTTCGAAGGAAGAAAGCTCTTTTTTTTTATGATGAATACCATGGAAAGACAATGTCATATCTTCAGTTATACTTGTTCGTTTAAAGTGTTCTTTGCATTGTTGAAAAGCTTGTAGAAAGATCTACAGCTCATATCTTTACCTCAAAAATTAAAATCAACTTCTATCCTGATGAAAATCAACCCTAAAATGGGTCATTTAATCATAAAAAAACTCAAGTCTCACATTCCTTCCTCTCACCTTTCTTTCACTTAGAAGTCCCAAATTGGACAATCTATACCCATGCATCTTCTCCTTTCCCTATATAAAGAGGTGTCTACCAAGCAATGGGAAAGCCAAGCCAAAAATCCATTAGTTATAGGCTTATGCAAAGCATGGAGTGTATGAAAGTTTAATTTTTTTTTACTATCTTTTTTTCTTTTCTTCTCTTGGAGCTTCTACTAAAGGCGTGTGATTGATTGTTTCATGTGTTGTGCTCACCACAAATTGTTATCTTAAGGTAAATTTGCCTATCTTATCCTTTTATATATATATATGTTTTATTACCTTTTTTATCATTGTTATTGTTGTTAAATTTTATTCTTTGTATGTCTTTTTCAAATTAGAAATATTTTATTTTTAATTCTTTTTTAGAGAAATGATTAATTGGATGTGATATCTTTTTAATCCTAAGGTTTTGAGGCACAATTTGTGATAACTTGATGAACTTCTCTCTAAAATTAAAAATGTTAAATTAAAATTAAATTGCTACAAAAATAATAAAACACTACTGTTATTATTACTTCTTCTCTATGTTTTTATTGTTATTTTTAATTAGGAATATTCTATTTTTTAAAATATCTTAAATAGAGAAAAGGATTAATTGGATGTGACATCTTCTTAATCCTGAGATGTTAATGCACAAGTTGCAATAGCTTGGTGTCTTAAGACTCCTCCATAAGATAAAACAAAATAAAATAAAAATTAATAAATGTTAAACTAAATTTAATTGGCTTTAATGGATTGACTTGGATGTATGCCTCTGTTGATTTTATTTTTAGGGCGTATGAGCCGTGATGGTTCAGAAATCCTAAAATTTAATGAACAAAATTAAAAAAATTAAAAAGTGACAACACACAAATATTTTTTACAAAAGAATTACATGAGTCTAATTTTTTATTGCACCAGGAGATACGTAAGAGTAGGAGACCACTCCTGTCGATCTCAAAGACAATAAACTTAATCATATTAAAACTAAGTTTTGTAATAAATAAAATTCTCTTTTGTTGTATTTATTTTTGGGTTAGATAAATATTTTAAAAGTTATCAATAATTTGCTTAATTAATTAGAGGTAACCGTCTTAGGATGGACGTTGTATAGTGCTAACACCTTCTTTACATGTAATTGACTCCCAAACTTAGAATTTGGTTTCAAAGGCCATTTTCTTTTTAAGGTTTTTCCAATGTTTTTTCCTTAATAAATATTGGTGGCGACTCCCTGTTTTTAAAATTCTTTTTCATCGTTCCGCTGCGACCCTAGTTGCGACAGATGGCGACTCCACTGGGGACAATTTGAGAGTCAAGCCTATGATAATTAATTAAGCAAATTTGTGACTTTTAATTTATTTATATCATCTTTTATTTTCTTTTATTGTTGTTTGCCTTATTGTTGTACATAGTTTAATTCATTACATGTCTTACTATTAGTAAATATGTTTTACATGTTTTTGAACCATAGGATAGAAAACCTTTTATTATATGTGTGTTGTTTGTTTTGCAGGTTGGGTAGTCTAGAAATTGATCCCTTCACACACTTCACTTACACATCTCATACACATTTATGAGTGGGGTCCTATACTTGGACCTGAGTGCAATTTAGGATAGCTAAGAGGTTAAGTAGTGGTAGCCTTCATGGATGTACATCCTGTTTGGTTATCATGAAGACCTCACCTAGAGCTTGATCCTTTCAAGAGTATTATCACTTCTAATAGTTTACCTATTATTGTGATCAATATTCTGAGAGAGGGTCCTTGGCTCTAGGTACCCCTTTTAGAACCATAAAACCACCAATTGGGGAGGGACCATGTATTAGAATGACTCGTAGAGCTATTAGTTGTTAAGAGAACCTCTATAGGTCATAAAGGGGAGCATTCATTTTCTTTAAAAAAATTATCTTTTTTAGAAATGTGAGAATAATTTGATTTTATCATTTCATCTTAAATTTCTATTCATTAAAATAAAAAATAATAAACATGTATTTTGCATATTCAAAATATTTTTGCATAACAATTTTTTACATCTTTGCGTTACCATTGAATAAAAGTAAAAATTCATTCTTGCACTTAGAGAAAAACCTTCTTTCCTTCATGCGTCTTAAAAAAATTGTTCTTGCATGTGTCTAAAAAAAAAACCTTTTACACTACATTGTTGATTTACCTTTTCAATTTTAATGTACAAACATTTGTATTGCATTTCATCTTCTAGATGTTATTTGTACTCGTTATTGTTCTAAAAAATAAAAATAAAACACAAAAAGCTATTTCTCATCATTACTATATCTCATTTCAAGAATCCATTTCTTTTTATCCAAGTGAATTCATCATTAAAAATATTTAAAAATGTCCATGCATAACATCTAATTGCATCTTTGCATCTCATAATTCATGCATACTATTTAAAATGTCCATCTTCTCGCATAATATATATATATATATATATAGCATTTTGTTTTAAGAAAGAGTTCCTACCATATCATTCATGCATTGAACAAAATTTAGTGATATTATCATCTTTTGTTTTTCAAAGTAAATAAATAAAAAAACTTTTTTTGTCTAAGTCACGTTGGGATTTTCATTCCACATAAACAATTCATAGTATCCAGTAGTTTCATTCACTTAATTTTGCATGACATGCACATATGTAAGAATAATAAAAAAATGAGCATCGTTTAAATTAAGTAATAATCTCATTAGGCATATTTGTTCCTATAATAATTTTTTCTCCTAGGGCATATCTAACCATCTTTTCTTGCACATCATTTTGCATACATTCTGTTATTTTCATCCTTTTTTAATGAAATGCATTTATTTTTCTTCACACAAAAAAAAATTCTCATCATTTTAGACTGTTCTTGTGTGAGTTCATTTAAATGATTGTTAAAAAAAAGAAAGAAAAACTACCAAAAAATAGAAAAGAGAAAAATAAAAGCTCAATTAATTTGCTTCTTTTTGACAATATGGTTTTCTTAAAGTATTATTACATTAAAAAGCACAAAAACAAAAATCCATTCTCATTCTCAAAATCAAATTTATTTTATTTTCTATGTGGTGTGACTTTCTCATTTTCCAGTGCATTGTTGCAAAAATAAAAAAGAAAAATCCTTGAAAAATAATCTTTTCTTATAAGGTTCGTGAGTAAAAGGTCATAAAAGAAAAATTCAAGCACTTTTCTTTTAGATAATACATCATGACCTCATCCCACTTTGTTTGCATGCATCTTGCATCACATCAAAGACCAAAAAAAGTGTAGATAGGTAGGCATTCATTTTTACTTCATTTCATTTAGTGCATTAGGACTGCATTTCATTCATGCATTTAAGCATAAAAAAATCCCTCATTCATTAAAATCAAATACAAATAAAGGGGAAAAAAGAGAAAGTTTCTGAATTGACTGTTTTTCTTTAAAGATGACAAATCACAAATTCATGCAATTTTGATATTCATAGAAGTTAGGTACTCAAGTCAGAGAGAGAGAGAAAGGGAGAGAAAAGAAGAAGAAGAAGAAAGAGTAAGGAAAAATAAGAAAGGATTTATCATAATCCATTTTTAGAATTGAAACTTTTTTGCAATTAAAATCCTTAATGTTTAGGTGATCTAACTTGTCAATTTGGGTGATTACTATTATTTGTTGTTAACTTTGTTTGAAGCATATATTCACTAGTCAACTTGCATAATGTGTTAACTGTACCTAGTTGAGTTGTTAAGTATCTACACTTCCATACCTTGCCTTCGTTTCTTTTTGGCTCCTACACTTGCTTTCCCATCAAAATTACCCCCCAAAAAAATGTTCCTATAATCTTTTGAATGATTCGCAGTCAAGAAGTTTTATAAGAAATGACAATTTGAGAATTCCATAGGGGTGGCAAAGCGGGCCGACCTGCCCCGTCACTAGCCTACCCAAAACGGGCCGGGGCGGGCTGGCCCGCCTGTTGATGGTGGGTTGAGTTTTATGGCCCTGCCCCGCCTAAAGGTGGGCTGGCAGGTTGGCCCACCAAAAATTAAAAAAAAAGAGAAAAGAAAAATAGAAAAACAGAAAAAAAATAAAAATAAAAACTAATATTCTATTAATCCTTTAATAACACAAAATCACAAAATACCAAATTATTAATAGTTCTTCAACAATAAAAAATACTAATACTCTTGATCTTTCAAGAATCAAGACAAAGTTCTTTATGATTCATCAACAACAATTAATAAAAAATAATAATAGTCTAGTTCTTTAATAATAAAAAGTCACAAATTACCAATTGTCATTCAACAATACAAAATACTAATAATCGTTCAAAACAAAACCACAATTAAGTAACATATAATTTAAAAAAAGAAAAAGGATGGCCTGGCGGGCCAACCCGCCGTGCCCTGCCAATGACCCGCCAGGTTGACGGGTTGGGCGGGCTAGTGGGTTGAAATCTGTAATCCACGCCACCCTTAGAATTCCACACTAAGGCAAAGTCATCATCTCTTGGTCATTATATCCAGCCAACGCCCTAGTTTGCTTAAGGCAAGTCTTGAGCATAAAAACAAAAAAAAATATTCGTTAGGTTGAAAATCCGTAAGGGCGATCTAAGCCAAAGTTAGGACACAAACAAATAGCAAAAAGAATAGCATGTGTTAAATTCATCAATTTTTGTCTTGGGTTAAATTTTTTAAAATAAGAAGTTATGATTTGAGATGATGTATGGTCGTTTTCTTCATCTCAAAAATACAAATTGTCCTTTGTTTTCTAACTTGAGCTTAAAAAATGTTTCAAATTACCCCAAACAAGGGTCATTCCTACATTAGGGGGCAACGTAATGTTCATATTGAATTAGTTAACTCGTGATCTCATCAAAGTAATGAAAAAAGGGAAACAGAAAAAAAAAGAAGAAAAAAGTGAAAAAGAACTAAAAAGTGATGTTTAAGACACAAAGAAAAAGAAGAAAAATTAAGAGACTAAGGAAAAGTAAAATGCTAAAGGAATGGCAGAATAAAGTATTGGATGTGGCACAACATTAAAAATCCTTGTTTTAAATAAATCTTCAAACACTTATTTGAGCCTTCACATCCTTCCTTTCATAGCTCTCTCAACCACTGGCCGTGTTACAAGCCCTATAAAGTCCATACTAATCAAAGATTGACTGCTCTTGTTTTCTTAAAGTTTAATCCTAAGACAAAATAATTTGACTCATTTATTATTGTCAGCATGCTCGCTCAAAAAGAAAGAAAGAAGAAAAAAAAAGTATAGAAAAAAAAGAAAAAATAATGCTCATAAAGCTTGTCCATCCAAGATTTTTGTAAGAAAAGACAAATACTAATGCAAAAATTTCATGCACATCAATGCTCTAGGGGATCATTCAAGGAATTTGGACTAGGGCAATTCACTTGTCATTATATCCCTTGTCCTTTTTTCCGCCCCTCAAGTCTAATCGGGGCAATCCACATGTCATCCATTTTTCTCAAGTTGAAACTAAGACAATCTCTTCCATCTTTCTTTTGTCATATGATTCCACCCTATTATTCTAAATAGGGATTTACTCTTAATTCATCCTTTGATCTCATTTCCTCGAGTTTAAACTAGGACAATCCTTTCCATCTTTGTCTCATCCTCTGACCCCACCCCTTAAGCTTAAATTGGGGCAAGTACTTTGCATGTCATTCTATCCTTACTTCATTCACTAATTTCATCCACTTAAGGCTAAATTGGGGCAATCGCTCAATTTCCCATTCCATTCCCACTCTTTATTTCATAACAGATTATGGTAACACCTTCCCTATGTTGGGGCAAACTCAAGTTTCTTAGATTAAGGCAATCATTTTATCTACTTTCCAACCCTCATCAAGTGTCTCATGTTTTCTTTTTAAAACTCAAAGATTAAAAAAATTCCAAAATCTCTTTGGCATAGTCATGTATATTGATTAAATAATGCTTCAAAAAAAAGATAACAAGAAGATGATCCCTCAATTAACATGTTAGGCCAAAGGAACTCAATGAGCTTCAAGTTAAGTATAGTCAAAGGATAAAAGTTACACATCCAACCTCTGTCTCTTTAGTCAAAGTCAGAAAACCCAAACAATGAAAGGAAATTGAAAAAAAGAGTTTGCATGAATTTGTTTTCAAACAACAAAGCTCTTAAAGAAAAAACAATCAATTTAGCGCATCTTTATCTAGAAAAAAAAGAAGGAAAAGGAAGGAAAATAATGAAGCTTTTGCTATCGGCATTTGATCACATCACATCATAATTTTGCTCGTTGGTGCATCCTACATTGTCATAATTTAAGCATCACATGTCATATCATACAAATATGCATCACATCAAGATTTTACATCATGTGTCACATTGTCTATGCATCATATCATCAACATTCATCATGATAACTACCCTCCATCCAAATTGTCAAATGCGTTCATGAGTATTTCAAGCCCATTTTTCCTATTCTTATAGGCTTTAGTTATATATATTAGGCATCTGCATCATTAACATCAAAGTCCGATACTTGCATGTAAGTCCAGTACCTGCTTGGCATCTGCGTCATTAACATCAAAGTCCAATGTTTGCCTGGCACCTGCATCTAAGTCTAGTACCTGCCAGGAATTTGCATCATTAACATCAAAGTCCAGTACTTACCTGGCACCTGCATCTAAGTCAATACCTGCCTGGCATTTGCATCATTAACATCAAAGTTCGATATTTGCCCAACACCTCTATCTAAGTCCAATACCTGCTTGGCATCTGCATCATTAACATCAAAGTCCGGTACCTACCCGGCACCTGCATCTAAGTCCAATACCTGCCTGGCATCTACATCATTAACATTAAAGTTCGGTACTTGCCTGACATCTGCATCATTAACATCAAAGTCTAGTACCTACCTGGCACCTGCATCTAAGTTCGGTACCTACCTAGCATCTGCATTCGATTCCCATGCTCATTTTTCTTATGTTTTTGGGTTTTCATATTCGCTGCCTTTCTATTCAAGTCCCGAACAAAATTGGGGTTCATATCTTTACTTATCTTTTACTATGATAATATGAAAACGTTTAGTTATTCATATTATCTAGTAAAACCTAAGTAAAGAAGGGCAACTGTGAACACCCAATTTTGTCTGAATAAATGAAAATAAAATATAAAAGAAAAAGGGAAAAGAAATGAGAGAACTTTTGAAGGAATAAAGCTCTTTTTTCTTATGATGAATACAATGGAAAGACAATGTCATATCTTCAGTTATACTTGTCCGTTTGAGGTGTTCTTTGCACCATTGAAAAGCTTGTAGAAAGATCTACAACTCATATCTTTATCTCAAAAACCAAAATCAACTTCTATGTTGAAGAAAATCAACCTTGAAATGGGCCATTTAATCATAAAAAAACTCAAGTCCCACATTCCTTCCCTCTTACTTTTTCTTTACTTAGAAGTCCCACATTAGACAATATACACCTATGCATCTTCTCCTTCCCCTATATAAAGAGGTGTCTACTAAGCAATGGGGAAGCCAAGCCAAAAATTCATTAATCATAGGCTTAATGCAAAGCATAGAGCCTATGAAAGTTTAATTTTTTTATTATCCTTTTTTCTTTTCTTCTCTTGGAGCTTCTCCTAGAGACATGTGGTGGATTGTTTTATGTGTTGTGCTCACCACAAATTGTCATTTTAAGATAAATTTGCCTATCTTATCCTTTTATATATATATATGTGTGTGTGTGTGTGTGTGTGTGTTTTATTACCTTTTTTATCATTGTTATTGTTGTTAAATTTTATTCTTTGTATATACTTTTCAAATTAGAAATATTTTATTTTTAATTAATTTTTTTAGAGAAATGATTAATTGGATGTGACATCTTTTTAATCCTAAGGTTTTGAGGCACAATTTGTGACAACTTGATGTCTTTAACTCTTCTCTAAAATTAAAAATGTTAAATTAAAATTAAATTGCTACAAAAAAAAAACATTATTGTTATTATTACTTCTTCTCTATGTTTTTATTATTATTTTTAATTAGGAATATTCTATTTTTTAAAATATCTTAAATAGAGAAAAGGATTAATTGGATGTGACATTTTCTTAATTCCGAGATGTTAATGCACAAGTTGCAACAGCTTGGTGTCTTAAGACACCTCCATAAGGTAAAACAAAATAAAATAAAAATTAATAAATGTTAAACTAAATTTAATTAGCTTTAATGGATTGACTTAGGTGTACGCCTCTGTTGATTCTATTTTTAGGACGTATGAGCCGTGACGGTTCAGAAATCCTAAAATTTAATGAACAAAATTAAAAAATGACAACACGCAAATATTTTTTACAAAAGAATTATGTGAGTCTGATTCTCTATTGGACCAAGAGATACGTAAGAGCAGGAGACCACTCCTGTCGATCTCAAAAACAATAAAACTTAATCATATTAAAACTAGTTTTGTAATAAATAAAATTCTCTTTCGTTGTATTTATTTTTGGGTTAGATAATATTTAAAAGTTATCAATAATTTGCTTAATTAATTAGAGGTAATCGTCT
The DNA here is from genome assembly GCA_004329165.1 of Spatholobus suberectus. Taxonomy (NCBI): domain Eukaryota; kingdom Viridiplantae; phylum Streptophyta; class Magnoliopsida; order Fabales; family Fabaceae; genus Spatholobus; species Spatholobus suberectus. Next base: position 35,749,191 of record CM014733.1, read on the forward strand.
TAGGACGGACATTGTATGGTGTTAACACCTTCCCTACCCTACATGTAATTGACTCCCAAACTTAGAATCTGGTTTCAAAGGCCATTTTCTTTTTAAGGTTTTTCCAATGTTTTTTCCTTATAAATATTGGTGGCGACTTCCTGTTTTTAAAACTCTTTTTTGCTGTTTTGCAAAGACCCCGGTTGCAACAATGGGGACAAGTACTTGTTTGCCACAGGGGCTTAAACTATTACAAGCTCTCGTAGGTGCATAATCATATGTGTTTGGTTTGCAAGTTTTTACAAATATAAATTACATATGTATTTTGAAGAGTATAAATGAGCTTCCAAATTATTACGTTCAGTTGGAAAAGGCTTTTCTTTGAGAAATTATATTATTTTGGTTTTTAAGCTATTAAAGCTTAGCTTTATGAAATAAAGATGTGACTAGATATTTTAAAGAAATGATATTTTAATTATGGGGTGTTTTATCAAATTGAAACATTACTATAGTGAGTTATATTTATTATAACAACTATTCTATAGAATATATGCTATGTTTGTGCTTTTTAAATTATGATGATTTATGGAGGATTTAATAAAGTATTAATTTGGGAGTGTTTCCTAAAATTGAAGTGTGCTTTCTCAAATTATATTATACATAGTGCTCTAGTGACTTAAATTATGGGTTTTAATGCGAGAATCTTTAAAGTAAATCTTTTATGTGATATTGAGTCGCTATAAGGATTTCTAGAAATATGTTTTTATGAAGCAAGTGTTTTAATTATAAATATAAGTTCTTAAGTATCTTCAAATATTGCTATAGCAACTAATTCACGAGTTTAAGCATATAAGAGCTTTTAAAATAAATTTCTTAAATTATATTATGTGCTATAAAGTTTCTATAAATTAAGGTTTCTTAACTAAGTGTTTTTAAATATAATTTCAAGTTTTATACATGCAAATGTTTATATATTTATTACAAATAGCTTTTATAAATCACAAACATATGCATGTAGAACACCTAACCACGTTATGACTATGGTTAATGGACTTATTCCCTAGCTAGCCTCAAAAGGATTTGACACATTTAAGGCTTCTAAGAGCTAAGGCAACTCTCACAGCAATTAATCCTTACTTACCACCCTTACATGACCAGCGTTTGATAAATTAAAGACCCAATACAAGCTTAAACACTTCACACATATTAGCTAAATACTTTGTTGAATCACACAAACACACATACATTACCAAATAGCCCCCCTCCTTTATATATTGTCCATGAAGGTCTCCCTTTTTTTTTATTTTTAGTTTTGTGAGCCCCCCTCTCTAACTCTCATCTTTCTTTTGCCCCCCTTAAACCTTCTCCTCCACACAAAATTGACCCTTCCCCTTCCTTACTTCTTCTTTCTCCCATAACAAACCAACACTCCCTTTCAATCTCTTTCCCTTTCTTCTCAATGCTATCCACCACCACGAAGCACCACCACCCCACGTTGCAAGCCACCCCCACCAACAATCATTATGCCCCATCACCAAATGAGCCACCATATCTGTTCCCTCTCCCTTGTCCACCATGAGGCCAGCCACCACCAATAGCTGCACCACCACAAGCTCGCCTCCACCCACCACCCACTAAAGCACCCGAGTCACCATTACACCCCAAACCACTCCCCTTTCTCGGTTCTACCACCCAACACCTTTTACATGTAAGTGTTTCCTTTCCCCTCTTCAAAATCGAGGCTGACCCAAACCCAAGAAAGTGCTTTGAGCTCCCCTATAAAGCTCAGATCGAGTTGGGGAAGCCATTTCGCAACATAGAGAACTCATAGTAAGTCGAAGCTTCAAAACCCTTTCTCTTTTCTTCTTCTTTAGGCGAGTTTGCGAGCCTTGTATATGGGCCTTTGGACCTCCGAACACCACATGCAATGGCATTTTCATGATCTACACTTCACAAGCTTTGATTTGGCAGGTCCTGATCGTTGATTGGACCACCGAGGAAGAAACGATACCAATAACAAGATCAAGGAGCACAAAGGAACGAGATACATAAGCGTGTGCCAAACAGCGAGCAGAGGTCTTCTCATACCTGAGGTAAGGGGGTAGTGAGATGGTCTATCAGTGGTAAACGAGTAAAGTCAGTTAGGAGCACATTGCTCCTAGCAACTTATAGCTATGAATTGGTAGTTTTATGTTTATTGCACTTATATGTTAAGTGTCGTGCTTTGATGATTGTAGTTGGATATGCTTGTTTGTGATGTGATATGTATGAGTTGAGCCTCAGGGATTCAAAAGGAAACCCCGAAGTGCTTTGAAGCTATAAGGTAGAGTAACTCCGAATTATTTTACAAGCCACAGTTAGAGTCAAGAATCGTGGTGTGATCTTTAGTGCACTTGATAAAATTTGTGATTGAATTTGTCTTGTTTTATGAAATTTTATGTGATCTATTCTTGAGGAACCAAATCTTGATTTTTGGTGGTGTTATAGTACTGGATGTACTCTTTCAAACCTAAGTGGTCTCGTATTTTTCTATGGTTCCTAAAATACTTGCCAAATATTTTTATGAAGTAGGTTCAGTCTGTTTTAGCATAAGACAATTTTGTGTTTAAGGTGCCAAATCTATGGTCAGAATGATTCCCTTGTGTCTATATGTGTGAGATAGGTTTGGATGTGTCCTTAGCCATGTGCCAAGCTTTACCTAAGGTTATGGGAGGTTAAAGGGTTCAAACTATGTTAGTTGTGGTCGTGGGAACTATTGGACAGCACATGTTCTTTTTCTCTTAACTTGTGTGAGTTGTCTTGTTGGAGTTGTGCAAAACCCTTTAGTAGGCATCTAGCCCTATGTGTCCTCTTTCAAACCTCAGTGGTTCTAAATTTTTGGAGTTTTCTACAATATTTGGTAAATTTTCTCATGAGGGATGTCAAATATGTTTTTTGATAAGACAACTTAAGGGTTAGTTGTGGTTTTCACTCAGTTGTGGGGTGTTGTGGTAGAAATATGTGTTGGAGACAGTTCCCTTAGTTTTCTACACCTAAAAGGTGAATGGAGTTGACCATGCCCAAATGTAAATTCATGTCCAAGTCTAGGACAAACTAGGAGGTTAAACTAAGTTGTGAAGAGATTGCTGAAATCTCGCTTTACATGAGGCTTGTGTTTTTTCAAAACTTGTATTGATGTAGGGGAATTGGCCAAAACACTTTGGTAGGCCTAAAGCCTCATGTGTTAGCTTTCAAATGAAACTGGTCTCACCTTGATTGGAGGTCTATATGAGTTTTAGTAATTTTCTGAATTTTGTTGGTTCTTGTGAGGTTTTCTGTTGGACAACTTATGTTTTTTATGTTTAATTGCTTGTATGTGGCTTGAATATGATTGGTAGTGCCTTCCCTATGGTGTTTATGATGGTTGATTCATGATATGGATGTACAAATGTAGACATTAAATGTATGATCTGTTTTATTTGCACTCTAATGATAGGGTGTTCATGTTGTAAGGCATTACTTATGTGAGTGTGGCATGTATGTTAGTCATGATGAATTGATAGCTACAACATATATGAATATGTGAATGTGGATGTGAACTCTCTGATTCCTTGATGGTATAAGTGGATTGTGAAATGCTATAGCTTTTTTCCCGCTGTGATGGACTGTTAAAGACAACAGATTGTGTATGGGCCGATTGGTTTCATCGAATGACATAATAGAGGATAATAATGAGAAACACCTGAGGATGATGAGGAAGATGATATTATTTTATGAGGTTTGTGCCAAAATAATTTCTAATGGGAGCGAAATGCCAAATTGGCTATATTTTGTGGGATGGATGGTTTAAATTTGAGGTGGTAGGTTGAGAAAGCCTTCTTTATGTATTGGTTAAAACTACTGAGATGAGCTTTATCTAAATGCTTTCCTCACCTAATTAGCTATTTTGAAAAACTCATTTCTAGTGGTTTCTTTAAAGTTGATTAGTCTTGAATTGCATTTCACTAAGCATGGGATTGATGAGGTTGATGTCTAGATTTGTGCACGAAGTTCGAGTGTCCTTCATGTTTCCTAATGCCCTTGAGTTTCATGAACAATTCTTTTGAATTTGAGAATTAAAGCTTTTTCTGGAGTAGCCCACGGTGGTTAAGTGATTTATTGATGTCTTTTAAAACCTTCATGAGTTTGAAAATGTATTTACAAAGTGGGGATGATTTTGAGTAAAGTGATTTTTAAGGGATTTGTAGGCTTTTCTCTTAAAATTCATCCTCGTTCCTCTCATCTAGATATTAATAAAAGGGAAAGACGTAATAGATTCATCATGCATCATAAGATTCATGGAGATTGCTACCCTACGGGGAGGATGAATGCTATATGGATTCCTAAGCCTAAAGGGTAAATTTTCTCGTACATAGGTAGTTGTCCCGTAGGGATTATTATATTGTGCACACTTTGAGGAAGAGGTTTTAAACATTCATAGGATGGACATGCTTCGTACGAAGTGGAAAATGCCTCTTATAGGGTGTATAGCGCCAGATTATAAGGTTATAGGTACTCGCATACATCATGTGCACTAATGAAAGAGTAAAGAATGACTAGATAGTTGGTCATTCATTGCATGCATCTCATTTTACTAACCCTTGACATGGGTGTAGTGTGAATGTGTTCATGATGTGATATTATCTTGTGTGATTATTTGATGGCTATGCGATTATGGTTATGTATGTTAAGCACTGTGACTGTGATGTGATTATTGTGCTTGTTGAATATGATGGATGGTTAAATTGTGGAGCTATGTATTATGCTAGCATGTGATCTTCCTCGCATATTGATGAGTTATTGTAGTCGTAGTGTTGCCTAAGTTATCTTATGCTTATGGATGTCTTTGTAAGTGGGTCGCTGCCAATGATAGGTGCCACACCCTTGAGCTTGCATGCTCCTCTACTATGCTTTGTGTGTGTCTGTTATTTCACCCATTTTCTTTTGTTTTGTTTTTTTGGCTGTGGCCCTGCTTATCATCAAGCAATAGATGGAAGGACGATAAGGCACGAGGATTACCCAAGGAAATGAATGGGAAGAAGAACATGGAGACCGAGAAAATGGAGTTGATGCCAAGGATGTTTCATCCAATAAGGTCATCCCCAAGCTAGAAATCATGAGTAGTAGTATGTCTAGGATTATGTGGTCCATAATGGAAGGTGTGGGTCCCTTGGTGCCTGATGACAGTAGTGTGTGCTAACTTAAGGGTTACGTCAGTAGTCACAAAGTAGTATTGCCTCCTTTGGTTGCTACTATTGTGACTGCACTTATGATAGGTCTTGTTCCTTGGGAACCCACGTAATTCCAAACCTTAGACCTAAGGGGCCTAGGATGAGATTGATTGCTAGGAAGTCAACCATTCCCCGTGAGTCTACCTCTTCTAGGATTGCTAGTTCCAAAAGAGTATCTAAAGACACCGCTAAGGCTATAGCTCGAATGGGAGCTGGTATGGATTAAAGTGTGAGTGATGAGGATTCCTCTAGTGGTTCCCTTGATGTTAGTGACCTTAGTATGATTTGTTATATGGGTCATGGTGGTTATCCTGTTAGCCAGTAAGGCTAGTGATGGAGCTAAGGGTCCTAGTTAATTGAGTAGGTCAACGGTGTCAGAGGGTCTGGTTGTGTTGTGGGTTATTGGGATATGAGTGCTAGTTTCATTTGGATTAATGTATCTTTTAATTTCAGACTCTTATATTCAGTTCTGTAAACGTGATATTTATTCATCGCACTTAATTATGTATGGAATCTTTTCATTGATAGTATTTATGATTTCAGTAATTCCCACTTCCAGTATCTCGTATACAACTGCTATTAAGTACTGACGGACAAGAGTACTTTATTTAAAGTATTTATTTTATGTTTTGATTTTTGAGATTTGTACTTGCCTGCTTGTTCAAGTACATATATATATATATATATATATATATATATATATATATATATTAGGTACCTATAAATGCGGTCACTCTTAGTGGCCAATTTCTTTTATATTTCCCAATACAAGGGTATTGTGTGATGTTTCTTTGTACCGAGTTCCATATTTTATAAAACAATTACACAAGTTTACAATAAACGCAAAAAATTTACTCATGCTTTTACCAATTTAAATGAGATAAGGTTTCATTTTTGTGGATTTAAATGAATATTAGCTAAATTCTAATGCCATCTAGCTGGGTCCTTACACATTTTGCTTTCCCAGCTTCACAACTGTCACCACCAAACGCCACTCTTGACGCCACCCCTCTCCTTGCCCTGTCATTGTCGCCTTTAAGAGAATCCCTCATTCCATTGCTCCCAACAATATGTTTCTCTCGGGTATGAATCCTTCATTTTTTTTCTAATCACAAAATGTCTCATTCCATTGCTATTGAATTAGCAATGAATTTGCATTATATATGGGGCAAGACTACTAAAAGTTAATATTGGTGTATGCATTCTGGAAATGTGGTTTAGTTTATCATTTAGCAATGACCTGTTACTATTTTCATTTTGCAAATAATCTGCTAGTAGTTTTGGAATTAATGACTTGTGAAGTGGTGGATTGGCTTGATTAATGATTATATGCACTTGAATTAATTAAAAATTTGAACTTTGGTTTGGTTGTAGGGAGTCACAGTTTTGTTGACTCCAAGTAGAGTGTATGTGTTTAAATTTTTATTTAATTGCTATCTTGAAAACTTAGCCTTTGAAGTGGTTAAGAAAATAAAAATTAATGGAACTTAGACTATACATTTAATTGGTTATATGAAAGAATTAGGAATATAAATCATTGTCATGATTTAGGACTTGGACCAAGAAGATAGAATCAAAGAAATTTTACCCTTTATTTCTTATATATGCCATGACCTCTTTGGCTATTAGGTACCTAGGATGAGTTTTATTTTTATTAGTATTATAGTTTAGGAATTAGAACCTTAGAATGCAAAATTAAATTATTTTAGATTGTGAATTAGTGTATGCTAAGAGTTCAGTATGAGGGAATCTGAGTCTTGAACTATACATATGAACTAGGAATGTGTAAGTCTTGAACTATGTATTTGGAAATAATTAAAATTTGACATTCTAAACCATATGTATGTCATGGTTTTGGAGAAAATTAAGGTGAGGAGAGTGATTGACTTGGTTTAGGTGAGCTTAGACTAATTAAAAGGTTAACTTAGGTACCTTACTTAAGTTAAGTTAGCAAGATTTAAAGTTTATGAACTTAGTGTAATCTACTTCTAGTTGGCTACTAGTTTAGGCATAGGGATTTAGTTTAGAAGCTCCATTAGTGACTAAAACCAAGTAAGTAGAGATAGCTAAGTGTTTAAAATGAGCCAGTAACTAGAACCAAGTAAGAAAAGAATTAGAATAAGCTAGGAGTGGCAAACAGGATGGATCGAATATTCTTTGTCGGATTATAATGGATTGGATAAAAATAATCCATTAATCCATTTTGATCCATTAAAAATTTATTTAAAAAATCCAATCTATCCATGATCGAACTAATAAAATCCAATCCAATCCATTCATTAACAATTTTTTAATGGATGGATATCCAATCCATCTACAAAAATAATATATTTTAAATTTTAAATAATTTTTATTTTTAAAATATTCTCTCCCCCTCTCTTCTCTCTTTCTCTAACCTCCTTCTCCTCACTCACTCTCTCCTCTCTCCTGATGTAATATACATTTGAAGTGGAAATATAATGAGTTTTGAAGTTAAAAGAATTAATATAACAGTTTATTTGGTTTAAATTCTGATAAATTAATTTTTAAACAATTAATATTACTATAATACAAGACAAGTTATCCTCCCTATACATAATCACCTTTTACAGAGACATAGTCACCGCTTCAATTAAAAAGCTAACAATAGACAATATGGTTCAATGGTTTTTGGAAAAAGTGAGCCTTCAATCAACAATTGTTGTGTGACTTTTCTTATTTTTCTCAAAAGATCAACAAAGGCCACTGTCCATTATTTAGCTGCTCCCAGCCCATCTTTTGCTTTGTTAGATATCAGGAATTTGCTAGATATTTCTAACTTGCTTAAACGTGAATAAACAAAATTTGTTTATCTAGCACTATATAAATTTGTTCTTTTAAATTATAATAGTTATGTACCTCTGAGAACATTTCATGAAACTTACATTTATCTCTTTATTTTTTTTATCCAATGGATTTTATTTTTTTATTTAATATTGTCCAATGGATTTTGAAAATATAGTGGATGGATCACTAACCATCCATAAAATTAAATGGATGGATTGGATCCAATCCATTATTATTATTTTTTATAATGGATAGATTGGATGGATTTACTTGTCGATGGATTGATGGATGATGGATAAATGATTGTTTTGCCACTCTTAGAATAAGCTAATTTGACTAATTAGTACATGGCCAAAGTTTAGGTACCATGCACTGTGGGAGGTTAGGAGTCATAGCCTGTCTTTTTTTTTTTACTTTGGCTCACTTACGTTGGGAATGAAGAAAGTCTTACCTGATTTTAACCAATGAGACTACTCTTGTTTCTAATGAATTTGATAAGCCACTTTTATCAATCTCATTTTCCATTGTCTGAAAGTACTTATAGTTTTGCAAATTGTAATTTTTCGTTAACATATTGTACTCTTCTCACTGTTAGTTTGAGCAATGTTAGTTTGAGCATAGCCAACATTTTCCAGATAGTTTGTTCTATGATTGGTTATAGAAGTCCCACTAGAATATTGGTGTACTACATAACAAATGTAAAATCCTGGCTTGTAAAATCTAAGGTCCTATGCCAGTGAGTTGCATGTGCTAAATTTGTATAGGAATCCAACCACATTATGTGGTTTATTTGATACTAAATACAACTCAAAAAAATGGGCTGTGTGCTTAAATATATGAAATATCCATTTGTATGGATCCATTTAGAGTACTTGTCTCAATGGGATTTGAGCAACTAATCATTTTGAAACTTAATTTATTGAGATTTATATGTAAAGATGGAGGATTCTGTCTGTCCCTCCATGTATATTCACAACTATATCCCCTGATGCTGTGTTTCACTACATGCTATAAGGATAAAGGTGGCATTTGATTTAATGGAGAATTCCAACTCATTAGTCAAGATCAAGGTTATTTTAAAATGTTTTATTCAGGTGACATTATTGACATGCAAGTAGGAGACTAATTAAATTATTAGGTACATAGGCAACATAAATACAAATTTGAAAGCTCAAAGAGAATAAAGAATTAATTATTCAAACAGAAGGTGTTTATAAAAGTCTTTATTTTTGTTTGAAAAAGTTATGTACTATAATAAAATGATAATTTACAATGCCTAAAAGTTATGCAAAACATGAAGTTCTATTTTATTGTTCTTGTTTATTGTTTAACGTCATTCACATTGGCATCCCTATATTGATTTTGTCATTGTTGTTCACCTTATAGGTTGTTTTGGTTTTGGTATCCCACAGCCATTTTGGTCTCTTGGTGGGTTGGTTATGTTGTAAATTTGTACTCATTGCTATGTTGGAGATTATGATGTGGAGAGTGAGGAAAGTGATTTAGATTTGACTTAAATGAACTTGGATTGATTGTGTGATAATGTTTGGATTCGTGGAATTTGAAATATGTTATGGATTGGATTGGATTATCTGTTTGGTATTGTGATTGAATATCTATAAACAAGTATATGGGAAAGTACTAGAAAACAAAGAAAACTCTGTCGGATTTTCTGTAGAAATTGTTTATGGCTTGTATACAGTCTTGTTTATTGTGTTGTTTTTGTTATTTTTTTTGTCTAAACAGACACATGGTTGATCTATCTAACAACCTTTTTCATAATCTACATAGTCTACACAGAAAAGGAGTCGATAATCCACACGGTTGAGAGATATGACCCTCACATGCCATGTTGACCAAAGGTTACCAATTGAGTTTGAGCTTGATACTAGGAGAGCTTTAGGATCAAATGCATCTAAATTCAACTGCTATTTGTAGGTCCTTGCTCGATCCAAGATTTCTATACTTACTATAGATTGGGATCATGTAAAGGAGAGCTTGAAGGAGAGGATTTGGAAGGATATCAAGGTAAGTGCCTTTGTACCCTCTATTTTTCTCAATAATATTATATTTAACCATATTATTTTCATACACTAATTATTCAATTTTGATTTGTAATGTAACTCACCTTTGATGTTTCAAGTATGGATATCTTGAAGAGGAAATGTCTTGGATCTATAGCTAAGAAGTGGAGAGCATTTAAGACAAACCTCACTAGTACATACATATTTGGGAGCAATAAAGGCACTATTCTTGTGAGAAGTATTTGGGTATTGATGAGGAGACGTGGTAGAGGTTTGATGAAAGCCGACCGGACCTTGCCTTTCAAGTTAGTTGAGCATATAGTATTTAAGTTGCCATTACTAAATTTTATTTTATTTTTTATTGAATTTCATAGTGTGTTATTTATCATAGGAGAAAAGAAAGAAGGTGCAGGTGATTTAGTCAAAGAACACCTGTCCTTACAGATTGTGTCGTGGGAGCTATCAGTTGCTTAAGAAGAAGATTATGAATAAGAATTAGGAGCAATGTTAGGCGGTATCCCAGTCTAATTCTATAGCAATTGTTGATCCTTCATCACCACATGAACGCTATTACAAACGGAAGGTAGCCTGCACAAAAAAATCAGGCAATTATACATCTAAGGAGACACGTCAGATTGTTGAGATGATTGTAAGTAAACTTTGAATTGTAATTGTAATTGTATCAAGCTTACACATTGTCTAACACATTTGTTAATCTTGTTTGTTGTAGGATTCCTTGGTCGAGCAAAGCACACAGGGATCATTTGTTCTCCATGGATGTAAGGATATTCTGACCATTGTCATTAGTCGATAAGAGCACCCTAGATGTGTCCGTACAAATGGACGAGGTGTCAGCATTCATCAACACTGGGGACCACCTTCACGTCATGGCCACATTGTAGGAATGGTGACCAAGGAAGAGATGGAGCACATCACACAGGAGCTTATAGAGAAGATCACGCAAAAGGTCAGATAGGAAGTTAGGGAGGAGCTAACATCTTTGGGTTTTTCCTAACAAAATACAAATGTCTAACTAGAAGTAGCTCCTTTTCTTGTATGTGTCAACACAAATGAGAGTTGTGTTGCTGTCGATCCTTCAGGGGAGGAGACTCACACTGATATCCCAAATCAGTGTGAGTTGTATTTAGACAAGCAACCTCTCTACTTAATGGCTATTGGAAAAGTTTATAAGTTAGGGTCAACCATACACCACAAGACCTTACAACATGATATGGTTCGAGATGAAAATGCTCGAGTCCTTGTGCCCACTAACGAGATACAAATAGTGGGGCAGGCCCCCAATCATTTCATTCAATCGCCGAGACAACTTGTGAAGCCTGTTTCAGCCCAGGTATATTCTTTCCTTATGTTTTTCTCTATTTACAATTGAAATAACTTAATTGTGTTTACTAACCTTACTTATTGTTATTTTTATTTTGTTTAGGATGTTAAGGGATCAAAGAAAGATGTTCCACTTAAAAGGTCGGAACCCATATTTGAACTGATGGACCGCCTGTGGGATGCGACTAAGGAGATGAAGAATAAGTAGCATGTACAGGTGAAGTAGGACACCAATGTATTGAGCACACAGTCTGATGTCCTATTGTATATATCTCAAAATGATGTTTTGGAAATAATAGCGAGCGATTAGATGCTAAACATCTCAATTCTACAATTATGGTCGATGCAAGTACATTTAATTTGTAAATCACTTAATTTTTTAATTAAGTATCAAACTATTATAATTAACATATATTTCAATATTTTAGGTATATAAATCACTTCTATATGTTGAAGGGCAATGTAGATCTATATGAATTGCTTGACCCTCTTTCCATTCAAAAGACATGGAATAAGTAAAAAAAAACTCAAGCCTATAGTTAAAGGTGGCTACATGAACTAGGAAAATGGTGTTACCTAACTCCTTACTTGCATGAGTAAGTACAAGTTTTACAACTAGTTTTAAATTATGTGTGCATTATCACTAATTGTTCCCTAATATAGGTCTCATTGGCAACTACTAGTTATTTGTCTTAAGGACAATATTGTCGTTTGCTTGTGTTCATTGCACAAGAAGCCAAACAAAGAAATCCGAAATCTAATAGAAATATAAACTTTTATTCGTAACACGTTTGCTTTCTACTTTGTATTATAAGTCTAAATCTTATAACATAGTTTACATTGATATTTTTTGAATCAGAGCTGTGAGCAAATTGAATTTGTTGGCGAGTAAGCACCCATCAAATAAAAAGAAGCTTCAATGGCTTTGCCGCTATGTAACTAGTTTACAACCTAAGATTCAATTACAAATTTTAATAGTTTTTATAACATTTAGTCATTATATATAAATTTGATATTCAATTCTAAACTCGTAAACAACTTGGAGGTTATAAGTGCAGATACTACGTGATGAGAAATATGCTCAACATTGTCTCTATAAATATTGTTGATTCATGGGATCGGGTAATAAAATTTTAACAAGTTAGATTAATTATGGTTTTTATAGTTGATGATCTAATGTTATGTTATTTCAACTTACAATTATTCATCGATCTGAAACCAGTTTCTAAAGAGGATCTTGATCACATTCGAGAGAGTTGGGCACACTTCTTCTTTGAGATTCGTAAATAGATAACATTTAAAATTGTTTAGAATGCATAGTGGATAGCTTAGCATTGTTTGAAGTGTAGTTAGGTACAATAAAATTAGTTTAGCACATATGTGTGTGTGTGTGTGTGTGTGTGTGTGTTTTAGCATATATTTTAGTATTCAATGACACATTCCAGTGAATGAACTACCTAAATATGTGAACTTCTTGGTTTTTTTATATTTATAAGTTTGGACATTTGCAAAAATAGTCCAAATATTAAAAAAAAAGCCCACTTTTTACATTAGTTATTACATTAACCAATGTAGAAAGTGGTCACCTTTTCACACTGGTTAAGGATTTAACTGATACTTTCTACATTGGTTCAAAGTACAATCAATGTAAAAAATATTTTTTACTTTGGTTCAATGTCTGATGTGAAAAAGTTGCCCATTCTATATCGGTGAGATCTAGATCGGTTCTACAACTAATGTAGAAAGAACGTTTTAACTAATGTTAAATGGCCTCTTTCCACTAGTGTATCTTTTAAGGGACATTGAGTGTTAATTGTTGTCAACTCTACTATGCAAATTGTATATTATTTAGATCAAATGAATGGCAATATAAAGAATTATCTCCTGATAAAACAATTTTTCAATCAATAAATATATATTTATTTTCATTACATATACGTGTTGTAATATTCCCAAATAGGCTACTAATAATGTTAGGGCCCGTTTGGTGGCCAGGATATGATAGGCTAAGATAGAATAACTATTCTATCCTGTTTTAATAAGTTGTTTGGTGCACCAATACGATATGATTTGTTATCCTATGACCTATTCTATCTGTTGGTGTAGTGTATTTTTTATCCTAAGTGGGAGCTAAGTTAGAAAACAATAGGATAGGATAGTCTCTCCCTCCTTCCCTCTCACCACCACCACCATTACCACTATCGTCGCCACCATCACTACCACCACTACTGTTGCACCACCACTATCATTGCCACCGCCACTACCACTGTCATTGCCACTACCGCCACCACTAACCTCACCACCATTGGTGCCACTACCCTTGCCGCCACCACCACTATCGTCACCACCACCACCACCACCACCACCACCACCACCACCACCACCACCACCACCACCACCACCACCACCACCACCAACCTTACCACCATTAGCGCCATTGCCCCTACCACCATCACCACCACCACCATTGTCGTTGCCATCATCCACACCACCACCACTATCACTACTATCGCCATTGTCACCACCACTGCCACCGTCGTCATCACCACCGCCACTGCCACCATTATCAACACCACCCCCACCACCATCGTCATCTCCATCATCGCCACCAATGTTGTCACCATCATCACCACTATCACTGCCACCCTACCACCACCATTGCCACTACCATCATTGTCACCACCACTACCACCAATATTGCCACCACCCTTGCCCTTACCATTGTCGTCACCACTGCCACCATTATTGCCACTTGTTAAGGTTGCAAAGTAAAGGGATACAACTTTAATGGAAGAAATTTGATGGTGTTTCCAGCAAATCGCGAGATTTTTATAAGAAAATATTTCAATGTTCAAGTTAGGAGAATGTTTCAAAAGAGTTATGGCAGGAAAGAAAAGTCAAACCTTGGAAGGGATCTATCTTTGTTACTTGTAGGCATCTAGTAGTGATGATTTTGACTGAGTTTAGTTAATTGATGTCATTAAAAAGATATGATAATTAAATTTGAATATGCACATACTTGTGCGATTTTGACTCAATTTTAACCAAAAAAAAAAAAAAGAGAACGTTAATGGACAGCTCAATATTATTTAACCTAGAAAAAGAAAAGTAAAAGAGAATATATATATATATATATATATATATGAGTCAGGATTCGTTAACACCAAGTGTCAAAGTTAATCAAATTACACCTTTAATAACTTTTTGTAGAATGCAAATTTAACCAATTCAACTGTTGAATTGTGTGATATTATCAGTATGATCATGTACATCAAATTTCACATAATTTGAACTTTTCTAGATATGTTATTTAACATTGAGTATTTACCTATATTTTAATATTATATTGTACGTTAAAATAAAGTGATGCGATGAAGTACTAAATAATTTTAGAATTGTATGAAATTTTGTATACTTAATTTAATTAATAAGAACATCAAATTCAACGGTTAGATTGGTTAAATTTGTATTCTACAAAAAGTTATTAAAAGTGTAATTTGACTAACTTTGACACCTAGTCTCAACGAATCCTGACCCTATATATATATATATGATAAGTGGTATGATGTAAGAAAAAAAAAGGTAAATAGAGAGAAGTTATAGGTATTAATAAGGTGTTTACTCATAAGAAAAACCCATGTTAACTGGGTTCTATTAGTTGTTTTAGGAATTTGTTGTTTATGTTTCAAATCTTTAAGATATTGTTTAGATAAAGATAAAGATTTTATTCTTATCATTTAGACTTAAAATATTATCAATTGGTTTTTAAGAGTAGGATGTTGTTAATATTTGAATTTTGTATTACATTTTAGCTCTATATATAGAGGCCAAGAATAAAAGATTAACAAGTTCCTCTATATAACATCTCCTATTCTTTCAGAAAAATTTTTTTAAAAAAAAACAACCGCTACTTGACTACCTAAATTTCATGCTTTGCATTTACTAAGCAAAAAGTAGTGTTACCTTTACCATTTATGTTTCCCTTGATCAACATCATTCTTTAATGAAGTGACCTTCAACAGGGACATGACTGTTCGATACTCTTTTGGGCTAAAAGTTGCAATGCCCTTATGTTTTCTTTCATATCAATCATAGGTTTTGACTAAGGGTGAAAATAAGTCAGACGACCTATTAGGGGCCTGTGAGACCTAGTCTACATAAGGTATGACTCGACTTGACACATTTATTAAAAAAGGCATGACTTAGGCTTTTTAAAGTGCTTATTTAAGTAAAAAAAGACCAACCCTAACTCGTTTATTAAGAAAGTCAAGTCTTAGGCATTAAAAAAAACTTATTAAGCCTAATAGGTCACCCTATTTATATACTTATATTATATTATATATAAATTTGGTGCAATTTTTACTGTAGTGATCTATCAAATCAATCTACAGTGATATCATTTAAAATAATTTTGTCACACTTTAATTAATAAAATGATTATTATAATGGCAGAATTTAATAATAAAATAAAGTATACGAGATAGTTTCACGATTGGTGTATAAGGGGATTGATATTATAATAATATTATTATATAACTGTAGAATACTAAAATACAATACTGAAAAAAATGATAATAATCAAATAATGTTATAATTGTTTTATTAAAAAAAGTAATGTTATAATTGTTAAAACTTATAAAATAAATCATCAAAATCAGATATAAAAATAAATTATACACATTTTTATTAAATAAAAGTAATAAAGTAATATTATAACAAGGTAATATTATATATGAAAATATCGACACTTAAATACTAATATTAAGTAAATTATATTAATACAAAAGTCATATTATAATTGCTAAAAATTTTAATATAAATTATCAATATTAACATAAATATAAATTGTAAAGATACTAAAAAATGAAAAAAAAAATATCATTGTAAAGGTTAAAAAATTGTAGAAGAATTTATCAAAATCAAACAAATATCATTATAATCGTTAAAAAATTATAGAAGAATTTATCAAAATCAGACAAATAAATTATATCAAATAAAAACTAATAGTCAGAAAGCATAAATAAAATGATATTATAAAATAAAAACAATACCAAAAAAAAGTAAAATAATATTTTAAAGTTTTGTAATATTTAATAAGTTTTTTAACACAAAAATAATTTTTTATTTTTGAATTTGTAGGCCTATGATAAACAAACGGTTGAGCTCAAACTTTATCTTTTTAACAAAGGTCAGACTTAGGCCTAGTAAAATCAAGCTTGACCTAGCTTATTTCTAACACTTATTTCTGACCGATCATGTTCTATACAGTTAGCCAAAATATTATTATTCTTGAACTTGAGCCCTGGTTGGTATCCATGTTTATGACAGCCAGTCTCTATTGGGTGTCCAACCTTCCCCAACTATGTGCAAATCTTGCCACTGTAATTGCCTTCCCCTGTTCCTTCTCCATTAAATTTTTGCCATCTGACAAATTAATCATAACTTGTGATTCATCTGTAGCGTCCAACCCATTCTACCTTTCATGTTGCAAAACCGTAAAGAATACTCGATTCAAGTTGGTAACGGGTCCTTCAACAAAATCTAAGACCTTACCATCCCAAAGTTTTCATTCAATCTCGTAGGACAGTTGTGAAAATTAAATTATTTTAATAATTAATTAATTTTATAATTGATTATAATTATAATTAATTTTTATTTGGATAAGTTTGCTGAAAAAAGATTTTAAGATAATTAATTTCGTTTAGATACAACAACAAAAAATCAGTTTTTACAGTAAATTACAAAAACAGGTATATAATTATTTATTTTTTTGGCACAAATATATAACTATTTATTTGCATTAATAATGTTTGTTTCTCTTTTTAATATTAAATCCAATTAACTACCTTAGATTTAAATAAAAGCCATTAAAATTCATAAAAATTCTAAAGTCAAATCATTTCTTTTAAACGTAATTTTAATTAAAAAATAAAAATATAATTTTTAATTTAGCCATAATAATGGCATATATATGGGCCAACTCGTATTTTTCTTTTAAATGTAATCAGAAATGGTTTTTAAACATATATATGTGGTTGACTACTGTTTCTTTTACTCACAGAGAATATATACCACACAACTGTCAGGGGTAATTTGGAGATGAAGTTTTAGAGGAGAGAAAAAAAAGCTTTTCAAAATAATCAAACAGTTGGAAAGAATAGATGCATGAAAATAGTTGAATTTTACCAAAAAAAAAGCTTTTAACAAATATCAGTTAAATCTTTCAAACACACTTATTTTTTTTTCTCAAATAGCTTCTTTTCAAAAAAAAAAATGCTGAAATGAAAGATTTTAAGCTATCCCAACCACACTCATAGTTTTCCTCCTTAAATTTTCTCGCATTCATCATAGCCTTGCATTAGCATTTCTTTTATAGAAGCTGACCCAAGACCAACTAACCTAATTGAACTTAACTAGCTAATTGCCAACCATTTGAGAGTTAGAAGTATTCTATTTTGTCCTTTGTATAAGAACCAAATTAAAAGTTCATCTTAGTTTTTTTTTTATAAGAATCAATCTAGAATGTCTCATGCATAATTTTTTTTTATAGAAATACCTTTAATTATAAGTCTTTTTCTCTATGTTCAACAAATAGTAGGTAAGATACATTAATGTATTAGACTTTTTGAGAGTCTAACTTTGTCTTATATAGAGAGAATTTTGAAAACCTCACTTTGTTTCTTTATATTCATAGCCAATAAAAATTAAGACAATAAATATATTATTGATGAGAGAGATTAAAAGAATTAAATATCTGAAAAAAGAATAAGAATATGTCTCATTAATGTCAAGGATAATTTTGGAAAGAACATGCAAATTAATTTAGGACAAATTTAATACTATTAACCAAATTAACTAATTTTCTTAATTCTTGTGAGAGAGAATAAATATATTACTGACAAGAGATATTAAAAGAATTAAATATTTGAAAAAATAATAAGAATATGTCTCAGTAATGTTAAGAATAATTTTGGAAAGAACATGCAAATTTAGGACAAATTTAATACTATTAACTAAATTAATTAATTTTCTTATTCTTTGTGAATTAGTTATTTGCGTCTTATAAAAAGGAATATATGTAATTATCTGATAATTATCTATTTAATATCTAACTCCTTTTAATAGCACTTGCAAAATATCTCTCTACTACTTTAATGTTCCAGACAATTTTGGTGTGAAAGAAATGCGGGAAATTTTAGAAGATGAGGAAATGTATGGGATGTGTTTATTTCGAATAAGAGAAACAAATGGGAGCAAATTTTGGTTTTGAGGTTTAAAGAAGTTCGAAACAAAGAGAAACTTGAAAGAGAATTAAAAAAAAATGGATCTAATCATTCAAAAGCATTTTTAATATTGCAAACTTCAAGGAAGAGGATAAGTCTGAGGTGAAAGAAAAACCAAATGAGGAAGTAAGGAAAAGAAATGAAGCGTGACATCAGATGTGGTATTTTCTATAAATTATAACAAAATGTAAGGAAAATGTATGAAATTAAACTCAATTTTCCCTTTAAATTCCCTTATGAAATGGATTTGTCAGTATGTAGTCTATCAGAAGTTTATGACTTTGCTTGCATTAAACCTAACATGACCAAGTTGTATTTACTAAATATGTTAGGTAATTATTTTTACAAAAAACAATTCAACTTAAAAATTGGCTTTTTTATAATAGAGCTTAGAATGACTAAGTTGTATTATTAATATGTATGCTTTGATATATAAACATTTTATTCTTGTGTGATGAAATATTGATTATTGTGAATTATACATTAATATAATTCCATCTTTCTTTTTCTGTCATATAAATTTACTCTTGTAATTTAGAATTTTCATCCCAAGTGTTTAATCTTATGAATTTTATATGAACACATTTTCATGTAAATAATTAAAATTGTGCAAAAAAATATAAATTTTTCAATTTTTTTTTTGTCAAAATTTTCAATATTTAGACGCTATAAAAGTCTACTGCCCAGTTTTTAACGCAATTGCTATAAACAAAAAAGGGAACTATACTATGACTCAACATTTAGAAGTTATTTGTTAAATACATGAATAGGTTTTTCATTAACATTTTAGATCAATATTTCTAATGAACAAAACTTTTAATGGGCAAGTATTTTTTTAATAAACTTATAATAAAATTATATGTATTAATTGTTTTTAATAGTACAGTATATTTTACTTAACTTTATTAATTCATTTTCATGTAAAATTTCCAGATCCATATAATATAAATATTTACTCATACCATTTATATAGTAGTAACTTTTTTTTTTTGTGTACAATAATAGCAACAACAAAATTAAAACCTAAGACCTTGTAAATATTACCAAAACCATTTATATATTAATATCATTTCATACGAAGTTTCATTCACATATCTACATATCAAATCAAATGTAGGCATCAAGTTACCGTGCGTCTACCATGCAACAAACGTACACACACAAATTACAATAATAATAGGCGTTTCTTAAATATCCAACCAGGTTGGACACAAATTACAAGCAGTAATATTGAATATTTAATTATTTGAACATAACCACATAAAGAGGCAATCGCGTCTGATTGTCTATGCTTTTGATCATTTCAGAGCTTCGCAATTAGCCCATTCTGAATAGGCTTGGCAGGCATGCCATTCTCCTTATCATCCAAATCACTTGGGTTTGGTGGAACATCTACCGCTGGCGAGCAATTGAAAAACCCGTGCGGCTGCATCAGAAATTGCATGCACACAAAATTAGTATCAGTTTTGTTTCCAAGTAAAGATTTCTATGCCATAAGTGCTCCAAAATACTCTTCCCAAATACTAATTTCTAATTTTCTAATGGTTTATCAAATTTAAAGAAAAAGTTCAACTCTAGTATGACAATCTGAGAACATAATCTTGTATATTTGAGTGCAAAGTGTTTCAATATGAATCTCAATTTTGAAATTCACAAGAAAGAATGTAAAGAACAGTGTAGCATACCATAAGCATGAAACCAATGCGCTCCACGGGCATAACAGGCCAGTCTTCCAATCGAGGAATGTGTGTCACTCCAAATACGTACCTGGAACATTTCCACCAAACAACTTGACTTGTGCAAAAAATAAATAGCCACAGCATCAGAACTATAAATCTAAGACAACAATTATTGGTCATTGATGGCACCTCAGCTACTAATTATAAGCACCGCTGCATATTCAAGTTTACAATGGAAAAGGGTATTGGAGGAGCAGCATGCATAAAGCAAGTATAATAGTACACACTATGTCACAGGCTTTTTGACCGTATTAATATCAATTAACAAATTAAAGTCATATAAATAAATCGTCTTATCAACTTAGAATTGTTTTAATTTTGGTTACTTGTTCAAAGTGCAATTTCATCTTGGTAAAAGAAATTTGCAATATGTATAACCAAATCAACCCCAAATTGATAAAAATATTTTTTTGAATATTATTTTCATAAATTTTATAATATTAAACTGGTCAGGGAGCATGTATCATCTCTCCAGAAAAATGGAGTGAACTAACCAAAGAACTGTATCAGCTTCCTCCAGCGATCGGTTTTGCTTAACCCAAGTGGCCAAACCCTCTCCAACGCGTGGATTTTGATTAGGGAACTCTCCTCCAGGATGCATTTCATCGCGCGCATAAGGAGTAACCCAAAGGTTGTGTTTCAAGAAAGCTGCTCTTCTCAAAAACTTGGCCTCTGAGCCAGCTAAAGGTAAACAATTTGAGCCAGGTACTAGCTTGTAACCAGTAAGATGCCCAGTTCGGTTTACAGTCCTTGTGTTCCTAACCTAAAATGTACTACAGTATAAGATATATAGAGTTTGTTCAAACTAGCAAATTATCCCAACATTTAAAAATATAACTACCGACACAGTGAATATGCCTGTAGGAAATATATGCCCTTGTATATTTGGAAACAGAAAGTAGAAAAAGCTTACGAAATAACTAACATAAACACATTCCTGTGTCAATACAGATTCATGATTTTAAAAAATATAAGCAATCCTGGAACAATATATAGATCTACTAGAAAAATTTGGTACAACTAATTGCCTTAGTTTCTCAATATGTGGGGCCCATAATATAGTAGTTGGCAATCTTAATATGACCACCAGAACCATGCAATCTTCACTCATACGCACACATAAAAAAAAAATATCAATATTTTCAATTTATGTAAATAAATTTAACACATATCTAACATAAATAGTACTGTGCAACATCCTTCATAACTTACAGAGCAGCAGCAGCATAAAACAGCAGCCACATTTGAAAATTTTAGATTGCCCCTGCTACAACATCTAAAGTGGACAGTGACAGAGCAGAAATATTCTCCCACGGAAATATGTAACATCTGAAATTTTTTTTTCCTGGGGAGAGGGGGTTTAAAAAACAGTAAGAAAGAACTTACAATCCAGTGACGAGCAGATAAAGGATCACAATCACGCATTGCTTCCAATTCTGATTTAAGCAGTTTTTCCTCAGCATAAAATGCATTGTTGTGAACATTATTGTCTCCTGGCCCTTCAACTTTGACATTTACCTCAACCACCTGGGCAGAGAGGGAAGACATGGACTTATACTTTGTCATTGCTTATAACAATGGTAATGAGTTCTACTAGCTTTATGATGGAAGAGAAAGACATTTGTATCAAAAAGGAACTGTAGAATGAACTACTAAGTCATAAAGACATTATGAAAAGAGAAACTACTAAGTACCGTTAATATATGGTACTCTTTCAAAAGAAATAATTCTAGACTGCTCATTATCCTGCTATAGAATGCAAGACACCTAATTGTACTACATACTATTATAATTATTATAAGATTTGGGCCAGGTGAGGGAGAAGAAAATTTTTTCTTTTGCATTAAAGACCCTGCCCATTTGAAAATGAAATTACATGCTAACCTGATTAAATGCTTCACCAGGCTTGCAATCTACTGCCATGTCCATACGAGCAACAAAAAAGTGTTGGTGGACAGGTGCATATAATCCAGGTGCAATGGTTGTGCCATATTTTCGAGTTTCACCTGGTTGCAATGCTCCTAAGCTGAGAATTCCTGTGAGCTTGACCTCTGCTTCTATTTTCCCATCCTGCAAGAAGGAAAGTACAAATACAGAATTACAAAGACAACCAACTAGTATGCTTGAAGTTTAAACATTTAAATCCAGCAGAAAGCTATAATGAAACGCCTGGAAAGACTTACAGAAAACAATTTGGAAATTGGAATATCAGATGAGAAAAAGCTTAGATTTAATATCTACGCAGTTGTTGAAATCAATAAATGGAATATCTCTTCGCCATATAATGTAATGATGCGAGCAATGCTACCAATCCAACTTCCATTCTGACTTAGTTACTACTTGCTCGCGTAACATAAACTTACCAATACTCCATACACAAACCTAACACCTGATATACTTGTATGTATTTAAAGGAAAGGAAGTCTATATCATTAGGCCTCAAAATCACTGATGGTTCTACCAATATCAATCGACTGACTCACAGACAAATGCGTGGATATTTAACTTGCCTGATAAAAGTGCCAGAAAAATCCATACTCATAGTTAGCCACAGTGCATATAAAAGACACTGTCAGCCTTCTAGACCGTCGAACTTCAGCCAAACCTGTTCTCCAATCTTGATGCTTCCATAAAATACCATGATCTTCTTCATGCAAGCAAACACAATTCTCAATTGTTTCAACACCGCCATAAAAGTTTGTAAAGTGTGCATCAAAGTATTTGATATAGCCTAAACAATCACAGCCCTGAAATAATTACATTATGCAAAGCAAATTCAATTTCATCTACATTGAAAAAGGAGAACAAATTAATATAAGAATGACTGGAATATAAGTAAATGCCTTGACCTTCTTGAGAGAATGAGCATTTTTACCCAGGCCATCTTCCCCAGCGTCAAAAGCATTTTTCCTATAGTGAGGATCATTAGGATCTCCATAAGGAACCACCATCTCAACAAAACTCAATCTATGGGCCACTGGTCTTCGTCCCCTACTTCCATCAATATAGGCTACTGAATGAATAACCAAACCCTCCCTAGGAGTGAATCCAAAACGAAAGTTCCACTGCAAAAATAGTCAATTAGTTTTAGCAATTCTCAATATGGATGATATAATGACGTAGTTTTGGAAAATATATTTAGACAAGCAACCACCTTCTGCCATTCAATGAAGTGCCCATTAACACGAAAACTTGGACCTTCTGGCTGAATAATCTGTAAGGGTTTCACATCACTTCGGTCAACACCTCCCCGGGTTTCACCAGAAGTATAATTTCTTAGTGGATCAGCAGGTGGAAGGGGAACAAGTTTACGGTCTTCAAATTCAAGAACAACCATATTTTGCATGTCTACAAGTACATGGATTCCCTCAACTGGACGGGCATAGCCATTTTCCATGGGGCAGTCACTCTCAGTCCTACAAAATATTAGTGGTTTAGCAAGTCTTCGGCTAGGAGCATCAGCTTCACTGTGATATCCAGCACACCTACAAGTTTCAACACCACAAGTATTAGACAGACCAAGACATATCTGAAATAAATTCTCATAATATGTCAATCAAATCATCTTGAAGCAGTAACTAACCAGGGATCCACCATCACGAGATCCATATCCTCAATCCCTCTCTTCTTCATTGCTTCACGAAATGGAGGAAAGTCCTTTACAACAGCTTCACACTCAGCATACTCCACAGCATCCTATAGGTGCAGAGAGAATAACATAGACAATGTTGATTTGAAAATAATTGAAAATAAGAACTTGAAGGTCAATGTAGCAGTTGCAGTAATTATCATAATTTGGTAAGTCTTCAATTTGGACACTTTTAATCTTGTGAGTTGGGATTTTATCCTTAGTTTGGAAAGGAAAATTCCTATCCCATTCTTCTTTCAATATTACTTTATTTTAGAAAATAGTTTGTGTATAGCTAACAATAACATCCCTCTTTTTGCAAATTGAGGACTTTTTTAGCTTGATTATTAACTTAATAATGTTCATAATTGTTAATGTGTTTGATTACTTTGTTTTATTTACACCAATAGGTCTTCAACATAACCGTGGTTAAGTCAATTGTGTGAAATGGGTAAATGATATAATTTTTTCTCCCATTATATGGATGAAATTCTAAGTGAGTCTATAAGTCAATTCTGCATACAAGTTCTTCCTGGATTTACCTACTTTATTTGTCACCAAAAGCTAACATTACTTCTAACTGAAGTAATGTCATACAATTAAAGACAAGACATGATTGTGCCAACAACTTCTTAGGATTGACCAAGAACAATCTTATAGGCAGTTATTCCGATTCTCTAATTCCTCATACATGTATTGCCAAAGCCATTCAAACTCTGCGAGATAAAGTAATTCACTGCACAAAGTAGTTTAAAAGTAAGATAGATTGTACCAATGGCTTTTATGTTAATGCTCTGTGTGACTTCCGTTCTTTAAGCACTTCGTGCAAGTTTTAGCAAAGCCATTTAAATTCTAATAAAAGGGAAACAAGTTACAAACTTCCATACAGAAAAATTGGAAAAGAAAAAGGCAAAAAATTTAATAATCAATTAGCATGGGGATAAGGAGGATCCTAAAAATCCTAATAAGCATCACCATTTTAAGGAAGAATAAAAATTGAATAAGTTTGTATTCACCATTGGAGGCTGAACATCTGGAACAACTGTAGATGAAACCACTTTGCCCCTGTGGGGTCCACCTCGAGTTGCTGCATGAACTTCTCTAAGTTCAACAATCCATATGCTTGTCTCATTCGACCTTTTATTGTAAACAACTAGTCTTGCTCTCCTTGGAGGAAGTTTAGTTGGAATCACAGGTCCACCTTTAGTCCTGGGGAGCAGTGATGGTTGGAAGGGAGGGAAGAAATATGCATCTGCTAATGCAACAACTTGCTTTTCTGGTTCTACCAAATCTACTTCAATAAAGCGCATGCTATCCCTCAACTAACAAAATAATCAAAGTACTTCATCAACATGCAGAAACAGTAATATAGAGAGGTTACAGCCTAATGGGAAATGTCTAATACAGTTTTGCCATCACTTGGTAGTAAACCCAAGCAAAATCTGCACCAAAAAGAGGCAAATGAGCTAGGTACCTCAGGTGTTGCCCCAGCTGCTCGAACAGTTGCTACAGCTACTGATATTTCAGCAGCAGATAGTGGATCCAAAGGGTGGCTAGTTTGAGCTCTCACCATGACTGTGATACCTATGCCAATAAGAACAGTTATTCAACTATAGACTTAAGAAGAAATTCCATTAAGGAGAAATGAGAAGATAAACAAGGCATAGGATAAGGGAAAAAAATAAAATAAAAATAAAAATAAAAGACCAAAAACAACAAATATGGCAAGGAAAAACTCCGCATAAAACTCAATACACAACAAGCTTCCCAATCTCTCTGCTTGTCCGAGAGAATAACAAACTTGAAGCACCCATGAGCAAAACAGAGAAGCTAAAAGTGTAATTCTATCCTAATTGAAATTGGGGAATTAAAGGACGGACAAAACTTAGATGCAAGACCTTAGGCACTTTCAATTAACCTATACTGACCTTTAATGCAAACTTTTATAGTTTTATTACACGAATTATTGAAATGAAACTCTAATTTTGATTGGAGAGCATTACCAAAGCACCTAATAAACTATATCTAAGTTTTGTCCTTAAAAAAACACCCTTAAAGATAGGACTTAGGTTACGAGTGTTCCTCCCCAAGCAGACACGTCAAAGGACAGCATAAACTACATACTGTCATAGAAGAACTTATCCGTTGCTCTCCAAATTAAGAATATAGGTTGATTATTAGAAAGGAAAAAGAAAAGGTTCTCAGTGCGTGTAAATCTTTTTTTGTGCAGTTACAAGGAAACATGACAATTCATTCAATTATGTTATCCTGCATGACAAGTTGAACCTTCCAAACTCTTGTAATTCCACCATGATGGAATTAATACAAATTACAAAAGATTCAAAAGAAAAATGATTAAGATCCAGCATCAGAGAGAACGCGCAGTGTGTTTATATACCATGTACGTAAGTACAAATAAGAAAAGGAGTGTGTTACTCTGTTTCGTAGATGAATGTATATGGGGAAAATGATCGCGAAAATGGAACGAAATTCGGAATCAGAAAATTAGATTAGAGGAAGACAAATAAACGGACTCAATATAATACTACTCAGGAGAACATGATCGGACAGGTACGGAGGCAAGAAAAGGAGCGGGTAAACTGTAAACCATAGCTGATAGTCAAGTTTAAATAAAATTTGGAGTCAGAGAATGATCATGGAGAGGGGAAGACAAAAGAAAAGGGTAAGTCAAATAAATAGACTCAAAACAAAAACTACTGTGACACGACTAACTTGTTTATTCATATCACTACATTAACAAGTCAGGAGACGATCCAAGTCAAACACCAGAACAAGCACGGCAAGAAACAAATAATAGCTAAATAAATAAAAAATTGAAATAAAAAAACCTTTGGCAGAAGCGGTTTTGGGAGGAGAATCGATGGTGGAAATGAAGGTGGCAACGGGGGGTCGTTGTTGTTGTTGCTGCGCTGCAGAAGAAGTTGCGGTCTTGTTATTTTGATTTTCCGCGGCGCAACAAGGCGTCGCTTTTTCCTGAGCTGTGGCCATTGCAAAGGGTTAGCGAGCTCAGCGTAGTAAATTCCACTGTAATATTCCACTGACATACAGCAATAATGCCAGTTGTTTCCACTCTTTGTCGCCGTCGTCACCACAACCACCACCACCGACAACAACGCACGGCCTATATGGACTCACACGAGGTACTTTAAAGAAAAGAAAACTAGCTTTTTCTTTTTTATTAGAGATGTAGAACGAGAGGTTTGTGCTTGGAAGACCTGATACGTAGCCTTTAATATGTAGAGGCGAGGGAGTTAATGGTTTTCCAATGGGAGATGAATCGATGGGATTGGGTAAGTGGAGTTTGGTAAAGGAAAAAATTTAAGTGCAGTAGTTTAGTTGTCTTTAGTGTTGTTTTTTAATTAAATTAAAATTTTATTTTAATAATTTGTATGTATTAAAAATTAATATAAATTATCGAGATAAAATTTAATTTTAATTAAAAAATAACACTAAAAACTTTTAAGAAATTACATCTAAATTTTCTTTTTTTGGTAAATCCATTTTCGTTAATTTAATTAATCATTGATTTGTCATATCTATCCATGAAAGGAGGGGATATATTAATAGCAAGAGGGGGCATGCGAGTGGTGTGGGAAGAGGGAAGGTAGGTGGGCACTTCAGCGCTTGGATCTCTCCAGCAATATTGCTTCTGCAGTAGCAGTGATCCTGGCCATTAGATTTACATCATATGGTTATTAAAAATTAAAATATAAAAAAATATTTTTATAAAAAAATATGGAGAAGAAAGGAACGTCATGTCAGCGAAAGCGACAAGTTTGCCAAATAAGCAGATCAGCCACCATAGAAAATGATACCACGGACACACACCTAGACTGAGACGGAACATGTAACTGAAAGTTACACGATGGACCCAGTTCTGACTGGTTTTTCTTTTTTAATTTTGGTTGAGTTTAATAAGTATGTATAATCAATGTAAAATTATCAATCAATATAAATTTCAATGGGATTGTCATAAAAATTGATAAATTTGTCATTTATAATTAAATGACAATATAAAAAAAATTTATATTATCTGTACGTATATCTTTAATTTTAGTTGAGTTTAAGAAACATATATTATTAGTCAAAAAAAATTTTATACCTTTAATTAGAAAATGAAATAATTCTTAATATGATTTAAAATAATAATTATAAAATTAATAAATTTATTATTAAATCATGGTATATTTTTTATAACATTAGTAGATATATTATTTACTTATTATAGTTTAATAAACAAAATTGTTTGGAAAAATTGTATTTAAAAGTTAAATATTTGACTTAAATTTGTTTTTAGTATCTTAAATTTGAGATAAGTTTATTTTTGGTTCCTCAAATTTTAAATTAATCTTTTTAATTCTTATAATTTAAAAAAAGTCTGTTTCAAGCCCTTAGGACAACTTGCAACATCATTAACAGGGACATATTAGGTCAATTATGCAGCATTAGCTAAAAATATTAAGGCTTAATTGCACATTTCGTCCCCAAAGTTTTAAAATCTTGTGAATTTTGCCTACCATAAAATTTTTTTCGTAAATTTTGCCTCCTAATTTATAAAATATCACAAATTTTGCTCTAACATAGAAAAATTGTCATAATTAAGACATTTTATGGCAGCTTTTCCTTTACACCACTACAATTAAGACAATTTTGTAGTGATTTTTCTACTTGGGGCCAAAAATTCAAGATACTTTGTAATTGGGGGACAAAAAAATGGATGCAAAATTCACAAAATTGTGAAACTTTGAGGGCAAAACTGCAATTAAGCCAAGAATTAATTTTAAATTTAGAGACAAAAAACAAACTTATCCCAAATTTGAGAGATTAAAAACATATTTAAGTGTAAATATTTTAAATGTTGTTAGTATTCTTTTGCCTTTCATTTACTGGTTTGATTGAAGTTATACAAAACATTAGGGTTTTCAATAGTATTTTTTTGGTGTACAATAGTTACATTGAAGTTAAAACATATGACCTCGTGTATACTATCCTAATCCTCACCACTAGCCGACTTTAGCGAGTTAGTTTTCAATAGTATTTGATTCGCTTTATTTTTAACTTTTCTTTTCTATGAAAAATTAGGTCAAATATATTTTTTTAAAATGATTAAAAATTAAGCAATTTAATTTTTATAAAAAATAATTAACTTTTTAAAAAGAAGTAACATGAAAGAATTTTTGAAAATTAATTTCTTTTTTCTTTTTATTGATTTATTCTCTCTCTTCCCTCTCTTTGTTTTAATGTCTCTTTACTCACTTTTCTCTTTCTTCCGTTTTTGGTTTTTTTACCAAAATAAATTAAAAAAAAAACAATATTTCCCAAACTACTACACATGTAACATTATTTCCCAAACTACATTGTTTTACTATTCACGTAGGAAGCCTACTTCTTAGGGGCCGACTTCCCTCTTGGCTTTTGTAAAAAAAAATTCAATTGCCCCATGGAATTTGGGTCCAAAGGACCCAACTTCTTAGGGGGCTTTTGTAACGTCTGGCCGGTTTCAGGATCAAAGACTGTCTCCACAAACCAACACAAGACTTTTCAGCGTGCTTTCTCCTCACTCACACGCTTCCTGAGAAACTTCCCAAGATGTCACTCATCCTAAAATTGCTCCAAGTCAAGCACGCTTAACTATAGAGTTCTTAAGTAATAGGCTACCGAAAAGTATATGCATCTTGTTCGTACAGGTAGCACTTATTAATTTCTTTAAGTTATCCTCAACTGTACAATTCCATACCTGTACAGCTTTTAGATCTCTCTCATTCCGGTGTGTATTCGATTCATTCATGTACCCCTCGCTGGAAGCCTACCAGAAGCTGCTCCTTGTCCGTGCTTTATCTCTTTTGCACCAACAATCACTCTCCGCCCTCGTCAACAATCGGGATGTTACATGACTCTTTTTTTTTAGCTTTTAAATTTTGTGACAAATCTTTAATTTAATTATTATTTTAATTATAGGTTAATTTTAATGCAAAAAAAATTAAAATTGTGGTTAAATAATACATTTAGTGGTTAATTAAAATAAGCACAATTAAGAAAAAGTATTAAATAAGAAGATTTCTATTAATTAAAGTTATTTAATTGTATTAAATAAATTACTATGTTTATTATGTTTGGTAGTTTGGGTAAATTAAGACAAAAATAATATTGACAAATGTAATTAAAATAATTGGTTAGAAATAAATTAAATAACTATTACAAAAGAAGAGGGACTTAATCTTTGTAATGGTGTCCAATTCCACACAATGGAGGTCGTCTTCTATGTGGAGGATTTCAATGGATTTGTCTATGTTATCGTGTTTGATTTTTCTCATTATCAACAATTAGCTAATCTTGATGTATAGCCTCATCTAAGTTTGGATTTAAATTTGTCAGAGGTAGTGATTGACAATTTGCATAATGGTCAACGTGTGGTGTTGAAGAACTTCTAGCAAGCTGGTGGTGAAATGATGGAATGGCAATACTGTACATATAAGCATGAGCCGACTCCATAGTTTGAATGTCTGCACCAAACAAGTTGCTCATAAAGTCTCCTGCACTAGATGCGAACTAGTGTTGACGATACTTAAGATTTTCATCAGCCTCTTGTTTTGATGGAGTGAATCCAAATGAATGACAAGGTGGTTCCAAGTCTTCATCTTACATGGTCTAAACAACTAAGGGATAGGTTGGGGAGGTGTTCTCTGACATCATGCACGTTGTCCTATTGGCATTTGTTGTGTTGCAAGTGTTGTGTCACCAACATCCGTGTTACATCCAACCTGTAGGTCTTGCAATTGTTGTGGCACAGATAGGAAAGGTATCAAATTTGCATGATATCATTACATATAGTCACGAGTTTGCAAAAGAGGTCCCTGAATAGATTGCCCCACTAAGACGTTGTTCCGTCATTCCTTCCAAATTCCAAGCCAGTCGACATGCTCTTTTGCCCAGTTCGTGTAGTTATTTCCTCGCATGTCTATTTGGTGGAGGTGATCTAGATTATTACGTGATTGTGATACATCTTGCCATAGTCCAAATTAGAGCTTTACCCTGTCCATTTGTTGCCATTTTATGACCAAAAAACAAATTAAAACATTACAGGCACTCCACATTTTAGAATCCTTGAATGCATGTGGTGGCACAAATGTCTCACACCCTCTGTATGGCATCCATACGAACTGTAAACATAAGCATGGTTAGTAAATTGACAATACATGTATGACAAAGAATAATTTAGTATATATAATAACCTGTTCAAATTATATATCTTGTAACATCACCATGAGGAGTTCCTGTAAACTATAGTCCCTTGCCACTCCATCTAGTAGAAGACATTTAATGTTCGTAGAATTAGTGGGTAGGTAAGTACACTTTAGTTTGGATTTTTTATTTACCTAACAACAAGTGGATATGTTGCAACATGCGATACCATGCCCAAGATTGCAACAATGATGCACACCCACCCATAGTTTTGGAATTCGGGTAAATAGCCCTACACATTTCTCTATACAAAGTTACGAAACAACTTGAACCCCAACTGTAACATCCGGCACGGTCAAGATCTACCAAATATACATTAGATGAACTTTGTTGCCAAATTTGTCGGGCATTGATACCCCCCAATCAAGCCTAAAATGTAGGCTTTACAGTTGGCTTGTAACTGGTCATGTGTTGATTTTGTGGGTAGAGGCATTATATTTTCTCGCAACCATTTAAGTTTGATTGCTAATCTTTTTAGTGCTATCCCTTTTGGAGGAACCACACCTAGATATGTCTCGCACATTTCTTCCCAATTGAAGCATGTTAGGTCAGTAACCGATTTTCCATCAACCTTTAGTCCTAGTTAGAGTGCCACATCCTCCAAGGTTATTGTGCATTCACCAACTAGAAGATGGAAGGTGTGTGATTCAAGTCTCCTCCTTTCTACTAGAGCAATTATCAAAGAATGATCAACCTTGAAATGTCTCATGTTTGCAATCTGGGAAAACCCAGCTCGCTCCAACAATGGTTCTATTAATGGATGTGGAGGGGGCATTGAATGAGAATATGATTCGGTTAGATCTTGTTTTGTGTCTTGCACATGGCAAAAATGTAGTTATTAGTACAACATGATTAAAGAAGTGTAAAGAATATTAATGTGATTAACATTGATTGGAACTTACCAGATCAGGTATGTACGCATATCTGTGAAGGTGTTGTTTCTAAAGCAAGGGTGCAGGTTCCATGGTCGAGGTTATTTATAACTTACGAAATGAAGATGTTTAGAAGGATGACTATGAACTAGTTGAATTGAGTGTGTTTATCTAGGACCATTAGAGGCTTTTTATTTATAAAAGTGTATGTGCTATTTGGAGCGTTGATTTCATTGATACAATCTCAATCGTTGTATATTTATTGATGCAAAAGATAAGGTACTAAGTGATTTCATCGATGCGATCTCAACCGTTGATTTCTCTCCCTTTGTTATTTACTTTCTCCTTCAGTTTTTTCCTTGCTTTTCTTGCTCTTATTTTTTTTAACTAAAAATATAAAATAACAATTAAATCTATTATTAAGGGGTTTCCCTTTTCTTGCTCTTATTTTTTTATATTTTTTATTAAAAATATAAAATAATAATTAAATCTAATATTAATGGGTGGAGTTTCCGAGTCTTTGACGTTTCAACCTTTGATCTTTATAAAGATCTGTGGTTTCTATTGTAAAATATAAAAATAAATTTATGATGTGAAATGGGAACTACCCTAAACACGAATAACGTCACCACCCTTCGTTATGCATATCGTTATTTATGGTGTAAACAGTTATTATTCAATTTTGTTATTTAAACATTAAAAATTTGGCATATAACATTATATATAATTTCTCTCTTTTATTTTTATTTTTTATATGCGCATATTTTTTTAAAAAAACTAATTTTCATATTTTGTTAGTATAAAATTTTTTATACTTTAACCAATTAAAAATCACTTTACATATACATGATAATCTATAATTAAATAACAGTATAAAAAATTATAATATCAATGTATTTCAAATAAATGTATTAAAAATAAATTCTAAAATAAAAGATAATATTTTGCTGTTTGTTTTTATTATTGGAATAAAAAAAAAGGCTCCATCCATAATCATTTTCTTCCCTTTATGATGGCAACCTGGTGGGGAAAAAGGTGTAAAGCAAGTTGACGGCTTTGGATTGATTGGCATTCTTATTGGACGGGGTTAGAGATCTAGACTATGAGACAAGGACAGCTTGCTTTGGCTATTTCGGCTAAAGGATAGAAACCAAAAAATTAAAATTTTATTTTTATACGTGTTCTTTGTTTTTAAATGATTTATTATTTGAGAAAATATAATTTAGTCAAAATTATTTGTAATTCCTTTCCAGCTATATATATATTGTGTTTGGCAAAGAGAAAATAAATAATGTGAATAGAAATAAGTAGAAGAAAAATAGAAAAGAGAAAAATAAATAAATAATATAGTGAAAATATAAATTGTTTGCTTGTAGAGAAATAGAAGTAAAATAAAATGAAAATAATATTATAAGGTTGTTTGGTTTTGATAGAAAGAGAGAAAAAAATTAGATTAAAATTGTAAATACTATTTTACCCTTTGTAATATTTGGTGCATGTCTATTTTTTAAAACACTGATAATCGATAGTGTGAATGTAATAATCAACTATCACAAAAATTGGATGCCCTAAAAAAACCAATAATTGATTATGTGATTGTCATAACATATTACTAAGAAATGAAGCACGCACTGGCCCTAACGAATAATCAACTATCTAATAATGATAGTCAATTATCATAATATGACAGCTGTAACACCTTTATTTTAGCTTAAATTTTTTTTTAATATTTGTGAATTTATTTTTGAAAAATCAAGAAAGAATCTCAAAATTCTATTTTCCACTGTTGTGTTCAAAACTTTGAAAGTTATTTAATTGTGATTTTTAATAATTTTTTCTAGCCAAAGACCTAGAGAAATGAAAAAATGACGATTTCATCCTAATTTTTCAATATAAAGAGCTGACATGAGAAAAAAAGTTCAATGAACAATAAAATGTCAATCTAAGCTTGAAATTATGTTATATGCATTAAAATATAATTTTAAAAATTTTCTAGTAATTTTCTGAAATATCTATGAAAATGACTAAAATGCCTCTAGTTGTTTCCTAAGATATTTATTTTTATAATTTTCATAAACAAAATTGGAAGTTTTTTTAGTTAAAATGAAATTAATATGAATTTTTAACTCAAAAATAAAAAATAATTACTTTAAAATTTGAAATAAATTATAAAAAAATAATTTTAAATTTTAGAAATTATTTTTAATCAATAAATAAGGTGCTCACAAAGTTTCAATTAAAAAAATCAATAATTTGATATAAAAATCAAACTACTAAAGTTTATGCACTTTTTATCAGTATCGAACGATTCGACTACAAAGAAAACGAAATGCAGAGACCTAGAGAGCAGAGATAGCTCATGCCTAGTCCCTAAAATTAGCTAACTCATCACTCAATTAACGCATGTTTAAAAAGAAAAATCAAAAGAAAATAAGAATGGATTTATGACTTAAGAATCTTACCTCATCCATGACACATCACCACCAACTCCCATCTATTTAAACACTCCAATCACTCAATGGCAGCACCCTCCCTTCTGATTTCTCCCAGCTAAAACCCCCCCTCTCCATCCTCTCATCATTTTAATTTTTTTAACATCCCTTCCCACACCACTTTCAAACCTCCACCCATCACCTTCATGTTTGGACATCCATCTTCTTCAAGAAGGAACCTTGGAGCCATCATCCTTCTCCTCTTACCCAACAAATCCATGAGGTATATAGGGGGAGTGGGGTTGTTCTTTTATTTTCTTTCATGTAGGTGGTATGGGTTGGGTTTTTCCCCAAAACCCATTAGCTTTACTATCTCCTTATATTGTTGTTGTCCATTATGTTGTTATTTCTCTTTGATGTTATTTTCGTAATTGATATTGTCATTAAAACTTGTGGCTGTTGTCCTCATTTATTGTGGACAATTCATTGATGATTTAAGTTTACTATTAAGATAATAATGTTGGCTTATTGATATACATGTTGGTATAAAATTGTTGGAAGCTTGTTTTGACTTATTATAGCTCACGGCCGTGCTTAAGTTCAAGAAGGAACTTGGTAAAATTTTTTCTTTTCTAGCTAAATGATGGTTTAATCCATGATAGAAGGAAGCCTTGAAGCTATGGTTATTTTGCTAGATGCTCACAGTTTTTGTATATGAAGAAGAACTTGGATTTTTTTTTTTTACTTAAACAAGAAACTAAAACAAGATTAAAGAAATTTTTACAAGTTGATTTTGTTTCCCTCAAAAGCTCACGGTTT
The DNA here is from genome assembly GCA_004329165.1 of Spatholobus suberectus. NCBI lineage: Eukaryota > Viridiplantae > Streptophyta > Magnoliopsida > Fabales > Fabaceae > Spatholobus > Spatholobus suberectus. The sequence goes on from CM014733.1 coordinate 35,784,625, forward strand.
TAATGTCCTTAAAGAGACAACTTGATGAACATTTTCTTCCTACTATGGATCTAAAATAAGTATTAGCTTTGGTTTATTTTCAACCAACTTATGTATGATGATTTTAAAAGAAAAATTTTAGTTACTTAACATAGAAGTGTTCAGGGTTTGTAAGGAGAAAAAGGAAGGCATAAACTCTATTTTATCTTCAATGATCAATGAAATAAGCCTAAGGTAAAAACTAAAAGCCATGGATGGCTTGAGCTTAGGGCTTTTGGCCCTTAGAGGGAAGAAAAGGGAACTTTGAGCAAAAATATTTTTAAGACTTAGGAATGGTTTACTTTAGACAAAGTGAAGATGGTTACGAAATTTTTTGGACCTAATACTAGCCAAGGCCATTCGGCCATATTAACTAGAGATGGGTCAAGTTCTAAATTTTTTTTACTAGAAGTTACATAATTTATTACAATTAGTGAAAGTAAAGTTTTATCATTAACTAGTTCTCACCTTTATAAATAAAGTTTGAAGGTTCATAATTACTTGATTTAGAACCCACTTTATTATAAACTTAACCAACTAATTTAAGTTAGGTCATGGTAAGAGTAACTTTAGGCACTAAATGACATTCGAAAAACTTTCTTGGCTTATAAGAAAATTTGGTTTTCTTTTAATAAAAAGGACTCCACTTTTTAATTCACTTAAATAAGTTTAATCTTTTATTAAGTACCTAACATTAGAATTAAAATTTAAAATTTTGTTAACTAAATTTGGTTTATTAAATAATTAGGTACTTAACCATAAAATTTTTAGTAAGCTTAGTCCTTAAATTAGGTATTTAGGGAGACTAAATAAACTATGACGCAAATATGACTCATTTATTTCCTTAAGATTATGCCTAGGTTTCTCTAAATCTAATTGATATTTAATTACATGCTTCTTAGAAAGTTTATTTTTAGAATATTTAATTGTATAGATATTCTTATATAAATATATGAATTTTATTAAGAGAGGATGGAAGGTTAAGTCCTGCAATGTGATGCAGAGACTTATAAAAAGAGTGTGTACTAGTGCTCAAAGTTGCTGAGACCAAAGAAATCTCTGTTAAGATATAAGAGTGACTAAGAAATAGTTAGTTGAGTAATGTGATGTAAGAGATATGCAGTGGCATGACACACTACATAGGAAGCCACAGTTTGATATGCTGACGAGTGAAGGATAGAGACCCACTTGTGAAGGTCTTGGGGGTAAGGTATCAAGTGGTGAAGGTTCCAATGGCCAATGTAGCGCTCTTGAGTTGAGATATTCCTCTGACCAAACTTAATAACCTCAACAACTACTCAATATTCTAGGATTAGTGTGAGAGTATACATTTGTATGGACAAGGAATGTCCTGAGCTATTGCTCTATTCTTCGATTATGTGAGGACTATACCATGTTGATATATTGAGACAGGTATATGTACTCTTAATCACTTTTCGGTTCTGTTGAGAACTATTACTCACAAGTGGGAAGTATGGATCCATATAAAGTGTCAAGGGTAGTATACTATAACTTAGTTAAACCATAGGTTCCCCTTTTCTTTAATGTCAATTATGTTTTATCTATGTATGATAGAAGGATACCCTACCATCAATGTGAAAGTGATTTTTAGAACAAAATCACCTCATTCCTCTGTGTTTTTTCTCTTTGTATGACTATTTGTGACTGATACTTGAAGACGGCAGACCTTCCTATCTTCTTCAACCTACACACATACTACGGACATCTTGAGGTATGGTACTATGATGAGGAGACGGATTACCTCACCTTTTGCGGCTTCATCATAGTCACCTTCATGTCCTCAGTACTAGAAGTGCCCATGCCTTCGATGACTTTTACTTTTTCTATATCGGTTTCTTCCACCTTGCCACCACATTTCATTTATACTGCTCTAGCGCATCGCCACCAATTAACCCCGCAGTTCCCCACATGGCATTATACCTAAACTTTGTGCCACCTACAAAGTAGCCACACATTGAGCAGCCCCCAGTGATACAACCACACTTAGAGGACCCTGAAGGATCACCTATGGAGGTGGTATTGGCCGAGTCCCCTGTTGATTCACCTATGGTGGATTATCAAGTGGGAGTGGCCAATGGTTAGCATTCCTCTCGCTCTTTAGCACCCTCCAGTGTTGGGTCACCTCATAAGGTGCCCAACGGACATGCATACCATGCAACTTCAGATGACTTCGAGAAGACTTGGACTGATGAGGACTGGTAGTTTAAGAGGCATGTTACTTTTATTTTTGTATAGTGGTTGGGACTAGATAGTAGACACTGCCCTAACTAGAATGTTTTTTTATGTATATAGTGGGGTAGCTAGTGTCTTTTGATGTACTTTTTGGATTTCCCTATATTTCCTCTATTTTCGTTGTATTTCAGTTCATGATGTATGTTTCCCAGTGATCTCGATGTATTTAGTTTTGATGATGATGTACCTAACAGACACATATATGATATATCTTATTTCCATTATTTTACTCTTATTTTCAAATTCTGTTTTACTTATAATTTTTTATTCTAAAAAGTTTTAGAAGACGTTTGAGCGTAAAATAAAACGATTTTTTTTTACTCACAATTTCAATAAAATAAGTAACCAACTAAGTAATTAAATGAATACAATTTGTGTCCAATGTGAATGAGTGTCACATCAGCTCCTTCGAAGTGCTAATAATTGACTATCCAATAGTCACCATGAGTATTTTGGTACAGCACGAGCCATTGTTGATTTTCTTTGGTATTTCTCACCTGCTATGTGAAGAAATTTTTAGCAGTGGAATCCAGCCACTTTTTATTTCTCACCTCTTAATTTCACCCCCACCAAACAACACCAACTATTTTTCACCTACCCATTTTCATCTTCTCCAACCTATTTCTTTGTTGTTTCACTATTGCCAAACACATCGATAGTGATTATAATATGTTGAATTTGAAACATAATTATATTAATATATAAAGACTAAATTAAAAAAAAAAAGGGTATATGCTGACAGTGTAAATTTACACCGTCATTTAACTACAAACAACTATATATGATATGTTTATTAATTTTTACAATAATAACCTTAAAAGTTATATTAACAATAATTTTTGATTAATTGATAATATAAATTTTTTATACCAAATATAAGATTAAAATGATATTATTTTTAGTCCTACGGGTACTATTTCTTTTCAAGTACATTTGATTGTCATAATTCAAATCAACACTGATGTAATAGTATCAAAAGACGATAACTAAATTATAATAATGACACCTATAAGAATTAAATTAAAAACTTTCATATAATTACTATAGTAAACATGAGTGTCACATACAAAATTTAACCCGAATAAGTAATATAACAATATAACAGAGCATAAAGTATGATAATATGGTGAATTTTTGTATTTCCTCTCGCTGCTGGAATCTGAAGTTTACTCATGTTTATCGAGAAGCTAACAGTTTAGCTGACCTCCTGGCTAACATGGCTCACGTTCTTCACTTTGGCACACGTACTTTGCGTACTGTTCACCCCTCTGCGTCTTCATTAGTGTTACTGTTAAGTGACTGTATGGGCCTACAAATGCCCCAAGTTGTGTTGAGTTAGTTTTTCTTTCTTGGGCCTTTGGCCCTCCTTGTAACTGAAAAGAAGAAGAAGAATAAAAGTAGTTTTAATTTCTTGGCTTTTGATACTTACACCTCCTTTAATTAATAAGTATATTCCCTTCCTTTTTATATTTTATTTTTAAAATAGCCTTTTATATAAAAACAATATAAATGCTATTTTTATACTTCATCTTCATTATTCTTTAAAATCCTATTTTTGCGTTTCCATCTTCATTATTTTTTAAATTTTATTTTTGCACCTCATCTTCAACATTCTTTAAACCGTATTTTGCAACCCCCATCTTCATTATTCCTTAAACCTTTTACATTTATTTTCTCCCCTCTCTCTTTTTTCTCTGTCAAAAATAATAGAATTTTACAATAATTTTATTCCCTATGTTGAATACGATGTTTTTCATCAACATGGAATGTCTGGAGGGAGGGTGGCAGAGGAAGAAGGGGGTGAGCTAAAAAGAATGTTTCTGAAAAGAAAGATTCCTCAATGAGATAGAGGAATTATTTAAAAAAGGAGAATAAATTAGAAGGTATATTTAGGAAGATTTATTAAAAAAAGGGGAAGGGAAGGATATATTTATTAATAAAGAGTGTAAATACCAATTGCCTAATTTCTTTTTGGCCATAATCATTTGTCTACGACATTAGAGGCAGTGAAAAAAAAAGTTCTTGTTATCTTGATATTAAGGAATTAATGGATTTTGTTTTCATTTTTTTTTAAAATATCAAAAAAGTAATTGTTTTTCTAAAAATAAGTTGAATCAAATGCACACGTTAAATTTAAAATGGTCATAACCAATTGCAAGGATGAGAAATCAAATTAAAATTTCCTAATTGGTCATAAAGTACTTAGGTCCTATTTTGACAAACTTTTCCATAAACACTTATAGGAGAAGAAAATAAGAAGACAAAATGAATCGAGCTTCTCTTATAAGCTAAAATAAACTTATGCACCTCAATTTTTAAAGAAATTAAATAAGAGAGCTTTTATAAAAGTTAATTGGATAAGTTGATGTTTAGCTTATAGGAGAAGTTCAATTCATTTTATCTTTTTATTTCCTTCTTCAATAAGTGCTTATAGAGAAGTTTAGTTAAATAGGACCTTAATAGAAGAGTCATCCATTAAAAATAATAATTTAGTCCTTTTGCAAGATAGACGGAAAAACATAACCTTAGGGGACATCTCAATGGTGGAACACTTGTTATGATATAGCGATAAATGATTAGGTCCTGAAAACATAGTAAAGGGTTAGATTTTATTGCCCTTGTTTCAAGGTGAATGTGGTATACTAGTTTTTGCACCCGAGTGATGCACGACACATTTGAATAGAGAAATACTATGTTTGAAAATGAAAACACAAAATTGAATTCATTATGATAGTTTAATAAATTAATACATCATATTTTTTGAAATTTTTTTTGTAAACTATGTATTTAGTTAATGTAGAGGGGATATTATCATCATCACATATTAGAATCTTTAACTTTCATTGAGATTTGACTCTTGAAAATACGACATACAATTGTCCATGTATAAAAACTGGTTTTAGCAAGTAAACACCTACACACAATAATGTTTGACTTTAGCTTTTGTTAATTGTCTTAACTTGTTAGTAAATTATATATGTAAGAGAAAGAATGATTGATTAAGCACACAATTAATCTATATTATTTTTCGTATTTACTTACATTGTTATTTGTGCCATACATGGACATTGTCTTAAAAATTTAATCGTTTAATTATTTTATTTTAATTATAATACAAATTTTTAACATAATTTATCATTTGATATATGTATATCATTATTAAAAATAAAATGTCAACATTATATTATTTTAGAGTTTAAATATATTTTATTCTTTTAAAATATAATATTTTTTTAAATTAGTCCCTCTTCAATTTTATTTTTTCTTTTATTGCTTGTATTTAACATAAAATAATGTACTTTTAGTCCCTCATTAGGATGTTTATAAGCAACAAAATAAATAATTTTTATATTCCTCAACATCAAAAAATGAAGAAAATTTAAAAATGAATAAATTCTAAAACTGACATATTTTTAAACATTTAAAACATATTTATGCCATTTTAGTAATACTAAAAATAAATCAAACTAAAAAAATTCTTTATATTTCTTATTTTTTTTACTGTTATCACCTAATCTAAAAAAAAATTATTTTCAAATTTTTCACCTAATATAAAGAATTTTTTTATATTTTTATTTATTTTTAATTGTATTTGAACACAAAATAATTACGCTATAAAATTTTAATACGCAAAATAATGGCATACATCATAAAATATATATTCTATCACATGCATTGATTTTAATTTAAAAATAATGAGTTCATTGAGTTATCACGATTGTTGGTAAATTGTGAGATTCGAGAGCATTGCTAAATAGTAGCTGAGATTTACGGAAGCTAATTTTTGAAGAGAGAATAACAAAAAATTAATAATATTCTGGGAGATTTATATATGAAGCAAATATTTTAATTATTTTAGGAAAATAAAAATACTTCATAATTTTTTTATATAAAATTAAGATTTATATATTTGATAAGAAAATAATAATTTAAAAGTTTTAGTAAAAAAAAAAAAAACTTGACAACATGATTGCATAAGTATTTAATTTTAAAAATAAATAGATTTAATTAATTAAAAAACTTATAAGATAAAAATTACATATAATTTAAACAAAAGAAACTAAAAATGTAATTAAATTAATATTTTTTCTACCAAAATAACAATGTATAATTTTTTTTATTTCTTATATATTACTTTAAAACATGAGAATTAATTTTTTAAAATAAATAAGATTAAAAAATAAATTTAATTTATAGCTTCACAATAAATACTTCTATTTTTATAATAGCAATATATATTTTAATAATGACAAGTTGGAAAATATGTGAAAAATATATCAAATATTTATGAAAAATGCTCAACAGAATTTTAAGAATATTAGATAAGGAATCAAAAATAAAAAGAATTTATGAATGCAAAGTTCTCTTAAATTATCAAATTCTAAAAATATAATTCCTTTTTATACGTTTAAAAAATATTTCGAAATACACATTCTGCATCTAAGTATTTCGACATCTTAATTATGAAATTCTTCTTTTTTAGGTCATTTAATTATATATATATACATATATAAACTCACACTATATCCGACAACCATAGCTGCCAGAATAGTAGATGAGTAGTCCTATATACAGATTTGATCAAATAAAGAGATCCGATACACATCTTCATTTCATTAATTAATTAATTTTTATTTAATCACGATCAATATCATTTTCATTAAATAGTTAGTTTATATTTAATCACAATAATTATTATTCAGCTTCCCATCATATATAACTATAATTCTCTAATGTTTAAACATTAATTATGATACTATATATTTTAAGAAGGGTTAAATATGTTTTTAGTCTTCCAAAAATTGACCTGTTTTGGTTTTAGTTTTTAGAAAAAAAAAATTCTTGAATAAAGTCCTTCAAATATTAAAAATATCTTAATTAAATCATCGTGCTAAACTCTGCTTAACCTTTCAGTTAAATGATGGTCATATCAGCTTCCAAGTAAGTATTTTGTTACCTGAAGTGCCCAATGATAATTTTAAACAAAAAACCATGTAATTACTTTTATTTTAAGGTTAAAAAAATATGTGGTTTAGAGTTAAACATGTAGTAATTTTATTCAAAAAGTATGTTATTAATTTAACCTGGACATAACAATTAACATGGATGACCACATCAGCAAATTAATAGTGACTGTGATGCTGATGTGACCACCATTTAACAAAAAGTTAAACAGAGTTTAGTATAGGAATCTAATTAGGGTATTTTTAATATTTGAGGGAATTTATTCAAGGAATTTTTTTTTTCTGAGGACTAAAACCAAAACAGATCAATTTTTGGAGAACCAAAATTATATTTAAACCTTTTAAGAAATATGTAATGTTAGTAAGTACTTCTAGCATAATAATACAACTAATCCATTGTATACTTACATGTGTGTAAAAAAAGATTGAATATACCAGTGTTCTACAAATTGGACCGGATCGGTTGGTTGGACAGGAAAATCAGTGAACTGATCACCTGACCGATTCAAATAAACCATAAAACCTGCCTGAAGAAAAATCAATCAAAGAACTGGAAAACTGGTCAAAAATTGGTAAAATCGGTCAAAAATCAGACACAAACCAGTTCACAGCTGGTCAATGAAAAAATGCTTAATATAACATTATTTTAATTTTTTTTCTTAAAAAAATAAAAATCAATATAAAGTATTTATCATTTTTTTATATTTTAAATATAAACTTGTTTTTATTAATAAATGTTGATGTGTATAGTTAAAATTTATACTTAAATATCATGACATATTTGATTTGTACTTTTGTAAGTATTATAAATGTAAAGAACCTATAAAATTATGTTTTATTTTTAACTTTTAGTATTATAAATTTATGATATTTTATTTTTTTAATATTTTTTATGTATTATTTGATTATTATTATTATTATTATTATTAGTGTCGGTTCGACCACGATTCAACCACAGTTAAACATTACACTAGTGTCTTGACCGGTTCAATAACCAGTTCGGTTTTAAAAACATAAAAATATACAGATCACCCCTATTTTCTCTCCTAAATAATTATAACCTGACCAAACCGGTAGGTTGAACTAGATACCTGTCTGTTATCTGATCTGTAACAACCATTAAACCTTTTGAAACTAAAACCGGTTTTAAACTGAAAAATCCGGTATTTAAACAGCAAAGCCAGAAAAACTAGTGGTCCACCGGATGATTCTCCAAAAATCACCTCACACGTTTCGCATGTGTCCTTTTTAGAACCAAATTACTTTGCTTACATCTATAGCCTACCCGAAGTGGGATTTTTAGTTCATATGTAAAAGCTTGCTGATGGTAAATCCGACTGTGTTATCTGATGTGGGTCATAAAATTTCTCCTGTATATTGGATGATGTTCCATGCTCCAATGATATACTCTTCATTCAATCTAACATGCTAGCAGTTGCACCGATCAACATTTATTGAACAAGCATGATTCACAAGACCCAAAGCAAAGCCTTGCTGATATTTCAGTCTATGTGTAAAACCTTCTTCAGCAGATGCAAAGCCAACGAAGGAGATGGAGTGGAGTGCTTTCCATCATTTGTGGCCCCTGCAAAGCCAACGAAATATTTTTGTTTTTTCAAGTTCAAACATCAAAACAAATTCTAATATTTTTTTCTCCTCGCAATTAATACAAGAAAGCCCCTGGCGTTTTGATTTCAGTTGCTGTGTTCTTGTGTTGCATTGCACCAGGATTGGTATTCTTCATCTATTTCTGTCTGTAGTAGTGCTTTAGAAGACAGATGTGTTGTATAGTTATGAGTGCACCTGATCATTTGTAGCTAAATCACATTGTTTTTATGGTTTAAGGGTACACCTATAATTTTATGTTGCTACTACTTTGTTGCCATCCTGCACCTTTTTGTCCAAACATGCTTTGGGTCAATGAATTCATGGACCTGAATCTAGGGGTTGTTGTACTAACAAAAGAAGAAGCTATCATGTGTTGAGTGCAAGAATATTATAAAATATTATTAAAAAAGAAGCTATAATATTAAAAATAAAATATTATACCATAGTACTTTGATATAACATTATTAAAATTATATTAAAAATTTTAAAATATTATTTAATTATTACTGGTTCAATTACGATTTAATCACAGTTAAACCATTGAACTAGTACCTTCACTGATTCAAGGACCAGTCCAATTTTCAAAATATTGCTCCTAACTAATTTCACTATCTCTTTTAACTCATTTATACAAACCTTGTGTATATAAAACACATCAGCAATCGGAAGAGGTACCTTTCTGAAATATGCACATCTAAGTCCAATTGACTTGTACATATTTAATTGATAAATATGTAGATCGGTGCACAATAGGCTATTTACCTTATTTGTACTAAAGGCACAAATTAGAAAGCCATGGTGAAAGTTAATTAAAAGGGTTATGAGAAGAGGAAAACTGAATATTGCATGTATCATGTATATGGATGAAGCCTTAAGATAACACTTACCTCATGCTTTATTAAGAAATAAAAAATTGGTCAATACTAATACATCATACAAATAGAATTAAGCAATCAATGATAAAGACCAAATCCTAAATTTTTTGGTGAGTTAATGGATAGAAACTAAGAAGTTGCAGATAAACTATAATACATACTAAATATTGATGACAACATACCGATGATCCCAAATTCTTATACAAAATTTGTGCAAGAAATTTTGGCTGATACATTGAATGACCCAAAGCCACATGTTTTCATCTTTCACCTGGTTGGTGTTAATTTGCCAGACATATTTGTTCCATCAAATGATATCAACAAGAAAAGGTCAAATAGCCACCGAATTTAGCGATCAAATATTTCGGTCACTATCAGTGATGTTTGTTAACTTTAACAAAATAGCGACTACTTTAGCAATCGATGCATTTCATGGCAAATTGTTCAGTTGCTAAAATCGTTGCTAACCAATTTATTTTACAAAATCCTTTTCTAGTGACCACCTAGCGACCAAATGTACTTGCTAATTTTTGCGACAAACAGCATGACGGTCGCTAAATGCCATAATATAAATATAAATTAGTTACCAAAACATATTTGGTGGCTAAAAGTCATAAAATAAATTCCAAATAGCGACTGAATTGCATTTAGTCGCTATTTGGCACTTAATTAATTGGCAAATGGATTATAAAAGAGCAAATCACCAATTTAGTCCTTAAAATTATAATGATCAGTCAAATTGGTCTTTGAAATTAATAAAATAGTAAAATAGTCCCTGAAATAGTATATTATCAATCAATTAAGTCCTTAAAATTGTAATAGACGGTTAAATTAGTCCTTGAAATTAACAAAATGACAAAATAGTCCCTGAAATTATAATGATATGTCAAATTAGTCCCTAAAATTAAAAAGATTTAATTACACTTTTTGTCTTCTAACTTTCTAAATTTTACGAATGATGCCCTAAAATTTTTTCTTGCACATTTGACCATAAACTTACATAATTGCGAAATTATATCCTAACATTAATTGACCATCCATGACATGGAAATGAAAATATGTTGGAGGTAGGATTTGAACCCTTGACCTCCTTTTTCTCCTCCACCAATAAAGCCACTAAGTCATTTAGCTTATTTAGTTTACATATAAAAAAAAAATATTTTATATATATCATTACTACAATTGTTAATTGCACTTTTGATCCCTAAGTGTATGTTTATATTTGTATAAAAAAATATTAAGAAGATAAATTTATTTATTAAATATTTTTATTTTAATTATACAAATTTATTTATTCAATTATATAAAATTATGTATATATTTTCCACCCTTTTATTTGTAGGGTAGTTATTCAAAAATAAAAATATTTAATAAATTAATTAATTATCTTGATTTTAATATTTTTTTATACAATAAATTTAAACATATACTTGGGAAACTAAAAGTATAATTAACAAATGCATAAATGCTATAAATAATATATTTTTTATATATAAACTAAACAAGCTAAATGACTTAGTGGTTTTGTAGTTATGGAGAAGGAAGGGGTCAAGGGTTTAAATCTTACCTCTAACACTTTTACTTTTTTCTAAAGACTTAAATGCATTTTAGGAAAAAAAATGCATAAATTTTTAAATGTTAGGACAAAATTTGCAAAATTATATAAGTTTAACGTCAAAGTGTGTGAAAAATTTTTAGGGACAAAATTTGTGAAATTTTAAAAATTAGGAGGCAAAAGTGTAATTAAGTTTTTTTAATGTTAGACACCAATTTGACCAGTCATTACAATATTAGGGACTAAATTGATTGATAATTTATAATTTCAGGAATTATTTTGTCATTTTATTCATTTTAAGGACTAATTTGACCGTCCATTATAATTTTAAGGACTAAATTGATTAACAATGTACAATTTCAGGGACATTTTAATATTTTATTAATTTGAAGAACCAATTTGATGAACTATTATAATTTCAGGGACTATATTAGTGATTCACTCAATTATAAAAATATCAAAAGAATTTAATGGAAATATAAAAAAATAATTCTTTTCATTTATTTGAATAAAAAATAAAAAATTTCTATTTTTTTCTATTTATTAAATTGTTTATTATAAATCCAAAATAAAATTTACTAGTACATAACTATGTGCAATGTGTAGGATAAATATTTATTTTATATAATTAAAATTTATAATATATAATTAATTTTAATTATATAAATTATATTATAATTAAAATTCATAATAAATAAATATTTTTAAACATATAAATTATATTTTACATTATTTATGATAAATAATTTATATTGTAATTCAAGGTTATTTTTAACTATTAATAATTTTTTTAAAATTTTGAAATTCAATTTAGAAATAAAAATGAAAAAGATAGATTAAAATATATAAGAGGTTATGAAAAATATCTAACACACTTTCGTTAAAGAAAAACTCCTAAAAACCTTTTTGTTGAAGATAGTTACTCTAAATTATATATATAGAAGATATATTGAAGACATTTATTTATCTTATATTTTAATTATAATAATATAATATAATTGTATATTCAATAATATTTATTATATATTTAAAATATTTTTTTATTATTAAATTTAATTATATGAAAATAAAAATTATGCTATCCTATTCTATCTTATCCTCCATATATATTCTTTATCCTTTGTAATATAATTAGAATAGTTATCTTGAAGAAGAGCGTTTTTAGGAGTTGTTTTTTGTTTAACTTCTTATCTCTTTTAATTTATATTTTTTATCTTTATTTGAATTTTAATATTTTTTTTGAAAGAGATTATCAACAATTAAAATAATATTGTATCACAATATTAATTATTTATCATAAATTTAAAATATAGTTTATATATTCAAAAATATTTATTTGTTATAAATTTTAATTATAAATAAAATAATTTATATATTCAAAAGTATTTATTGTAAATTTTATTTATAATATAATTTATATATTTAAAATATTTATTTATTATAAATTTTAATTATATAAAATAAAATAAACATTTATCATGAGGATTGCACCAGTTAAAATATTAGTATAGTGTAATACAAAGAATAAAATATTAGTTAAAGTATGCCTTGATTCACTACGCCAAAAATGTGAATATACAGCGCCGTTTATACTGCGCTTACGAATATAGGCGCACTAAAAAAAAATGCAGAGCAAATATATGGCACTTGTTTAGACAGGCACACTCTATTCATGAACATATGCGGCGCTTCTTTAAATAAGCGCCATATATGTGTCGATTTAAAAAAAATAAAAAATGCAAAGCAAATATACGGCGCTTGTTTAAATAGGCGCACTCTATTGATGAACATATATGGCGCTTCTTTAAATAAGCACTGTATATCCTTTGCAATTTTTTTAAAAATATACGACGCTTTTTCAAATAAGCGCACTCTATCTAACACTATATATGACGCTTATTTGAAAAAGCGCCGTATATAGCGATTTTTTTTTTAAAATTAAATATTTGACTTATTTTTCTCCCCATTCGTGCCCTATATAGGCTCGTTCACTACTCCAGTGACTTTAGAACTTGTGCGCTCTCAGTTTTTCCTTGCATCTTCATCATTGCTTGCTCCTCTACACATTCGTTCACTATTGCTACTATGGTTAGCGTCGCACGTTGCTGTTGTTGTTGTGACCGGTGTCGTGCACACCCTTCTCGTCGTTACTGCACGCTGTGGTCGTCTTTGTTCTTGTGCTTTGTTGTCCTCACTGTTCACGCGCAATTCTTGTGCTCTATTGTCCTCACTGTTTGCGTGCTCTGCTGTCCTCATTGGTACCATTCTCGTGCTCCCCATCTTGTCACAGTTCTCGTGCTTAGTTTTCATCACTATTATTGTTGTTGTGCTTCCAATTTTGTCACAGTTTTCGTGCTCTGTGTGTAGAGACTCCCTTGGTCTCTTTGAATTTGGAAGTGTGCGAAAGCCATATTTGTACATATTATGTTGTTTTGCTATGGAAACCCCTTACTGGATCAAATTAGTGACTACACCCCTTATTTTTGTGAATTGAAACTGATTCATGATCTTAAATTACTCCTATTTTATGCCCTAAATGATGAACAATGGAAGCCCAAACTTGTTTGTGCATTAGGGTATTGTCATTGTTTGAATTTGGCAATTCAAGAACCATGACTCTGTCAATTTCGTGGTGACTGTTTCAGACTTGAAATCATGCATAAATTCATGAAATTAACTTGCTTTTGGCTGTAATTTAATGTTACAAAAGTTGCCAAGTCATTACCCTACTTGTATGGAGTCAAACCGTGTATAACTATGTGAATTTGAGAACATTTTTCTGCATAATTATGCAGTGCAGACCAGCAGCGTTTTAGGACTGTAAAATCATGTTTTTATTGAGTCAAAAGTTGTTTAATTGATGCATTATGGTTTGTATATGATTCCTACAAAATTTGGTAAGCTTTGGACACCATTTGAGTGAGTTATGCCACTTGAACTTACCATATGAATAGTAATTTCGGGTTGCAGTACAGCCCCTCTGTTCTTGCATAATTAACACTGTTTTTATGCTTAAATCATGTTCAATAAGTTAACAATGGATGCCCAAACATTAAAGATAATATAGGAAAAAGTTCGGAAGGATTTAGATGTAAATAGTCACAAAAGAGCATGATTAGTATCATTATAAGCTTGTTGCCTTGTTTCTTTTTCTATGACAGCAGAATCACTTTCAAAGTATTATTTTTGTGCAATTGAGTGTTAAACTTATTGGTTACTTTTTGCCTTGCAATGTAGGAATATGTAGCAATAGTTGGATGGCATCATTTTTTTGTCTTGCATTGCACGAGTACGTGTGCAGCAAATAGCTCTAAAGTAGTTAATTAAACTTATTAGTTATGATAATTGTAAATAGTTCAAGTAGCCAATGTCATGTTTAGATTATATGCTATGTTTAGATTGTAAATAGTTTAACTTGGTAGCCTTTTGTAGAGTAGCTAAACTTAGTAGTTAATTTAACGGTAAATATTTCAAGTAGCTAGTGTTATATTTAGATTGTAAATATAGTTCAAGTATATATATTTTGTATTTGTTTTATAATAGAATCACATTTGACAAGATCATTTAATGCATTTTGGTAGATTCATGTATAGTTCTTGGACTGTTTCTGTTTGTACAGGTTTTGGAAAAAATGAGAATGAATGAAACAGGTTAAAAAAAAGGGGACATAGATGGCGCTTTTTCAAAAAAGCGCCATTTATTTACAGCTGAATATACGGCGCTTTCCTGAATAAGCACCGTCTATTTACAAGCACATATACTGTGATTTTTGAAAAGCTCCATCTATAAATATACAGTGTCTAAATAGATGACGCTTAAAAAGTGCCATCTATACGCAAAAAAAGCGCCGTATATTAACATTTTTGGCATAGTGATTTGACATATATTACTCCTATATAGCAAATAAGAAAGCTTATATCAATAGGTCTTTCACACAATGATAATGACTTTTTTGGTATGGATGATATTGCCAGTACTCAAATGCAATCCAAATTAAAACATTAGTCATTTTAATTTAAAATATTCTAATCTTTATCGATTGAAGGATACACCCTAACATATAGAAAACTAAATCCATAGGATTCTTCACACTGTGTTACCATACTGTTGACACATTAAATCTCTCTATAATTCTATGTTCATATTGTGATTTGTCATATTTATTATAGGAAGAATCTAGATAAATTGACAACACTCAAGTAGGCTTTGCAGCATACCATTATAAAGGTTTGTGTTTGACCTAGATCATTATATTGTGGATGCAAACATAAGTTGAGGTTTAAAGACCATTTTTAATGATATTGGAATGCAGAGTTTTCTCCTTTTCATGAACAATATCCTATGTGGGTTTTCCACTAAACTTTATCATTAAGCAATCCTTCAACCTCTCTCAAGCAAATTGTTACTTGATTAGGACTTGGTAAACTAGTCAAGAGATAAAATAATAAGCACAAATCTTTAGATTCAACTAAAGATATTACACTTTTTCGCATCTATTATTTTTTTTTTTTTACAAAATTGCATTTCTTTATTAAGCCAAGGTATGCATCTCTTAGAATAAAATTTCTTCAAATTTTAAAACCTGCAAAACTCAATAAACATATACCTTCTATTTCTTTCTTTAATGAAAGAACTATTTGGATTGACACTTTAGGCAAGTTAGCATAAATGGCTTGAGTGAATATAGGAGTAATCATTGGTATCTTTTCCATTGTGGAATTCTTTCCAAATAAATACCCATTTTGGAGGTTCTTTCTCTAATGGAATAACTATTTGGATTGACATTTTAGACAGGTTAGTATATGAGTTCAAGAAGTGTAGAAGTATGACAGCTGTATTTGACATAACATGGCACACATCTTAGCTGTTCTATTTCTAACAACTAGTTTTCCTTACTAAATATATAAAGAAGACATTCTTCCTTTCTAATTTTTTTCAAGGAAGCCAATCTTGTAAAAAAAGAGAAAATTCAAAGAGAACATTTAAGCCTTTTGTGTGAGGCATTCTCAGCAAAAAAGGAAAGCTTCCATATTTGAGTTTTTCTCTATGTGAGAAAAGTGTCCACTCCTATATCTTGTACTCTAGTGCTGTATAGTTATATTTGAGTGTGAAAAAGTGACCCAATTGTAAAAAATCTCTCTATTGGGAGTTAGTTTAGGACTGTGTTTTGTGCATTAAAATCACAGAAAAAGATTGCTATATTTGTAAAGTGTGTACCTTTAGACTAGCTTGTGGTGCTAAAGAAGAGCAGTGCAATGTGCTACTACTACTGTTGGCTATATTTGTAAAAGGTGAAGAGAAGCTATTCCTCCTAAGAACTAGAGTGGGTTTGTGGTGGAGAAAACATGTGGAAGGTTGACTGTAATTTGATTGTAAGTTTGTTGGTTGTTGGTTAATGAAAATCTCACAGGGTTGTGAGGACTAGATGCAGCCCATTGGTAAGGGTAAATCAGGATAAACTCATGTGCGCTCCTTCTCTCCTTCTCTCTTTTTCTATTGACTCTTGCATTATTTTTATTTTGTTATTAAACTCAAAAAATGATTTCTTCAGAAAGGTACTACAACTAATAATTTCATTAATTAAGGTATAAAGAGTTTTTCATTTTAGTCAAGAATATTTCCCAACTAGTAAAACTATTTATCAAAAATCATTTTCAAAAAGTGTAACATAAAACAAGTTTTATTTGAAAAAGCTTCATATATAATTAATTAGAAGGGACCTAAAGTTTGTTTTAAATAAACATTTTTTTTTGGAACTACAATTCAACCCCCTTCTTGTGATACTACTAGTCATTTCAATTGATATCAAAGCTCAACTCTCGGGTTGAGAGCTCCTAACAGTGTTGTAAAAAGATCCAGGAAGAAGTGATGGCCATTCAAAATCCAAGTGCCTTCAAATCAAAAGGATCCTCAACAAACAAACCTCCTAGCTTTGATGGAAGAGATTGTTATTACTAGAGAGATAAAATGAAGCTCTTCCTAGAATCTCAAGATGTAGATCTATGGGATATTATCGAGTTTGGACCATACAAACCAACTAAGAGGAATGAAGTTGGTGAAGAAGTAGAAAAACCAAAAGGAGAATGGACTTCAGAAGAAAAGGCAAATTTTCTTCTTAATTCAAAGGCAAAATTCTTTCTCACTTGTGCACTTAGTAGAGTAGAGTATGACAAAGTTGTAGAATGTTAGACTGCACAAGAAATATGAAACACTTTACAAACATCACATGAAAGAATAGATCAGGTAAAAGAGTCAAAAATTAATATTTTAACTCACCAATATGAAATGTTCAAAATGCAGGAACATGAATCTATTGAAGAAATGTTCAATAGATTCAACATAGTTATAAATGAGCTAAATGCTCTAGAAAATAGATACACCACTCATGAAAAGATCACAAAAGATTTTGAGAAGTCTACATAAAATCTAGAGGCTCAAAGTAACTACCATAGAAGAAGCAAAGAGTCTGAAAGTGTAACACTCCAAATTTTAAGTACTAGAAATAAACCACGAGGTAGCTCTTAGTAGAACCCTTCCCATATGTTATTAGACAAAAGATGTCTTAAGAGTTATTGTTATTATTATTATTATTATTATTATTGCGTTGTGTTGTTGTTATTATATTTATTGTTATTCTTATTGTTGTTGTTGTTGTTGTTGTTATTATTCTTATTCTTATTATTCTTATTATTATTGTTATTAATACCTTAGTGTTATAAATTAGTAGGAATATTATCATACAACCCAAAAGAGCAGCTAAGGCCCATTAAGGGACTAAAGCCCACTAAGCCACATACTCACCCATATGTTATAAGAAGGGAATAGAGAAGGAGGGTTAGGTTTAGTCGTCACAAAATAGAAGAAGAAAGAAGTTGGAGAGAATGAGGAGAAAAGGGAAGAAGAAAAGGAAGAGAAGGAGGAATAGAAACTAGCGAACCAAAACCCTAGAACTCAATTTTGCGTACTCCTAAAGGTGAGTGCTCTCCCCCGTGTCCTTCCTTGTTCTTGTTCATCTATTTATCTTTTCCTTCCTTATACCTAAATTTAAAGATTTGATGGGTTTTGAGGGGATTGTGAGAGAGTAAGGAATTTATAGATTAGATTAAACAATTATCAATGTAGAAGAGTGATTAAGAATCTAGTTATTTATTTGGGAGCATTTAGAAACCAAAGACAATAGGAAAAATAAATTGAAATTAGTACCTTGGATCTGCCTGGCGGGATTAGATAGCCACTGGGCGACTTTTCTTCAAAAACTGGATTCTGCATTTACACTAGGCGCGCAGACCTGCTGGGCGAGATGAAACATTAGCTGGGCGGGTTGGTTCCTAACACGGACCCGCTGGGCGGGTTGGGTTTCGACGGGTTCGCTGGACCGCCAGGCAGGACTTTCGTCCTGCTGGGCGGATACGACTCTTACTATTCTGTTCTTTGTGTTTATGAGCTCCTCTTTGCAGTTTTTAACTCATTGTTGTTTGTTTTCTTATGCCTTGTTGAGTTTATATTGTATGATTATTATTTAGCTTAAAAAAACCTGAGTGTGATATGAAATAAAGTCTATAAAAAGTTGTAAGCATTATTTGTGACCATGCATTATGACATTTGAGTTATGTGATGAGGAAAGTATATAGGAATCTAGCTGGTGGAGGCCGTGATGGGTTGTCTAACCTTAGCCTTGGGGGTTATCCAGTTGGGAAAACTCCAATGGTCCATGCTGATCCCATGGAGCCGGGGCGTACTTGGCAAAACTGGGTAACCCTGACTAGTCACTGGGAGATATCATGCTAGTTGAGGGTACAAAAGCCGAAGGCATCGGTACCGATGATGCTTCTTATGGCCTGCATTTACTCCTAGTCTACTTTCTGAAAAGTTTAGGTTGGTATCACATGTGCATGAGTAGTGGTTTAGGAACATAGCACACATATGTATCTTGTTGTAGTGTGATATGTTGAAGTGTGCTACGTTGTAATTATGTGAATTCTATGTGACCTTGTTCATAAGCGAATGATGTAATGTGTACACGTGTGAAAATGTGATTGTGTATTGTGATAAATTGTCAAGATTATGTATATGTGCTCATGTTACAGATGTATGTCATGCTTGCTTGATGAAACAAAATGATGTGTATGTCTAGTTACTAGGCAAAAGATGTGAAATAAATGTATGCTTGTAATTAAAATTGTGTTTGCTACCTCAAGGATAAGTGAGAGGCTAGGCCCTAGGATAGTGTTGTGAGGGTCCTAGTTGGATAATAATAGTTGTGAATGAGGTAGAGAAAGAGTGAATCCCCACACAGCATAATAGAAAAGTATAAGACAAATAAGAGAGAACAAAATGACGGTATTAAGGTTAGTGTTAAGGGAGGGTCAAAAGTATTTTAGAATGTCTGTGACCTTAGACTTGACCCATAGAGAACAACCTTAAATATTAAAAGAAAGAAAAGTAAAATCTAAACATGAAGGGTTTAAATACTAGAGAGCATTTTGGGTAAGAAAGAGTTCTTAGGTTGAGAATGAGATAGCAAACTAATTAACAGTCAGGAGAATGAGAGAGTAGTTAACACAAAGTATTGAAGATTAAAAAGTGTAGATTAGACCGTAGGTATAACGAATTATGAGAGACCTAGTGAGTTTAAAGCCATAAAAGATAAATGATGAGGGTTGTCTGAATAGAAGAGTCTAACCAACCGTAGAGTCCTTAGAGCACTCACTGAGACATTATGTCTCATTCCTTTAAGTTTTTCCTTTTTCAGGATACAGGTGAAGACATGCGTAGATGGAGCTTGGAGTCACATGCAAGAAAACATAGTCTAGTTTATATTATGTTTATGTATTCTTCTTTATATTTTGTACAATACCTTCGGGTGATAGATAAGTTATATTTGGCATGTATATTTTTTTATTATATTGTTCGTATATAATATTTAATTATATTTATAAGTAGCATTTGTATGTTGTTTCTACCTTTTTAAGTTTGTTTTTTTAAATCTAGATCAAGTTACGGTAATGCCCCTTAGGGTGTTATGAAAGCACTAGGAATGGATGAGCTTATAGGATCTCTCAAAGTCCATGAACAAGAATTAATGGAATAGATATTACCAAAAAAAGGTCTTCATCACTGTGGTACGCATAATTGTTTCTACGAGGCATTAAAATACGTGCATGTATAATGTAATAATCTATCTTCAACAGTCAATCAATGTATATTCACCTTCTTACATACTTGAACCCCTTCTCTGACCATGGTAGCCACAACCACATCATAATCATAGCTCTCCATTTCATTTATGTTGGAAGGGTCAAACTTCAAACCTTGATACTTTAAGCTAACTATACTGAACCAGTCACAAGGCTTGATTCAAATCTTAAAATTTTTCACCTCAGTGCATAAGTCACCATCATTTTGTATTTTGAGGTTTGCAAAGAATACCTTCACCAAGTCCACAAAGTACCCAAGTCGGATTGAAACAAAGTTTCTAAGTCCTTGATATTCTAGTAAATTTTGAAACTCAAAACCATTCTGCTCAAAGTATTCAAATATCATTACTTTTGGCTCAACAAGTCTCCTAGGTGCAAAATGATCGACATATGTGTCCATTTGTGTTCTGTTGCTGAAAAATCCATTGTGATCCAATAATTTGGCAGGGGCAAAAGTTTGTTTTGCTGTAGGGTCCTCAATTGTTTTCTTGTGTTTGCCATCGCTTGTTTTTTTGTCTTTAGATGTTCCAACCATTATAACAAGACCTATAAATTGATAACTTTATAAACAAATTCAATGTATAAGTACAATATAAATTTGAGTACAACATGTTGGGCACACATAGTAAAAAATTTCAACACAAGTTAATGAATCTAATACATTAACCACTCTAATGACTTAACACAATGTGCATAGGGAAGCTCAACATAGACATAATTAACAACATTCATTCATTCAAGATGTTGATCATAATTAGAATGTGCATAACTTACATATAAGTAGTCATACTTCAACATAAGTTATTGTCCTTCACAAAGGACTTTAAAATTACAATTTCACAAAAGTTATTGCCCTTCAAGAAGGACTTCTAAATACATATCAGTTTTATCTATCCGAATACAACAAAATAAATCCAAAAAAATGGCCCCAATATTGTCCACATCATGTACTTAATACAGCACATCAACATACAACATGTTTTGAATTCATATCACTATATGCCAGTAGTGATCATCATTTTCACAAGTTCCTGAAGTCGCATTTCAAGGGGTATCCCAAACAACAACTGCTTCTTTGACTCGTTGTTGCACAAGTGCTCATAACATTGCAGACGATGTGACTCCAAGATATTCATTTCAGTTAGCAACTTCCAAACATCTTATTCGGAATACACACGATTGTGCTTTGCTTCATCACATTTACTTGATCATTGATGATTTCATTGTGTCTCTCAATTGCCATAACTTGACCCTCTGCAATTGTTGACTAAGAATGGATCTAGCAACGCGATCAAGACTTGTAGTTAATTTGTCCATCTATGCCTCAATGATGTTGTTGGAATCAAAGACGTTGAAGCGTTTAGACCCTCAAATTTTGAAGATAACAAACTTATTAAAGTTTAAATCTTTGTTTTTAAACTAACGAATTTACAGCGTCCAACCTCAAACGAGCGTCTAATAGACTCATATATGATGACCGTCCAAGTGTAAGTCTCATTTAAGAACTCAATGTTTTAAACTTTAGACAACCACACTAAACGCGTCCAAACGCAAGCTCTTAAACGGCTAAGTTTTTTTTGTTACAATCTATATGTCCTTCTTTTATATATCGAGACTAATGCCTTACCATTTTAAGATCTAACGTTCAAATATTTCAAGCATTAAAAAGTAAACAGAAACATTCTAATGTAAAAGCGCAGCAAGGCAGAAAAAGCAAATCAACTCTTCAAGCTGTCAAACCAAATGAAGAATGTTCAGAAAAGCAGACCTCCAACATAGAGCTGCTCTTTTTGATTTAGTGCAAGTTTAAAAGCTATCCTTTCTGATCTGTCTGAAAGCTTGATACACGCACCTATTTCTTGAAGATTGAAGCCAAGTCTTCTTCAACGACTCTTCTCCGCTGAAGACTATATATACCGAGAAAGAAGAAGATGTGAAATAGAATAACGACGAATCAAGCACGAACATAAAAACGTTGATTATTCTCTTACGCGTCCACTGGACGACAGTTTATAAATCTCTAATACATTACTATATTGTGCTTAATCTTCTATATCCTCACTGTATGAGTTGAATTTATTTGTAAACAACTGCTTTTGTTGTGAAAGCCTAGAGAGGCTTAGTGAAAAAAGAATACTTGGGTTGGTAAAGCAATATGGGGTGATTGCATTGTAAAGCTTGAAGAGGCCGTGAAGAATACTTGTAACCAAGGTTGGTTAGTGGATACCTTCTGGGTGAAGGAACTGGATGTAGCTCAAGGTTAAGTGAACTAGTATAAATTCTTTGTGTGCTTGTCTTTTCTATCCCTCAACTTAAAAACATTTTCGAACTTGTTTTTATATTGAAATTTTTTTTAAACACACAATCCAACCCCCCTTTCTTGTGCGTCTCTTGCTATTTCAATTGGTATCAGAGCTTGACCTCTTGGGGTTGAGCATCTAACACTGCAGGGGTAAAAGATCTTGAGGATAGATGGAAAACGAAGGACAAGTTGTAGACAGACCTCCTCTCTTCAAAGGTCAAAACTACAACTACTAGAAACAAAGGATGATAGCATTCTTTGATGCATGTCACATCGACATATGGTAGTAGTAGAAACTGGTGACTATCTGCCCCTAGACCATGCTAGAACTAAACCTAGAGGTCAGTGGACAGAAGCTCAAAAACAAAGGTACCTTCTTAACTCAAAAGCTAGAAATGCTATAATGTGTACTTTATCTGAAACTGAATATGAAAAAGTGCATAGTTTAAGAAGTGCTAAAAAATGTGGGATACTCTCGCACTGGCTTATGAGGGTACCTCACAGGTAAAGAGATCTAAATTGAGCTTACTTGTAAGACAATATGAATTGTTTACTATGGAAGAAAATGAAACTATCGAACCTATGTTTGGTAGATTTCAAACTATAATTAATAACCTGAGATCCTTAGGCAAAACTTATGATAATTATGATCATATTGACAAAATCTTAAAAAGTTTGCCTAAACAATGGAGACTACAGGTTACGGGTTTGAGAGCATTCAAGGACCTAACAACGCTCTCTATGGAAGAGTTACTTGGAACTCTCAAAGTTCATAAACTAAAGCTAAAGCATAACAAAGGACGGAAGAGAAAGTCCATCACCTTAAGCGTCCAACGTCCTACAAAAAGGTCATCGTCCAAAGCCCTTAACATGGAAGAGTCTTCTGATGAAGCATCCGAAGAAGACGACTCTGAGTACGAGATATCTTTCATATCAAGAAAGATACAAGCCATGTGGCAGAAGAAAAGAGGGTCTAGAGCTAAAAAATTCACGAAAAAGTTTAACAAAGAACCCAAGGAGAAGAGTCCTTCAGTCTGCTTTGAATGTAAAAAGCCTGGACACTTCAAAACTGAATGTCCAAGCCTGCAAAAGGACAAAAAGAAAACCTTCTTCAAAAAGAAGAAGAAAGGACTCATGGCCACTTGGGAGGACATGGACCTATCCTCATTCGAAGAAGAAGGAGAGGAAGAAGCAAACTTGTGTCTCATGGTGGAGACCAGTTCTAAAAGCTCAGTAGATGAGCAAGATGAAGAGGTAAACATTAATGATTTAATGTCTCTTCAAGAAGCTTATAATGAATTGCTTGCTAACTCTTCAACTCTTTCAGTAGGATATAAAGAACTGAAAAGAAATTTTCCAAAATGACAAAATAATTCAAATCACTTAAAGAAAATTATGAAAATGTTTTAAAAGAAAATGAGTCTTTAAAAACAAAGGTTACTTCAAAAGAGACATCTCCTCATGAAGTGTTAGAACTTCAAAAGGAAGTTACTCATCTAAAGGAAAGCCTATCCAAGTTCGTTAATGGGACTGAAAATCTAAATAAAATTTTGTCTTATAGACAGAGTCCTCATGACAAATCTGGGCTTAGCTTTACTAAGGAAGAAGCCTATAAAACAAACAAAAATCTTACTTTTTGTAAAATATATGGAAAAAGCAGGCATGAACCATCTTGATGCTTTCATCGCCCAGTCAAGAAGGCGTCCAATGCCTTCAAAACTAACAAGAAGGGACCCAAGTCTATTTGAGTACCTAAGTCCATGATAATTCCTATTGCAGATTTGCTTGACAACAGGAAGGAAACACCAATTATGGTACCTAGACAATGGTTGCTCATGACACATGACAAGCAAAAGGTGTATGTTCTAAAGCCTCCAACCAAAGAATGGTAGATAGGTAACCTTTGGAGGAAATTAGAAGGGTAAGTGTAACGACCCAACTGTCGCTACTAAACAACCATACTAAACATACACCTTATTCACATATCAGGTGAATAAAATCAAAACATAACATATCTGTATATAAGACATACACATCAACTGAGAGATTCATCTATCTCTCCTATCACCATACATGCATATCTATATATCTGTCACCATCGTGTCATACACAACAATGGGATAACACCAGCCCATATCAAAGATATCAATTATATACATCATCAGGGAATTGGGATACAAAACTCACTCCCTATAGCTGGTCAATCTATACAATCCCATCAAAAGAATATAATACAATACAACACATCCCAAAAAGAAACAAAAAGAGCTTATAGAAAGCTCCACCCAAAAAGGGCCTCCAAAAGTCTCCATCTAAGACCTCTTCCATCAGCTTTGAGACGCTGGATCTGTAGACGTCTCTCCCTCTGCTCTTACGCCAAAATGACGTGATCATCACAGTCACAGCAACACAACAACAACAACAAAACAACCAACAACAACAAAACACGACAAGGGTAAGCTTACTACAACAATGGCATAGCATATGATTATGGAAATCATTAACAATTCACAACATTCAATCACAAGTATATGGCATACCATCATCTATCCAGAGATCTCAATGTCTACATACAGATGTACATGTATATAGCATTCATTTACGTGACAAAGAGTTCTCAATCCAGAACTCCATATCACCACCAATCCATCACAACTATGTCAATGCATGATGACACGACTCTCGAGAGATTTTTTACATTTTGGGCGATCAGCCAGGTCTTATCCCTTATCATGGCCATCTAGCACCATTCAGGATTGCCAAAACTCTAATCTATTGGATAAGCTTATGTTGTCAGGATAAGTGTATGTAGGTAGTAGTATTATTGCGACACAAGACCTGCATTGCCTTGGCCCCTTGCGGGATTACTCATCCACTAATCCCCAAAGTCCAGCTTTAAAACCACATTTCTCATCCAGGCACTAGGTTGGAGGCCTATTTGAGTACCAATTCTAGTCACCATCCACCTTACATGCCTGCCTGCACACGGCTTGAGGCCCATAAACCTCAGCCCACAACATATGGATGCCAATGCATGTATCACCATAACAATCAATTCAACCAAAATCATTCATTAATATCCATACATATATATAGCAACATATCAACACAACCATAACAGTCATCATATCCTATATATATGTATCAACATATTACCACATGGCCTACTCAGCACCATCTGTGGTCCAACATTCACCATCAACCACAAATCAACCCCATGTATGCCTAAACCGGCCTCTTGCATGGTCAATAGGTAAGGCCCTATCTAAGCAGCCCACCTCATGAGAAACCTCATACAATAATATCATACACCACAAGTGAAGGTCTATCTAAGCAACCTTCCACTTTATAATCAAATCCAAAAATCAATTAAAGTTTGAAAACCAAACCTTCTTTGAAAACCATTTGGAAGATTAGCAAATCTTGAAATTCGTAAAATTTCACATTTTGAGATGAAAACTTTAAAATCTTTTTTTTTTATGAACAGTAGATAATTGATTGTCCTACTGGATAATCGATTATTTCCGAAACCAAGTCACGAAAATAGTTTTTGGAACAGTGCATAATCGATTGTTGGAGGCTGATAATTGATTATTTCTGAAACCATTTACAAGACAGCTTTCTGAAATTCCAGATAATCGATTATCAAATGCTATAATTGATTATCTGTGAAGATTTTCGACAAAAACCGTAATTTTCCAAAGAAAAACTAAAAATTTTCAATCCAATACCACAAATTTTTGAATTAATAGTGTTCCAACAACCTTAATTCACCTCAACCAAGTTCATACGCATCAAATCATACCATCAGTCCAACATTTCAACATATATTCATCAATTTCTCATTCAATCTCAACATTTTCTCCCCTAAAACCCAATTTCATCCAAAACCAACAAAATAGCAACATCCACAAATATTCAACCGATCATAAGGTAAGAAATAAGCATATCAACAGTTATTAACACAAAACAATCAATTTGTAAGCTTCCCTAACCTCTAAAAGTTCCTAAATTTGAATTTAGGTTTTTTGAGAATCCGATGTTCTTGAGCCAAAATCTTCCACAAATTAATTCTTCCTTTTACCACAATCACTAAGCCGAGCCCAAAATCTTCTAATACCCTTGCTAACTTGAAAGATTCTAGAGAGAGATTGAGAGAGAATTGAAGATAGGGAAAGTATAGAGAGAGAAAGGAATTGAGAGAATGAGGGATTCCTCCCTCCTCTTCCTTTATATACTCGATCTCCTCAAAGCTCTCACATGGACTTTTGGCCAACTAAGACCCAAACCTCACCAAGCCACTTTCCTTATCACAAAACTAGTTTAACTTAACTGTTTTCTCTCAAAACCCAACATCACACTCATAGCATGCCCACATTGGCTCAAGCACATATCTTAAGTTTCCTAAATTCAAACCATAATTTCAAACTAACAACTCACAACCATCATCACATACAACATACTGTACTATAGCAACAATTCATTTATTTCTTTTAAACACCATAATCACATATTAATTTTCACTTTTTAGTTATTAAACCACTTAATCATGCATTAAGAAAATCACAACGTTATAGTAAGATTACAGGTATAGGTAAGATAGGTAAGCATCCCTTTCCTTCTATTGAAAATGTTTTATATGTTGAAGGACTTAAACACAATTTACTGAGCATAAGTCAATTATGTGACAATGGACATAGTGTCTCCTTTGACAAAGATGCATGTACAATCAGAAATCTAGACGGATTTATATTATTTTTTACTAAGAGACAAAGCAATCTTTATAAGATTGGCTTAAATGATCTCACAAACCAAAATGTGTCTTGTCTGGTATCCATCAATGAGAATCAATGGAATTGGCAGAAGAAACTTGGACATGCAAGCTTGAGATTAATCTTAAAGCTAAACAAGCATAACCTTGTAAGAAGACTTCCAAATCTTGTATACAAATCTGATGTTCTCTGTGATGCATGCCAAAAAGGGAAACAAGTAAAAAGCTCTTTTGATTCAAAAAATATTGTTTCCACTACTAGACCATTTGAGCTATTACATATTGATCTGTTTGGTCCTACTAGAACAGCATCTCTTAGCGAAAAATGATATGGGTTAGTTGTAGTAGACGACTATACTAGATGGACATGGGTCATGTTCCTAAAACACAATGATGAGTCTTACAAAGTATTTTCTATATTTTGCAAAAGAGTTCAAAATGAAAAAGGTGTGTGTTTAGCCTCAATCAAAAGTGATTATGAAGGAGAGTTCGAAAACGAAAGTTTTTAAGGGTTCTATGAAGAGAACAGAATTCTCCACAACTTCTCTGTACCACGAACACCTCAACAAAATGGTGTGGTAGAGAGAAAGAATAGGTCATTGCAAGAAATGGCTAGAACTATGTTTAATGATAACTCCACTCCTAAGCAATTCTGGGCTGAAGCTGTAAACACAGCATATTATTTATAAAATAAAATATATATTAGACCTATTTTGAAAAGACTCACTATAAATTGTGGAAAGGAAAAAGACCTAACATATCATATCTTCATCCTTTTGGATGTCAATGTTTCATTTTAAACACTAAGGACAATATTGGAAAGTCTGATTCTAAGCGTGATGATGGATTATTATTAGGCTACTCTGAAACGTCCAAGGCCTATAAAGTTTACAACTCTCGAACCTTAACGGTTGAAGAAGCCATTCATGTAAAATTCAATGACAATAAGCCTGATAGAGAACTATCAGAGCTAGACGATTCATTTACAGATATGAAGTTGGACGATACAAACCAATCAGTGTCCAGAAAACAATTGGACGATCCAAAGACGAAAGAAAAGGAACCAACTGGACGACAGTGGCAAATGAAGACATATCATCCAAATAACCAAATTCTTGGAAATGTACGCGATCATGTAAGGACAAGATCAACCTTCAAGGTGCAAGCTCAAACTGCCCTAATTTCCCAGACGGAACCAAAGACAATGGACGAAGCTTTCCTGAATGAAGGCTGGATCAATGCCATGAAGGAAGAACTGAGTTAATTTAAACGAAACGACATGTGGTAGCTAGTTCTTGCACCTAAAGATAAATCTGTCATAGGAACAAAATGGGTGTTTCATAACAAGCTAGACGAAGCAGGCAAAATGGTAAGAAACAAAGCCAGACTTGTGGCTTAAGGCTACTCTCAACAGGAAGGTATAGACTTTACTAAAACTTTTGCACTAGTAGTTAGACTAAAAGCCATTCACATTTTACTTTCATTTGTTGCTCATAGTAATATGAAGCTTTATCAAATGGATGTGAAAAGTGCATTTCTAAATTGTATAATAAATGAGGAAGTTTATGTGAAATAACCTCCTAGTTTTGAGTGTGATACTTATCCTAAACATGTCTTCAAACTCAAAAAGGCCCTATATGGACGTAAGCAAGCTCCATGAGCTTGGTATGAAAAATTAAGTTCTTTTCATTTAGAAAATGGTTTTGCAAGGGGAAAAGTAGACACTACTCTATTTCGCAAAGACGTCCAATCACATTTTATTATTGTACAAATTTATATGGACAATATAATATTTAGTGCTACTAATGACAATCTGTGCAAGGATTTTTCTAAGCTCATGACAGCTGAGTTTGAGATGAGTATGATGGGAGAACTTAAATTCTTCCTGGGATTACAAGTAAAACAGACCAACAACGACATATTTATACATCAAATGAATTACGCAAAAGAACTTCTCAAAAAATACAAGATGGACGATGCCAAAGAAATGAGCACACTTATGCATCCATCTTTAGTACTTGGGCTGGACGACACATCCAAAAAGGTAGAGCAAACTACATACCGAGGTATGATTGGATCACTACTTTATCTTACAGCGTCCAGACCTGATATTATATTTAGTGTATGTTTATGAGCACGTTTTCAGTCTGATCCTAGAGAAACACAACTAACGGTAGTAAAATGAATTTTTAGATACTGAAAAAGAACCACTAACCTTGGTCTATGCTTTAAGTCAAATAAGGAATACAGGTTAGTTGGATTCTATGATGCTGATTATGCTGGAGACAGAATAAACCGAAAAAGCACTAGTGGAGGATGTCACCTCATTGGTGGAAATCTGGTTTCCTGGACGAGCAAAAGACAAAGGACGATTGCTTTGTTTACAGCAGAAGCATAATACATTTCAGCAGCATCCTGTTGCTCACAAATCCTATGGATCAAGCATCAACTAAAGGACTACAGTATTTATGAAAGTAACATTCCTATCCTTTGTGATAATACTGCGGCCATAAACTTGTCTAAAAAACCTATAATGCATTCAAGAGCAAAGCACATTGAAATAAAACATCACTTTATAAGAGATCATGTTCAAAAAGAGGTTGTTGATATTTAGTTCATTAACATTGAAAATCAATTAGCAAATATATTTACAAAACCACTTCCTGAACATAAACTCATCCATATCCGAGATCGTCTTGGGATGGAATTTATAAAGGAATAGTTTTCTTTCTATGTGCCTTGACCGTCCAATGCTTAGTAGCATCCAAAGTCATATAGCGTCCATTATCATTATATCATCCATCACATATGCGTCCATGACTATTTTCATTTCATAATGGTTCATATTTATGTGCATAAAAATATTTATCCATACTTAATCATGTTTTCACTGATAATGATTTGAAATAAATGCTTTATTCTTGTCTAAGTCATGTATACGTCGTATAACCACCTTCGTAAAACGTGAGTGCCTAACCAGCATTAAATGAACATTATCTTTCTTCAAAATTCAAAGAACCACCAAAAGAGAAGCACATCAGTTCCTTCCTATACACTTAAGCACCTACAACCAAAAACACTCACCTGACTCTTACTTTCTCAAAAACTCTCTCTCTCTCTCTTTCTCTCCTGAACCTTCTCAAACCCTAAACCCTCAGTCTTTCAACAATGGTGATGGAGAAAACCAATGCCGCCAGTAAAGGCTGTGGCTCGTGTGGAAAGCCTAGCCAAGGCTACCGTCTTGATTGAAAGCTGCTTTGATATACAAGCTCTTGATGACATGGGTGTGAAGGTTAAAGACAACCTAACGAGATGTGGAATCCTCAACTATTTCCACTTGAATGAGATCGTATATCCAGAAGTCATTAGACAATTCTAGAATTCTGCAGAGTTCTCTAAGACTGGCATAGTTGGCATTGTTTTGGGTGTGAAGGTCATACTCGATCTTGGTACAGTTACATAAGCCTATTGGCTGTGAATGGGCTGGCTCCTCAATCAAAAACGGTTGGGAGAAAAACTTTGGTGGCCATGACACCGTCGACACTGCCTTGATGGGACCAGAAGGCAAAGGCCCTGTTGAGCACAGCAAGCTGACAAAAGAAGGAAAAGTATACCAACAGTTTCTGAATAAGGGTATACTGCACAAGGTTAGGTCGAAGGACAACGTCACCTTCTTGCACAGGTTTGCACTGTTCCACATGATAACTAGGTCAACAGTTCAACTTGCCTCACCTCATCCTAAGCAACATTTTTTGCACCATGAGAGGTCAAGGTGCGCTTGATCAGATAACCTGTGCCACTCTGTTGAATAAGATTTTCTGGCAACAGAAGGTATACCATGCCTTCTTTGCTCTGTCTGTTGGTGAGCAAGCTTAGATCAAAACACAAGGTGGTGGCCATAGGTTCACCCAGTTGCCATTTGGATGCAATAACATTGCCTAGATGAAGGTTGGTTTTGTGTTGAAGCCTCTAAAGACAACGTCCAAACAGGTGAATGTTAAGGAAGAACTTGTTGAGATGATACCTCAGCCAATAGAAAAACAAATCATCGAACATGCTGAGCCAATGGACGATGAAGTTCTATTTGTTAATCCTATAGCTGCTAGATAGAGAAAGTCGTCCAAGGCTAGGACATCCAAAGTAACGAGGTCTAAGTCTCAACAGCCTCAAGCTTTGCCTACTGCTGCTGCACCTACCAAAAGAAGACTCCAGATGATAGTGGAATCAGACAATGAGCCCATCAGAATTCTTCTTAAGAAACAGAAGACTGTTGTAGTCGTTGTTCAACCACAACCACTAGCTGTCCAACCATCCAAACGACCAACAAAATCAAAACTAACAACAGTACAACAAAAGAAAATTAAGTTATCTGCTCCTACTATTACTGAATCAGATGATGTGTTTGTTGAATCTCTAATTGTTGAACCCTCTGAACAACCTCCATCCAAACATAAGCCCAAACACAAACCGAAACAGAAGCTGTACCTGAACCAGACTATGCTACTGCCTGGTGATGAAAGTTATACCTGCACCATACCCACACCTAGACTCCCTAAATTGCACCTTTCCATCAAGCCTCCACAACAACCTTTTTCATCTTCCACCATAGCCACAACATCCACCCAACAAGAAACCTAGACAAAAACCAAACAATAGTGGCCTTTATTGTTTATGGATGGCAACCAAAAAAATCAAGTGGACGACAACACCACTATACTGCGTCCAGAACCTATTCTTGAGTCGGACTTTGGTTTTGACTACTTGCCTCTCTCTCTCGACAAGTATATGGATGACTACGTCCATCAACCATTTGCAGAATACTTAGCGCTACCTCCTGGAGCAATTGAACATCTACTGCTGAAGCGGTTTATCAGACGAAGGTATCCAAGACTAGTGCGAGCCTGGCGCTTAACTGCCTATCCTCCTAGAGTACTTCAACGTCGAGTACCTCTAGTGGAAGAAATACAACAGGCTTTGCAACAAAGGAGAGATCGAGCGTCTGAGCGGACAGTTCATTTGAGGCCAAGCAGACTTGAAGTTTAGGCCATTAGACCCGGAGGAAGCTGAATTCTTCCCTTCACCTTTCAAGCATATGTTTTGCAACTCTGTAAAGAGCTCTGCATTTTAAAGTATCAACTTTACATCCCTCCATCTCAGCACATTAAACCATCCACAACCGTTCACATCCAACCTGATCGCATATGCCCAAGGCTTCTAACCTTGGATGTTAACAGAAAGAAGGAGAAGATTCTGACCAAGACGTCTTCTTTATCGCTACCGTCCATAGCTAAACTTCAACATCATCCAACCATTACTCCGAAATGGTACATTGCTCACCGTCTTTCACAAGACATGGACGAGGATGACGCTGAACGTTTCTGGCATCAACATATGTTCACTTGTGAACAGAAGCATCCAGCAGCAGAGTCTCGCAGAACGACAAGGCCAAAACTCTAACAGCAAGGAACTATGAATACACAGCGTGCAGCTCGTGTCTTTCACTTTTCAGACACTTCTGCCGCTTTTGTTCATCCAGTGAATGTGCGTCCCATTCTTGGTATAGAAACTTCCATCCTTTACACCTTGATTGTTGCACTCACACATCCTAACTCCTTCAAACCTCTCTACCCATGGACATCTTCGCGTCCATACAAGCTCCAAATCCCAACCTTCTCTTCTTAGAAGCACCCCCCATCACCCATCGAAGTTCATCCACCAACCCCTTCCCAACCACCACCCCCAACACCTCCACCCTCGCCTATTCCCAATTCTCAAGCATCCGTGAGCCTTCCTATCTCCACTATTGCCCCTTCCACCTATCTCCACTGTTAACCCTGCCGTCCAACAATATGTCACCAACCAACTCCAACCCATCTTCACACTCCTATCACAAATCCTCTAGAACCAGTAAGAACTCCTCCACACACCACACCCTTCTCCACCACCTCCTCCACTAGCGCCTTAGTGACTATGATGACAATTTTTTTTCTTTTTTCTTTTTTTGATAATGACAAAGGGGGAGAAAATAATGCATAAGTTTTATAAGCTTTATGTATAGTCCTGAGATGTCTATAATAAAGTTTTTTTTTCTGTATGATTTGCTCTTAAGTCTTTTCTTTAGTTACTATGATTGATTGCTCTGATACGTTAATTTTTTGACTGCTTTAATTTGCTCTGATACTTGTTGCATGCATGTATAAACATTTTATACTCTGATACTTGGATATTTATTTGGACTAACATTTCATATGTGTCAAGTATGCAAATTATGATATTTCAGACTCAGGGGGAGCATAATAAGTCTATCAAAACCTTGTTATATATGCGTTTTCCTTGTCTTAAAATATTTACAAAACTTGAAAATTAATAAAGTTTGTCATCATAAAAAAGGGGGAGATTGTTGGAACCAAAGACGTTGAAGCGTTTAGACCCTCAAATTTTGAAGATAACAAACTTATTAAAGTTTAAGTCTCTGTTTTTAAACTAACGGATTTACAACGTCCAACCTTAAACGAGCGTCCAATAGACTCATATATGATGATCGTCTAAGTGTAAGTCTCATTTAAGAACTCAGTGTTTTAAACTTTAGACAACCACACTAGATGCGTCCAAACGCAAGCTCTTAAACGGCTAAGTTTTTTTTGTTTCAATCTATGCATCCTTCTTTTATATATCGAGACTAATGCCTTACCATTTTAAGATCTAACGTTCAAATATTTCAAGCATTAAAAAGTAGATAGAAACATTCTAGTGCAAAAGCGTAGCAAGGCAAAAAAAGCAAATCAACTCTTTAAGCTGTCAAACTAAATGAAGAATGTTCAGAAAAGCAGACCTCTAGCACAGAGGAGCTCTTTCTGTTTTAGTGCAAGTTTAAAAGTTGCCCTTTCTGATGTGTCTAAAAGCTCGATACGCGCACCTCTTTCTTGAAGATTGAAGCCAAGTCTTCTTCAACGACTCTTCTCCGCTGAAGACTATATATACCGAGAAAGAAGAAGAAGCAAAATAGAATAACGACGAATCAAGCACGAACATAAAAACATTGATTGTTCTCTTACGTGTCCATTGGATGATAGTTTATAAATCTCTGATACATTACTATATTGTGCTTAATCTTCTATATCCTCATTGTGTGAGTTGAATCTGTTTGTAAACAACTGTTTTTGTTGTGAAAGCCTGGAGAGGCTTAGTGAAAAAGAATACTTAGGTTGGTAAAGTAATCTGGGGTGATTGCATTGTAAAGCCTGAAGAGGCCATGAAGAATACTTGTAACCAAGGTTGGTTAGTGAATACCTTCTGGGTGAAGGAACTAGACGTAGCTTAAGATTAAGTGAACCAGTATAAATTCTTTGTGTGCTTGTCTTCTCCATTCCTTAGCTTAAAAACATTTTCAAACTTGTTTTTATATTGAAAAAGTTTTTAAACGCACAATTTAACCCCCCTTCTTATGAGTCTCTTGCTATTTTAGACGTCTACCATGGGGGCTTTACACTTTGTCCCCAAGAACTGGACATCCCAATGGACTGATTAGATTGTGCACATCCAGGGCTGAAGGATTCGACATTTTGTGGGGAAACTTGTGTGTCATCAAAGTTTTTAGTTTTTGGATCATTCATTGTGGCATCCTCAAAAACATCATTCAGGTTAATACCTTCATTTTCCTTATCCAATGCTTTATGTAATTGTCTTGGTGTTAAACCCTTCTATCTGGATGCACGATTAGATGTATATTGTAACGACCCACTGCCACTACATAACAACTTTTCTACTTCATGTCTTAGAAGGCTTTTTTTAATAATGATATTAGATTAAGTATTATAAAAATACGTCTTTGTTTTTCGCTTTCTTCATCTTTAGAGATAATAATAGAGAAAACTATTCATTCCAACCAAAATAGTTACATCAATGTATACATCAAGAAATCAAAAGAAAATACATACATCAACATTATTAAACATTTTTATATTAATAAATACAGGATACAAAACACTCTCTCTATACCTGGTCACACTTTACATTCTTTTAATAGAAATAAACAATAAAAGAATATCAATTCCTCTAAAGGAACAAAAGTAACCATCCATACTTGTTCCATCTCCCCATTGGCTGAGGCGAAGCTTCATCATCAATTAAAAGAAGCTAAACTTGCCAAAAACTCAACCATCTACTCCCACGCCGAAGACGTGATCATCACAGGCACAAACCACATGTGCAAACAATGCAAGGATAAGCTTACTTAAAATAATAAAATATATATTTTAAAAGTAAAGTAATAGAAAAATCCATTCATTCTATATCCATAATCAATTAGGAAATAGCAACAACATCAACAACAAGGCATTATCCATACCTTTACCATCACCTCCAACCATAATAGCCACCACGACAGTAAACAACCACAATTACCAAGTAATCATAATAACAACGACAACACTACCATTACCACCACCAACAAATTATAGACGAAAACTTCATTTATATATAAAATTTCATGATATATAGTCACATTCTTCCTTAGTGATATCAATCACCATACTAATGCATGAAGACACTACTCTCGAGAGATTTCTACATATCGGGCGATCAGCCAAGTCTTATCTCTTACCATGGCCTTCCAAGCACCATTCAGGGATTGCCAAAACTCTGATCTGTTGGATAAGCTTATGGTTGTCAGGATAAGTGTATGTGAGTGGTGGTATACTGCAACACAAGGCCTACACTGCCTTGGCCCCACTGCGGGATTACCCATCCACTTATCCCCTAGGCCCATCTTTCAGACCCCACTTCTCATTCAGGCACTAGGTTGGAGGCCCGTTTGAGCCACAACTCCGTTCACCCCCAACTTCTATGACTACCCGCATACGGCATGAGGCCCATACAACCTCAGCCAACAACATATGCATGTCAATGCATGTATCACCACAACAATCAACTCAACCACAACCATTCATAATATCCATAGGTACACACACGCACACACACACACATATATATATATATATCAATATATCATCATAACCATCCATTCAACAACAACAATCAACACATCATACATATGTGTATCAACATATCACCACGTGGCTTACTTAGCACCACCTGTGGTCCAACAATCACTACCAACTCCATGCAGGCCCAATCTAACCTCTAGCATGGTCAACAAGTAAGATATCTCATTATCACCTCATTCTACAACTAGTGGAGGTCCCTACTTAGGCAACCTTCCGCCCGACTACCTCTTTCCAACAATTTATCAAAATAACTCCACAGCAACAAAGAAGAAAACCAAGAACCACTTTAGAAAACCATGTGAACATTTTATTATCTTGAAATGTACATTCAACAATTTCATGTGTCAATGAAATCATCACACATAACCACAACATTATAACAACACAATAACACCGTCAACAACATCACAAGCCACCAATAACATTACTCACAATCATTAATTTATAACAACATAAATATCCTCAAAATCAAGCATACCATAAGAATTTAAATTTCTTTTAAATCTAAACATTTTTCCAATGCTTCAAAAGATGACATCTAAACATGTAATCCAAAGAAATCAATTACATTTCACATTCTTTCTTAGACCCAACTCTCTCACAACAAAATTTTCAAATAATTCACTCACAAACAGCATACCGCCCGGCAAGGACTTCTCCATAAACCCTATTTTAGGCTCGGGTTGAACCTTGCTCGGTGGGAGGGAATCGTCGCCTGGCGACGTTCTTCTAGAACCCATTTTCTGGGCTTGGGAAGAACCTTTCCTGGCGGGAAGGAGCTGTAGCCCGGCAGGTGCGATGCGAACAAGGTATATGGGATGTGATTCTTCAATTCCTTGAGTTTTAACTGCTATACAACCATTCCAAATCAATTCTAAACACTGTCAATACATTTCTAATCGATTATACAACAATTTTTAGCTATAAACAACCTCAAATCTCAAAATCCCTTTTTGAAACCCATTTTTCCCAAAACTTACATACATAAGATTTTCACCAAAATCAATCGATTCCAAAGCGTTAAATCTACATATCAACGACCACAAACATGAAATCAAACAATAATAAGCTTCCCTTACCTCTAAGACTTCCAAATCTGAAAGTTGGAAAGATGAGGATAAGAAAAGGAGACCTTTGAGCCAATCTTCCAAGAAATCCACCCTCCGTACTCAAGAACACAAAATCGGGGTTGAGAAACCTCTAACAGCCCTAACTAACTCAAGAAATCTCGAGAGAAATAGAGAGAGATGAAGAAAAGAGAGAGAAGGGATGAGAGAGAAAGTTTAGAGAGAGAGGAAGAATGGGAGAATGAAGGGGAAATCCCCCCTTCCTTCCTTATATATTCGACCTCCCTAGAGCTTTCGCACGAACTTTTGGCTAACTGAAGCCCTAAACCTCATCAAACCACTGCTCTTATCCCAAAACTGATCTAACTCAACTGTTTTTCTCCCAAAAGCCAACATCACACTCACAGCATACCCACATTGGCTCCAGCAAACATCTTAAGTTTCCTAATTATCACACCAAACAATAAACCAATAGTATTCAACCCCACCTTTAGGTTTCTTAAAATTTCAACTTTAATGGTCCATGCATAGCACCACAAAATTAACACCAAGCATCTCAAAAATAGGGGAGAATCAGGGGTTTTTTTACCCAGCGCCACAAACTTGTCGCCCGGTGACAGAATCCGTTGCTATAGGCAAAATTTCCGTCGCTAAACTAACAGCATTTTGTCAACTGCCACCCAACGCCAAATTACGACTTTTGCAGTTCACAGAAAGATGATCCATGTCGTTTTTGACCAAATCAATCCATCACAAAACAATTCTAGACACTTTTAATTATTAAAACACTTAATCACGCATTAGGAAAAACAAAATGTTACACATATAGCTCGTCAAGGAGATCATAGTGACGAACTTGAGACATTCTCCACTTTATAGCGGAAGGTTTAGCCTATTTATAAGATATGACAATGTATTAAAAAAACAACATTTTGGTATGAACAATGTAAACCAACATGGAATACAACAATTACCTTTATCAAATCTTCCTATACATTATTTTCAGCTTCAAACCTCTGTTAAAGGAGACCAAGCAAAACCACTTAACCCTTTAAACAGATCATGCACCTCACGCCATCTATCCTTCAAGGTTTTTGGTCTATTTTTTATGTGATTTTTAGTCACTTTTGGTAATCTAGAAGCTTGCAAAGTTTTGACCACATTTACGTATGCTTCTCATGACCAAGTACCATCCACCCTATGTCGTTTACAGGCTTCGTCAACCATTGCGGTTACTAAAAGGTAGTCCATTTCCTTGGACCACCTCCAAGTTTCCCTAGGAGGCTGACTACCATCACATCCAATTCCTTTTCCTCTGTTCATCTTCAAACCTATGGAGTGAATACGGATAGAATGTGGCAGACAATATAATATGAATATAGTGTTATTTTTGAAACAAACAACTTCATAACATAAAAACAACAAACTTAGTTATCTAATAGTTGTTTAAGTTCATACATTGCAACAAATACAAATTATAATGACTTTGAAATACAAAACAATTTACAAATTACACTGATAGTCTATTCATAAAATCAAGTTATTAAT
This sequence comes from Spatholobus suberectus, assembly GCA_004329165.1. Lineage (NCBI taxonomy): Eukaryota > Viridiplantae > Streptophyta > Magnoliopsida > Fabales > Fabaceae > Spatholobus > Spatholobus suberectus. The sequence goes on from CM014733.1 coordinate 35,823,788, forward strand.
GGTGGTAATCATTCCACATTTGTGTCACAATGTTATCTCTCAATTCAGCTCCTTGTCTATAATCATCGTCACGTTGTTGTGTTTGCGATCTATCGACCTCACATTGAAGCAACTCATGGTCAACTTCTATTAGTAATGCCTCATCATGATCTACCCCAACTAAAAAATTATGTAGTATACAACAAGCAACTACTATATTTCTCATTGTTTCAAATGGATAGTTGGGTTTTATACCACTAGCTATAATGGGAAAGCGTTATTTTAAAACACCAAATGTTCGCTCTGTTACATTACGAGCAATGAATGTCGAAGGTTGAATAATTCTCTAGCATTCTGTGGTTCGCGAACTAAATACTCCTTGAGATGATAACGAACACCTCTACACGGTGACAAAATTTCTCTTTTAAGCATGAAACCTGCGTCCCCAAGATAAAGTTTCCCTACAAGCATAATGTCACCTTATGACTCACTACAATACGTACACACCAAAAGTTTACAATCATGTTTGAATGACAAACCACTAACCTTCAAGTACTATTAATGGATCTTCCCTACTTAATGCGTCTTTTAATATCTTAGAGTCCAATGCAGTTCCTTCCTACCCAGCTAAGACATATGTGAATTTCATGTTGAAATCACACACAGCAAACACATTTTGTGTTGGGCAATCTTTTCTACCACAATATTGAAGGGCTTCTGCCCTTGATACCTTCACTTGGACATCGGTACCATCTATGGCTCCAAGGCAATCCTTTGTGTAAAAAATATTTATCATCTTACTTAATGCTTCAATTAACATAGTAACAAAACCATAAAGTGAATATAGAGAGATACCCTAAAAAATAGATAAAATCTGCTATTATTAAGTATTTATGGTTGGACATCCCTACTCAATGGTTGAACTAAAAGTTTTTCCTCTAATGTAATTACAGTGTGTAGACAGTGGAAGTGGCGACTAACAGTCTCATTAGATCGATGGAAGAAGAAACACACCATTTGATTTTTAACATTGTGACCTATGATGTGTAAAAATTTTACAACTTGCTCCTCCACAGTGGAGCGTGTCATATCCTTAACAATACCAGTACCTCTTAATTTTTGACACAACTAATGAATGCTTCAGGCCCTATACGTATAATATCATGACACATCTCTATATGAACTAGATAGCTCATTAACTCGTGACGCCTTTGCACTCTTTTAGGATCAAAATGACTGACCAACATGTGAATTTTTAATGACATCAAATGAAGCAAATGCAAAGCATGCCCTACACAACACAGTAGCATGATTGCATCGACTTGCAGCCGTATTTGCAACTATTCTTAAGCATCACTTATTATTTGGCTTTCAATTCCCAAACTATAGTAAGTATTTCCTCTTCATCCAATTCATCCTGATCTATATTTCCCATTGAATCATAAGATAGGTTCTATTTCCTCTGTTTTATATTATTAATTCTCTCCATCTGACAGTTTGAACACATGTTTCAGCATTACAAATAACAACCACAATTATAGTTATGAAATATCATATTATACTCTCTATACTTAGCTAACAAAGCTGTATACACAATGGAATAAGATATACAATGGAATATAAAATACAATGGAATAGGAAATAATATTGAACAAGTCCAAGCTTAGGTTTTAAGCAGACCAAATGTCATTGGTTTTAAAACAATAGAAAAAATTTGTGAACACTATCAATGATTAATAACAGTTACATGCATGGTTACTAAACCAATCTCCCAAAGTTAACAATTTTTAATTGCATTTTTGTTTAAAAATTTTTAAATCAATTTTTAGTTAAAATTTCATCTAAAATTTATATGATTTTCTCTTTATATTTTGTGTTTTCAGTCAACAACTAGTCGACTATCAACCAAGAACAGATGGAAATAGTATCACAATGGCTGCAGCAAGATGGGTAGTTGACTATCCTCATGCAATAGTCGACTATCCTTCAACAATGGGTCATGGAGTATCACAGCCATGACAACATCACAACCCCACACAAACAATCCATCTCCCCTAATTTCCTAAACACATTTGTGACGTCTTGGTGTCAATAGGGGACAAACATTTTGTCCCTTTTTTGGTGACGATGAACAGTGTACGGAAATGGGGAGAGACTATTACCTGGGAATGGAGCTCATGTTTTTGCACAAATCAAAGGTGGTTGGTTCTTCTCCTCGTTTTTTCGATGATCGGAAGTCAAGATCTCATCGCCTCCGACAAAGACGGTGGCTCCCAATCTATAGATTTGACCTACCGTTTGCAACCTTCCTCCTTCAATGGACTTGCTTCAAGTCGTGGAGCTCAAGCTCAGACCCACACCCACAATTGCAATGGAGATTTGAAGTTTGCTCCTTCATTTTTTTGGTTCGAAAATGATAGCCCCCTCCCATTTGGCATTCATGCAGTGCTTGTGTGCCCCAGTGTGTAACACACTTTTTTGAGTGTAAAATTGTCTTCATACATAGTCTTCCTTCATTTTCATACTATTTCCACTCTAATTTATGCGGAAATAAACAATACCCGAACCCACACAATTTTTCTTCTCTTTTCTCTTTATTTTTACTCTACCAAACATACATACTTATTTTTCACCCTTATTTATTTTCTTTCACTCCTATTTCCACACTATTTGACCCTGCCAAACAGAGGGCAATCAGTGACGGCACAGTACCAGCTAATCTACCGTTTGAAGTGGACTGGGTCAGACAAACAAAAAGCGGGAATCCAAGTCAAATGAAACTTGTCTATTCTTGGCACACAAAATATGTGTATAGAATCATCTCTCAATTGGGTCTAGAGTCCAGACTTTTGAAAATATTTGTATATCAGACAAGAGATGCACGGCATCCTACACTCATGTCCTTGGTTGCAAATTTGGACTTGTTCGTGTCGCGGTGTAGCCGTAGTATCCTCAGCAAAATGACGTTAAAAGTATGGGTAAGATGAAGGACGTTCTAAAAGGTGATAAACATCAACTCTGCTGGTTGATGAGGCACGTTCTAAAAGGACTCGCAGTGATAACGTTTTCCTATTTGGAAAAGACAGCAGAATGAAAAGGATGTCATCTAATTCTTTTTTTCAATTTTTCGCTACGTGTGCGTGTAAAGTAATAAGAGAAATAATAGTTGTACTTTAATTTTGTACAATAATTTATATAAAAGAAAAATAAAAAAGATAAATATATAATAAGATAAATAATGTTATAAAATCATTAAAAATAAAAAAAATAATGTTATAAAAAATATTAGAATTTAATTATCATGTCTTATCGGTATAAATATTTTTATACTGTCAATTAATTAGAAATTATTTTAATCATAATTTTTAATATAGTTATTATAAAAATCAATAAATTTACTATAATTTAAAATTTTTGATTATATGATAATATAAAAATATTTATATTATCAATATATTAAAGTTAAATTCAAAATATTATTAATTATTAAAAATATTGCATAAATAATATACTAATAAAGTAATAAAAAAATAAGCTATATATTCACAGTATAAAATAATTTTACATTGTCATCACTCATCCAATCACAAATTATTATATATAATAAATTCATTGATTTTTATAATAATAATATTAAAAGTCACACTAACAATGATTTTTTATTAGTTAATAATGTAAATTTTTTTATACTATCAATACATAGTCATTACATTCAAAGTAATATGAGGAGATTTTCACTAAAAGAAAATGATAAGCTAATTATTTAAGCGGGAAAAATATCTCGAAATAATTGAACACCTCGTGAAAGAGAAGTTTTGGGTTAGTTTGAGCATTTGAGGCTACAATTTTATTTACATATTATTTTCACATCATTTGTACATTATTTTTTTAACATTGAAAAATATATTTTGATGCAATTTCCAATTTTTATTTTTTAAATAAAACATAAAATTTAATTAGAATGCATTAATAATGAAAGTTTTTTACACTATCATTTAATTATAGATTATCATATTTTGGGTAACCATGTTACATATGCAAAGAATCACCAACTTTGTTGATGATTAATTTCTACCATGGAACCTAGTTGGCCACCTTGGGTAGAGTTTTCCCTCCCAATCACCTTTTTTTATTGACAAGGTTCAAACCCAATATTTTGCTTAAGAAATCCAAACCCAATACTATTCGGACCAACGACATGTTAGTAGATTATCATATATGAAAAAATTGTTAAATTTTAAGATAATTATTTTAAAAGTCATATTTAAAACAATTTCTAATTAATTAACAAGATAGTGTATAAAATTAAAGTCTAAAAATATAAATAGGGATAAAAATATTATCATGCAAACAACACCATCCGTTTGATATTGCATTAAAAAGAGAGAATAAATAATTCAAATGTTAGCTTTTCTTGAAACTTTACTTTTAAGAGAAATATACTACTTCAAAATTTTTATATTAAATGTCTAATAATGATATAATAAAAGTAGTGTAGAAATTTATATGTAGCTCTGCCGATCCCTGGTATATATATTCTTAGAGAAATATTTTATATTTCAATGAGAATAACATATAGTTTGCTTTACTAACTTTGATTTTTGGCCTCAAAAAAAAACTTTGATTTTTTTTTTTTTTTTGACGAATACTAACTTTGATTGTAAATGCCTTTTGCGGAGGTTCCAAATACGATACAATATGACAGTTGTAATAAAGCTAGATGTATTCATTCAACGTAATATGAGTTTTTACAAGGTAATAACAACACTTTAATTTTAATTTATTATTATTGTAAAATATTTTAATATGAGTAGATAGTCTGTGTATTAATAGTGTAAAAAAGTTTTATACTATCATCCAAATGCAAATCGTCATGTATGGTAAATTTATTGGCTTTTACCATAAGTATCTTAATACTAACAATGATTTCTGATTGGTTGACAGTGTAAAATTTTTACATTGACAGTACATATCAATTAAACTCTTTTAATATTATCATTTAAGATTTAAAGCACTGTTAATGTAAAAATTTTCACATTATTATGTAATATTCTTTATTCTATAAGTTTGATTATATTAATAAGAACGTACGTATTAAACTCATTAGGTGATGTAACAATATGTATTAAATGATAATATATAAATTTTTGTTTAACTAACTGTGTTTTGAAAACCAGATAAAAATAAAATCATTTTAAGTCAACGGCATCAGAAATTTTTAAAATTTCTTGGCTCAATTATAATTAATATTAGTTAATTATAATTAATCTCCTAAGCTTCTTATTTTTTGCTCACTTTCACATAATAATCTTATACTAGCAGTTCATAACGTAGTACTAATTTTGGTAAAATTCTCTACTAAAATTTGCATAGAAAATGCATTTCAAAAAAAAATTACATAGAAAATTACCTATATCATTTAATTAAATTTTTAAAAATAAATTTAATTTTTTATTGTAATTATTTTCAATCACTATTAATCACATATTGGAAAAACATAGGTGTTACAATCACCACAATATTTCTTTTCTTCCAAAATTATTTTCCTTTTTTTAAAATTATTTTATATCAACTTGATTAATCAAATCTATAAATAAATAATATTGACTTAAATTAAATCAAAATTGATTAAAATGGTTCATACCCTAAAATATCACAATTAAGCTATAATGCTTATACAAATAGATTAATAAATTAAAAAACAAATAAATTGTAAGTAAATCATCCAAATTTTTAAACTAATATTAATTATTTTTAATCTTTTTCAAATCAAATTTATATTTAAATCAAAATTAGCTTCAGTAATACAAAAAATTTAAAAATAACATTAACATGGTTAAATTATGACTAAATCACTCAAATGTATAATATTATATTATATTAACTTATTTCTTTCATCTCTTTATCAAATCACTTTCTTTCTTTTCTTCTTTTGAAGATAATAAAAGTTTAAATTTCAGTACAAAATCATCTTTATACAAATTGAATTTAGAAACTAGTGTTTATTAGGGAAAAACGTAAAAGACAATTTAGTGCTCTTATCCTTCCCTCAATTCATCTTCCTATCTTCTAATCTTCTGACAAGCCCTAAAATGCTTTTTATCATCACATTTCACAATTTTATTTTCCCACTTCAATCTCTTTTCAGTATCGATTCAAAATTCAAACTTGAAAATCTTCCTTTTTCTCTCATTACAAAACAACGTTTTTTTTCCTTCCTCTTCTTATTTTTCTTCTTGCCGTGAGGATATTGCTTGGTAGCTCTGCAAAGACAGTGTTGGAATTTTTCATTATTTCAATCTAATAGGATTTTATCTTGCTCCTGCCATAGGAATATTGTTCTCCAATTTCTTGGAGATGACTCACCCATATTTTAAAATCCCCCCATTTCAAATAAATTGTGATAATGATTTATCATTATCTTTTCTCCTACCTTATTGACATAACAAATGATTGCCCACTATATATTTAAGTTTCTCACACTTTTATTAATATCCGTTTGGAGATTGGGATTGGGATTGGAAGGCTCTACACTCCCGTACCTCTGATAATTTCCTTTCTTTTTCTCTTTCCTCAAATCAAATCTACAAATTATTATTATTATTTTCAGTTTCCTTTGTTCAGCTTTTTGGTTGATAGATACAAGTTATTTTTTGTTGAATTATTACCAGGGTCAAAAAGTATCAAAAAGCTACACAAAAAAGTTGGGATGTAAGTGGATTGAGTTGGGTCAATTATTACCAGGATTTAAGACCCAACTCAATTAAGCATAGTTGCGGTGGGTTGGATTGGATCGGATTTGTGTTTTTTGTGAAGCGACCCAACCCAAACTAACTCGACCTTAATCGAGTTAGGTCGGGTTGGATAACTAAGTTGAGTGATTAAAATATTAACATATTTTTGAAAATTAAAAAAATTCAGAAAAAAATAAAAAAATAAGAAAAAACAAGAAAAATGAAGTACCTAATTAGTTTAACTCATCTAACACATATCCAATTTAAAATATAAGTCTAACCATCCAAATCCAACACTCACAAGAAAAATATAATACATATCCCAAATAACATTAACAATTACTTAAATTACATAATAAAAATAAACAAGTAAATAACTATATTATTTTATTTTTAAGTAATGATAAGTTTTAACTTTTAAGTGATATTAGAAATTAGAAAATTAGAATAAGTGTATAACTATATGATTTTATTATTAATAATCAGGTTGAGATGTCATCAACCCGATACCCAACTTAATTATAATTGAGTTACTTAAAATAAACTCAACTTAACCCATTGAAATAAAATTGGATTGGGTCGGATTCGCGAGACGATCGTGAACCCCGCTTACAATCCTATAGAAAAGGTATGCAACTATTTATAAATTTTATCGTACTAATAGCACACTGTCATCACTATACTTTCATCATAATAAAAGCCATTCAGTGATCAGTAATGACCGAACTATACATAATGTCATCACTGCATAATTGATACGGTTGGATGAGGATATTTTGGGATTTAGTTGTAATCCGCTTATGTTGTTTTACTCAGTAGGAGGTCGCCTTCAGATTATTGATATAATCAAAGATGCTTTGATTTGATATTTGCACAATTAAATAGCATAATTTATTTTATATTTTGAAAATGTTCATTTCAAGTTATATACATTTTACATATATTTCAAGCTGCCAGTTTAAGAATGCTGCTCCACAAGAATGGGTTTGTACGGATTCAACAAAAGTACAATGTTCAAGTTCAGTGTAACTAAGCTAAACTTATATCCCGTGTTGTCAGCGAGGAAAAAAATAGGGTGGAAAAAAATATGTTGGGGAAAAATAGAGGTGGGAGAAATAAATAAGAAATAAAAGTGAAATATAATAGAAATAATATTATATGGTTGTTTGGTTTAAGTGGGAAGAAAAAAAAAATTAAGTTAATGTTACTTTTTCTTTTTTACCCATATGTACATGTATTTTTTGTTCGACTAATATAATGCTTTCAAATAAGATTGAATAATTGATTATATATGGGTGATAGTCTACTAATACATCACGATAAAACTTTGGAAGTGATGATAATCAATTATCATAAAACAATAGTAGACTATTGTTTGACGACAGTGACTAAATGAGATCTAATAGTCTATTATCTATCTATGATAGTAGACTATTTCCACAAGTAGTTATCAGATGCATGGATTTTTTATGGACATTTTTGTAAACTTCAGCTCTCAATCTGAATTTTTTACTATTTTCACCCATTTTTAAAGAAAAATGAATAGTACTGGGCCCACCAATTTATTTTTCTCTCACTTCCTTATTTTCACACTACCAAATATATAAACTTATTTTTCACTACTCTATTCTTTCCTCTCACCTCAAATTCCACTTTATTTTCATGCTGTCAAACAAAGGGATAAAGTCGAAAACAGATGACCATCACCAATGCAAGCATTCAAATTTGCCCATCGTTTTTTCCTGGCAAAAGATACATGAACTGGGGTCCGGGAAAAGAGTCCATCCTTGATTAAATAGAGCTCGACACTTGGAAATAAATCTTGGATGAGCATCGCCTCCTTCATAAATCTTGAAATTAATATAATCACGAAGGGACTCATCTGGATTCTACTGAATCTGCATCAAGCTTGCTTTAGTCTTGGTTGAGCTCAACTTGTTTGAAAAGTTGGTGGTAAAATGAAATTTCAACTCTGCCTTAAGGTGTTGATGGACCTTAGAGGCAATGACCGGAACCAGCAGAGGTTGTCTTTTTCAAAGACAGGGAAAGTGCCTAGCAAAGAATCTTACCTTTAGCCCCCTTGTAAGAGAAAAGAGACAATATTAAGGTACTCGTGGGGATCACTAGTCTCGTCGTACGTAAAACTCTATAGTTGGAAGTTGTTCGTGGTTCTTGGGAATGAAAATTGAACAAGGAAGATTCGTTATGATGGTCCATCACATGTTCAGCTCTGAAAAGCATTTGCAGAAGTCCAGGACTTTGGGCCAGTCTTCTAGATAGCCCTATGAGCCACACTTTATTCTAACATGGTCCAAAACAATAAAGAGTAAATTATACTAATTTTACCAAAATTTTGTTAAATTCTTTCTGATATTTCTTTTTTTTTTTTTAATTCTTACATTAATTCTTTAATTGTTTAACAAATATTACATAGATACTCTTTATACATTATACAAACTCCTCTTAATTGTTTAAAAAACATTACAACATGTAGTCTTATAAGGAAAATTGCTACAAATGTTAAAAAAATAAAAAATTATGTACAATCTTAAAAAATCTCAGAAAAATCAGTGTAATTTACTTAACAATAAATTTGGTTTTTATATGCGTTGTTAGTTATTTGATTAGAAAAATTACATCTTGGTATGAAATGAAATGCATAAATTTGTACGTGACTACTTTATCAAGGTAGACGATAGGATGGCCTTTAACTACTTAACCTTTTGATATGACTGATTTCGTATTAAACAATGTATTTCTTTTATTATATACTTTTTTCTTTCTTGTGTTTGGTCAAGTTATGTTATGCATCATTTTTCTATGAGAGAAAAGGACTAAATTCTTTATGTTCAAAACAAATTGCACAATGCAATTTTAAGATTTAGTTATTTTAAAGAAAGAGAGAAAAGTACTTTAAAATATAAAGTGTAATTATAGATGTTGATTAAAGATTAACGGTTGAGAATTTAATAACCCTGCACCTTTATATGTGTGTGTGCCTCCGCACGCGAGTGTATTTTATCACTATCTCAATTATATTCAAACCAATAGTTATAAATGTTAGAAAAATTATAAGAAAATATGGAAAAAATAAATAGCTTGTGGTGTGTGATCACACAGTTGATTTATTCACCTCTCATCGTTAATTTTTAGATTGTGAAAATTTTCTAAAATACAAAAGGCTATTCTAGGGTATATTATGAGAATGACTTCTTTATCTGAGAATGAGAACAGTCAATCTCAACCGTTATTAAATTAAAATAGAATATCTATATTAAAATATTTAAGAATTCAAATTTAAACATCATGTAACCATCAAATCTCTAAAAGATTCACTAAACAAAAATCAAATATCTAAAAGATCTCAATTATTACGTTTTAAAATATCTCAATTATCACGTCACTCTTTTTCAAGATTATCATTAATCTATCACCATCACCACCATAACCACTGCCACCACCGACAGTGGTGGTGGTGGTGGCAGTGGCAATGATGGCGACAATGGTCATGACGGTGGTGGTGACAGTAGTCATGGTGGTGATGGTGATGGTGACAATAGTCATGGTAGTGGCAACAACAACGATGATGGCAGTGACGGCCATGGTAGTGGTGGTGGCAACGATCATGGCAGTGGTGGTGGTGGTGACGATCATGAAGATGGTGATGGCAATGGTCATGATGGTGATGGTAATGGATTAACGATAATCTTGAAGAAGAGTGACATGATAATTGAGATCTATTAGAGATTTTTTTTTATTTTTTTTGTGAATCTTTTAGAGATTTGATGGTTACATGAGGTTTAAATTTGAATTCTTAAGTATTTTAATCTAACCTTCTATTTTAATTTAACGGTTGAGGTTGATTGTTCTCACTCTCACATAAGAATGTCATTCTCATTGTATACGTCCCCTATATATATATATATATATACTAAACCACAAATATCTTTTATAAAAAAAAATCTTGTTTGAGCAGGATAGAACCACCATGGACAACAATTTTTTTTTTTTTGAATATTTAATACTACTGTATACCAAAAGCTAGAACTCGAAACTAAGTTAAGATGAAATAAGCTCGTACCAATTGATTTACATACTCGGTGATTAGGCTATACCATATGATACAACTATAGAAATATTTTATCAATCAAATCTCAAAAAAAAGAAAAATGGAGGAGGAAGAAGAAGAAAAGTGTGAATTAGAAGTGAGATGGAATTAGAGGACTAGTTCTCTATTATAATTAATAGATAATATTGGACCAAATAAAACCACCAATAAATTAAGTCAGAATGTTAAAAAGTAAATAGTAGACTAAATCAAAACTTGTTAGGTCTAAAATGGTCCAATTCTGAGTTTTAATGATAACAAATAATGCATAAGAATATATTTGTTACATTGAAGCTATTATCTTCTAAGTATGTAGACATTGCATTGTCTAAGTAGAAGATTACTTGTTGCATCCTACAAAAGTATCGTTAGTCACAAACCTTCTATCTCCACCTATCATATGGTTCATTAGATAAGAAGAGCCTCAAGGACTTCAAGGTTTTGACCAAGATAAGTTATATGAAGTATTCAACAAGCTTGAAAAACCTTTTTCTTATCCAAAAGACATAAATTCTAAAATTTATCAACTCTTAATTCTCAAAAATTGTGAATGACACAAAAGCAGAAGTGGACAAGATGTGTTTAGAAAAGTTAGTGAATATTTGCACGAGTAAAAAAACTTCTACCTGTTTGCAAAAAAAGGACAGAAAGAAAATATAAAAGCTTGTTTTATTTTGATTATTCTCAACAGAACAAGAAAGACATTTAATACAACGATTAATGCACTTGAACATTCAAACTTATGAAGAAAAGAAATCCCTAATAGTAACTATTTTCTCAAGTCATCTATAAAAGTCTTGGAGTTCAATGAGTTACATAGATTAAACAAGCTACAATTTATTGCATTCATTTGAAAAAATTCTTTGTAAACATTATAAATACTCTGAATGTTTAAGACTATAATTTATTGTTATTGTACTTACACCGATGATAGTCTAGGGGTTCCTATTTTTTTCAAATCTCTGAGTTTTGTTTTAGTGTGAAAAGGCTTGTTGAATTTTGGGTTATGCTAGAAGAGCCAAGTGAAAAAAATACTTGAGATATTTCTTGGAGAGACAACTGATAAAAAGAATACTTGTATACAATGCAGAATAGGAATTCCTGTAAAACTATGTTAGTGAAAATCTAGGTGATTGCCAAGGACTAAACATAGTTTCGGGTTGTGAGATGAATCATAATAAAATCTTTGAGTGTTTTATCTCTTTCCCTTATCTCTTTAGTTTGTTGCAAAGGGGAGTTGAAATAGTGGGGGGGAAAATGCTTTAAGAATTTAACTTCAAATGTTTTTATAAAAATGATACATAAATTTTGTCCTATAATGTTGTTCAATCTTTGTGAAGTATATAATTTGTCTGTTTTCATTCTATTTAAAAAATATTTTTAAAACGATTTTGAAAACTCAATTGAATCCTCCTTCTATTTTCTTGTCTTTACAAAACTTATTTCACAAATGTTTTGGATAAGATCAATTTTTTATTTAAAATAAATTATTTAATTATAATATTCTACGTTTGGCACTTTAGCCATTACGAGGATTCATTTCCATGAATTAAACTTTTGAAATACTCACAAAATACATAACATGCAAACAATGCACTTTATCCTTTAAAGTGCAACTTCTCTTTATAGACAAGCTTAATCCATAATTTTAAATCACCATCCTTGGTAGTTTTTAAATTGGGTTTATAAATATATCTTTCTATAATTAAAGAATAATTCTAAATTCTCTAACATCTTTATAAAAATCCTCCTATTTATTAAATGAATAATTAGATGTCTTTTATATTTATAAGATACTAAATTTATTCACTTTTTTATTTAATACTTATTTTATAAAACATTGCAAGAATTAGTAAAAGAATATAATATTCCTCTTCTCTTGAAAACAAAACACAAAATAAATGCAGGATCGTTGACCAGACCTAGGGCAGAGAACCAGCAAACAATTAAGTCAAGACCTGAAAAAAAAAAAAAAGGTACAATCTGCTTCTAGAATTCACAAAATTTCATGTTTCTTGATCATTCTTTCCTCCATCGTGCGTCTTTGAATCTTCATGCCCACCCCACTTCTTTATCCTATCTTCCGCAAGGGATGCCTGCCATTTACACACATAATTAGCCTGTAATGAACATATTTACTAGACTTATAGTAAACAACCTTAATCATATCACCAAATTGGTTTGCTTTTTGCAAGCAATTCAATACATAACATTGCCGAAAACAAAATTACCTCTTTATCCCAATCAGTTTTATAGACCATGAAGAATAGAACACAAGTTTGTAAGACGGTCCCTAACAGCATGCCACACCAAATCCCCTGAAAATCACCCATCATAAAAACTATTAATCCTTCAGTTATCACTGCCAATATTCATTTTGAGCAATGATATTCGTATACCCAAAAATAGGGTGGATTGGCATGGAAATAAAAGAGAAATAGGAAAAAAAGAAAAAAGATAGAGAGAAAAAATGATAGATATGTTATGAATGATGAGATAAAAAATAGGAGTTTAATTGTTATATACTGTCAGTATAAAATTTTTTACACTGTCAACCAATCAAAAATTAGCTTTAGTGTGACTTTTATGATAATTATCATCAAAGTCAATAAACTTACCATACATAGTGGGTTATAATTAGATGACAGTGTAAAACTGTTTTACATTATTAGTGCATAACTTATTTTCTCAAAAATAAAAAAAAAATAGATAAGAAGAAAATGAGGTGAAAGTTGGATAAAAGAGAAAGTAGATGGATAATAAGTATTTTTCATTCATTTTTCCCCAAATGGATAGATCCCAAGAATGAACATATTTTGGCTCCTTTATTTAATTTTAATGCAAACATTTCAAAAAGTTAAAGCTCAATGATGTGAACTTTGTCGTGTGCCAAAGTTGCTTGTTTTTTCTAGCGTTTGTTAGTTTCAAATATACAAATGCACTTTTTAGGCGTGTCGAAGTTTTGTTCTTTCTGTTTAGCTTGTCTTTTTGTCAGTGTGAAGTGATATTTGAGTTATTGCTAGTACTAGGAAAGAATGAAAAAGTAAACAACGGAAGAAAGATAAAGAAAATGACTCACCAAGACACCCAAGTTAAGCTTGAACCCAAAAATGAGACCTAGAGGAATACCAAATAGGTAGTAACAAGCAATATTCACGTAAGCAACCGCTGCTTGCCATCCTGCCCCAACAGCTACCCCTGAAAGAACGGGTTGCACGTTGTTGACGACAATGCAAAGGGCCAACATGGGCGTGAGCTTCACCACCATCTCTCTCACGTCTGAATCATTTGAAAACAAGATAGGGTATTGCTCCCGGAAGATGATCAGAATCAACGACATCGTGACACCAATCAGAGTCGAAGTAATCACAGCAACCACGAGTGAAAACTTTGCCGTTCTTGGGTGACATGCCCCCAATTCATTTGACACTCTCACACTGCATACATAATTTTTGGACACAAATTATTTTCCGTGAATTTTAAGCTATATATATTAGTTACTTGTATAAACACAAGCTAGGCTAGCTAGAAGCATGTTTAGATTAAGGGTGCGTGTGGCAAGAACAAACCTTACGGCTGCGTTCATTCCAAAGGATACCATGATGGTCCATCCCAATATGTTCATGCTGCAAATTCAATACCACAAGATTAGGCACATGATTGTTTGATCAAATCCAAACAAGTTGAAAAGAGAGGTGAATTCGGTTGCACGTACATTGGGCACATTAATAGCACAAAACAGGAAAGGGAAAATTATGACTTCATATTTTTCCCCCTTATGCTATAGCGTTAGTATGTATATTTTTGCACTATTTTTATTTATCTATACTAATAATAAAGGGAATACTTACTTTTAGTGTACACATTTTATTAGATTATTATATCCTTTTTTATTTTCTTCCTAAATCATTCATTATTCTCTTTAAAATTACGCTAACTACCCCATTCACTATTGCAGAAAATACTTTTTAAATCGGTTAAAAAAGATTTTTTAAATCAGTTTTACAACCGATTTAGATACAGGTGACATAAAAAGTATTATTTTTTTAAATCGTAAGTTGAACCGATTTAAAAAATACTTTTTAACTCGGTTTAGTGAGGAACCGATTTAAAAAGTGTCACTTTTTAAATCAGTTGTAGCTACAACTGATTTAAAAAATGTAATTTTAAATTAACATAAAAATTAATAACAATGTTCATACACTTGCTCCAAGGGCAGAATCACATTGTTATCTAAAAAAAAATCACAATAGATACAATCAAAAACAAACCATAATGAACCAAATCAAAAGTCATTAATCCACGAGTATGTTTCGAGCTGCTCAAAGAGTACACGAAGTTAGCTTCCCCTTCCACGAGTGCGCGAGTTCCAACAACGACAATAATAGCTTTCTTGCGCGAGTTACGAGCTTGGAAAGAGTTTAAGAGCTACAAACAAGGCAAGGGATATGGATGAGCAAGGACGAGCTTTGAACAACCAATAATGAACCAAATCAAAAATCACTAACCCACAAGTTTGTTTTGAGCTTCTCACAGAGTACACGAAGTTAGCTTCTGCTTCCACGAGTGTGCGAGCTTCAACAACGGCAATAGCAGCCTTTTTGCGTGAGTTACGAGGTTGCAGAGAGTTTGAGAGCTACAAACAAGGCAAGGGATATGGATGAGTTGGGACGAGCTTCGAATAGTGGAGGTTCTTTGCGCGAGGAGCTTCGAATGGGGTAGAAAATAGTGGAGGTGTTTCGAAAATGGCCAAGGGATATGGGTGAGGTAAGAAGATTTCAAGTAAAAGATGTTTGGATAGGCAAAAATGAAGATGTGCATGCGCGTAAAATGTATAAGAAGCCACTTTTTAAATCGGTTCAGCTAGAATTGATTTAAAAGGTCTCTCTTTAAATCGGTTGAGCTGGAACCAATTTAAAAAGTGACCCGTATTGTTTATTTTAAATTCAAAATATTGTTTTTAAATCGGTTGAACCTAAGCTGAGTTAAAAAAGTTTGATCAAATTTCAAAAATGTCATCGCGTTCTTATTATAAATCGGTTCATTTTGAACATAGTTAAATTCATGTTTTAAAAAGTGTTTTCTGCAGTAGTGATTGCTCTCACTAAGTATCAATTTTTTTTCTTTTCAATAGATAAATAATATATTTTTACATTGTTAAAAAAAATTGCTTAATATATTAGAATTATTTTAAATATTTTATATATACACCATAAATTAACATCTTACCCCAAAAATAAAGATAGACACGACAGCATCTTCTTTCCACTAGTATTTATAATGTTAATATGAGCGTCCACCCATTTCTAATGTTTACATGAGGAACTTTTACAAGGAGTCGTTTGTTTGTGTGATATATGTTTGATTTTCTTTAAAAGCTTAATTTTTTGGGGGGAATTCTTACAATTTGAGTTTTGACCTACCTCAACTTTAAAAGCTAGATCAAGAGATGAGGGACAAAATAAAATTCTTATTGACTAGTAATATGACTAAAATAAATCATATAAGTGAAAGATAACCTTCACCTCTTGATCTAACTTTTGATGTTAAGTTAGGCTTAAATCCAAAATTTTAAGTGTTATTGAAAAATCTCACCAAGTTAGTTCCACCATATTGTCTAAATTTTTTGCTTAAGACCACATTTATAAAAGAATACTTATTGCTCTAGATTAAAAAAATAAATAAATTAAGAATTAGGAGTAGGAAGGGGTTAAGAGATGACTAGGATGATAGAGTGGGAAATAACCCCTTGGGGATGAACTGCACATTAGCACATGCAACGGACCCAACGGTCTATATTGCCATGGAGAACGGGGAAATGCATGGAGTCAGACAAACAGAAAGGGGGAATCCAAGTCAAATGAAATTTTTGTGCTCAATCATGATAAAATAAAAAATAAAAAAAACTTTCCAATGGGATCTAGAGTTCAGACTTTTAAAAATATTTGTATATTAGAGACGAGATCCACGGTGCACGCTGCACGGCATCCTAGATTCTTGCCCTTGGTTGGCATTGGAAATTTGGATTGTTATGCGTCCCAGATGGCGTAGCCGAAGTGAAGTTTACCGCAAAATGATGTTAAAAATTTGGGTAAGATGAGGCAATTTCTAGGTGAACCCATAAAGTATGTGCTTCACCGAACCAATAAAAAAGATATTTTTTATTTTTTAAAAATATTTTTATTTTTAAAAAATATTTTTATTATTTTTTGTAAAATATAAAAACATTTATTTAAATAAAAAAATCAATTCATCTATATTATTTACTATTTTAATATTTTTTTTGATATTATTATTATTTTAATATTATATCTTATAGTTCACAATGTTAAATAATGGATGGACCATTTGACATGTTTATCCTCGGGAAGATAAATCTCATTTTACAAGTTGATAATCATTAAAAATATAGATGAGATGTACTCTCTGCGGTTGAAGAGGAAAAAGAAAAGTAGAGACATGAGAGAGACATGAGAGAGACACACGGTAATAACGTTTTCCTATTTGGAAAAGACTGAGCAGAATGAAAAGGATGTTATCCATTTTATTTTTTTTAATTTTTCAATATGTACGTGAAAACTAATAATGAAATAATAATTGTACTTTAATTTTGTACAATAGTTTATATAAAAGAAAAAAAAGAAGAAAAAATATATAGTAAGATAAATAATGTGATAAAAATCATAAAATCATAAAACCAAAAAAATAATGTTCTAAAAAATAATGATATTTTGAAGTTTCACTAAAAAGTCAAAGACTTTAATTATGGTAGTTATAAAAAATATTAGACTTTAATTTTCATGTCTTATTAGTGCAAACATTTTTTATTATCAATTAATTAGAAATTATTTTAAACATGACTTTAAAAATAATTATTACAAAATTTAATAATCTCATCGTAATTGAAAATTTATAATTAAATGATAATATGAAAAAATTTACACTGTTAATAGATTTAAATTAAATTCAAAACATTATTAAAAAATATTATATAAATAATGTACTAATAATTAAAGGTAGACATATAGGTCAGCTTGATATACCACGTTAAAAAGAGACCATCCGTTTGATATATCGCATTAAAAATTATTACTGTAAAATATTTGAACATTATCATTTAAGATTTAAAGCACTGTTAATGTAAATTTTTTTACATTATTATATAATATTCTTTATTTGATAAGTTTTATTATATTAATAAGTACCTACCTATTAAAATCATTATGTGATGTAACAATATGTATTAAATGATATTATAAAGTTTTGTTACACTAACAGAACATCATTGTAAATTTATCATTTAATTATTTATTGTTATAGCATGGTAGTGACTAAGACTTCTTTTTTGCCTACCATAAAGACTTCAATTTGATTCATAATATATAAAACATTTGTCACTCATTAAATTCAAATTTAAATCTAATTATTGAGTGATAATAAAATTTGAGAAGCTTGACTAAATTATTTTCTAATATTAGTACCCTTTCTATTGAAAAATAAAAGTAAGAAAGGTTGAAGCAAAAAAAAAAAAAGGGGTGACAAATTTGATCAAAAATATATCGCAAAAGAAGGACAAATATATAAGAAAGTATAAAATAAATATAAAATTTGAACTATAAAAAAAAAAGATTAAAAGAAGAAAGACATGAGAAAATCGACGACTTCAATTAAATAAAAAAGCAATGCTATTTGGTACGAAATGTTGTTTACAAAAGCAGTTCGAAAGTTGTTGTCTGTTATTTATTGGTTGAAAATTAAATAAAAAAGGAAAAAAACAGAAGAATTTGACAGAAAACAAGCGACATTCATGGACTCATGGTTTTGGTGTGTTTCGTTAAACTCGTTTCGGATTAGGGATGACAAAAATACCTGTGCTTGTGGATATCTGTGGATAAAATCTGTTATGGGTAGAAAATAGGTACTTTAAATGGATATTTACGAATATTCTAAATGGGTATATCCGCTACCCGTTTATTAACGGGGCGGGTACGGATATCATGGTACTCGTACCCGCGAATACCCGCTACCCGTAATTATATATTTACTTAAATACTCTTATATATTAATATAGATAAAATTACATAAATTTATTCAAAATTTTCAAAAAAATTATTCATTACAAGAAAATCTTATACAATTATATTACAAGAGAAAAGGAACATAAATTTATGAGCATTTAAACTATATTCTATTTAGAAAAATTGTTAGAGTAATTAAAATTTATGTTTAAAGTGATTATTTTAAATTATAAATAATTCTTTAATTTATAAATTTAAATTTATAAATTCAAAATGATATTTGCAACATTTTATAATTGGTCACAACACATAAAATAAATTGTTATTTTTATTATTTTTATTTTTTAAAAATACCTACGGATATCCACAGATACCCGCATATATTAAAAATATCCGCGAGTATCCGCTTAATGAATATCCGTGCGAATAATGAGGCGGGTACGAATATAAATTTTATTAGGCGGGACAGATAACGGATAGCTACTACCCGTACCCGCCCCTCCCGACATCCCTATTTCGGACACATAACATTTTTCTTAAATAATTGGTAATGAAATTGGTGGTTTAAATTGCAATTAACGGTAAAAGGGTCTCACCAACCAGTCACCATTCACCAAGGTCAATGCTACTTAGTTACGTCGTGACCAATTACTCACCAGATAGACAAGGCATCGACCGAAACTTCTGCGTTCTTTAAATATCCAGCGAAGAGAATCAGGGCCATAAAATACCACACTTCGAGGCTGCAATCATTTTTCAATCAATTTTTTTTTTTATCAGTATCAATCTTTAAGTTATTAAAAATGAAAATATTTATCATATTTATATTTTTTACATAATAAAAATGTGTTCTTTTAATCATTTTAAACCAATTCTTAGGGTGTATTTAGGTAAAAAATAATAATTAAACTCTCATTAGCCTTTGTTTGGTAGAGAAGAGAGAAATAAATAAGAAAGAAATAAGTAAAAAATAAGTTAAGAAGTTAAAAATAAATAAAAAATAATTTAAAATTTTAGATTATTTGGTAAAAAAAAAATACATGAGAAATAAGAAAAAAATAAAAAGGTAAATGAAAATAAGTAAAAAATAAAGTAAAAATAAGTGGTAAAACCTAATAAGACCCACCAAAAATTTAAAAATTTCATTTCTATTTCATTTATATCAAACAAAAAAAATTTACAAAAATTTAAAAATTTCTTCACCTCTCACTTTCTCTCCTTCAAAACACACACAGCATAAAGGATCAAATAGCGAGGAGTATAAAATACTGTTGACGTGGAAGGAAAAGGCGAGATCGAAATATAGAATACTTATTAAAGGATGATTATTTCAGATAAAATAGTTAATTAAACACAAAGATTTTCTTTGATACTGTTGACATGTAAGGAAAGCAAGAAATAAAGAGTGCAACACGCGCAAATTAAAAAATAATAAATAATCGCGTTTAATATATACAATATATCTCTCTATTCGTTTTCTTACACGAATAATCTTAATCCGTTCTTAAAATACCGGTAAAAAAATAAATATAAAAATACTATATTAAAAGAAAAAAAATAATATATATTGATAATGTAAAAAAATTGCAAAATCATTCAATTTTTTGTTATTATATTATATTTGTGAAGTATTTATCGAATTTATCTATGACTAATGTCTATCGAAAGACTTAGTAAATCATTTTTAGTAAGATTTTTTTCTTTTTTTTAATCAACAAAATTTGAACCAAGACTTTATTTAAAGAAATCGAGACCCTGTTTAAGAAAGTAAAAAGATTAATACTACTGTCGTTTCTTTTTAAATATCCTTTAAGATTTTTTATACACAAATTAAGAAATATAATAAATTTTTTATTTTTCACAAAATAGTTTTAAAATTTTTTATTGTACCTTTTTCTATTTTTACTCCACAATAAATATATACTAGTTGTAAATATATAAATCAATTAAAAATTAGATGAAAAATTAGGATATAATTAATAAAAAATAATTAATATTATCTTAAATTTTAAAAATGATATATAAATAAAAACAAAAATATTTCTAAAAAAATCAACAAATAAAATTAAAGAAAAAGAAAAGACATACAGACCAGAGCATAACAGCAGAGGCAAGAGAGAGGCGAACGAATCCCCACAGGTTCTCGAAGGCTTCGAAGGAGAACCCGTTCCACGCTTCACCGCAGGCCCCACTCAATATGTACCCGAACTGACCCAGGTCGATGAACCACCACGAGGCGTTGAGCACGACGGCGGCGCCGACGAGCCCCCAGTGGAGGTGCAGCATGAGGAGCCAGCTGAAAACGGTGTGCAGCACCAGCGCCGCCGCCGTGATCCACGCCATGGCCATGATCCTGCTCTGCGCCTGCAGGAACTTCTGCATAGGGAAGTTCATCGCGTACGCGAACAGCTGCGGAATCATCCACACCGCGAACCGCCCCGCCGCCTTCCGAAATCGCCGCCGTCTGCCCTATCAGCTTCAGCAGCGGCTCCGAGAACACGTATAGAAGGCACAGCAGAATCGCGGTCGCGTTCAGAATCACCCACGAACGCTGCATGTATATGCCTAGCATGTGCACCTGCCCTGCTCCATACGCCTGCCCGCACAGCGTTTCCAACGCGCTTCCCATCCCCAACTACGTCCAAAGTCCACCAGTAGGATAATTATTATTTTTTTACAACGAAGACAACAAAATTAAAACCTAATAAGTTGTGCATATTATTAAGGTGTGTTTGGTTTCATATTAGATTCTCCAAAATTATATTGATATACTAGTTAACGTAATTTTAACTAAATTTTTACATGTTTATTTCTATATTGAAGAATTGATTTGAGTTAAAACAGCATTAGATAATTTTTACTTTAGGTCAAAAATTTTATAGTAAATTTTATTACTAACTTATTTTTATAATAAAAACATCTAAATACATATCACGTCACTTCAAAATCAATTTAACCAAAATTAATTTTATTCAAACTCTTTAATGTTAGGCTAACCTAATCTTGTGTTAAATACTAAAATTAAATTATGACAGTTTGAACAAAATTATCTTGGGTGACAAAATAAGAAAAAATGATAAATGTTATTTGTACAATTCATACAATAAATTATATAATAATATTTTGTGTCGATCTTTGTATATCATTTATTATATCTTATAATAATAGAGAAAGATAAACATAAAAAATATTATTGTATAAATTGTTGTATGTATATTACATTTTAAAAAAATAAATTATATTACTCGGTCAAAAAGAGTTTATTTTGTTTATTTTTTGGGGTACCGTGACGCCGAGGCAGAAGCCGGCGATGACGGAGTTTTCGACGGAGACGGCGGCCAGAGCGATGGTGCTGACGTGGCCGGAGAAGACTTGGGTGATGGCGCCGAGGGAGTACTGGCAGACGGAGGTGAAGATGGCGGGGCCGGCGAGGTACCAGAGCTTCTTCGACTCGAGGAAGAACTCTCGGGCGAAGTCTCCGACGCCGGCGATCGGAGCGATGTCGTCGGATTCGGCAGTGAAGACTGCGGAGTCTGGGGGCTGGTGTTGCGGCGTGATGAGTGGGTGAGTTTGGTGGTCGCTGTCCTCCATAGTGATCCGATACAGAGAACTAAAAATTCTCGAACACTTTATAAAGGAAAATCCGGGCCCTCAAGACAGATTTTACAGTGGAAATTCTAACTCTTTCTTTGTTTTGAGTGATGTAAGAAGATGGAATTTAAGTGGGCGCGTATTAATCATTCTTTTGTTTGTTTAATGAGAAATTAAAAACAAAAGTTATAAAAATCCATGGGCCCCACCATATTCCAAATCGTCCCAACAGCTGTCATTCTAGACGGAAATTGAAGGTTGGAAGGATGCAATTCATTTTTATTATGGCTGCCACCGGAGATTTGAAGAAATAAACACACTTTATCACTTTATAATAAATTTATACTTCGCCAGAAAAAAAACATACGTATACAATCATAATTTTATATTAAGAAATATTATGCATTTGTGCTTGAATTTAATTTAAATAAAATAAATTAGAACATGCATAAGAATTGATTTTATTTAAAGCAAATTAATTTTTTTAATTTTAAGATGTTTTTAATTAAATATGAACTAATTAATATAACCCACACTTATATACACAATGTACATAATAATTATCATGCATATTTCCTTAGATCATTGGATTGAAATTATGTTTTAAATTTAAATTTAAATTTTATTTAAAATTAAATTTAATTATATGAGTAAAATCGACTTTTCATAATGTTTCTAATTTCTTTCCCTTTACTTTTCCACTGGAGCGTAAACCCGTGTGATGCACAGGAGAATTATTGGATTTTTTTGTATGTATAAAAAAATATATTGACAATTTTTGTTAATTTCTTATTTTCATGAAAAATGATCTTAAATAAATTAAAATTTTCGTAATAAGGAAATTAATTTACTATAATATGATAGAAGAATAACATATTAATTAGATATGAACTTATTCATTAATTAATAAGAAAAAATAGAAGATAACTTCATGTGTTTAGTTTCTATTACAACTATAAATTTGAATTTTAAGTTTTTTTGATGATGCTACAAATATTTCCCATTTAAGAAATCCTACACTATTCCCCCTTTGAAGAATGAAAGCACCTATAACATATTTTAAAATTTCAAGAAAGCATTTATAATATTTTTTTAATAATTAAAATTAATCAATTTAAAATTATTAATTTAACCTTAAAATATTACCAGTGTCAACAAACATTTATAACATTTTTACAAATTTAAAATTTTAAGAAAACATTTATAACAACTTTTAAATAATTAGTATTAATAAATTTAAATTTGATTATTCAATCTCAAATATTTCCATTTTCAATAAAACATTTATAACATTTTTTAAAACTTTAAAATTTCAAAGAAAGTATTTATGAAAAATTTTAAATAATTAAAATTAGTATGTTTTAACCCTAACTGTTCCCAATTTTAGGAAAAAATTATAACATTTTTTAAAAATTTAAAATTTTAAGAAAGCATTTGTAACATTTTTTAAATAATTAAAATTAGTGTGTTTAAATTTAATCATTTAATTTAAACTAATTTCAGTTTCAAGAAAGTATTTATAAAATTTTATAGAAGTTTAAAATTTCCAAAAAAAAATTATAATAATTTTTAAATATTTAAAATTAGTATATTTGAATTTAATTATTTTACCTCAATTATTCTTAATTTTTAAAAATTTAAATGTTCAAGAAAGTACTCAATTTTTTTTACGTATTTATAATAATTTTAAACAATTAAAATTAGTACAATTGAAATTCTTAATTAGGGGAGGGAAGGGTGAAAAATACATCATGTTGGATAATTCAATATTTTCTTTGTTAGGTGTGTCTTTCCAAGTTGGATTTTTAACGTTTTAACATCAAAATATCAAAAAATTTCACTATTTCTTATTATATTAATCTAGCTATTAGGGCATAGTAAATGTTTTAAATATGACAAAATTAGGAATGAAAATTGAAAGCTAAGATATTGAACATAAGCCTTTTAAAGATTATGAATGTGCAATAAGGACTCTTAGACGTCGAGAAATTTACTAATCTTAGCCTACAAATGGCTCAAATATACTACGATCAATAACTTGCATATTTTTGTTTTAAATATATGATAAGCTAAATCGTGGTTAAAAAAAGAAAAAAAGAATTCTTTTTTTTTTGCAATAATCAAACCTGCATAATTTATACTCTTATTTTTTAGAGTTTAATGGTCATACATTGTCAGTGTAAAAACTTTTACACTGTCAATCAATCAGAAATTACCGTTAGTATGAATTTTAAGGTATTTATTGTAAAAGTCAACAAACTTACTATACATGGTAGTTTGTGATTGGATGACGATGTAAAACTGTTTTACACTGTCAGTGCATAACCCATTTTCTCTATTTTTTATTGTTTCAAATGTTTATGTGCATGAAATAATTTTTTTAATAGATCAACTACATTATTCTTAGCACTAACACTTTTTCAAACCACTCTATAGACTTTATTAATTAGCACTTGAAACTTGCATGCACATTAAAGAAAGTTTACTGCTCATCTAAGTTATAGTGAACTAACATATATATTTGAAGGGTAATGAAAATTAAGAATAAAAACATGGAACATGTAAACAATGTTAAAGGGATCTTACCATATTACTTTAAAAAATCACATAGATATAAACGTAAACAATTGTATCAAATTAATAAAAAAAATTAAAAATGACAAATTAAAAAAATGTAATGTATCAAAATAATGAAAAAAAAAACAATTTAAAGATCAAAGTCACAATGAGTATCAAATTTGGATTTTGTAACCAACATGACCACATAAGCTTCACTAAACATTGAAAATAAAATAAAATTACATATAATTAATAAACCATTAAACCCACATGTTACATGTTTTGATTTGTAACACAGACATGGCTACCTTCGCCTTTGTTCTCAATTTACATATAAAAACATAGACATGATATATAAATTTCTAACTCCGACTATCCTTCACTTTTATTAGATGAAATGGTAGCTACAAAACAGGAGAAAACCTTTATTTTAGAATAAAAAAAAGAACATAAATCTGCAATTCAAAATAGTTTTTAGAGAAGGATAAAGAAAAAATGGTATATAGACAATCCTAATAATAAAAAAAATAGTGATTTTTCTCACTTAATAGAAAAGGAAACAAATTGATTGTTTTGAAGAAAGAGGTCAGTATTCTTCTATTTTTTTGATAAAGAAAGTGTAGAAGAGAGGTAGAAGGAGAAAGATATGCCTTTGAATTGTTGCTTTTCCTTTTCAATTTAAATGGTTGGGGACGATGCATTCATTACTTATATGTTAGAATTGCTAATTTTGCAGTAAGTTGACATCGTGGAAATGGTGCAGGCTTTTATTGCCTTAATGAATACCGAAGAGACACTGTTTGACTAATGAAAATATTTTAATTATTATTATTAATATTACAATTAAGGAATGGATTAATTAGTATAATTACATTTTTGACATTATTTTAGGTGAGAAAAGTTTACTGAAGATACTACTTTACTTTATGTATATTAAAATTAAGATAAGAATAAGATTAAGATAAAGATATATTGGACTAGATTTTATAAAAAATATTAAAATATTGTAATTATATAATATTGTAATAAAATTATTATAATTATAATATTATATATTTATATACTTATTATATATTTATATTTATTAAATATTAAATTATTAATATAAATAAAAAATACAAAGTTTAAGAAATAATTAAAATTTTGAAATATATCAAATTATTATATACTGAAAATTTTAAATACGACAAAATATCAAAAGATTAAAAATTATCAAGTATAAATAATTTATAAATTATAATTATCAAAAATATAATTATAAACTATTATAAAATCAATAAAATAATAAATTATAAAATGGAAGGTTTATTGATATAAATTAATTTTAATAATTATTGATATTCACATTACGAGTGTTGCACAGACCTTCTATTTTCCAAAAGGGTAGAAATTTAATGCGGATATTAAAAAGTATGCTTAAATTGGCGATCAATTTGAGTGAAAGAATAATTGATTAAAATAATTAATTGTAGAAAAAGTTACAATTTTAACCCTATAGTCTATAAAAAGGCTGAAATGACTGTAATATCCTGAAATTAGGCGAAAAAGTTGAAATTACTAAGTTACCGAAACCATGTTACTTTTTTAATTATAAATCAAATAAGTATTATATTCATTGACAATTTTTGCTATATCAATGCTTTAAATCAATTTGTTATTTAAATTTCATATTAATATAATTACCTCTTTTTGAGATAGAGATAATGAGAATTATTAATTAGTGACTAATATATGATTGAAATAAGTCAATATTTGATTTAATGAGTATTATTTTCATATTTAATTGATTTAATATATTAATATAATATTTATTACGAAAACAAATTAAATTATTAAGTACTATTAATGATTACTATTTTTTTGTATTTAATTAATTTAATATTAATAGGGCAATCTTTATATCTTTATATATATGAATAAATTAATATGGAATTTGTACTAAAATTTATTTTCAAAAACAATTTAATATGAAATTTTTGATTGATTAAAATCAATCAATCAACATACATATTAAATATTGATGACATTTAATGAGTAATATTTTCCTATTTAATTAATTTAATATATTAATGTGGAATTTATTATGAAAATAAATTATATTAATGAGTAGTACTTACATATTTAATTTATTTAATATATAATTTGTAATACGTCAATTTTTGATTGATTGAAATTGGTATATATTTTAATATTGATTTAAATTAGTACACTAAAATTCAAATTGATTTTTATAACCCATATTAGAAATTGATTATATTGATTACCTTTGAAATTAATTATAAAAACTGATTATATATATTAAATAGTACTTTTATATTATATTTAAAGTATATATTATACACCGAAATTCAAATCAATTTTTATGACCAATAATAAAAATTGATTATATTGATTAAAATTTGAAATTGATTATAAAAACTAGTGAAAAAACCTGATTATTATATTTGCAATAAATGTACTTTTATATATATGAGTATTTATTTTAAATATAAGTATAAGAGACTATTTTTATTCTTTCGAATATCAGATAAAAAGAGGAGTAATTAATATTCTACGTTAGATTTACAATCTAATGATTATTGATGTATTCTCTCATGCAATAAATTGTTTTCACGTTTTTAATAATGTAGTTACGGGTAATCCATATTTTATATCATATTTACAATTTAATGCTTACAAAACTATTAAATTTGTTTTACATGTTTATATAAAAGTAATTAATATAATATAAAGGTACTATTTAATATATATAATCAATTTTGGAGATAATCTATAATCAGTTTTTAATACGGGTCATAAAATCTTTATATATTTTAGTTCTAAAAATACTAATATACTAAAGTTGTACTAAAATTATCTCTCTCTAAGTTAATTTATTGATAATTTATTTATTTATTCAAATTTAATTCAAATTCATTCAAATTCATTTATTTAATTCTACTTAGCTAATAATGTTTTCATTTATTTATTATATCATTCAATTTTGTACTAAAATTATCGCTCTGTTAGTCAATTTATTGATTATTTATTTATTCAAATTCATTCAAATTGATTCTATCAAAATCTGATTCTTTCTATAATAAAATATCTTTGAATCTTTACTAAAATAAATTAATATGAAATTTGTACTAAAATTTATTTTTGGAAACAATACAATATAAAATTAATATGGAATTATTGATTGACTAAAATCAGTTAATAATAGGGAAATTTGAATATAATATCTGAAAATCAATTTGAGTTTACAAAATAATAGATCGATGAAATTTGAAATTATCTATCTTTCAGCCAATTTATGACTTAATGAGTAGTATTTTCATATTTATTTGAAACATTATGTTATATTACGTTATAATAGATTAAAATATTTATAATTATTTTAGATAATTATATAACTAATTTTAGTCAATTAATAATTTCATATTATATTGTTTATTAAATAAATTTTAGTACAAATTCTATATTAATATCTTTTAGTAAAGATTCAAAGGTATTTTATTTTAGAATGAATAAGATTTTGAAAGAATCAATTTGAATGATTTTGAATAAATAAATAAATAATCAATAAATTGACTCAAAGAGAGAGAGATAATTTCAGTATAAAATTTTAGTACAAAATTGAATAATATAATAAGTAAACAAAAATATTATTAATTTACTAGTATTTTAATCTATTATATATTATATAAAGATATAAATAATTATAAATTATTCATATATAAATAAAATAGATATGAATACTTATTTATGCATGAATAATTTATAATTGTTTATATCTTTATATAATATATATACTTATTTATTTAAGAATATTTGATGTAAAAAAAATCACCAAATTTTTACTAAGATAAATTAAAATGAAATTTGTACACCAATTTAGTTTCAAATACAACTAAATATGAAATCAACATAAAATTATTGATTGATTAAAATTAGTTAATAATAGGATAATTTAAATATAGAATACGAAACCCTAATGTTGCTAATTAATGTCCCAAAAATCCTAATGTCGCCAATTAATACCTCAAAAACCCTAACATCGCCAATAAATATACCAAAAACCCTAATGTTACTAATTATTACCCTAGAAACCCTACAAAATCTTTCTTTTTTATATATAAAGATTTATTTAAGAATATTCCATATAAAAAATATCACCAAATTTTTACTAAGATAAATTAATATGAAATTTGTACACTAATTTATTTTCGGATACAGTTGAATATGAAATTAGTATAAAATTATTGATTGATTAAAATCATTCAATAAGAGGAAAATTTAAATATTAAATACGAAACCCTATTGTCCCCAATTAATGTCTCAAAAACCCTAATATCGCCAATTAATACCTCAGAAATCCTACAAAACCCTACTTATATATATATATATATATATATATATATATATATATATATATATAGATATAAAGATAGTTATTTAAGAATATTCGATATAAAAATATATCACCGAATTTTTACTAAGATAAATTAATATGAAATTTGTACACCAATTATTTTCAAATATAATTGAATATGAAATCAGTATAAAATTATTGATTGATTAAAATTAGTCAATAATAGGGAATGTTAAATGTAAAATATGAAATCCTAATGTTGCCAATTAATGTCCCAGAAACCCTAATATCGCTAATTAATACCAAAGAAACCCTATAAAACCCTTCTTTTATATATATAAAGATAAAGATATAACCAAACAAATGAAAGTAAATCACTTTATTTCATTCTTTCCTAATTCCATCAATCCAAACAATACAAAATTTCATCCAAAAATCACTTTAATTAATATCCTTTCTATTTCTTTCCCCTTTAATTCTTTCCTCTCAATTTTATTTCCTATTCAAACAAACTGTAAAGGTACGTCTGAATTTTAGGTGTATGAGTGCAAGGAAGATATTGAAAAAGAGAAAAAAACGAAAAAAAAATTGATTGATGTTAAAAGATATGATAAGAAATGAATAGAAAAACATGAAGAAAAATAAGGTATAAGAGGAAAAAATAAATTAAAAATATGATAAAAGAGAAATTAAATATATAAAAATGGTTTAAATATGTTTTTAGTCCCTTAAATTTGAAATAAATTTGTTTTTACTCTAAATTTAAAATTGATCTTTTAGTCCTTGTAATTTGAAAAAAAAATCCTACTTTAGTTCTTCTGCCCAAACATCGTCAAAATAAATATTTCGATAGAAAAACACACATGTGGTAGGGTGTTTGATAATAAGAATGCAAAATCAAAATGAGTTATCACGTAAGCGACTTGTAATTCGTTACTCACATCAGTAAAGTCTCTAACGGTGTTTGGGTAGAGTGACTAAAATAAGTTTTTTTCAAATTACAGGGACTAAAAGGATCAATGTTAAATTTGGAGGACAAAAACAAATTTATCTCAAATTTCGAAGACTAAAAATATATTTGTGCTTACAAATATAATAATTCTTTTAATATTACGAATTCAATAATAGTGTTAGAGTGTATACCAAAAAAGAGAAGTAAATCACAGATTACGTTATGGAAAGAAGTAAAGATATAAAAAGAGTATAAAAAAATAATTCTGATAAAATCAAAGTTATTATAAATTTTAGAGTTAAATATAATATTTTTTGAGCAAAAGGGTCAAATATAAATTTAGTTCCTATTTTTTTATAATTTTTTTAGTCTCTCAAAAACATGTTAATAGGTCATAGTTTTTATAAAATTTTTCATTGAACTACATGACAAAAAGTATTATAGGTGTGTTTAGCAAGTCACTCTAGGAGTTTATATGCTAGTTTGACTAACTTATACACTGGTTTACTCAAATTAAGTTTGTTTGGTACGTAAATTTATTTTAGTAGTTTTTAACTTATTTTCATAAGTTATTTCTATTAGCTTATAGCTTATAAACTACTAGTTTTCTTTTCTTTTTCATTTTTATCCTGACTAATTTACTTGAATTTTTTTTTTACCTTTTTTGTTCAATTTAGATTTATAAAGAAAAAATCATTATTCTTTTTATTTAAAATAAAATTTTTAAAAAATTTGTTCAAATATTAAAAAATTAATTTTAAACAATATAAGTTTTTTTAAATAAATTATAATTTTTTTGATAAAAAAGAAGGAAACATATCACAAAAACAAAACAACCATGACCGTACTTTATAATATAATCATCAAATCTTCACCATTTTTTATAATATAAAATTTAAAAATTATTGTCCTAATTTTAAAGATAATGAGTTATTAAAAAGATGTATGAATTTCACATACATGTTTGTCAATTTGAATTTCACTAGATAATAACCTCGAATATAATTAACAAAATTGAAATCATGATTGTAATCCCGAAATAATGTTAATTTACATGCAATTTGACTTAAGTCATCGATTGATTACCTAACCTCAATTAGATTTCAAATTAATCAACCCTAATCTAATTCTACTTCAATTATAAACAAAAAGATGTAATTCACAATCATGAAACATTAAAAATTGAAATTAAAGAGGGAAGAAGAGGAGGACATGCATACGAAGAATCAAAATTAAAAACAGGAACTCAAAACCCTAATCATGTTCATTGAATCCCTTGAATTGATTAAGCCTTTAGCATTTCATAGTCATTGCCATTGAAGAATAAAGGATGAAAAACATGGAAGAATAATGAAGTGAGAGGAGAAAAGAGAAAGAAAACAACGTCTTCAATTATACAAAATATATGTGTAATCGAATGTGTGTTTCAATTACATGAATTCCGAATTATATAAGAAAAACAAATAGGAAGAAAATCCTTATTGAATCTTAATCAAATCGTAAAGAAAAGATAAAAATTCTCATCCTGATGATGGGACAAGGTAAGGAAAGATAAAATATATCCTAATGAGATCTCCAAATCACGCAACTATGGTCTTACATTTATTTGGCCTCTCAGATGGCCGAATTTGTCCTTGGTGTCTTCATGAAAGTTGTAGAAAATTTTGTCCTTGAAATTTAGGCACCAGTTTTGCATCAATACGGCATCTATAGCTCAAGATATCTTCAAAATACTACACCTATGCCAGGTTGCCTAGCGGGAACAATGTCTTCAACTTTTTGGCCATTTTTCTCGTTGAATCCATCAAATTTAGCCAAAGTCCATGAGACGTTAAATTGTAGATCTTTGTCTTAGCTTTCCAGGTACACCAAGAATGTCAAAATCCAAACTTTGTAGCTCCAGATATGCCTTGGGGAAGACAACAATGTCAAAATAAAGGGAAATCTGAAATTAACAATGATTATGAACTAAGTCCAATGAAGCCTATTAATGCAAAGCTCAACAATACATCAATATTAATCACAAATAGAAATTAATTAGTCCAAGTATAAGTTACAAATAAATACCCCAAAATTGATCTATCAAATTTTCCCACACTTAAACTTTTGCATTCTTGGACAAAACTCAATTATTGACTAATGCATGAACACAATTTAAACACTTTTTGATGAATCCTAAAAATGTGTAAAATCAAGCAAGAGTACAAACACCCAAAACATCAAGGAGTCACAACAATCTATGAACACATCCTCAACATTCCAAATAAACAAGAAGACAAGTCAAATTAAAAGAAACAAAAAGTGATAGAACTCTCACAATGGACACTCTCAAACTCTCAAGTGTCTAGGTTTGTGTTTACACTCAAACACCATATGCAAACTTGCACTACCAAATTTTGACAAGTCTCTAATTTCCCCCACTTGAAACACATGCAATTAAAGATCAAAAGGACTTGATTAGGGTTGTGATGGGCCAAGGTGAAGGTGGGACATAAGAAAGGATTTTGAGTTATAAAACAAAAGAGAATAGAGGAGCAATGGGGAATGAATCAAAACAAGCATGCAAAACTATCCTAAGAGAACAATCCAATACAAGTAAAGTCCACTTGTCTCCTTTCACATTTTCCTTCCTTTTGAGTTCCACTTCTTTGCACTATCACAAACTTTTATTGCATTTTTTTTCCCTTCTTTTACCTTTTTCTATTTTTTTATTTTTTTAATTCTTTTTGCTTTCCTTTTTTTTTTGGAAGAAGAATGCTACTTTGCCAAACAACTCAAAAATCATCAAAACATAACATTTATGTATATCCAAACATTTCCAAAACTTTGGGTCACAAATTCCCCCACACTTATTACAAAACCCATTCCCAAAACAATTCCAAAGCTCCTTTAATCCCTAAGGTTAGGGTGAATCACAGTTTTTCACTTCAAGAGCTTGTAATGAGCTGTAGAATGAAAGAAAGGTTCAAGGGGGGGGGGGGGGGGGGGGGGGTGTAAACAAAGGGATTAATGCAAGGTAAGTCAATTTGGCTAGTAGCTTAAAAACAAAGAAGGCCTAAATCATCTCAATAATGCACGTGAATCAAGAGGCTTCAAAAAGAGTCTAAGCAAAACCTAGAGTAACTAGCAAACATGAGTGCAATCACACATGAAAGGAAGAGAATGGCATGATGCAATCTATTCATCAAGTAAGGCTCAAAATCTCACAAAGGTTAATTCTACCACAAATGATCCATGATTTAATTTTTGAAGCCTACTCATTACACTAAAGATGCAAGAATGAGTCCATATCAAGTCATAAAACTTCTAAACTAAGAATGATGCAACTACTCATAATTCATACAAATTTAGAAATTTAATGAAAGAACAACCAAAAATATGCAAAAAAAAATTTCAACAGCAAAAAACAGCAAACAACGAAAAAAAAGGTGCAAAAATTACGCAGTAAAACAATAAAAACACATAAAACAGCAACAAAAAGCAAAACAGAAACAAGCAACAAAATACAGAAAACAAAACAAAAACAGAAATAGAAACAGCAACAGAAACAAAAAACAGACAGCAAGTAGAAAACAGCAAATTAACATGCAGAAAACAAAAAAATCAGTAACAAGCAAAAAATTAACATGTAGAAAATTTCCTAATTAAAAACAAAAAAAAAATTGTTAACTAGAAACAAAAAATTCCTAACACTAAAAACACCCCCAATACTTAAAACATACATTGTCCTCAATGTGAGCATATAATGCAACAATAAAGAAAGACAAGTGTAAAATAAGAGTAAGGAGAGAACTCCCTCATCAAGGTGGAAAAAATGTGCAAACCTTGAAGTTGTAGAATCACGCAATTGCAAAAGCTGCTCATTAAAAATGAGGAAAAGATCTACAGCCCTCTGTATCATTCTCAAGTAAATTGCACCTAGATTCTTTAGTTTGCCCCTATCTCTAGTTTCTAAGTCAAATTCTTGGGGTAGAAACATCCATCTAATTAACCTCAACTTCTTTTAATAGGAACCTCAAAGTGAAATGTTTGATGAAGCGCCTATAGAAACTTGAAAAGCCATCAAGAAAATTGTAATGGGATTTTGCGACCAAGCGCTCAAGTATATGATCAATAATGGCCAAAGGATAATGATCCTTTCTAATTGCATGGTTAGGTCTCCTCTGGTTTGTTGGAGGTTGCTGGCTACAATCATTGGCAGCTTCTCATTTGCATATTTTAGATGTGCAGGTAAAGGTTTCAACTCTAAGGATAGTGATTGCACAATGGATGGTAATGGAGGACTATTTATTGCTGCAACAACCTCAGCTGCTACAACAACATCAATGAAATCTACTGCATTGTCATCATTTTCCCCTATATCAGCAAATTTTGCAACTATAATTTATGCCTTGTATTCATAACAACATTAATTTTCGCACAAATAGCACACATATTTGATTCATCACAAGTGCAATTAAGGTCACTAAAATCAGTCAAATCAGAACATAAATATGAACAATCATCGTTAGGGTACTGAATGCATAAAAATTGATAAGTCACATCAAGTGCAACAAGTTCCCTTAATATCCTATTATTATTTCCTTCCATGGTATTGTCTAAGTGAGGATCAAAATTAGTATGGTGGATGCAAAATATTTAGATGCAAAAGTACTACAATTTTATTATTTTTAAAAATCAAAATCACCATAGAAAATCCGTAAAATTTAGTGTTAAAATATGGTAAAATTTTATTATTTTTAAAAATAAAAAATACTTAAAAAATGAAAAGTGTCCTAAATGAAGGAACTTACAGCTTATCGATGCAACCTAAAAAAAAAAAAAACCAACCAACTAACCAATCAAACAAATACAAACTCATAAGAAAAGAAATAGGTTAGCACTATATAATCAAAAATTAAAGTTATTAGACAAATAAAATCAGGACACAATGATTTGTGTCCCTGGCAACAATGCTAGTTTTGATAACAATGTCGCACTACTATCAAAAACACTAGATCCCCCTTATACTTATAGTATAAGGAACAACCTAGGTCATACTTCTCGAAGACACAAACCAATTGATTATGATCTAATTTGGAAAGTTAGAAAAAAGGGGTTTTGAATTGTAAGTAAAACAGAAAATATTGAACGAGAATCAAATTTATAAAAACATCAATTCAAGGTATTCAAATCCATGTTGGTCATCATCAGGTATCAGTGGGGTTTATCATAGCTCAAAAGGATGTATGAATTTCACATGCATGTTTGTCAATTCAAATTGCACTAAATAATCACCTAGAATATAATTAACAAAATAAAAATCACAATCGCAATCCCAAAATAATGTTAATTTACACACAATTTGACTTAGGCCATTGATTGATTACCTAAACTCAATTAGATTTCAGATTAATCAACCCTAATCTAATATCACTTCAATTATAAACAAAAAGAAGTAATTCACAATCATGAAACAATAAAAATTGAAATTGAAGAGGGAAGAAAAGGAAGATATACATATGAAAAATCAAAATTAAAAACAAGAACTCAAAACCCTAATCACGTTCATTGAATCCCTTGAATCGATTAGGCCTTTAGCCTTCCATAGTCATCGTCATTGAAGAATAAAGGATTAAAAACATAGAAGATTAATGAAGTGAAAGAGGAGAAGAGAAAAAGAAAACAACTGCTTCAATTGCACAAAAATATCTGTATAATCGAAGGTGTGTTTCAATTACATGAATTTTTAATTATATGAGAAAAATAAATAGAAATCAAATCCTAAAGAAAAGATAAAAATCTTCATCCTAATGATGGGATAAGATAAGGAAAGATAAAATATATCCTAATGAGATATCCAAATCACGCAACTATTGTCTTGCATTTATTTGGCCCTTTAGATGGCCAAATTTCCTTTGGTGTCTTCATGAAAGTTGTATAAAATTTTGTCCTCGAAATTTAGGCACTAGTTTCATGTCGATATGACCTCTATAGCTCAAGATATCTTCAAAATACTGTACCTATGTTAGGTTGCCAGTGGAACAACGTCTTCAACTTCGTAGCCACCTCTCTCCTTGAATCCATAAGAATTAGCTAAAACCTGTGAGATGTGAAATTGTATCTCTTCGTCTTAGCTTTCTAGGGACACTAAGAATGTCAAAATCTTAACTTTGTAGCTCTAGATATGCTCTACAGAAGACAACAATGTCAAAATGAAGGAAAATCTGAAAATTAACAATGATTATCAATTAAGCCCAATGAAGTCCACTAATCCAAAAGTCAGTCAATACATGAATATTAATCACAAATAGAAGTCAATTAGGCCAAATATAAATCATGAATAAATACCTCAAAATTGATCTATCAAACATTTTGTAAATTTTTTCTTTAATTTTTGCATGTTACATCATCATGTTGTGTCAGCTGCCATGTTAACATGTCAGTGACACATAAGCATATGTGTTAGACTGTAATGTCATCTATCAGTACCACATCATTTGCCACAACAAAATTTGTTAAATTTTTAATGAAAGACTGACGTTAAGACCAAAATTGCACAATTGCTATATTTGGGAGACCAAATTCGCTCAATTAGAATTTAGGAGACCAAAATCGTACAATTGCAATACTTGGGGGACTAAAAATGTGATTAAGCCTAAAATTAATTTTTCTCACCTTTAAGACTACACAAACATGTTTGGCTGTAAAAACAAACAAATAAAATAAATAAACAACCCTATATAACCTTTAATATTTTGCTGCCAATGGTCACTTATTTATGAACTAAACAGGTAATTATATGACTTGCTCATTCATATATGTTTTATTTTATAATAAAAAATAATTTTAAAGAACACATAAACAAATATATTATTAATATTTCTCGATATATATTTAAGTTATGATGGGGCTTATTATTTAGAATGCATTCTTTAGCAAATTAATGCCGTCAAATTTTTTGAATATAGGGTTTAAAAACAAGTTTATAGGTTTTTGTTAATAATAAAAGTAAAACTTAAAAGGTAAATACAAATAACATATTTTTTTATTGGTGTTCTAGATTGGATCTACACTCAGAGCAGTTCAATACTCAACAAATGACGCCATGTCCAACCACTGAGTAGCTTTGTAGTTAACCAACTCCCATTAGTCCAAAAACCAAATAAGCCCAACAACCAATGCATATCCTATACCAGTGACACACAATATAGCAAATCCCCTAAACATAAGCAATAACTAGTGAGAATTGCATGATTAGAATGATCATGTATCATTTTGTCATTACACGAGAATTACACCTTCCATCCATGAAAGGGTGAAGACATAGTATATAAGTAGAAGGTCACACTGTGAAGGTGCACTATTCTATATTTTTCATCATTTCTTGCTTTCTACTCTCATTAACTTAGGCATGAAAGTCCTTACAGGTAACTGACAACCATTGTACACCTAAGAGTGCAAAGGAGGATTTCTATACCACCATAATCCTTTAGCAAAAGATCCATATGTATTAGACCAATGAAATGTTAAGGTCAAGTGTAACACCCCTACCTTTGTTTATAACTATTTTTCTATTTCTTCTAATTTTATTTCTAAACAATTGGGTAGAAATCTCAAAATTTGGATCCTCGTAGTTGTGTTTAGAATTTTGAGTACTATTTGATCATAATTTTTAATAATTTTTCTAAGTCGGGGTTTAGAGAAATAAAAAAATGACGATCACATTCCAATTTCTCTATATAAAGGGTTAACATGCGAAATAAGTTCAAATAATGATAAAAAGTCACTTTGAAGCTGAAAACATGTTATGTATATTAAAATATAATTTTGGACATATTTGAAAATTTTATGAAATTTCTGTGCAAAATGACCAAAATGTCCCACTTGACTATATAGTCAAACTAGTATTTTTTTATGTTCAAAAATAGTGAGAAAATTGCATAAAGCTTATTTTCATGTAAGTTATTTTTATAATTATTGTGCCATTTTCAGATTTATTTAATTAAAAATGGATTTAATAGTAATTTTTAACTTAAAAATACATTTTAATTAATTAAAATTAGGAAAAAATATATAAAATTATTTTTAATTTCTAGAAATAATCTAGGACCTTAATTTTACATGTTTAGGAAGTATCAAGGTCAATTACATTAGATTAATACATGAATTTATTAAATTAGTGAAATAGGCTTAATTATTATTAATTAATTTTAATTGATAAAAAATTGAATAAAATGCAATGTGGTCCTTGGACAGTGTAACATGTCCAACCCTAAAGTTTAGGGAATAAGTTGATACAAATTAATTTATGTTAGAACCTTGACACAAATAAATTATTTAGTTAGAAAACTTAGCTTTTAAGATTAAGAAGATTCTAGCATGATTTATTTTGTTACATGTTTCTATAATACTAACTAGAAGACTAATTAAGTTTAGTGTCTTGTTTCTTAGAGATAATATTCCATTAGATAAATATAATATTTCAAATTAGAAAATGCAGAGGAAATGAATTATGACATCACGACTTGATTGCAAGTGTTGTTTAGTTCCTAAACCAAATTGATATCACTTTACTTGATTAGAAATTGATTTGGCAAGAAGAAAATTGTTTTAAAACACTTTGTTTAAGGACATAGGCCTCTTGGCCTTACCATGATTTTTGGTTGTCTAAATCCAATTTTCATTTGTCATCCACTTGGTTTCAATCCTTTAAGCACCTAAACCAAATTGACATATGTTTTCTTGGCTGATAATGAAAGAGCAAGAATCGCACAAGAAGGGGAGTTGAATTGTGCATTTTAAAAAACTTTTCAACTTAAAAGCAAGTTCGTAAATGATTTAAGCAAATGATAAGGAAGAACAAGAACACAGAGAATTTATATTGGTTCACTCAACCTTAAGCTACGTCTAGTCCCTTCACCCAAAAGGTATTCACTAACCAACCTTAAGTTACATAAGTATTCTTCGTAGCTTCTTCAAGCTTTATTAACAACCCAAGTTTCTTTCTCATTAAGCCTCTCTGGGCTTTCACAACAAATATAGTTGTTTACAATGAAATTCAACTCACAAAGTGAGGATGTAAAAGATTAAACACAAAACAAAATTGTTTCAGAGAATATTCAACTATCGTCTAGTGGATGCAAAAAGGCAATTTGATTATTTTTTTCTTTAAGTTTATCTTGTTTTGTCACTTGGTTTCTTCGTATCTGTTTCCATTCTTCTTTCTTGATAAATATATAGTCTTTAGTGAAAAAAAGTCGTTGAAGATGACTTAGCTTCAGTCTTTAAGAAAGAGGTGCACGTATCGAGCTTTCAGACGGGTCAAAAAAGACAGCTTATGAGCTTGTACCAAAACGAAAAGTGCAGGACTGTGTTGACAGTCTGCTTTTCTGAACATTCTTCATTTGGCTTAGCAGTTAGGTAAGTTGACTTCCTTTTTCTGTAATGTTACACCTTTGCACTACAATGTTTTCTGTCTACCATTTAATGCTTGAAATATTTGAATGTTAGATCTTAAAATGGTAAGGCATTAGTCTCAAAGTTTGCATACATAAAAGACGTATAGACTAGAGGAGTATAATACTACCGTTTGAGCTCAAGACACAGTCCATGAAAAGAGACTTACTCTTGGACGGTCCTTACATGTTGGTTTATTGAACGCTCATTAAGACTGGCGCGTTGGATGCTGTAAATACGTTAAATTTAAAAAGAGATTTAAACTTTAATAAGTTTGTTATCTTCAAAACTTTGAGGGACTAGACGCTTCAGTGTCTTTAGTTCCAACAATTTCCCCCTTTTTGATGATGACAAATCTTATTAATTTTTAAGTTTTGCGAATATATATCATAAAGAGAATGCATGTATAGCTAGTTTTCGATGAACTTACTATGCTCCCCTTGAGTCTGATATGTTATATTTTGTGTACTTGAGAGACACAAGATATTAGTCTAGATAAACATCCAAGTATCAGAGTATAGAAAGTTTATGCATGAATGTCATGTAATGCAAAAAGAACGGGTATCAGAGTGATCAAATATCAGAGCAGTCAGAGATTATCAGAGCAATCATTTAGAATAATAACATAATTAAGGCATCAGAGTAAACAAAACAATAAAAAACTTGAGAACAGATCGTATAGAAAACTTATACTTTATTTAACAAAACTTAAGATCATATGCAGATAGCTTTATTTTATTTCTCCCCCTTTGTCATTATAAAAAAAAAGACAAAAGAAGAAGAGAACGTCATCATGGTCACTTGGGCGCTGAGGGAGATGGAGGTGGAGGTGGAGAAGGTTGCGGTATGTGTAGGAGTTCTTGTTGGTTCTGGAGGATTTGTTGGAGAAGGGTTGTAGTTGGCTGGTGACGTGTTGTTGGACGATGGGGTCAATAGTGGAGATAGGTGGAGGGGCAGCAGTGGAGATGGAAAGGCTTGTGGATGCTTGAGAACCGAGAGTAGGCGGCGGTGGAGGTGTTGGTGAGGGTGGTTGAGAAGGGGTTGGTGGGTGAAATTTAGTGGGTAGAGGTGGTGCTTCTAAGAATAGAAGGTTTGGAGTTTGGAGTTGGTATGGACGCGGTGTTTCCCAAGGGTAAGGTGGTTTGTAGGTGTTGGGATAAGTTAGGGTAGCAATGATAGTGTAGAGAATGGAGGTTTTTGTACCAAGAATTGGATGTGCATCAGGCAGACGAACAAAGGTGGTTGAAGTGTCTGAAAAGTGAAAGACATGAGCTGGGCGCTCCGTGTACTCACAATTCTTCGCTGTTGGAATTTCAGCCTTGTGGTCTTGCGAGATTCTGTTGTTGGACGCTTCTTGTTCACAAGTGAACATATGCTGGTGTCAGAAGCATTCAGCGTCGTCCTCATCCATGTCTTGTGAAAGACGTTGAGCTATGTACCATTCAGGAGTAATGGTTGGATGATGTTGAATTTCAGCTCTGGACGGTAGTGACACTTGGTCAGTATCTTCTCCTTCTTGCTATTAACATCCAAGGTTGGAAGCCTTGGGCAGATGCGGTTAGGTTGAATGCGGATGGTTGTGGATTGTCTGATGTGTTGAGAGGGCGGAATGAACAGTTGATTCTTCAAGTTAGCAGAGCTCTTGACAATGTTGCAAAACATGTGGTCGAAAGGATAGGGGAAGAATCCAGCTTCTTTGGGGTCTGACGGCCTAAACTTCAATTCTACTAGCCTTAAGTGGATTGTCCGCTTGGACGCTCTACTACGCCTTGGATGCAAAGCCTGTTCAATTTCTTCAACTAGAGGTACTCGATGTTGAAGTACTCTAGAAGGATGGGCAGTTAGGCACCAGGCTTGCTCAAGTCTTGGATATCTCCTAATAAACTACTTGAGCGGCAGATGTTCAATGTATCTAGGAAGTAAAGCCAAGCAAGCTTCAAATGGTTGATGGACGGCGAGTAGTCAAAGCCAAAATCTAGCTCAGGAAGAGGCTTTAGACGTAGGATGATAACATTGTCGTCCCCTAGATTTTGCTAGTTCCCTTCAACAAACAGTAACAGCCACTGTTGTTTGATTTTCTTCAAGTCTTCTTGGTGGGTGGATGATGTGGCTATGAGAATGATGGAAGATGAAAAAGGTTATTTGGGGGGCTTGAAGGAAAGATATAGTTTAGTGAGTCCAAGGGTGGGTATGGTGTAGCTATAACCTTCATCACTAGGTAATAACATCTCTGGTACAGTGTAGCTTTTGTTTGGGTTTGTGTTTGGTCAGAGAGTTGCTCAATAGGTTCAACAATCAGAGTTTCAACAAAATCAACTTCTGATTCAGCAGCAGTAGGAGCAAATAACTTACTTTTATTTGGCTGTGTTGCTGTTGATTGTGATTCTGCTGGTCGTTTGGATGGTTGAGAGGGTTGGACGACTAATGGTTGTGGTTGGGGTGGAACTGTTACTACGGTAGTCTTTTGTCTCTTTAAGAGAACTTTGATGGGCTTATCGTCCTCATCATCTGATTCCACTGTCAGTTGGAGTCTTCTCTTGGCAGGTGCCGGTGCAAGTGCAGGTGCAGCAGCAAGTGCAGAAGGTGGAAGTGGAGCAGGTGTAGGAGAAGCAGGTAGAGTTTAAGGCTGTTGGGACTTAGACTTCGTTACTTTGGACGTCTTAACCTTGGACAGTCTTCTTTGAATAGATGGTCTGGCAGCAGCTATTGGGTGGACGAATAAGGCTTCATCATCCACTGGCTTTACTGGTTGAACGACTTCCTTTTTTGCTTGTTGAGGCATCTCCTTAACAGGTTCCTCTTTAACTTCTACCAATTTGGTTGTTGCTTCTAGAGTCTTCAACACAAAATCATCCTTCATGTAGGTAATGTTGTTGCGTCCAAACGGTAATGGGGTGAACTTGTGGCCACCACCTAGACTTTTGATTTAAGCCTGTTCACCAACAAACAGAGCAAAGAAGGCATGATATACCTTCTGTATCCAAAAAACTCTATTTAGGAGTACAATATAGGTGATTTGGTCATGTTCTCCTCGTCCCTTCATGGTCCTCATGATATTGCTCAGGATGAGGTGAGGAAAGTTGAATTTTTGTCCAGTGATCATGTGGAACAACGTGAACCTATGTATGAAGGTTACGCTATCCTTGGACCCAGCCTTATGCAGTATACCCTTATTCAAAAACTGTTGCTATACTTTGCCTTCTTTTATCAACTTGCTGTACTCGACAGGGCCTTCGCCTTTTGGTCCCATCAAAGCGGTGTCTACAGTTTCATGACCTCTGAAATTGTTTTCCTAGCCATTTTTGACACAAGAGCCAGCCCTTTCGCAGCCAATGGCTTGTGCAACGCTCCCAAGGTCCAGTGTGACCGTCACACCTAGTACAGTGCCAACAATGTTAGTTTTAGAGAATTCCATAGACTTCTAGAACCATCTGATGAGCTCTAGGTAGATGATTTCGTTTAGGTGAAAATAGTTGAGGATTCCACATCTCATCAGGTTGTCTTTCACCTTCACACCTATGTCGTTGAGATCTTGTATGTCAAAGCGGCTCTCTATTAACACTATAGCCTTCGCCAAACTCTCCACACGAGCCACAACCTTCATGGCGGCATCGGTTTTCTCCATCACCATTGTTGAAAGATTGAGGGTTTAGGGTTCGAGAGATTTTGAGAGAGAGAGAGAGAGTTTTTGAGATAGTAAAAGTCAAATAAGTGTTTAGTTACAAGTGTTTGAGTGTATAAGAAGGAAACTGATGGGATTCTGTTTTGGCAGTTTTTTGAAATTTGAAGAGAAAGATAAAATGCATTTAATGCTGGTCATGAGCACACATTTCATGGGGGCGGTTATTCGGCGCATAGGTGACTCAGACAAGAATAAAGCTTTTATTTCAAATCATTATCAATGAAAACATGATTATGTACGGATGAAGATTTTTATGCATATATATATGAACCATTTATGGAATGCGAACAGTTATGCTTATGGATGCGTGTATGATGGACGGTGTAATGATAATGAACGCTATATGACATTGGACGCTACAAGTCATTGGACAATCAAGGCACATAAAAATAAACTATTCCTTTATAAATTTCATACCAAGACGATCTTGAATATGGATGAGTTTCTCTTCAGGAAGTGGTTTTGTAAATATGTCTGCTAGTTGATTTTCAGTATTAATAAACTGAATATCAATAACCCCTTTCTGAACATAATCTCTCATAAAGTGATGTTTTATTTCAATGTACTTTGCTCTAGAATGTAATATAGGATTTTTAGATAAGTTTATAGCAGCAATATTATCACAAAAGATAGAAATTTTACTCTCATAAATACTGTAGTCTTCTCGTTGATGTTTGATCCACAAAATTTGTGAGCAACAGGATGCTACTGAAATGTATTTTGCTTTTGTTGTGGATAGGGCAATCGTCCTTTGTCTTTTGCTCGCCTAAAAGATAAGATTACCACCAATGAGGTGACATCCTCCACTAGTGCTTTTACGTTCTATTCTGTCTCTCATGTAGTCAGCATCATAAAATCCAACTAACCTGTATTCTTTATTCGACTTAAAGCATAGACCAAGGTTAGTGATTCCTTTTAAGTATCTAAATATTCTCTTTACTACTGTGAGATGTGTTTCTCTAGGACCAGATTGAAAACGAGCACATAGACATACACTAAACATGATATCAGGTCTGGATGCTATAAGATATAGTAGAGATCCTATCATACCCTGTATGTGGTTTCGTCTACTTTTTGGATGTGTCGTCCAGTCCAATTACTGAAGGTGGATGCATTGGTGTGCTTATTTCTTTGGC
This sequence comes from Spatholobus suberectus, assembly GCA_004329165.1. Lineage (NCBI taxonomy): Eukaryota > Viridiplantae > Streptophyta > Magnoliopsida > Fabales > Fabaceae > Spatholobus > Spatholobus suberectus. The sequence continues at coordinate 35,868,339 of CM014733.1, forward strand.
ATCATCCATTTTGTACTTCTTGAGAAGTTCTTTTGCATACTTCATTTAATGTATGTATATGCCGTTGTTAGTCTGTTTCACTTGTAATCTAGGAAGAATTTAAGTTCTCCCATCATGCTCATCTTGAATTCTACTGTTATAAGCTTAGAGAAATCCTTGCACAGAGCGTCATTAGTAGCACCAAATATGATATCGTCCACATATATTTGTGCAATAATAAAATGTGATTGGACGTTTTTACAGAATAGAGTAGTGTCTACTTTTCCTCTTGTGAAACCATTTTCTAAAAGAAAAGAACTTAACTTTTTATACCAAGCTCTTGGAGCTTGCTTAAGTCCATATAGGGCCTTTTTGAGTTTGAAAACATGTTCAGGATAAGTATCACACTCAAAACCAGAAGGTTGTTTCACGTAAACTTCTTCATTTATTATACCATTGAGGAATGCACTTTTTACATTCATTTGATAAAGCTTCATATTACTGTGAGCAGCAAATGAAAGTAAGATGCGAGTGACTTCTAGTCTAGCTACAGGTGCAAAAGTTTCCATGAAGTCTATACCTTCTTGTTGAGAATAGCCTTGAGCCACAAGCCTGGCTTTGTTTCTTACCACTTTGCCTGCCTCATTTAGCATGTTGAGAAATACCCATTTTGCTCCAATGATGGATTTATCTTTAGGTGTAGGAACTAGCTTCCACACGTCGTTTCGTTCAAACTGACTTTGCTCTTCCTTTATGGCATTGATCTATCCTTTGTCCAGGAGAGCTTCGTCTACTGTCTTTGGTTCCATCTAGGAAATTAAGGCAGTTTGAGCTTGTTCCCTAAAGGTTGATCTTGTCTTGACATGATTATGTACATTTCCAAGAATTTGGTCTTCTGGATGATATGTTTTCATTTGCCATTGTCGTCCAATTGTTTTCTTTTCTTCCATCTTTGGGTTGTCAAACTGGGTTCTTGACGTTGGTTGGTTTGTATCGTCCAACTTCATATTTGCAAATGATTCATCTAGCTTTGATAGTTCTCTATTAGGCTTACTATCATTAAACTTTACATGAATGGCTTCTTCAACTGTTAAGGTTCTAGAGTTGTACACTCTATATGCCTTGGATGTTTTAGAATAGCCTAACAATATTTCATTATCACACTTAGAATCAAACTTTCCAAGATTGTCCTTAGTGTTTAAAATGAAACATTGACACCTAAAAGGATGAAGATACGATATGTTGGGTTTTCGTTCTTTCCACAATTCATAGGGAGTCTTTTTCAAAATAAGTCTAATATATATTCTATTTTGTAAATAACATGCAGTGTTTACAGCTTCAACCCAAAAGTGTTTAGGAGTGGAGTTATCATTAAGCATGGTTCTAGCCATTTTTGCAATGACCTATTCTTTCTCTCTACCACACCATTCTTTTGAGGTGTACGTGGCATAGAGAAGTTGTAGAGAACTCCGTTCTACTCACAGAACCCTTGAAAACTTTCGTTTTCGAACTCTCCCCCATGATCACCTCTAATTGAAGCTATGTAAACACCTTTTTCATTTTGAATTCTTTTGCAAAAGACAAAAGATTTTGTAAGACTCATCCTTGTGCTTTAGGAACATGACCCATGTTCATCTAGTATAGTCGTCCACTACAACTAACCCATATTGTTTTCCACTAAGAGAGGCTGTTCTAGTAGGTTCAAACAAATCAATATGTAGAAGTTCAAGTGGCCTAGCTGTGGAAACAATATTCTTTGAATCAAAAGAGCTTTTCACTTGTTTCCCTTTTTGCCATGCATCACAGAGAACATTAGATTTGTATATAAGATTTAGTAGTCCTCTTACAAGGTTATGCTTATTTAGCTTTGAGATTAACCTCAAGCTTGCATGTCCAAGTTTCTTGTGCCAAATCGATTGATTCTCGTTGATGGATACTAGACATGACACATTTTGATTTGTTAGATCATTCAAATCAATCTTATATAGATTGTTTTGCCTCTTAGCCAAAAACAATATAGATCCATCCAAGTTTTTGACTATACATTCATCTTTGTTAAAAGAGATACTGTGTCCACTGTCACATAATTGACTTATACTCAGTAAATTGTGTCAAGTCCTTCAACATGTAGAACATTATTAATAGAGGAAAGAGGGTGCTTACCAATTTTACCTATACCTGTTATCTTACCCTTCTGATTTCCTCCAAAGGTGACCTATCCACCATTCTTTGGTTAGAAGTTTTGGAACATAGACTTTTCACCTGTCATATGTCGTGAGCAGCCACTGCCCAGGTACCGTGATTGGTGTTTCTTTTCTATTGTTAAGTAGATCTGCAACAGGAATTATCATGGACTTAGGTACCCAAATAGACTTGGGTCCTTTCTTGTTAGTTCAGAAGGCATTGGACGCCTTTTTGACTAGACGATGAAAGCATCTTGAAGATTCATGACCAATTTTTCCATAGTATCTGCAATGAACAATAACTTTGGATGTTCTAGAGGCTTCCTTTTTAACAAAGCTAAGTCTAGATTTGTCATATGGACTTCGTCTATAAGACAGGATTTTATTTAAATTCTCAGTCCCATTGACGAATTTGGATAGGCTTTCCTTCAGGTGGGTAACTTCTTTTTGAAGTTCTAATGCTTCATTAGGAGGTGTCACTTTTGGAATGTCCTTTATTTTTAATTTTTCATTTTTTCTTAAAACGTTTTCATAATTTTCTTTAAGTGAATTAAATCCCTTTGTTATTTTAGAAAATTTCTTTTTCAATTCTTTATATCCTACTTAAAGAGTTGAAGAATTAGCAAGCAGTTCATTATATGCTTCTTGAAGAGAAATTATATAATTTAAGTTTACCTCTTCGTCTTGCTTATTTTTTGAGCTCTTTGAATTGGTCTCTGCCATGAGACATATATTTGCTTCTTCCTTTCCTTCTTCTCCAGACGAGGATAGATCTATGTCCTTCCAAGTAGCCATGAGTCCTTTCTTCTTCTTTTTGAAGAAGGTTTACTTTTCTCCTTTTGTAGGCTTAGACATTCAGCTTTGAAGTGTCTAGGATTTTTACATTCAACGCTGACTGAAAGACTCTTCTCCTTGGGATCCTTACTAAACTTCTTCGTGAAGTTTTCTAGCTTTGGATCCTCTTTTCTTCCTCCACATGACTTGGATTTTTCTTGATATAAAGGATATCTGATCCTATCAGAGTCATCTTCTTCAAACGCTTCTTTAGAAGATTCTTCCACATTCAGGGCTTTGGACGATGACCCTTTTGTAGGACGCTGGACGCTTAAGGCGATAGACTTTCTTTTCTGTCCTTCGTCCTATTTTAGCTCCAACTCGTGTACCTTGAGAGTTTCAAGTAACTCTTCCATGGAGAGTGTTGTTAGATCCTTGGACGCTCTTAATGCTGTAACCTGTGGTCTCCACTGTTTAGGAAAAATTCTCAAAATTTGTCAATATGATCATAATTATCATAAGTCTTACCTAGGGATCTCAGGTTATTAATGATGGTTTGAAATCTACCAAACATTAGCTCAATTGTTTCATTATCATCCATAGTAAAGAGTTCATATTGTCTTACAAGTAAGCTAAGTTTAGATCTCTTTACTTGTGAGGTACCCTTGTAAGTAAGAGCGAGAGTATCCCACATCTTTTTGGCACTTCTTAAACTATACACTTTCTTATATTTTGATTTGGATAAAGCACACATAATAGCATTTCTAGCATTAGAGTTAAGAAGGTACCTTTGTTTGTGAGCTTATGTCCATTGACCTCTAGGTAACTCAGTGCCAGTTTGGTCTAAGGGCAGATAGTCACCAGTTTCCACCACATCCCACATGTCTATGTGGCAAGCATCGAAGAAGGCTATCATTTTTTGCTTTTAGTAGTCATAATTTTGACCTTTGAAGAGCGATGATTTGTTTACAGCTTGTCCTTCGTTGTCCATGAATGCTCAAGATCTTTTTACCGCTGCACTGTTAGATGCTCAACCCCAAGAGGTTGAGCTTTGATACCAATTGAAAGAGCAAGAATCGCACAAGAAGAGGGGTTGAATTGTGCGTTTTAAAAAACTTTTCAACTTAAAATCAAGTTCGTAAATGATTGAAGCAAAGGATAGGGAAGAACAGGAACTTAGAGAATTTATAATGGTTCACTCAACCTTGAGCTACATCCAGTCCCTTCACCCAGAAGCTATTCACTAACCAAACTTAGGTTACACAAGTATTCTTTGCAGCCTTTTTAGGCTTTACAACACAATCACCCCAAATTGCTTAATAACCAAAGTATTCTTTCTCACTAAGCCTCTCCAGGCTTTCACAACAAATATAGTTGTTTACAACAAAATTCAACTCACAAAGTGAGGATGTAAAAGATTAAACACAAAACAAAATTTTTTCAGAGAACATTCAACTATCGTCTAGTGGACGCAATAAGGCAATTTGATTGTTTTTTTCTTTAAGTTTCTCTTGTTGTGTCACTTGGTTTCTTCGCATCTATTTCCATTCTTCTTTCTTGATAAATATATAGTCTTCAGTGAAAAAGAGTCGTTGAAGATGACTTAGCTTCAGTATTCAATAAAGAGGCGCATGTATCGAGCTTTTAGACGGGTCAGAAAAGACAGCTTATGAGCTTGCATCAAAACAGAAAGTGTAGGACTATGTTGATGGTCTGCTTTTCTGAACATTTTTTATTTGGCTTGACAGTTAGGTAAGTTGACTTCCTTTTTCTGTAATGCTACACCTTTGCCCTATAATGTTTTCTGTCTACCATTTAATGCCTGAAATATTTGAACGTTAGATCTTAAAATGGTAAGGCATTAGTCTTGAAGTTTGTATACATAAAAGACATATAGACTTGATGAGTATAATACTAGCATCTGAGCTCAAGACACAGTCTATGAAAAGAAACTTACTCTTGGACAGTCCTTACATGCTAGTTTATTGAACGCTCGTTAAGACTGGGGCGTTGGACGTTGTAAATATGTTAAGTTTAAACAGAGACTTAAACTTTAATAAGTTTGTTATCTTCAAAACTTTGGGGGACTAGACACTTCAATGTCTTTGGTTCCAATAGATAACTCTTTGGCAAAGGAAAAATTTGTTTTAGAAATTTATTGTTTTGGTTATTGGCCATTCAGCCTTAGCGATTCCCAAAGGAATCATATGCATAAATTTTTTTATTAAGCATGGTATTTTAAGCTTGATTTGTCAAGTTCATTTTCTAACAACTTTCCAATGAAAAATGGTTTGAAAATCCATGGCTTGGCCTTGTTTTCTATCAATGGTCATTTGGCCATTACATGTTCAAAACCAAAGAGGAAATTTTTTTAGTATCCATGGCATTGTTTTAAGAAAGTATCCTTATTTTAAGTTAAATTAAATCACTAATTTGATTTACAAGTGTTTTATGAAGTTTAAAATAAAAACTTCCTTCTTCTTTTTACAAATATGGCTCATAGCCAATTTACAAGAAAATTTAGAAAATTTTGGTTTTTTATATTTAATTTTTGTGTTAAAAGGATAATTATAGCCATTTTATAAGTTATTGACAAATTTAAATGGAAAATTTGGTATTTAAAGCCATAGGGTTTTCGACTTTATAAAAATACTTAGACAATGTTTTGTTTTCATTCTAATTTTCTATAAGTAATTAAAAGAAAGTTTTATAAATTAATAGTAATTAAATTAATTTTTTAAATATTTTAAAGTAATTTGGTATATTAGAAGATAATTAATTGTTGTCATTTTGATGAATTGATGATAACAAGTCCCTGTGTGATTAGGTTAGTGGTGATGATGTATTGGTCCTTAGGTTCTAAGAACAATGGTGTCTCTGGTAAAGTGATAAGTTTGTGGTTGAAGTATGATAAGTTAATGTTAGATGGGCAATTAAGATGTGAGAGTCATGCTGTAAGCATGAATTCCTAGATAGGAAAGTTATAGTCTGGTATACTGTAAGATGAAAGGTAGGGACTATTAAAATGGTCTAAGGGGTATGATATCGAGTGGTGATAATCCTAATGGTCGGGGTAGTGTCCTATAACTGAGATAATCACATAACCAGGTTGATAACCCTAACACATGCTTAGCACCAGCAAGATTGGTGTAGAGTATACCTTTGTGTGGACTATAATAGCTCAGGGCTGAAAGATGGCTTGTTTCCTCGATATTGATGATGAGGATTTGTACCTTAATGTGAAAGAGGTATATGCATTCCCAATCACTTCTCGGTTTTGATATGGGTGTTGCTCATCGTTGGGGAGTATGGGGTAGACTAATACAACTTAGAGAAAACCCTAGGTTCCCCTATTTATAGTCAGTGATGTTTTATCTTTGTGCTTGATGGTAGGATTTCCTACCCATATGTGTGAAAATGATTTTGAGAATAAATCACCTTACTCCTCTATCTTTTTCTATGTGTATGTTGTTTGTGGATGGATACGAGAAGGTGGCAACAATGCCAATGTTCTTGAATTTGTATATCGAGTATAATGACCTTGGGGTTTGGACATACGATGAGGACACCTGTTATCTCACTTTTAGGGGTTTCCTCATGATTACCTTGATGTCTCCTTTTTAGATGTATATATGCTAGTTGTTACCTTTTTGATTCCAATTATGTTGACTTCACTGCCACCTCCAAGCTTCATTAGAGCACTATCCCCACCCTCACCATCACCTCCTACTGATGGTGTTGATGCCATCATGGCACCCCTAATGAATTTTTATTTTCCCCCTCCATATCCTATTATGATAGACTTCCCCAACTCTATGGATAAGGTTCGCATAAACTTTCGTGCCCATTCTCCCCTTGTTGACTATCAGCCAAGGATGGGGAATGGTTGGGTGACCTCTTCCCCGTCCTCTTCTTCAAAACTTGGGTCACCACATTTGATGCCTAATGGTCAGGCCTATCATGCAACTGAGGATGATTTGAAGGCGACTAAGACCGATGAGGACTTGTACGACGTTGGGGTTTCCCTTTTTCTTTTTATATATGGGGAGGAGGTAGATAGACAACTATTGCTCTGACCTAAAACCCTATTTTTGTTGTACATATAGTGAGGGTATGCAGTAGGTTTTTGATATACTTTTTGATGATGATTTTCATGTATTCAATTTGTTTGATGTATAACCATGATGATGATGACCCTTGTACAAAGCATAATGCATATAATGATACATATAGATATTCAGATGTTTCCCACCATTTCCAAATTCTAATTTATTTTTTGTCTTTGTATTTTATGATGCGTATGTTAGTTGAACTTAAAAACGAAAAAATTTTATTCTCGTTTTTTGCCATCTAGTAAATAATAATTAATTAAATAAGAAATAAGCATATATAAGATAAGGTTTAAACTCAACGTGAATGAGTGTCACATTAAGCTCTCCCTATAATGAAGTATTAATGAAACAAATTATAAGTGTTTTGAACTTAACTTAGTAATGATTTACTTTAAGAATGTGATAAAAAGTATAGGACTTATGGTCATTGAATGGATCATATCCCAAATAGCGTAAATCAATCTTGAGAAGCATTATTTAAGTGTATGCAACTGTCCAAAAGCTTGAAAGTGACAAAGCATGCACATCAAAAGCAACACTATCAAAAGGACAACTTCTTGAAGTAGGGATGTCAAAAAGGCCAACCCAACCCAACCCGCCAAAAAACAAGTTGGGTTGGGTTGGGCCTATTTTTTCATTGGGTTGAAAATGTCAACCTAACCCAACTTGGAGTGGGTTAGCGGGTTGGTTGGGTTGACCTGCCAACCCATTAAAAAAAAGAAAAAATATTATTCAATTTTTAATCATTTTATTTGTCTTAAATTTTCTCCAAATTTTATTATTGAATATAATTAAAAAAGAGAAAAAATGTTATAAAACTAGTAAATCAAGGAACCCACTTAATACTTAAGAAATGATCATAAACTTTAAATTAGAGTGTTTATTTGTCTTAAATTCTAATCATCACAAAAATTTTCCTTATTGAGGCTTCATAATTTAAAAAATAAAAAAAAGCTATTCATGAGTCAAAAAGAAAACTATTATAATAATATAGTAATTTAAAAACATAAAACCCATCATAATTGGAGTCAATCAAGGAATGTTAAGTAAACATTGAATATCACTTCTAAAAGGTCATGTTAAAATGAGAAAATGTGTCGCATAGTACTGAAAATGATACATGATAAATAAATACCATCAAAAGCATACTATACTGAACATGCCTTCAAAATATCAAAGTGCAACAAGATCAATAGTTGTATATGATCAAAAGCATAATTAGAAGATGGAATCATAATAGAAGGTCAAAAGGTAGCAAAATCAAAAGCTACATGTGATCAGACAATGTGTCAAAAGATGCGAATTGAACAAGGATCTTAAAGAACACATCTAAACTGTTCCAGAAGCATAATGACCGTTGCATCAAAAGAAGCATGCTTAGAATTACCCTTGAACTTGTTCCAAAAGTAAGAAACCAACCTAAATGACTAAGTATTGATGCAAACAAAGGAAATAAATTGAAGGAAGACTAACACACATACACTATAGATATCCAGAAGCAGAAGGTTAGCATTTTGTAAAATTTTAGTTTTTCAGAAGCTAAAATCTTGACAAATTCTATAAGTTGTTAGAGAATATTCCATCAAAGAGATCCAACTCAAAACAGTTGTTCAAATTCAAAAGGAGAATTTCAAATTTACAAAAAACTATTATCTCAAAAAAAGATTTTAGAAGTAGTAGAAATAAACGAAAATAATTGTCAAAGGCACTTGTATTGAAAGTAACCTATCATATAACTTTTGAACAACTTTGACTAAGTTTTAAACAACTATATATGACTAGTTCAAGGCTAGAGACTCTATATAAAGGCCATTATATGAATGGATTTGATGATAGGAAGGGAAATAACAAGTATAGGCATCAAATTATAGAATTTGTGCTTTTATAAATAGATTTTTAGCTTTAGCTTATGAGAGAAATATCTTCCTAAGCAAACACTCTAGTTCTATGTTCTATCATTTGTAATATCTTAAGGAATGTAGTTAGGCTTTATATAATACTGTGTATCTACTCTTTGAGTGTTACATAGAGTAAGAGTCAAAGTATGTCCCTTTTGGATAAGCTAAGTGTACTTTAGAGACTGATTAGGAGTGTAGAACACAGTAAAACACAAGAAAGGGGTTGAATTGTGTTTTAAAACTTTTTCACAAATCTTTTTGCAAGACTATGATTTGTCTATTTTTAAGACTATACAGAAAACTTGTTTAAAACAGACTTATAGAGAAACCTTTTATTAAAGCGTTTAAAGATGTTCAAACAAACTTTTAAATACGAAAGTAGTTATATAAACAAGATTGAAAAGAGTGAGATAAAAACACAAAGGTTTTTATACTAGTTTATCTCAACCCCGAGACTATGTTTAGTTCTTGGCATACCACCAAGTTCCACTATAACTTTACCAAGTTATGAGTATTTTTTTAGTCAAGCCTCTTTAGACCCAACCCAAGTAGCCTTTCACATACTTCTCCAAGCGATTAACCTGAGTATTAACCTGAGTATTCTTTGCAACAAAGCTTCTTTAGGTTTCAACCAATTTCACTTAGAGAAAGGTAAGGGTAACACTCACTAACTAGTCTTCGTCTTAATAGATGGATATACAAGAAGAAGTTTTAGTCTAATTCTTAGAGACTTGAAACACTTTGTTCAATATTATTCAAAAGTTATTAGAGAAGAGAAAGCTTAAGAAAACTAAGATAGTGTTTTAAAGCTTCAGCAATTTGGTTCTATATCCTTGTACAGGTTTTCATAGGTATTTATAAAGCTCTCCAAAAGCATCCGTTGAGGGATCTCAAGAGCTTTGTTGTTTGATATTCCTTTATGAAGAAAGTGTTTGTTAGGGCATTAAATGTAGCATTAAATATTTTTCACCAACCAGTCACCCCAATAAGATAAAGCAACTTGCTTATCTTTCTTTTCTCGTACCATATATTGTTGCAGTAAGCATATTTGCTTTTTCATTCAGAAAAGTACACTATTGTGCTTCTTTTTGGTAGGTGGCACGTCTTTTTAGCATAATAGATACGTTGACATGCTTTAGTTTCTTTTTTGATAAAGTTGGCATGCAAACTCTTGTAAATGAAACAGGCTAGCACATACAATATTTAAACATAATTTTAAGGCACATTGTGGTTCGTTTGATAATAAAATGCAACTTTCGTCTATTTTTATAATAAAGCATAATTTTGTTTTCTTTTGAAAGCAAATATGATCTATTTTACAAACACATGATTTGTTTGGCATAATCAAAACAGTTGAGGGCTATTATTCGTCTTTTGTCCTAACAAGGAGGATTAGTGTTACTAGAGGGTTTGTATCAACACAACTAGGTTAGTTGGTGTTGTAAATATAATTGTTGTGTTGTGGTTAAGCTTGTAAAGGCTTGGTGAAAGAATATTGGTTGTTGGAAAGTCTGTGGAGGTTTGAGAAATAATGTCTTGTGTAATCTAGTGTGATTATAATGATAAAATCCTATAATGGTAGGGGCTGGCTATAGCCAAGTGATTTGTGAGTGAAACAATATAAAAATTCTCTGTGCAGTATCCTCTCTCCTTACTCGTTTAGATCTTTGCACTTATTTCACTAGTTTTAGTTTTTGAATTATTCTCTGCTTTCAAATCTAATAACTTTTCAGCAAAACTAAATTTTGATCATTGAACCATACTTTATTTAAGTTATAAAGTTTCAAGTAGAACTGAATTATTTTGATTGTTCAGAAACAACTTTATAAGTTTATGTACCAAAAAATGAGCTTCTGATTGTTTGCAAAAGCATGTTTTAACAAACAAATTTGAAAAACTAGCTTCTAAACACTTGCATAATATTTGTTTAAGCTTCTTAATATTATTCAAGTATGAGAAAGTCCATATCCTTGTTGCTAATATTCTTCTAATAGCTAAGAAACATATTGAGCAATTCATATAAGAAAAAGTTTAAATTGTGTAGAATAGGTCAAAGCAATCAAAGGTCATAATTTAACTCCCCATTTTGTGATTTTCTAATCCATTTTCATGAAAAACAAAAATAATTTTTTTAGTAAGAATGATACATAAATTTAAAATTAGAAAAGTTGTGTAATTAAAAAAATACATACAAAGATTTATATTTATCTTATTTTAAAGAGATGAATAAAATCTCAAATTTACAATATATTGTACGTTATTCTATTTAGCAATGTCCTTGAGTTAAGTAACATTTTTTCTTCTAGAATTATTTTTTAACATAATTATTAAAACCAGACTGGACAAGCCTGTTCAACCAGTTAGATTGTGAATTGGCCAAGTATCCGGTCCAACAAAAACCCAAAAAATTGTTCTACAATAAAATTGGTATCAAACCGATGAAACCAACCATGAACCACTCAAACCGTTAAAAGCTAGTGGTTTGTTGGGTTTAATCGATTGCTCAGTTTGTGAACATGTGTCTATTTTTATAAGAAGAAAAAAGTTCTACAATTTAGAAGACAACCGATGTGGGACTCAAGGTCTATTTTTAAAAGATAAGAGCTCCTTAATTTGGAACATAATCGATATAGGACTCAGCCTTTAGTGTCTACAATGTGGGACTAACATATTGAGTTCACTTCAAACCAATGTGGGACTCATTTTAAGGTTTAATGCAGTCAAAATTTCAAATACGAGGAAGCACAACATTTTCACACAAGGTTCAGTGAAGTCTTTTCTTATAAGAAGAGAAGATCTCTTCAATTTGGAACACAATCGATGTGGGACTCAAAGTTTATTGCAGTCAACATTTTAAATATGATGTAGCACAACAACATCTTTAGGGTCTGTGCGATACACATTGAAGTATAGGGTGGATAGAACAATACAAGACAAATAGTTGAGTTACAGAACAACATTTTGTCATGTGCATTATTTGGTGGATAAGCATAAGCAAAAGAATGTTAAATTTACAATAATATCCTCTTTAATATTAATTATCTGAATACAATTTAAATTATTATTATATATTATAAAATATTATATATCATTTTATATTTTAATATATTATAAATATTATATAATATATATCATAAATTATATTAGATATAATATATATATATATATATATATATATATATATATATATATATATATATATATATAAACATAACATTAGAAAGAAAGAAATGTAAAAAAAGCTTTTATATTAGCAACCGTCCAAAAAAGATGGAGTATGGAAGAGTGAGTGGTTATACATCAGTTATTAATTAATTAAAGTAGTGAGAATAGAAGAATGGTGGGGAAAGAGAAAAGAGATAGTGGGTATTTTTGTCTTTTAAATACTTTGTAATAGGAATAAAAAGTTGTTCCATGATTTTTCGAGTAACAAAAAGAAAGTTTTTATCTTGTCCATCTCCATTTAAATTGTGTTGTCCCATAATCTTTTTTCAAAACAAATATGCAACAATTGTTGTTGTACTGTCTAATACCATGCTTTCTAGCAAATCAAGTGAACCCTTAGTGTCTACGATGTGGGACTAACATATTAGATTCATTTAAAAGTTAAATCATCTTAAACATTCTTACAAAAGACATAGTAGCATTGTGGCAAAAAACCTACTAATGTGAGACTAATTAATGGAACTATAAAAATAATAAAAATTTTATAGAAAGCATAACATAATATGAAACAACACATTAGTTTATATTACATAATAGAAAGTTTCTTTTTTATATTTTAAGTATTAACAATAATATAATATGTTAAATTTAACTTATCTATCATGTCTTAATAACACAATATAATATTATATAATTAGTGCTAATAACTATTAGGTTTTATTTATTTTTAAAATATTGATTCAACATAATAATTAAAAAGGTTAATTATGTTTTTAGTCCCTCATCTTTTTCAAATTTTTACTTTTGGTACCTAATCAAAATTTTGACTAGTCTTAGTCCCTAATCTTTAAATCTATTAGTTTTTAAGTCCTTGTTATTTGAGAGGTCCATTATCTACTAACTTGGCTGCCCACGTGGCAAACCCGTTTTTGCCACCTGGAAAAAATTGTGACATGGCATGTATCTAGTGGACACGTCAGCATCTGATGAGGAATATTACTAATATTAATTTTGGTATTATTATATATGTTACTACAATAAGTTTTTAATTAAAATATTAGATAAATAAAAGTAGGGACCGAAATCCCTAAGCGACATTTAAGTGGGTGTCGTTGTATTTTCCAAATTTGTCTTCACCTTTTTGGTAAAACCTAGCAGAGTGAGCAGTTACCATTCATTCATCCACTTGGCGCCACCCAAAACCCTTATTTTCTTCATGGAGTACAAAAAGTGCAGAGATTCACTGATGTAGTGCTTAGCAATAAAGATTCTTTAGGAGCAAAGATTCCTAATGGTTATCCCTTTATAGTAGAAGACGAATCTTAGTGGTGTGGACCAAGGTAAGCATCTCTTGCTTTTTCTTTAATTATTACTGTATTGTCCATGGAAGACCTCATAGCTTCCTTAGATATGCGCTTATCCTTTTTTTTTGGTGGTTCGTGTTTGTCTTATTCGATGTAGTTGGGGTTCAATTGTTGTACGTATTGAAAGCATATGGGGTTTGGTTGGTGTGTGTATTGATAGCACGTGGGGGTGGGTTGGTGTTTGTAGTGAAAGCATGTGGGTTTAGAGAAATTTTGTGGGTTTAGGGTTTCGAATACCTTTTTGTGTTATGTGTTGTATGTGTGAGGATTTGTAAAGCTTGTCTATGTGGAATAGGGTCAAATACCTTTTTACTAAAAGTTTGTCCTTTTGGATTTGTGACACCATGTGCTTGTGAATATCATTTTTAAATCAGTTAATTAAAAATTAATTTTTATCTAAATATTATTTTTCATTGTTATTTGTCTTGTCTGGTTTGGCTTGTATTGTTTCTAATATGTGGTTATTTTTTGTTTAAGTAATGTAGTTTACAGTAGTCATACATCATAGGGGATCTTTTTTGAAAGATCCCCATCTGCACTATAAAGACAAAGATGTAGATGCCTATCACAATTTGGATATGGACACTTGGTCTTATTCTGAAGTAGTTGGTCCGGTGAAGGTTTTGGGCTATCGTAGTGGACAATTCAAATTATGGTGGAAAAAGAATGACATGGACTTTGAAGAAGGCTTAAAGGAGATATATGATGACAAAGAGTGGAAGACCTGTCTTTTATAATCTTTGCATAAGCGGTTGATAATCCAAAAAGAAAAATTAAATTTAAATTCAGTTTAAGAAAATAATTAATAATATTTGTTGTGTAAATTTTAATAGAGTTTTCTACAGAAATTGAGCCTGCTTGGATTTCAGTAGTGCATAGATACACTGTGAAAGCTGATAGTGTAAGATCTACAACATGTTGACCCTTAATTAAGTGATTGAATAACTAACAAAAGGAATTAAATTTATTTCCTAATAGAAAAATAAATAATAAAAAGTTGCATGTTGTTCTTGTTCAAGATTCTACAAAGATTTTTGCGAGAATCTAGTTTGTGAGGATATCTATTGGACTAGTATTTATCTGTACAGTTGATGAGCAGTAAAGACCATGAAATTTAATTAAATTAATTATGATTAGATTCTATTTAGTTGATAGCTTTCCTTGCTCAAAGGGTTTAAAAACATTGGGTTTTTTTTCTGTTGCCATTTTGGACTGTTTATCGAGAAGCCTGTCTAGAATCTTGTCAAATAAAGTAAATTCAACTGCCTGATTGAATAAGGTTAGTTCAATCATAACTAGAGAAATTCTAAAGAGTCATAAACTCATTTAGATCCTAATATCAATTAAATTGTTTTAATTGATTCAAGTGTTAGAAACCGTAAACCTAATTTCATGAAACTCGGTACTTGACCACATTTTTCATTGTCAGTGTGAGAAATTTGAAATTTCTACTATCTAACACTAGGCCCACACGTCCCTACCCAACTAAAGAAAGTGACCAAATAAACTTCCTAAGCAAGCTAGACTAATTTCATCCTAACTAGACATCAAATCCTAGTTTGTATACAAATATGACAAATTGTCTTACAAGTTGTACCTTAGTGTACTAAAACCACCTTCCACCCTTATTTTCTCCTAGAAAACTGTCCAACCTAGCTTCTTGGAGAAGGTGAGTTTTGTTTTCCATTTTTATTCAAACTAGCCTTCCATTTTGCTAGTTACCAAAATAACCCTCTTGAGTTGTCTTAAAAATAGCTTCAAAGCAAACTCTCTTCACCTTTTCTCCTCTAGAAACTGTGAGCCTTTGAGAATTGGAGAGGAACTTGCTTTAAAATTCTCTAAGTGTTGGAGGAGAGGTTGGAAGCTTGAGTGTCCAAGAGAGTTGGTTCTAGGTAAGTTCCATCCTTCTCATCCTCTTCTACTTTCATCCATTTATTCCTACCAAGACTTAAGTGGTCTAGACCCTCCTCTATGTTTCTATGGTTCTAAACCTTGTTCTTTTCTTGTGTTCATCTCATGAATTGACCATTCATGGTGATGGATGGGGCAAAGATCAAAGCTTAGGAAGGGAGTGAACTCAAAAATTCAAGTTTCTGCTTGTTTGTGACCTAGGCTATTTTTGGTGGTAAGGAAAGCTAACCCTTTTTCCTATGTATTTGGACTGTAGTTGACATGTTTCAATGTGGTTTGTTTTTAAAAATGTTGTTGGTATTTTTAAAAGTGGTAAACTTGATGAAAGATCACATTTTCGTGCAAGTATATAACATGTTCTTAAATCTGTTTGGTTTTCTTGTTTGAGCATGGTGCACTATTTTTATGATATCTGGAGCTGTGGTTAATATTTTTGAGTGCTTGTTGCAAAATGGACTGAAGAAACACATTAAAAGGTTAAGAAATGAAAAAGTTAAGCCTTTTGAAAGTTGTGCATTTGGGGAAACTATTTAAACAACCAAAAAGTGACACAAATTTTTTCCAATCATATATGGTTTGCCTATATTTGGTTTAGTTTGCTATTTTTAATGATTTTGGAAACTGAATAAGTGCACTTTTAGAAAATAAAAGATTTGGTCTTTGAAAAGTTTCCTTTGGACATTAAAATGGCAAGACATGCTCACTGGTCCTCCAATAGGTCACTTTGACCTTAGTGTCTTGTTATTTTTGTATCTTTTTTGTAGATTTTTTCTTGAGGTGATCTTTATTGTTTTAGAAAATAGAAAAAAATTCCTTTCCAACCATATATGGATCATGTTAAGAAAAAATAGTTTACTTTTTTTAAAACAGAGGTTGAATTCTGGCAGATTATCGGAAGTCTGTCTTAAGTAAAGTTTTATAACTTCTTGTATAACTTTATGAAAACACAATATTTTGTACTTAAAACTTAATGGTGGATCTTTTTGGATAAAATTAAAATATGATATTTTAGAAAATGTCTCCTTTTTGTTATATATATATATATATTAAAAAGGTATTTTTAATGATTTAATTATAAAGGTATAGTATTATAACTTATGCAACTAAGTTGTAATGAATATCCATGGCCTAAGTTTTAAAAGGATGATCTTGAAATTCAATTTCTTATCTAAATTTTTATATTTTAATATTTTATAACATAATTTATAATTTAATATAAGACTTAACAAAAGTTTGTTAAATGGTGGACTATAAGAGTTTCATTTTATAAAAAGCATAATGTGGTTAATGTATATGACTTGATGACATATTGGGAAGTTTTAAGATGATGATTCTTGTTCGATTTAGATAATGTTTAACTAGATATCCTTGTGGATAGGCCTGGCCCGGTGGGTGGCAGGCATACTAAGTGTATGTCTAATCCACAAAAGGGAAAACTAGTGGTAATTTTGCTTAATTCCTATTGGGGAGGCCCGGCCTGATGTGTGGCAAGCATATACCTAGATATGTCTAACCAGGTAAAGGAACTAAATAGTGAAAATTATTTCTTTATTGAATGTTGTTGTTGATATGCATACCTACATGATGTTTCAGGGACACTTTGATAAGTGTTGAGAAAGCTAATAGAGGCATTTGTGCACCTCGAGTCGTGGTGGCGACTACCCACATATGAATATCCCAATGAAGCCACAGTTACTCTGAGATCAGGATCGATATTCCCCAATGGTTTTCGGCACGTGCCTCTTTTACCCATGTCTGGGTGTTAACCTTTACCATGTTTAAAGGATACGTCTGGCTGGTCGCTCAACAATTGTTCTCTATGGAAAGGGTCTATAAATGTCAGCATCTATATATTGGTTGCTATGATCTATGATGTTATAAGAAGTTATTTGGAAAATAAGATGACTTGTTAAGGTATGCTTGTGTACTCTAAATGAATATATGTTTAATTGTTATATTTTGCTATAATTGTTCTCTTTTAGAGCATCTCCAATGTGGGAGCGTAAGGCTGTTTCTTATCAATAAGATATGTAGTTTATGAAACCTTACGATTGGAGCAAATTACGTGGCGGCCCGTACCTAAAGTGAGTTCCTTATTTAAGCAACGTTGCTTAAATGATTGTTGACAATAAAAAATAATTTTGAAGCTCAGATTGCAGTGAAATCCAAAGAAAAAAGAGGGAAAGAAACAGTCATATTGGAACAACACAGAACCATTTTCCAGAACATGAATAGCTTCGCCCAAAAATCTACTGTTTCAAACTTCAGAAACAAAAGAAAAAAAATAAAAAAAAATTGAACAGAGTTAATCCATAGAGGGGGAGTGCTGGAGAGACTCAATCTGCTCCGGGAAGAGTCGATTTGCTCCAGGAGGGTCGATCTGCAACCAAGAGAGCCGTCGGAGTCGGGAAGGTTGTGTTTTTATCTTCGTAAACAGCACCGTCAGTCTGGTGCAGTCGATCTGTTCGCCGTTGGAGCATGGGCTCATCGTCAGAGCGCAGCTCGCCATTGCAGCCCTGGCTCTCTGAATGTCGCAGCGCTGGCTCGCAATCAGAGTGCCGCTTGCCGTCGCAATGTTGGCTTGCCGTTGGAGTGGGGAGAAGGTGTTGGTTGGAGAAGGTGTTGGTTGGGAGAAAGTGTGGAGAAGGCGTGGGGAGATGAAGCTGATTTTGAAAATAAAATGTGGAGAAGGAGTGTGAAAACGTTGGCTGAGCGAGAATAAATTTTGCAAATAAAAAATAATTTCAATAATTTTAACATAAATGGTAATAATATACCCGTTCAAAGAGAGAATTGTTACAAAAATTAATTTAAATTGGTTAGAAAGTTACCGTTGAGTTAAAATTATAGGTTATTTTGAGTGTAAAAATTTTCTATAAATTGTGGGATAAATCTGTTTCAACTCGAAATTGATCTTAAGCCAAATTATCTACTATTGTTACTTCTCTCAAATAATTTTAATCACTGTTATTTTCTGCAAATTAGTATTTTTTTTTCTTTTTTATTGTTCTCAAATGGATAACAATCAATTTAATTTTTCTTTGTGGAATTTTATGCAAAATCACCAACCTTCTATGGGAGAAATGAAATAAAATAAATTAGTTTTATTCTATTTTTTTTATTTTTTACATATTTATTATTTTAAAATTATAATACAAATAATATTTTAATCCAAAATAAAAAATATATAAATATAAGTATTAATATGTGGGGTTAATTGTAGAACCCACTTAAATAAGTTAAGAACTCACTTTAAGTAACTTTAGCATTGGAGTAAATTTTTGGGTAGAGTTCTTATAACTAGGTGGCATTATAGGGCCCACAATTTTGATATAAGCAACTTCATATAAGCAACCATGGTTGGAGATGCTCTTAGGTAGCTTATCCTTGCTTGTGTGTTTTGTGTGTGTGTGACTGTGATGAATGCGATGATTCGTTGTCGCGGGAACAAATGGATAAAGCCCCGTCTGGTTCTTTAACCCTTGCCCATATGTTGGTCTCGGATACGCTAAAGGAGCTTAGAGGATTCACGAGTCAGACCTTTAGATGAGCTTATAGTCTGTGGATTGGCATCATCATACGTGCTAGAGAGTGGGAGATCTTCTTGCAAGAAGATTGTTGAGACAGCTCATGCGATGCATCTCGCTACATATCTCGAGTCCTAGATTGGGGGAAAGTTCCACAGTGGATCTTTCCTCTTTAGTTTGCGAGTCAGTATTCATGACCAGCTTAGGGAGTGCGTGATATTTGTATTATCCCCTTCCCCTTCTGCCTTGTATTTGTAGTTGAGTCACATGTACTGACACATACCTCACATTGGAGTATTATGATCTTTTGTGTGCGAGTTGGTGTACAAGGCATCGTGTTTTGCTTGTACAAGTCTGTGTAGATATTTGCATGAGTATATGAATTCTCTTTCTCACATGTTCGGTGGTATGAACTTTATTTATATTAGACATTAGTACTAGTGGATATAAATGCTTGTGACAACGAAAGATTTTTTTTTTTTTACCCATTTTTAGATATAAATCAATTAAAGAGTTTTATAATTGAATTAAAATTGAATCTCAGTTATGTTCGTTGAGTATTCCTGTGACGAAGGTGGGTCGTTACAAAGAGGCTCTACAATTATGCAATTATGTAATTGCAAGCAAGGATGAAGTTCATATGTATGTTGAACACATATTAGTTAAGGAACCATCTATTATAAACACATTGGGTTAGGTAATTGATGGGGAGGTAGGTACGAATAATGCTGGGCATATTGATGTTGAGATATAAAGGATGTTGAGTTGGCTGATGTTAAGACAACTTTTGGAAAATGGTGGACAGGATGGTGTTGAGATAGTTTTGGAGGGTGATGGGAAGAATAATGTTAAGGCAGTTATGGAGGAAGGTGGGCAAGATGGTGTTGAAAAAGTTTTAGGGGCTGATGGGAAGGATGATATTGAGACAATTATGGAGGAGGGTGGGTAGTATGGTATTGACACAAGTATAGAGGATGGTGGGCAGGGTAGTTCTCAAACAGTTATGGATGCTGGTGGGATGGAAGATGTTCAAACAGTAATGGATGGTTGTGGGCAATTAAATGTTAATGGTGGTTATAAGACAGGTTTGGGTGAGAATAGTGTGGATGGTGGTAGGCAAGGAACTGTGGATTGTGGTAATGAGACAGTTGGTGGTGAGACATTTGTGGATGGTGGTGGGTAAGTAAATGTTGATGATGATAGTGAAAAGGTTATGGCTTAGACAAGTGCGGATGGAGGTGTTGGGGAAACTAAGGATGGTGGAGACAAGGCAGTTTTTAATGATGAAAGTGATAATGGGAGTAGTGATGAAGATTTTAGTCTAAACATAGTTGAAGAAGACACTGATGAAGAACAGGACTATGTCAGTGATGTATTAGAAGATGACTTTGCTAGGTTCAAAGAAAAACAAGCAAATGTTTTTGATGGTGGACTGTCATTTAATCTACCAGTTATGCATGACATAGAGGAAAAATATTCAATTAAGGAGCTAGTAAATGGGACTGATTTAGATTCAGACGATGCAAGGATGCCAGTGTATGAAAAGTTCAAAGGACATGAAATGTGTAAGGACTTCAAATTTAGTCTTGGAATGAAGTTTAGTTCACCAAAGCATTGGAGCATTCTATTCTAAATGGTAAAGAAGTGAAATTTGTAAAGAATGATGCACTGAGAGTGAAGGTTGCATGCTCACAAAAGTGTGGCTTTACTATATTGGTTAGCAGGGTGGGTAATGTGACACTCGTTCACATTAGACATAACCTATATCAATTATTTGTTCAATTATTTTAATTTTAAATTAGTAGAAATACGAAAAAAAATTTCACGATTCATGTTATGTGCAATTGTCTAGTGAAACTTTTTAAAGTAGATAAACTGTAAGTTAAACAGAATTTGGAAATGGGAGTAAGAGGTAAGAACATACGACATGTCATAAAATACTAAGTCCAAATTGAGTACATCTAAGTTTCAAAAGTACAAGTAAAGTTAAATACATCGTAACTAAACACATCTGAAATAGTAAAATACAAGGAAATAAAAAAAAAATACATCAAGAGACACTAGCCCTCCCCAACTACGTACATCAAAAAAATATCCTAAGTCAAAGCAGTGTCTATGGATCTACTCCTAGCCCCTGTATACAAAAAGATACCCAACCTCTAGGATCATTACTTGTCAGTCCAAGTCTCATTGGAGTCATCTAGAACAAGGTGGTGAACTTGCCCATTGGGCACTCCCTAATGGTGCCTAACACTGGACGGAATTGATGATGATGAATGCCATCCGTTGGCCATAGCCACCTAGTACTCCTCCATGGAGGAATCCACGGATGACTAAGCCAGAATAACCTCCATCGGAGATCCTGCAGGGTCCTCAAGCACTATATGTTGATCCATGGGCTGCTGCTTGATAGGCGGTGCGAGGGCTAAGAAGGGAACCATAATCTGAATGGCAGGATCCTCGAGTGGCGATGGCGGCGTTGGGGGGACGTACTCAAAATGCAGCAGAGGGGAGGATGAAACAGATATGGGGATGACCCAAGACATAAGAGGCATGTGCATTCTCGGGATATGGGACAAAAAGGTAACGGTGACGAGACCTCTATACGTCAGGTAGTCCGTCTCCTCATCATAGATCCACGCCCCTGCATCATCATAATCATGTGCATGTTGAAAAGGATGGGAAAAGCCACCGTTTTCACTACTGACCACGTATAGTTATGCATAACAAGAAAATATAGATGGAAGAGTGAGGCGATTTTGTTCTCAAAATCACTTTTACATAGATGGTAGGGTATCCTACCGTTATATACAGATAAAACACAGCTAACAATAAAGAAAAGGGGGGGACCCAGGGTTTGGCTGAGTTATAACAACTACCCCTGACACTGTTAGGATCTATAGTCCTAACATGGTTCTCAACAAAACCGGAAAGTGACTGGGAGTATATATACCTCTCTCAATCATGGTACAATCCTCGTTATCATCGAGCAACCGAGCAACAGCTCAGGACATTATACTTTTGCACTAATCCTGGAATGCTAAGCAGTTGTCAGGGTTGTTAAGCTTGGTTAGGCAACCTGACTCGAGAGTGCTACCTCAGTCATTAGGACCTTCACCACTCAACACCTTATCCCTAAGACCTCCGCAAGTGGGTCCCTGCCTTTCATTTCTTAGTGTACAGACTGTAACTTTCCATGCAAGGTACCATGCCCTGACATGTCCCTCACATCACACTACTTTACGATTCCATTACTGTCCTTTCTTGACCTTCTCAATTTAAACAAGGGTTTCTCTAGTCTCAGCACACCTGAGTATCAGCACAGTCTCTCCTCAACATCTCTACCTCTTAATGCAAAAGTTCTTATCGCAGTATAATATAGGGGGATTCTAAGTATATAATTGAGAAAGCAAAACAACAAATAGGATACTAGAAGATTAGTATTGATTTGTCTTCATTATCTCAAGTGCCTAATTTAAAGATTAAGCTTACTTAAGAGGCCCTAAGTTAGCTAATAGCGGTGTGATTTAATCATTTAAATCCTTAATTAGAAACTTAGGTGTTTAATGAAAAGTTCAACTTAATTAATTAATACTTAGTGTATGGTTATCCGTATGTCTTATGCACTGAATTATCTAACAATATTAGATGTCACCATTAATCTATTTTAACAAAATTAATTAGTAGTAGTTAATTATGATTCTAAAAGATTTAGTAAAACAAATTACTTATTTTATGATGTCAAAATAAGACTTTATATCTTAATTAAGGAGAAGTCCTCTTAAATTGTATAAAAACAGAGAGGATTTATTTCTTTAAAGGAAATTTTGTTTAACTTTAAATAAAAGGTTCATTTTAGGTCCTAAGTATTTAGAGAAATGAGAATTTGGTAACTAGAAGCATGTTCTTTAATTTTAGTTCCAAAACCATACCAACAGAGAGCACAATTTTTAAGTTCGGTTTTGAAATTCAATTTGAATGGTTAAACGATTTTTGTTTGCCATGATCTATAGCTTGTTGGAAAGATGTTTCTGTATATTTTCTAAATCATCAAAGATCATCCCAAATATATATATATATATAAATAGATAACAAGGTAGAGAGGTTAGGAGGCTCTTATTAGAGAATTAGTAGCACTCCCTTGCTATTTTCATATCCAACTTCAATTTTTTTTTGCAACCAAGAAGATTATTTTTAGAAATTACATTGAAAACCCTTTTCAAAAAGTCCAAGAACTCCAAAAACTAAGGTCTAGTCAATTTATAGTGATTTTTCAAAGTATGCTATTGAAAAAGACGTTTTGGGTCAGGAACAACGCATATCATCTGAATTGTAAAATTTGGTAAAAATAGTAAACAATGACTAATATAGGTAAACCATATATCCCCATAAATCTTAGTAAAAGTACTTTCTATTTGTTAGGCTCGTTCATTAACTCAAAATAGAAAGTTCAAAAATCGTTTTTAAGTGTACTCTGTTCATTACTGTCCTCAAAAAAGTAGCTTCAATTTTTAAAAAATGTACCTTCATCGTTTCTTAACTTTTTTGAACAATTCTTGTGCCCATTTTGAAGAAAATTTGTCTACTTTTGAACAAAAAAAAAAGGGCACCCAAAAATATTAAGTGTAGCTTTAGATATTACAAAACATTGACGGGTGTTCAAATAGAAATTAAAGACAGCTCGCTAGAACTTAGATACCTCTTCACAAAATTCACTCTTTTCACTAAGTTGTGGACTTTTAATGACTAAAACAAAATTTTATGGTTATTAGGTAGGTCCAAAACTAAAATAATCGTCATTTCTCTCCACTAAAAACTGTAACATCCTGGGCGCTGACGAGGGCAGGGAGTGATCGCCAGGTGCAAGGCATAGACAATGAGCGGCTCTTGGCAGGTTTCCAGCAGGAAGGACACATGAATGAATCGAATACACACTAGAATGAGAGGGATCCAGAGGCTGTGTAGGTATGGGACTATATAGTTGAGGATAGCTTAAAGAAATTAATAAGTGCTACCTATACCAACAAGACGCATCTACTTTTCGGTAGCCTATCACTTAAGAACTCCACAATTAAGCGTGCTTAAATTGGAGCAATTTTGGGATGGGTGATCTCTTGGGAAGTTTCCTAGAAAGCGTGTGAGTGAGGACAAAGCACGCTGAAAAGTCTTGTGTTGATTTGTGGGGATAGCAGTCGATCCTGAAAGTGGCCTGGCATTACAAAAATCGTGACTTGTAGCGGGATAAAAATGCAATATTTAGGGTCAGCTAAGTTCTAGGTCCAGTTTTAGGAGTCCTTGATGTTCTAGGGTCTTTAGTAGTGAGTAAAGTTTCAATCTTGTCTTAAGAAAGTGACCATATTCGTGAGTCCCTTTTGGAAGGACTAGATCAAGGGTTCAAGAGTGTTTAAATGTCATAAAAGTCTTCGCTTTGTTCTTGTTTATTAACAAGTTAAGAAAAGTTTACAACTTTAAGTCTTGATTTAGAGGTGTTGGAGTTTTTGAGCAATGTGGCCGCATAAACCATCATTAAAAGTTAATGACAACTTAAAAACAAGTAACTCCAGTCATAAAAGGAGAAGAAATAGTAGATAATAAAACAACAACAACACAATAAAGCTTAACAATAACAACAACAAGAATGGAAATAAATAAATGCTAAGGGTTTGGGGGCCAAACCCACCCATGAATCATCTATATGAAAGCAAATGAAAAGAGAACATCCCACTCCCCCCCATATACCTCAAGTGTTGGTTGGAGAAGAGGAAGACAAGAGTGCCTTGAAGCTCCCAATAAGGTGGTGGTGTTGGAGGGTGGTCTTGGAGGAGGTTTGAAAAAGGAGAGAATGGAACTTCTTTGTGTAAGGAAATTTTAAAATGGAATTGGGGAGAGAGAGAAGGAGTTGGACGTCCAACTTGGGCAGAAAGGGGGGGGGGGGGGGCGAGTGAAGAAGTTGTCCCAAAGTAGGCTTTTATAAAAAAATAGGTTGCTAGAAAGAGGAGACAAAACTTTGCTTTTCTCTTTTTCTTTTTTAGATTTTCTTTTTATAACATGTGGGAAAAAGAGAGGGATGGGTGTACAGAGTGGTTGTCAACATGCCATAGGTTTCTGCTTCCCCAAGTCTTTGTGTTTCGTTTTCTTTGTAGAGGAATCGACCGGTTCTGACAAAAACATCTTAAATTTTAAAATTTCAATTTTTATATCAAATGAATGATATTTTCTTTGTAAATTTTTTAGCACCTTAATTATTGATTAAAAATAATTTCCAAAATTTAAAAATAATTTTTAATAATTAAATTCGAATTTTTAAGTATTTATTTGTTATTTTTGAGTTAAAAATTCATAAAAATTTCATTTTAACTTAGAAAATTCCAAAATTTTTATGGAAATTATAAAATTAAATATGTAACCCAAAAATGAACTGAGAATGTTTATTTTGTCTCTTTCATTTATTGTACCTATATCAGCTACAGTTTTAGCAGACAATGGAGGACAGTTTAGTCATTTTTCACAGGGATCTCAGAAAATTTTAAAAAAATTTAAATTCTATTTTAATATATATGACATATTTCTATGTTCAAAATGAAATTTCAGAGTCATTTAGACCTTTTCCATATGTCAGCCCTCAATGTAGAACAATTAAGATTAACTGTCAGTTTCTTAATTTCCCGGTAATTTCACAAATATTATGAATTAAACATAAGTCTAAAATAAGGGTGTTACAAGTAACAATCACACTTATGGGCTTAAGATCGTTGTTCCACAACACACGTGGTAGAGTTTTTGCAAACAAAAAAAATGCCAAACCAACATGAGTGTCAAGGCATTTATTGGACAAGTTGAAGTCAAATTCAAAAATTGCAAGTGGTTGATGTTGTAGTTGTTATTAGATGCATAATTTTTTTAACTACTTGGAAAGCATACCAAATCGTGCAAGTAGTTGAATGATGAGTAGAGTATTGTTTCCTCGAGGACTTGTGTAATCCTTAGCACTAGTTCACAAATTTATATTGTTCAGGCTAAGAGAGACAATGATTAATTAGATATGTAATCGAAAGCACCAATTTTTATAGAACAACAAAATGATGACAATTGAAAATAACTCAAGAAACTCTTTTTTTAATATATATGTTTTTATAAAGAAAATAACTTCAAAAAGCTAGGGTTTTGATGAACAAATAGATTGTTGGGGTTAGACTACACTAAATATCACTCTTTTTGGTTAATAGAACACTACATATACTTTGTACTTCGATATTAACACCAGTTAACACATAATACTCAGATTTTAATTCCTTAAATGAAAGAGCCTAAGTTCCTTTGTTTGGTGTCAATCCCTTGAGCACTTAGCGAAGGAACTTGCTTTAAGGTTTATGACCAAAAGATGATCAACAAATCAAGAACTATTCCTAGATACTAGATTCATTGAGTGTTATACTTCAGTTCATAACTATGAAAGCTTTTTCCAACAGTATTCAAGCTAAGTAACAAACTATGGATGATTAGCCTACAACAAGCATTAAGCAAAGAAGTATAAACACTAATATTGAAGAACAAAGATATATTCATTGCTTAGAAAATACAAGAGAGTTGAGTTTGGTTACATCTAACCCCAATAATAGAGGATTTAGCTAATCATCGTCACTTATAGCATCAAAATACATAAAGAAATGAAGAACATGAACAATGCAACTATGAGAGAGCTTGAGAGCTAATAAAAAAGTGCAAAACAACACCTCCAGTGTGGAATCTCCAACTACCTTCAAAAAGGTACTTTCCTCTTTATATATCTTTTAGGATTTGTGCTAAAAAGGGAAAGTTTTAATGATAATTCACTAAGCAGATTAAGAGGCTCGCTGAATGAATCCTATGTTTTCAAAAAAGAATTGATGACACCCTCATTTCGCTTGGTGATTGGATTTGTCATTGAGTGAGGCTTTAAAACTGTGACTCTCTGCCTTAAACTCGCTTGGTGAATTGAGAGTCGCTAAGTGAATTCTTGGCAGAAATTCTCCTCCTAAAAATAAAATTGCTTGGCGAGGTGTTCCAATCGTTGAGCGAATCTTCAATTTTCCATCTTTTCCTTTTTGAATTTTTAGGCTACTCTAGAACTCTTCCATGGTAACTCCTTCATTGTCTGCAAAACTTAACAAAATTTAGATGCAACTCTTCAAAACGATCAACTAATGTTAAAAGTTAAATTATCTAAAATTTTACACCTAGGGTGATCAAACATAGCTCCAATTAAGGGAAAATATAAGTAAATTGCCTAAATATGAATCCCACAAGTAAGTATTTATGACAATTATCAATTTTTAACTGGAATTAAGGAAACATAATTAATAGGAAATAATATGTGCTGTTGTCGTAAAAGATAACTAATCCGGTGAGTAACATAATATTTTTAATTTAGTGGATTTTAGAACACAATTAGTAGGGCATTTTCCTAAAAATTTATAGTTAAATAATGTAGAAACCATTTTTTTATAAGTTCATGAAATTTTTTGATTTGTGAAATTGATGATTGACATTTATAATCTTTTTTCTTTTAATTTTAATTTGTCTTGTGTAATTTTTTTTTATTAATCTTGTAATAGATTATTAATATAATTAACATTATAAAATATATAATTATGAATATTTCGTATAAAATTTAATATGTATATATTTGTTGAACAAATTTAATTCTTTTATGACTGGCCCCCGCTATCAAACAATGCTTGTTTTGTCCTTGAATAGAGGTGTATTTAAGAGAGTGTGTTAGAGAATATGTTACTAACACTTCTCTAATTATTAACGACTAGATTGTTAATAAATGTGTATAAATTCTAGAAAGCTTTTACCAACAATCTAGTTTGCATTTGGATTGCCGTTTAAAAGCTTCTGAATGAAAGATTGTGCATTCCAAAGCAGTAAACAAAGAAGCAACTACCTTGTGTTATTGAAGCAAACGTTGGTTATGTTCAATGTAACCTTTTTCCAAACGTAACAACAAAGAAATTTCAAACCATGTTGGTTGTAGTTGCTAATTGTTTCTCACAATGTTTTACATAATTCTTAATTTAAATTTTAATTAAATAAATAAAATTTTGGATAAAATTAAAATAAACTAAATTAAAAAAAATTACATTAAATAAATAAAAATTGTAAATAAAAATAAAGATAAAAATATAATTTATGTAAATAACAATCACTATTATAATATCAAAAAATTATAACATATAAATAAAATAATAACCCCCCCTCTCCAAATGGCTTTTCACCATAATCAAAGCTAAAGTAACTACTATCATTGTCATGATGAGATGGTAGTGGGGGTGATGGTTGTTGCTGCAACTGTTGTTGCATCAACTATAATATTACATTAATTGTTTCCTTCTTTGTTTCATCCATGCCTTTAATTCTACAATATTTGGAGATTGATTTGATTGAGGCCTAGTGTTAGAGAAAGCATGAGAATCTTGTGAGAGGTAAAAGATTTTCAAGGTGATAATTGACTTTGTAGTCACTAGTACCTTATACATCCCCCCTTGTCTTCTCACCAATAACATTCACCCACTAGTTCTCCTGCTCCTACTAGAAGTCCAATTCTCATTTGAGGTTGCCTGAAATTAAGATAACCTTGTTTCAAAAGTTACCTATAAATATTATTAGAAAAGATTAATTAGATAATGTAAATTAAAGTAAATTATGTATGATTTAAAGTTAATTTACCTTGGTTTGACAATAGTACTCATTTACAAACTCTCTAAATTCCTTCCTAATGTGGGTAGAAAGAAAATCTCATTGACAAAGACCTCTCTCCTAGTGTGGGTAGAAAGTAAGTTATTAATAAATATAGTTAAAACATAGGATGTCACAATCATCCTATGGATGATGAACATTTTTGTCAAAACTTGTAGTTCAAAACAAAATCACTTTTACAAGTTCAACTCCCTTAAATGTTAGTGCAATAAGAGAGGTAAGGAAAGAAAGAAAAACATAAGTATTTATCATTATTCCTCTCACAACCCAAGACAACGTCTAGTCCTTACAACCACTAAGATTTCCACTAACCAATGTAAAATTACAAGAACCACATTCTAAATTGCTAAAAGTATTATTTCAACCTTGCCTCTTCAGGAAATCGCCTAAGTATTCTTTTACTTGCCTTTCAAAGCACTAAAACCAAGTATCCTTTTAACAAGTGTGACACCTTTTACTTTGAGAACATTTATTAATTAATCATTGCGAAAATAGGAAATTTTAATTTATAGAATGATGAAAAACACAAGTTTTTAAATTCTTTTCATGCTGTAAAGAACATCATGTCAACTCATTCATTTCAATAAAGTCTCGTAAATTATCATAAATGTTGTTCCATTATATTCATATAATTTTTGAATAAAACCAACATAAAACGTAGTTTATAAAAACTAAAACATATCAACTGATAACAAGTAGCCCCAATGTCACACCTATCAGAGCTATACAAGTCCCAATCGATAACAAAAATAAAACAGTAAAATAAGGCTAGTGCCTTCACTCCAAAGTTACTATTCTAGTTCGTGCAAAACTTCACCTGTACACTAAATTCACATAGGAAAAAACACAAGAAAATGACAGGGAGTGAGATACATCTCACATCATGCTCAAAGTGTAACAATAGAAACAAGTAGAACACACACAACATACGACAAAACACATTCTCATTAGACAAACACACCAATAAAGGAATGCTCATGCAGATGCAATGTTCCTTGTTTATACTTCATATGCATGTGGTACCAATCCTAACTCAAGAAAACATGATCATCAACGTCTAGGAGTATATGTTATCCATAAGGAAGCGCCATCAATGTACTGATGCCTTCAACTTAGCACTTTAACACTAGATTGATATTCTCTGGTGACTAGTCAAGGTTACCCAGCTTTCGAAGCACGCCCCGACTCGATGGGATCAGCATGAGTCATTGGGATTTCCACACCAGGTATAATCACCCTCCAACCAAGTTAAACATGACCTCCACCATCCAAATTCATACATACTTTCCGCCAACACAATCATCTTAAATGTTATGATGCATGTCTCATACATACTACATACACAACTGTCCCTCTGGACCCCTTTATTTTACAAACAAGTGAGTCTCATCTTTGCCTCTCATAGGCTAGGTCCTTCACAAATGAAATATCACCTAAGCTCATTCTCGCCTCTCACAGGCTAGGTCACTCATCAAAATTAAATCAAGTTGTATCAAACATCTTATTTTATATCATCACATATTAAACCCATCGTAAACATAACTCATACATAATTCATTCATGAAACATCTTTACACACACACACACACACACACACATATTCAACTAAGTCATACACCAATACATCCTAATTCTATATCATTGTCCAATTATAACAACTATCCATTTGGTATCTAAGGTTGTGTATTGTTTCTTAAGTTTTGGGTATTATTTCCTTCATTTCTTATTGTGCCTTTATGACCTCTAGTAGAGTGTAAACACGATGTCTAAAGTTATACTAATCCAATCAAGTTGATTTTTATCTCATTTAAAAGCTATAAAATTATCTACAACTTCTATGTTAACCTTAAAATTTGGTTTGATCATTTACTATGCCTAAAATTAGGGAGAACACAAAATCGTCACCTAATCTTGACAACTTAACCTTTGCTCACTAATTTGATCATATCTTGAGTTCTAGACATTATTTTTGTGTGATTCTAATGCCATTAGTTAGCTAACATCTAGGGCTACAATTATCTTGAAGACCATAAAGCCTAATTCGATTGTTTTCCTAGTCATTTTTGACCATTAAGTTGATGCACGTTGTTAGGAAGGTAGCACGAGCATGCTTATCAAAGCATGGGCATCCTTCCCTTTGATTCTGAACCTATGCACGACATAAGCACGGCTATGCTTCACCAGACCATGAAATTTACAAAACGGAGATTCAAAAACTAAGCATGGTGTGCTTAACTATATGTAGGTCACATAAACACAAATTTGGGACAAAAACACCTCAATTTCAAAAACATATGAACCCTAATATGTCTAAATGTTAAAAACCTATTTTAATTGACTAAAAAACATTAATTCCACATGATTCAACTCATCTAATTTCTACCTAACATCAAGAACACACCAAATCAACTCATATAATTCAATAATACTCATCATTAATCACACAATTCACATTAATGAGTACTAAGAGGATAAATATCTATCATAACATAAAATCAATTGCAAGTTTAATTACTACTATAATTAATTCCAAAATTTGAGGAATTCTCATTTCTGTTCACAAACAATTCACTCAAACACCATACAATTGGGGTCTAGGGCCAACCCTTCTACCCATGACTATTGCTACACTTATGAGCGAGATAACTCACTCTTCCCTTACCTCAAAAGAAGCAAATCCATAGCAAGAGGATGAAGATGGCTTGATGGTGAATCCTACGATCTCCCAATCATGATTGTGGCAGCTCTTGTAAGGGCTCCTGCGACAACTTTGCAGCAACAGCACAGGTTCCAAGAGAAAACAAAGAATGAGGTAGGGAATTGAGAATTAGGTCTAAGAGACTTAATAAGAGCTCTTAATAAAAACTCCTTTTTAATCTTCCCGTATTATTTTTTCAAAGTACTTTTTATTAAAATAATATCCAACAAAAATCATAACCATATACATATATACAAGAAAAGGAATATTAGGGTGTTACAACAAATCTCTTCTAACTCAACCAAGCTTTACAAGTTTGAAGGAAACATGTAACCTAAGACTATCGTTTGTTAAGTTCAAATACAATAAATGAGTCTAATGCACTTAGAGTATTTACAATATTTACATAACATGCTTTCTAAATGATTAAAAATAAATGAACATAGTAAATGCAAGTTCATTAATCTCTTCAATCTTTATAACTTGTGGATTCCTAAGGCTTTTATAGGTGACTTTGAAGTTAGTCATTGTGAGAGCTTCTTTTGTCAAAAATGAATGTTAGGGTGCATTAAATATTTTTCTTGTTCTAATAAGGATTTTGAATAA
Organism: Spatholobus suberectus; assembly: GCA_004329165.1. Classification (NCBI taxonomy): domain Eukaryota; kingdom Viridiplantae; phylum Streptophyta; class Magnoliopsida; order Fabales; family Fabaceae; genus Spatholobus; species Spatholobus suberectus. The sequence continues at coordinate 35,900,297 of CM014733.1, forward strand.
AGTATGCTTTTATCTTCTCTTTTGTACTTTGTCTGCATAGTAGGCACAAGTTTTCATACTTGAACAAATATCCTCTGACTTTTTTGCACTGTCTTGCCTATTTCTGCTTTTGCACTTGTCACGCTCCTCAAGATATCGGAGTTGGTAAACTTTAATCCTTGTTCTTTTTGGATAAAGCGATTAACTTCAAGCTTGTTGGATATGCCAAGTTGCTTATCAACTAACAAACCTTGATGTCAAAATAGTTTTCTTATTTAATGAATCATGTGATTTGCTAAGCTTGTTAGAGCACATCAAGTTGTCTTTTATTCATACATTACACTTAGTCAATACAAACAGTCTACAAGACTTAGAAGATATTAAACTTTATAACCAAATATATTCTTACGTCTTGTTTGTTTTCATTAAAAATTTGAGTTGAATTGCCTTGGACCTAATAAGGTAATCTAATACATAACTAAGAATATTACCAAAGTGGCCCAAGTGTTTTCTACATGAGATATATCTTTTTAAAAATAATTTTTCAATAATAGTTTTTATGAAAAATATTTCAAAATCAATTTTGAATCAAATCTACATTTATCATGTAATGAGATTATTACTAAATCACTCAAAATCTATAAAACCTATACCACTCAAAACTAACAAAGAATTTCAAGATACAAAGTTAATTAATCTTAGAGTTGAATCATCAAAATATTTGATTGAGTCACATAATTTCATGAGTAATTGGAGAGACTCATCATCATCATCATCATCACAAAGATAGAAAGTGATTTGGGGAATTTTGTTAGGGGTTTTAGAGTATAGGTGTCGGGGGTTTCAAGCATGGCCTTGGGTTTTTAATTTGAGGTCAATGGTGGTTGTAAATGAAGGACACAATGGTGGAGGTTAGGGTTTATGAAGAAGGAGGGGGAAAGGTTGGTTCCATGTGGTTTCTCTACCTACAACCAAATGAAGAACAATACTTCCACTATTAAGGCCCGCTTGGTGGTCAAGATATGACAACAGGATAAGAATAGAATAAGATAAGAGCAAGATAAGTTATAATCTTATCTAATGTTTGGTATGCACTAAATAACAAACTAGATAATTATAGAATAAAATATAAAACATGCTCAAATAAAAAATTACTATTTTGTTAAAATTACATATAATTTTCTAGAAATTACTTTTAATGTAATTTTTAATTTTTACAAAAAAATATAATTTTGACTAAATTATACAATATTATATTTTATTTATGTAGGTACTTTTATTAAAATTATAAAAAAAATATATAGTAGATTTTTAAAATTATAATTATTATTTAAATATTTTATTTAAAAATATTTAAATGTTAATTATTTAAATTTTAATATTTTAATTAATAATATATTTTAAATTTACATGTCAAAATTATTATAAATATATAAATATAAAATAAAAATATATATAATAAATATAATATATAGTAATATATATTAATTTATATAATGTTACTATATATTATATATATTTTGTTATTATATATATATACATATATATATATGTACATATATATATATGTATATATATATGTACATATGTATGTATATATGTATGTATATATATATAAGGTCAGGATCTGTTGACACTAGGTGTCAAAGTTAGTCAAATTACACATTTAATAACTTTTTGTAGAATACAAATTTAACCAATCCAATTGTTGAATTTGATGTTCTTATTAATTAGATTAAGTATACAAAATTTCATACAATTCTAAAATTATTCAATAGTTCATCACATCACTTTATTTTAACATACAATATGATATTAAAATATACGTAAATATTCAATGTTAGATAACATATATAGAAAAGTCCAAATGATGTGAAATTTGATATACATGATCATGAAAATAATATCACATAATTCAACGGTTGGATTGGTTAAATTTGCACTCTACAAAAAGTTATTGAAGGTGTAATTTGACTAACTTTGACACCTAGTGTCAATGGATCCTGACTCACATATATATCATATATTATATATAAATCTTATATATATATATATATATATATATATATATATATATATATTTTCATAATAATATATTATCTATTTATATAATTATGTGTATAATAATATATTCATAATAAGTTTTTTCATAATTATATATATAAAATATTTATTTTAATATTCAACATATATATATATATATATATATATATATATAGAGAGAGAGAGAGAGAGAGAGAGAGAGAGGGAAAGGGAGCTTATCCTATCTTATTGCTTACTAATCCAGCTCCTTCCTCAGGATAATAAATACACTAGAGCAGCATAATAGAATAAGTGGTAGGATGGCATTATCATATCCTATTGGCACAACAAACAATGGATTAGAACAGGATAAGATAGTTATCATGGCCACCAAATAGGCCTTTAGGTGGTTTATAAAGATTTTGGAAAAAATGATTTTGAAACAACATTTGGTTTTTAAATCAATTATAAATTGGTTCACTATTATGAATATTGATTATATGGCTGTCCATATTTATTATACATTATGTCTATTTTATTTCTCTTTAATACTATTAATCTTTTTGTAACTGCTGAGTTATAATTTGTACCTATAAATAGGGTACTCCAACTTTGGAAATAATACACAAGAGTATTCCATTCTCTCTAGTATCTTGTTTTCTTTCCTCTCTATACTCTGTCTTTCTTTTCTATATACTTTCCTCTCTTTGTTCTTAAGTTATTTTCATAAAACGTTATCAGCACGAAGAATATTTCAAGGTCAGTATTTTTTTTATATTTGCTGTTACTTGTTTTGATCAATAATGAAATTCTTTTGCCATTATTTATTCTATTTTAGAATATTATGCATGTTTTTGTTTTATTACAAAGCTTCCTACGTCTATGATCTAGAAATAAGTTATCATAGTCATGCCTATAAATCATATTTGATTGATATATTGCTAAATCATATTATGTATTTTTTTTTTGTTAATGTTAATCTATTTGACTAGTTAATAATGAAATAACTTGTTTTGGGAAATATATTATTTTGTTCAAAATAACTCGTTTTGTTTTTTTTTTTTTGTTAATAATATTTCGTTTTCTTTAATTAATATTGCCTTAATATTTTATTTATTGGTGCATGTGTGAAATAAAGATCCTTAGCATATAGTTATGTTGCTACTATGGTAATTATATTTGCTAAATATGAAAATATTGTTAGTACGAAAATATGAAAATACTTAAAAGTCCTTGGTCATGTGGAGTATAAATGTTTAGATGCAATTATTTTTATTAATATTATATTGTTATAATTACTATTATTACATTTTTTTAATTTATTGCTTATGTTATTGTATATTATGTTTACGTTATATATTAATATGATGCATTAATTTATTATAATTGGTAATTTATATTGATTTGATATGTTAGTATATTTTGAAAGGTTGGCGTTGCTATATTAATTAATAGTTATTATGATTATTAATCATTTATGTTCAACTCATTTATTGTGTCTAGTTTTTACAATAATAATTATTGTTATTATAATAATTTAAAGAGTTATAATATACTATTAATTAATATTTTTTAACTATTATTTTATGACATAATTATTAAATATTTATAATTTATTCTAATTTCATTTTAATATTTTTATGATAGTATTGAACATGTCGAATCTTGCAAAACTTGAATTTGTGGCTCTTGACATTACGAGAAAGAATTATTTATCTTGGATATTAGATGCTAAACTACATTTAGATGCAATGGGTCTTGGAGACTCCATTAAAGAAGGAAATAAAGCATCTAATCAAGACAAGGCTAAAGCTATGATTTTTCTTCGTCACCACCTCCATGAGGCTTTAAAAGTGGAATATCTTACGGTAAAAGAGCCACTTGTTCTTTCGAATAGTTTAAAAGAAAGATATGACCACCAAAAAACTGTAATTCTTCCTAAAGCTCGTTATGATTGGATGCATTTATGTTTACAAGATTTTAAAACTGTAAGCAAGTATAATTCTCAATATTTAGAATTACTTCTAAATTAAAATTGTGTGGAGAAAAAATTACTGATGAGGATATGTTAGAAAAAACTTTCTCCACCTTTCATACATCAATGTGCTTCTGCAGCAGCAATATAGAGAAAAAGGCTTTAAGAAATGTTCTGAATTAATTTTTTGCCTCCTTGTGGCTGAGCAAAATAACGAGCTCTTAATGAAAAATCATGAGGCTTGCCCAACTAGTTATGCTCCATTCCCTGAAGTGAATGCAGCAACATGTGATTATTATAATCATGGACAAACCCGTGGTCGTGGCTGTGGTCGTGGTCATACACGCGGACATGGTCATGAAGGAACTTCCCAGAATAGTTTTTCTCACTAGAAGTGGAAAAGTAATGTGAAAAGTGATAAGGAAAAAGGAAAAGGACAAAGTAACAAGCATATGGAAAATATATGTTATCGTTGTCGTGGAAAAGGCCATTGGTCAAGTACTTGTCGTACACCAAAGTATCTTGTTGAACTTTACCAAGAGTCACTTAAAAATAAGGAGAAAAAGATAGAAACACATTTTGCTTATGAAGATGGTGATTCTGATTATGGTTATATGGATGCTACTCACTTAGATGTTGTTGATTTCTTTGCTGATCTTGATGGGAAAATTGATCACCTTATTGGTGATGGGAGTGTTAAGAAATAAATTTTCTTATATTATGTTATTAAACTTTATGTTTAGTAGAATGTTTTATTTTTATGATTTGATGTCAATGGACTTTATGTGAGTTTTTATTTAGAGTAATAAATAATTTACTTATATGATTGTTATATTTTAAATATATTTTTATAATTCCAAATAATATTTTCTTATATTAATTATTTATACATCTTATTTTTATGAAGAATGAATGTTGGCACTAGCATCAATAATAAAGATATTTGTCTTACAGATAGCACAATAACTCTCACAATTCTCAAGAATGATAAATTTTTCTCTGATTTAATAATGTGAAAAGTCAACGTTAGTACTATATCTGGTACTACAAATATAATAGAAGGCTCTAGAAGAGCTAATATATTGTTACCTGGAGGAACAAAGTTACACATTGATAATGCATTATATTCTTCCAAGTCTCATAGAAACTTGTTAAGTTTCAAGGATATTCGTTTAAATGGATACCATATTGAAACAAACAATGAAGGAAATATAGAATATCATTATATTACGAGACTTAACTTGAATAAAAAATGTGTATTGGAAAAATTACCTACTTTTTCTTATGGTTTATACTACACGTATATTAGTACAATTGAAACACATAATGTAGTAAACCAGAAGTTTACTAATCAAAATAAATTTGTTGTTTGGCATGACCGATTGGGCCATCTCGAGTCTATTATGATGCAAAAAATAATTGAAAATTCATATGGACACCCATTGAAGAGCCAGGAGATTCTTTAATCAAATAATTTCTCATGTATTGCTTATTCTCAAAGGAAGTTAATAATTAGACCATCACTAGCAAAAATTGGGAATGAATCTCTCACCTTTTTAGAATAGATACAGGGTGATATTTGTAGATCAATACACCCACCATGTGGACCATTTAGATATTTTATGGTTTTAATTGATGCATCAACTAGATGGTCACATGTTTGTTTGTTGTCAACTCGCAACCAGGTGTTTGCGAGATTGTTAGCTCAATTAATTAGACTAAGAGCTCATTTTCTTGATTATCCAATTAAGAAAATCCGTCTTGATCATGCTGGTGAAATTACATCTCATACTTTTAATGAGTATTGTATGTCTATTGGAATTGATATTGAACATCATGTAGCACATGTTCATACACAAAATGGACTTGCAAAATCACTTATTAAACGCTTGAAATTGATTGCAAGACCATTACTCATGAGATCAAAACTTCCAATGCCTACTTGGGGATATGCAATCTTACATGCTACAGTATTGATTCGCATTAGGCTGACAAGTTACAACAAGTACTCCCTATTGCAATTGGTTTTTGGTCAGCAACTTAATATTTCCCATTTAAGAATTTTTGGATGTGCTGTATATGTTCCAATTGCCCTACCACAACGAACTAAGATGGGACCTCAAAGAAGGTTGGGAATATATGTTGGGTATGAATCTCTTTCTATAATAAAATATCTTGAGCCATCAACAAGAGATTTATTTACAGGTCGGTTTACTGATTGTCATTTTGATGAATCAATTTTCCCAACATTAGGGGGAGAGAATAAGCAGTTGGAAAATGATATCAGTTGGAATGAATTATCATTATCTCATCTTGATCCTCATACAAAACAATGTGAACTAGAAGTTCAAAAGATAATTCATTTACAAAGTTTAGCTAATCAGTTGCCAAATGTATTTACTGACCCAAAAAGAGTGACTAAGTCATATGTACCAGCTGCTAATGCTCCAATAAGAATTGATGTCCCAATTAGACAATCAATATTGCCAACGAGTCTCAAACACGCATGAAGCATGGTAGACTCATTGGTTCCAAAGATAAAAATTCTCGAATAAGAAAAAGAGCTAAAAGACAAGATGGCCAAATTGAGGATATGGAAAGCTCAAAAGATTCATTTGACATAATTAATATTTCAGTTCTAGAAGAAACTCAGGTACCTGAAATTATTGAAAATGAAGAGATCTCAATAAATTATGTCATGAATAGAATATGATGGAACCGAAATGAAGTCAACGTTGACGATATGTTTGCATATAATATAGCGCTAGATGTGATAAATGATACCGAGGATCAAGAACCAAAGTCCATTAAGGATTGTCGACAAAGAAATGATTGGCCAAAATGGAAAAATGTAATTGAGGTAGAATTATACTCACTTGCTAAGCGAAAGGTTTTTGGACCTGTAGTCCGTACACCTGAAGGTGTAAAAACAGTTGGATACAAATGGATTTTTGTACAAAAAATAAATGAGAATGGTGAAGTTGTGAGATACAAAGCATGACTTGTTGCACAAGGATTTTCACAAAGACTCGGTATTGATTTTGAAGAGACATATTCACCTGTAGTAGATGCAAGTACTTTTCAATATTTAATTAGTTTGGTTGCATGTGAAGGGCTCAATTTGCATTTAATGGATGTTATTACAGCTTATTTATATGGCTCTCTTGATAATGGTATTTATATGAAACTCCCTGAAGGATTTAATTTGCCCAACAATGCAATTTCTTGAGAAGATTTCTCAATTAAATTGAATAAGTCTCTCTATGGACTAAAACAATCAGGACGCATGCGGTATAATCGTCTTAGTAAGTATTTGCTAACGGAGGGATATAAAAATGATCCCATTTGTCCATGTATTTTTATGAAATGGTCTAGAAATGGATTTGCCATAATCGTTGTTTATGTAGATGAAATAAATATTATTGGAACTCCTAAAGAGCTTCCAAAAGCTATAGATTGTTTAAAGAAAGAGTTTGAGATGAAGGATTTAGGAAAGACAAAGTTTTGTTTGGGATTACAAATTGAATGTTTAAATAATGGGATTTTTGTGCATCAAGAGGCTTATATAGTAAAGGTGCTTAAAAGATTTTACGTGGACAAATCACATCCGTTGTGCACTCCAATGGTTGTAAGGTCTTTAAATGTGAATAAAGATCCTTTTAGACCTCAAGAAAAGGATGAAGGACTACTTGGTCCTGAAGTACCATATCTTAGTGCTATAGGAGCACTAATGTATCTTGCTAATTATACATGTCCTGATATAGCAATTGTTGTCAATTTATTAGCAAGATATAGTTCTTCACCTACACAAAGACATTGTAATGGAGTTAAGCACATACTTCGTTGTCTTAGAGGTATAATGGATATGGGCTTGTTTTATTCAAATGTTTCCAAGTCAAATCTAATTGGTTATGCAGATGTAGGTTATTTGTCTGATCCTCACAATGGTAGATCACAAACAGGATATCTGTTTGCATGTGGTAGTACAGCTATTTCATGGCAATCTATAAAACAAACCATAGCAGCCACATCATCTAATCATGCAGAAATTTTAGCATTACATGAAGCAAGTCGCGAATGTGTTTGGTTAAGATATGTAATTCAACATGTTCGAGAAACTTGTGGTTTATCTTCAGAAAAAATGACATCGACAATCATATGTGAAGATAATACTACATTTATTGTTCAGTTGAAAGAAGGATACATTAAAGGGGATAGAACAAAGCATATTTTACCCAAATTCTTTTTCACTCCTGATCTTCAAAAGAGCAGTGATATAACTATTCAACAAGTTCGTTCATGTGAGAATCTAGCAGATCTATTTACAAAGTCTCTACCAAGAAAAGGTTTTGAGCAACTGGTACACAAGATTGGACTTCATCGCCTTAAAGATGATTGTTTACATGAGGGGGAGAAATAAATACGTTTTGCATTCTTTTTCCCTTCGCCATGGTTTTATCTCATTGGGTTTTCTTGGCAAGGTTTTTAATGAGGCAAATGATAATGTATTGAAGAATGATGTACTCTTTTTCCTTCATTAGGTTTTTATCCCACAGGGTTTTTCCTAGTAAGGTTTTAATGAGGCACATTCTCAAATAATGGATATCCAAGGGGGAGTATTATGAATATTGATTATATGGCAGTCCATATTTATTATACATTATGTCTATTTTATTTCTCCTTAATACTATTAATCTTTTTGTAACTGTTGAGTTATAATTTGTACCAATAAATAGGCTACTCCAACTTTGGAAATAATACACAAGAGTATTCATTCTCTCTAGTATCTTGTTGTCTTTCCTCTCTATACTCTGTCTTTCTTTTCTGTATACTTTCCTCTCTTTGTTCTTAAGTTATTTTCATAACATTCACAAAATTTTCAAACTTGTTTTGTAAAAAAATGGTTTAATTCTAAAAAAATTGAAGCATATATATGGTTTTGGCTTGGTTTTTCAAAAAAGCAAAAGCCATGCCATCCTTACTAGCAAGTTAACAAAATTAAACTAATCCTTCAACAATAAAAGTTATTTAATTATCATTAAATAAAAATGATATATACAAGATATTAAAGATATGTTTGGTGATAAAGATAAAGAAGGATAGGATGGAATTAGTCGATATATCATATTTATGGTTTTAAATTAGGTTTAAAATCACTTTATGATTTAAAACTGCTTTATGAACTAAAACTATTTTAAGGATTTGGAACAAAACCAATTTTAAAATTGATTTTGAATCATAAGTGGGATTTGAAATTAGTTCATAAAAAATCTAAAGCACTTTTGTAAAAAAAATATGGTTTTTGACTTATAAACCAAACTGTTTTAATAATTCGGTTTAGATTTGGTTTTATTTTTTTAAAAAAAAATTGAAACCTTGTCCACTCCTAAGATTAATTATTGACTAATACTTTAAAAAAAAGTTAGTTAAAAATATATTTTATATAAAATTTAACTCAAGAGACAATCAAATATCTCTTTCGATATTTGAAACATTAGTCACCAGTTTATGGAGGACTGATTTTCTTTACTAGATCAAATTCTGTTGATAATTTATGAAATAAGATTGTTTGTTGAATATTTTTATTTTTTTAAAATTAGGTAATCTATAATCTATAACAATAATAAAGAGGATATCTCTTTTTGGTCTCTACTTTTAATTGAACTACTATACCTTTTAATTAAGTTATTTATTACTTTACTCTTTAACTATTCTCTAAAGTATCCACTATTTCCTTTCTCTCTTTTCTTTCATTTTTTTCTTTAAAAAAATAAAGAGAGCACATATTGCCTCTCTTTTTCCTAGTTATTATAAAATACGTTTAAAAGGGTTCATAATCATGATCTATATTTTTTACAAAATAAATTTTCAACAATCAGTCTTATTTCATAAATTAAAAATAGTAATTTCAAAAATAAATTCTAAAAATATATCATTTTTCCCGAATTTAAACAGTCGTATATATTGAACTTAAAATAATGCAGTCTTATTTGGTTTATTATAACTCACTTAACACATGTTTGATAAAGATTATGTTAAAAAAATAATATATTTTTTAAATTTTTATCAGGATGCTTGAAAAAGTATTTTTAATATATATTGTTAACTTTGATAATAATCACTCTAAAAATCATATCAAAGTTAATTTTTAATTAGTTGATAGTGTAAAATCTTTTATACTAATAATGTATATCCATTAAGCTCTTAAATTAAATTGAATATAGACTAATTAAAGAAATTAGCTTGTTTGAATATAAAGAAAAAATATAAAAAGTTTAAATATGTTTTTGGTCCTTCATATTTGAGATAAGTTTGTTTTTGATCCCAAATTTAAAATTAATCTTTCTAGACTCTATAATCTGAAAAAAAAAAAAAAAAAACATGTTTTACTCTTTCTGTCTAAATGCTGTTAGTGAATCTATCATGCAAAACTTACCTAATACTGAATCTACCACACAAAATCTACCTACTAGTGTTCATGTTAGTAAAAACATCATACCAAACTCAGTTGATCTTGCACAACTAACTCAATCTGCCTTTATCAATAATATTGCAAGTTAGGAATGTCAAAATGAGTCTAACCCGGTGGGTCAACCTGTATAACCCGCCTAAATGGGTTGGGTTGGGTTTTTGAATCCTCCAACCCGCATAACCCAATCTGCACAACTCGCTAACCTAACGGGTCAAATGGCAGGTTAAGTTGAGTTAACCTATCAGGTTGTCTTTTTCTTTTCTTCACTTACATTAGGGTTTTCATTGGCACAACACATTCACATTTACCTAAGTTAAGGGTTGAGTGATTGAGATTATAACTTCTCTTTGTTTAAAAGTGTGAAATCTAAATAAGATAAATTTTTGTGGTGATTAGAATTTAAAACAAATAAACACCATAGCTTAAAGTTTATGATCATCTCTTAAGTATTAAGTTGGTTCATTAATTTACTAGTTTTATAACATTTTTTTCTTTTTTTAATTATATTTGAACATAAAATTTGGAAAAAATTTAAGACAAATAAAATTATTAAATATTTTATAATTTTTTTAATGGGTTGGCAACCCAACCCACCAACCCACCACAAGTTGGGTTGCGTTAGGATTTTCAACCCAATGCAAAAACGGGTTCAACACAACCCAATCCGTTTTTCGACGAGTTGAGGTTGCCTTGGCTTGGCTCGTTTTACATTCCTACTACAAGTGGTCTCGAGGAACTAGGACCTCATTTGGTTGAGAGGAAAGAAAGTGAGAGAGAAGAGAAAAGTTTGAAATTCAAATTGAAAGAAAAGTGGAAGGAAAGAAAATTTTAAATTTTGTTTCTAAAAGCTTTTTTTTTTTTTCCTTTTATTTTCTTTCCAACCAAACAAAACAATAAAGATATCGTTATCCATACTTTTTTTATTTTCTATTTTCTTTTCTCTCTTTTCACATCTTCCAAACATAAGTTAAAACAAATTTGTTTTTTAAATTACAAGTATTAAAAAGATTAATTTTAAATTTAGAAAATCAAAAACAAATTTGAGAGACTAAAAATATATTTAAACTAATATAAAATAATTCAATATACCGAATTTAACAGATTAAAATTAAATAACAAACCTGTTGGAGAGTTCTAAATATTAAGAGCACGGGCTGGTCATAAGCGGTGGCAGCCTCACAAGCAAAGATTCGTCACTTATATTGTTAGGCACCACATGTCCCACGTACGATTTTATCACTTTAGAGCAACTGGTGAGTGGAGAATGTTAGTTATAGGTGCAGGTCTCTTGTATCATCATGACATAACCCGTTGAAATATGAGTCCACATGACATAACCTGTCTCTGATCCAACTAACATCATGAGTGCAATCATGCCAAATCGAGATTTTAACGGACCATGTTTTTGGAACCCGATACACAATTTTGACAAGTTAAACTAAATTGACTAATTGGTGAGTTGCTTTTGTGGTCTGAAGCTATAGACCATGTTTTTCATCCATTGTCTGGACAACATGTATAAGGATATTAATCTTCCAATCTTGTCCGGTTACTGCACAATGACTACATTTGGCAGACGGCTCGAAATGCGAAGAAGAACACCGCCTCATGCTTGAGTGTTGGGAAGACACACATTTATTTAATGTGATTCGGCACTTCTTGTCTACATCTATGAAAGCATCTCAATTTTGTTCATCCACTCAAATGGTTACATCTCATTACAAGTTTTTTGGATAAACTTATGAAACCCCGCCTTCACCTAACCACCCTCTCACTTAGGGTGGAAACCCCTTCTATAAGTCGGGTGATTTTTTTCATCTCAAGAACCCTTATTTATATAACTTGTATCCTAATATTAAAAGAGAAAACAAATCTCTAAAATACAAATACTATTTTTAAATCTAAACAATGTCCTAGAGATTTCAAATTGAAATTTGAATTGTTTTCCAACAATTCCTTCCTCAATTAAAATTTTTCGACTTCCTCTTTTAATTCTCGCCGTCGTAGATGCTCATCGCAATCATTTCCAATCTTGCTTTTGCTTTGTGTGTTTCTACCTCCACTCCTTGAGTATTGAATGGTGACACTTCTTGTACTTGTACTATCTTTAGCTATCAGGACACGCCGCTTGACTTCTCATTGCCAAGAAGACTTTCGACATAAAGATTCCACACGGATCCACCATCAATACTCATCTCACAAGTCACCAAGCCGCACAACCCTGGCTCTGATATCATTGTTGGGGAAATAACACCTTTCAAGCACAACACCACAAGAGAAATAGTGAAATAATACCAATTTATTTAACATGGTTCGGTATCTCTTGCCTACATTCACAAAACATCTCATCTATTATTTATTCTCTTAATAAAATTCACTCGATAGCTTCATCAAGCTTTAATACTCTTCCTCAGAGGTCACCAAGCTGCACAACCACACTATTAGGGAGACACATTCATTTATTTAATGTGGTTCGGCACCTCTTGCCTACATCCATGAAAACATCTCAATTTTATTCATCCACTCAAATGGTTACATCCCATTACAAGTTTTTTGGACAAACTTATGAAACCTTGCCTTCACTTGACCACCTTCTCACTTAGGGTGGTGACCCTCTTAAGGGTCCAATAGTTCTTCTCATCTCAAGAACCCCTATTTATACAACTTGCATCCTAATATTAAAAGAGGAAACAAATCCCTAAAATACAAATATTATTTTTTAAATCTAAACAGTGTCCTAAAGATTTGAAATTGAAATTTGAATTGTTTCCCAACTCTGAGGAAGAAGAAGGGAAGTATATGAAAAACTTGGGTTAAGATCCTCTTTATTTCTTATTCTCTCCTTTTCTTCTATTAATAAAATTTTGGAAAAATACATGAAATGGAGATGATACACATTTAATGAAGAATATCATTTATTTTTCCAAAATCATAGTAGTGAAAGAAATGGAGAGAATCTTTTTTCTAGGAAACAAATTGAAAGAATTTTATTACAAAATTGACACCGTAAAAACAAAAATATATTTCGAAAGGAAAATGTTAAAAACGTACATTTCAATTTTGGAATGTATGGATAAAGAGAGAGAGAGAGAGAGAAATAGAGGAAAAAATTAATAAATATAAATATATGATAAATAATGTGATAGAAAATTAAAAAAAATGATATAGAAATTGTTGGAACCAAAGATGTTGAAGCGTCTAGTCCCTCAAAGTTTTGAAGATAACAACCTTATTAAAGTTTACAACTCTATTTAAACTTAAAGAATTTACAGTGTCCAATGCGCCAGTCTTAACGAGCGTCCAATAAACTCGCATGTAAGGACCGTCCAAGAGTAAGTCTTTTTTCATGAATTGTGTCTTAAGCCTAGACGCTAGTATTAGACTCGTCCAGATGTAAGTTATTTAAACGACTAAGTTCTTAAATACTCGTCCAGTCTATACGTCTTTTATGTTGCAAACTTCGAGACTAATGCCTTACTATTTTAAGATCTAACGTTCAAATATTTCAAGCATTAAATGGTAGACAGAAACATTCTAGTGCAAAGGCGTAGCAATACAGAAAAAGGAAGTCAACTTATCGAACTACCAAGCCAAATGAAGAATGTTCAGAAAAGCAGATCGTCAATACAGTCCTACACTTTCTATTTTGGTGCAAGCTCATATGCTGTCTCTTTTGACTTGTCTGAAAGCTCGATATGTGTGCCTCTTGAAGACTGAAGCTAAGTCATCTTCAACGGCTCTTTTTCGCTGAAGACTATATATTTATCAAGAAAGAAGAATGGATAGAGATGCGAAGAAACCAACTGACACAACAAGAAAAGCTCAAAAACAATCATATTGCCTTTTTGCGTCCACTGGACAATCCTTGAATTCTCTGAAACAATTTTGTATTGTGCTTAATCTTTTACAACTTCACTTTGTGAGTTGTTTTTTGTTGTAAACAATTGTATCTGTTGTGAAAGCCTGGAAAGGCTTAGTGAAAAAGAATACTTAGGTTGTTAAGCAATCTAGGGTGATTGCGTTGTAAAGCCTGAAGAGGCTGCGAAGAATACTTGTGTAACCTACGGTTAGTTAGTGAATACCTTCTAGGTGAAAAGGACTGGATGTAGCTCAAGGTTGAGTGAACTAGTATAATTTCTCTGTGTTCTTGTTCTTCCTTATCCTTTGCTTAAATCATTTACGAACTAGCTTTTAAGTTGAAAAGTTTTTTTTTAAAACGCACAATTCAACCTCCCTTCTAGTGTGATTCTTGCTCTTTGAGAAATAATGAAATAAAAATGAGACAGAAAAAAAGTTGGGTTTGAATTTATGAATATACATAAAAAAAAATGCTAACCGATGTCCTAATTGTTGGGTAAACAAACCCTTTCACATTGGGGCATACCCAAACAACACCACAAAAATAGAAATAACAGAAGACACTATTGTAATGTGATTCGGCACCTCTTACTTACGTCTACTAATTTATCTCATTTTTTATTTACTATCCCAATTTACATTATAAGTTTTCTGGATAAATTTTAAAAACTCTGTCTCTTCACACGACCTATTGGGGTGATTCTTCTCATTTAAGAACTTATCTTTATAGACCTAGCATCCTAATCTTAAAAGAAGAAATAAATATCTAAAATGAAAATAAATATCTTTAAATCTAAACATTATCCTAAATATTTGAAATTAAAAATTTGAATTATTTTTCAACTACTAAAGACACTAGTTAAGAAATTAAAAGTGAAAAGTTTTTTATTAGAAAGTATAACAAGGCATTCCAATAAGATTTCCAATGTAATCTTAACTTAAAAACGTTCTTCTTATTGATTTCTTAACGAATATCTTTACGACACTGGTTAGTTAGACTCATATATATAATAACTCATTTTGAAAACATTTCTTACGTGTCTTGTTTTCTAAATTTGTTTTTAAACATCAAATGAAAACAGATGACAAATTGTTTGAATTGACATTGTCTAATAATTAATTAATTATATTACTCCTTGATAAAATGAGTATCATGATTGTAACACCCTAAGGGGTATTACCGTAACTAAGCCTAGATTTCTAAGAATAAAAAAGGAAAGACTTAAAAACATAAAAACAACATTTTGAGGCGATTCATAAATACAATTATATTCATGTAAGAATAATACTATAAAATACCATACATGCCTAATACACCTCATCTATCACTCGAAGGTGTCATACAAAACATAAAGAGGAATACAAGAAAATACTATAAACTAGACTACGTCTTCTTGCACGTGACTCCAAGCTCCATTAGCACATTTCTTCACCTGTATCCTGAAAAAAGAGAAACTTAAAGGAGTGAGACATAACGTCTCAGTGAGTGCTCTAAGGACTCTATGGTTGGGTTAGACTTTTCTACTCGTACAAACTTCATCACTTATCTCTCATGGCTTTAGCCTCACTAGATCTCTCATAATTATCCATACCTATGGTCGGGTCTACACCTTTCAATAATCAATGTTTCCTGCTAACTCCTCTCTCATTCTCACAATTGTTATACAAGCTTACTATCTCATTCTTAACCTAAGAGCTCTTTCTTACCCAAAACCCTCTCTAGTATTTAAACCCTTCATGTTTAAATTTTACTCTTCTTCCTTTTGATATTTAAGGTTATTCTCTAAGGGTCGAGTCTAAGGTCACTGACGTTCTAAAATACTTTTGACACTCCCTTAACACTCACCTTAATATCCTGATTTTGGTCTCTCTTACTTGTCTTATACCTTTCTGTTACGTTGTGTGGGGATTCACTCTTTCTCTATTTCATTCACAACTATTATTATCCAATTAGAAGCCTTACAACATTATCTTAGGGCCTAGCCTATTACTTATCCTTGAGGTAGCAAACACAATTCTAATTACAAACATACATTTATTTCACATTTTTTGCCTAGTAATTAGACATACGCATCATTTTGTTTCATCAAACAAGCATAACATGAGCACATATACATAATCTTGACACTTTATCACAATTACATTTTCATACGTGTACACATTACATCAATCGCTTATGAACAAGGTCACATACACTTCATACAATTACAACATAGCACAGTTTAACATATCACACCATAACAAGATGCATATGCATGCTATGTTCCTAAACCACTACTCACGCACATGTGGTACCAACCTAAACTTTTCGAAAAGTAGACTAGGAGTAAATGCACGGCCATAAGAAGCGTCATCGGTACCAATGCCTTCGGCTCTCGCACCCTCAACTAGTATGATATCCCCCAACAACTATTTAGGGTTACCCAGTTTTGCCAGTACGCCCTGGCTCCATGGGATTAGCATGGACCATTGGAGTTTTCCCAACCGGATAACCCCCAAGGCTAGGGTTAGACAACCCATCACGGCCTCCACCAGCCATATTCCTACATACTTTCCTCATCACAAAACTCAAATGTTATGATGCATGGTCACATATAATGCTTACAACTTTTCATAGGCTTTTATCATAAAACACTGACATAAGTTCATATCACACTCAATTTTCTCAAGGTAAATAACAATCACAAGTATAAACATAACAAGGCATAAGAAAAGAAGCAATAATGAATTAAAACTGTAAAAAAGAGTTCATAGGCACAAAAAAATGGAATAACGAAGGTTGTATCCGCTCGATAGGACAAGAGGTCTGCCTAGTGGTCACGCCAACAGCGAACCTACCCGGTGGGTATTGAACCCCGCCCAGCGGGTTCGCGTGCCTAGCACTAATGCGGAATCAGTTTTTAAAGAAAAGTTGCCAAAAGACTATCTAATCTATAAACTCCTTACTCCTTCACAATCCTCTCAAAACCCATCAAATCCCTAATCTTAGGCATAAGGATGGGGAAAAGGTAAATAGATAAACAAGAACAACATAAAGGACAAGAAAGAATACGGGGGAGAGCACTCACCTTTAGGAGCACGCAAAGCTGAGTTTTAGGGTTTGAGTTCTCCGATTTCTATTCCTTCTCTTTCTCTTTCTCTTTCTCTTTTTCTTCCCTTTTCTCCTCATTCTCTCTAACTTCTTTTTTCTTCTATTTTGTGACGGCTAAACCTAATCCTTCTTCTGTATTATCTTCTTATAACATGTGGGTGGGTATGTAGCTTAGTGGGCTTTAGTCTTCTATTGGGCCCTAGATGCTCTTTTGAGTTTTAGGATAACATTCCTACTAATTTCTAATACTAAGGTGTCGATAACAATAACACTAATAATAATAATAATAATTACAATAATAATAATAATAATAGCAACAACAACAATAAATATAATATTAATAATAATAGGAACAGTAATAATAAGAAATATAACAACAATAAGTCTTAAGACATCTTTTGTCTAATAACACATGGGAAGGGTCCTATTAAAAACTACTTCGTGGTTCATTTCTAGTACTTAAAATTTGGGGTGTTACAATGATGATATATAGCAGTACATAATTGACCAAGGGCAAAAGTTTATGATTTTTTTATTTTTTTTTTACGATTTAAAGGGCTACAAAGGAACCAACAAAAAACAAACAAAACCCAGCATCTATGGAAAACAACTCGTGAAACATCAGCAAGAGCTTATGATTTACTACATGATTTGCAGACAAATTAAGGCTGAATTAAAGTAACTAATATTTATAGATATTAATTTACCGTTAGTTACCAACAAAGAAATCATATTCGAGGAGCAAAGGATTGTAACCAAACTCATGTTAAAATATATTATCAAAAAAGCAAACAAGGAAACCGACGGACATAAATCAAAGGGGATTAATTGGATGAAAATATAAAAAAAGTATCAAATATAAATATATATTAAGATATTAAAACTTTTAGTTTTTTCATTTTAAAATATCGTACCAAATGAATTGAATATTTTTAGTTGTACACCTTATTTCAGAAAATTGTATATAGTTTTGTAAGCGAAAAATATGTAAGAAAAGAATTTGATGCACCAAGGAAAAAGTAATGTAACAAACAATCCACCCATTTTTTTAAAATCTTAGTTACCTACTAAATATAGCTAAGACATAAATAAGAAGTTATGTCACATAAATAGGAGGACTGCTAATAAAATACTTTTTAACACACTTTATTATTGGTTAAAAATTATTAGAAATTATAAAATTATTAGTGAGATTCATTAAATAATAAGTTAAACCCATAATTTTTTGTGATTTTCAATAAATTTTAGTCAATAATAGAGAGTCTATTCAAAGAGAAATTATTATATGGTTTGAAATTATTATAGTCCCAATTAATCCCCACATGACACGTAGGCAACTGTTATTAATTTTTTCTCGTAAATTAAAAAACTCAACTATGTGTTACATAGAAATTGGTCGGGACCATGAACACATGGTGGTCCAAGACTATATAATAATTTCTTGTATTCAAGAGAGTGTGTTTAAGTTAATTTTGACGGGTTTGTGTTTTATAAATTATGCCTGATATATTTTGAGGTCAATTTTGGATTGTCTGAATTTGATCTAGTGTCTTATATTATTTTGAAAAGTATAATTTTTTTAAACAATTATGTATTAATGATAAAACTTACTAAATTAGAAAATAATATTTTGAATAACATGATCTTACATTTATATTAATATTTTTAGCTTAAATATATATTTTAAAATATACTTTGATTGTAATTTTATATTTCTTTAATTAATTCTATGATTCACTACAAGAAATTTGACTTCTAGTGGTGGTCAGAATTTGTCACTAGAAGTAAATAATTTGTAGGTAAATGTACGATTGACATTGATTTCCAGATGCATGTGCCATCAACTTTGAGGAGTCTTGTTAGTGATGGTTATTAATTTGTCAATATAAGTTTTGCCTATGAACATACTTTTATCTACATTTGCATTTGTTTGTCACTATTAGTAGTACCTATAGTTTGTGTTGAATATATGTAAAAGTCATTAACTTATACCTATAGTCTCTAACCAAGGTAAAAAGCACATACTAATAAAAAAAAATAACTTTTAGCTATGCTCACTACTCTCGTTAAATATTGTTAAATAAATATATTTATTTTATTTTATTATTAATAAAAAGAATTTTATAAAACTTATTATTTTAATAAATTGAAAAAGGGATTATTGAACAAATTTGATGATTCATTTGCGAAAATATTAAAATGTAATGTCCATATACTAAGATGACTCAAAGTTAACATTGAAGTATTGTTGGGAAAAACTCCCAGCCCACAACAAAGCATCAAAGGCAGAAACACAGACAAAGACATACCACACATCGGAATAGAGAAAGACACATAATTTAATGTGGTTCGCCACCTCTTGCTTACGTTCCCAAGAACATCTAAACAAATATTCACTATTTCAAGTTAGATTACAAGTTTTCTTGAAAAAACTCTCCCTAATTAATAGTGTATTATCCTACAAACTCGAGCTTCTCACTTAAAAATTACAAGGAATGATAACATTTTCTCACTCACAAAAGACCCTCTCACATCTCTTTTCGTTAAATACATAACCCCTCTTCAACTTGGGGTGCACAACCCCTTTTCAAGCTGGGTGGTTCTTTTCATATCAAGAACCTCTATTTAAAGTGTAATAACTGACTTTTAAAGACTTCTTAGATGAACACCAATTAATTGCTTATTGCAATTTTAAGAGTCACATCCCTTAAAAATTATAATTATATATATAACAATAGTCACAACCTTTCATTTATTTATTTGTTATATCTCAAAATTACTCACTCAAATTAATGATTAGAAATTTGGAATTACTTCATCCCATGCATAGTTCCCTTGTCAACATTTGCATACGTAGCTAGGTTTGAGGCATAATCATCTGACATTTTCAATTCCGTAATCCATTTACAAACTAATTTTGCATCTTTTGATGCTAAAGTGTAGTTTGCCTTGGGTTTTGCCAACTTCCTATTAGCTAATTGAACCAACTCCAAGTCCCCACGTGCACAGAACTCAAAGACATCCATTCTTGCCTTTTCATTATCATTTGTTTTATCCTTAACATCCATCATAGTGTTGAAGACATTATCAAAAAAATTCTTTTCTATGTGCATGACATTAAAGTTGTGTCTTAACAAATTGTCTTTCCAATATGGAAGATCCCAAAATATAAATCTTCTAGTCCAATTATGGAGCTCTCCATACCTTGGCAAGGTGTCGAAAGGACCATCTGTCACTTTTGGAAGGTTGCAGACAAATTCCCATATTCAATCCCTTGTGAATACATAAGGCGGACCATCTAACTCAGCTTTATTTTCTAGGAATCTCCTTTTACTTTTTCTAAACATATGGTTTGTTGATAAGAATTTTCGGTGATAGTCAAACCATGAATTTTTCCCACCATATATCAACATGAAAGCTTTTGTGTCATTCATACAATGAGGACATGCTAATTTACCCTTTGTTCCCCATCCAGACAACATGCCATATGCTGAAAAATCATTGATTGTCCACATCAAGTTGGCTTGCATGACAAAGTTCTGTTTTGTGGAGATATCATATGACAAAATACCATAATTCCACAACATTTTGAGGTCATCAATAAAAGGCTGCAAGTACACATCTATTTTTACTATTAGGTTAGCTAGACCAGGTATAAGACAAGTGAGAAACATGTATGGTTTGGTCGTGCACATTTTAGGGGGGAAGGATAAGGTGTAACAACTACAAGCCAACATAAGTATGTGGATGCTGAAACTTGAATGTAAGGCATGAACCCATTGGAACATAGACCCAGTCTTACATTTCGTGGCTCACTTGCATAATCTGGATAAACATGATCAAAGTGTTTCCAAGCTTCCTCGTTAGATGGATGTTGTAGGACACCAAAATTATTTTTGTTCTCATCATGCCATCTCATTTGAGTTGCAAATTCCATTGATGTATATAGTCTCTGTAACCTAGGAATGATTGGCAAATAAAACATTCTGTTCACTAGAATGTTTTTGTATCTTCCCATCTCGACCTTAGGAGGAAAATAACTTGGAAGTTTACAAAATTTGCATTCAGTTAAATTGCTATCCTGGTTGTAATACAACATGCACCATCCACAGAACAATCAATTTTTTCAGCCTTCAAACCTAGTTTCGACATAGCTTTTTTGCTTCATAGTAGTTAATCGGTATGCAATTTTCTTTTGAAGCTATATCAACTAGCATTTGTATAAAATAATCTAAACATTTTTCAATAACATGCCAGTTGGTTCTAGTTGCCAAAAGCCCGGGTGTATGATAAAGAATGGAGATATGCTCATGTACACATCCTTATCAATTGCAATGAGGTTAAGTTGGTACTTGAGTAAGTATATATAATTTATATTTATTGTGTCATACGTAATGTAATTGTTACAACTGTATGACTAATTATGTGCTTCTTTTAAGATTATTCTTACAAGCCCACTCTTTCAACAACGAACAAGTTTCTAGTGGTATACATGCATATTTTCCAGACTGGTTTAAAAACTATGTAAGTGTTATCATTGGCAATTGTTGTATTTAATGAATATAACAAATTTAAACTTATGAGTGTCATTGATATA
The DNA here is from genome assembly GCA_004329165.1 of Spatholobus suberectus. Lineage (NCBI taxonomy): Eukaryota > Viridiplantae > Streptophyta > Magnoliopsida > Fabales > Fabaceae > Spatholobus > Spatholobus suberectus. The sequence goes on from CM014733.1 coordinate 35,922,291, forward strand.
GGTTAATGATGAGAGGAGTGGGGTGACTGACCTAAACATGAAGTTATTAGCTTGGGGACCTAATTCACGTGTAACATCATGGAACATGTACTTTGTTAATGGGTACAAGTTTCATACAAAGACTTGGAGTGATGGGAAAAAAACGATCAATTGTGGGGTACATGTAAAAGGTCTAATCGAAGGACGAGAAGACGACTTTTTTGGCATCATCCACCATATCTATGAATTGGAATATCTTGGTTTGAGTAAGAGGATTCTCCTTTTCTACTGTGAATGGTTTGATCCAAGAAGGAATAGTGGCACAAGAGTTCATTCACAATATAATATTGTGAAAATCAACATGAGTAAAAGATATATTCCCTATGATCTGTTCATCCTTCCACAAAAAGCAAGACAAGTTTACTATGTCCTTTTATCCAAAAATGTTTAAAAACTTGTGTGGTTGGTACGTGGCAATCACAACAAAACCATAAGGTCATGTCGAAGTCGATAACATAAAGGATGAATTGCCTTATCAAGATGATGAAATGCTAAATGTTTTACCAGTTGCTACAATTGAACAACTATAAGGCTTAGCTGACACCACAATTACTGAATTTGAGTTACTTAATAGTCCTATTACTGAAGCAATGTTCATGATGAAGAAGAAGAACATCAAGAGACTCAAATAGAAGTAAATGGTGACAAGGGCTACAGGCAAAGGAGGAAGAAGACGATGACGACTAAGAAGATAGTGATAACAATAATAACGAGGGTTAACTTAGGTTTATGTTTCATTCATTTATTTCATGTTATGTTAGCTTGGCAGTCTTATAAACTTAACAATGAAAAAGAAATATGTTTATGTTATTTTTTAATGCTAAGACAAATGCCTAGGACACGAGGTGCATCTGGTATAATCAGGAACCAACGAGGTAATTTTCGACAGAATAAAGTTATGCTTGGCCATCTTGTTGCAGTGGTTGAGCATGCGCACCATTCTACTCCCCTAGTAGTCCTTTCTACCCCCTCATCAGGCCAGCAGCCTAACATTACTGGTTTAGTTGCCAATTCTACCCCTTCATTAGTCCAACAACCTACTATTGGCCATACAGTAGTATAGCGACTTAGTTTTAGCCCCCCACTAATCCACCTCACCCATACTCTGCCAATACACCCCACCCATACTCCACTAGTGCACCCACCTAGACTCCACCAGCCTAGGCCACCTATACTCCATTAGTGTAGCCCACCCATACTCCACCAGTCCAGGCCACCCAAACTCCACCAGTACAGCCCACCCATACTCCACCAGTCCAGTCCACCCATACTCCACCAGTGCAGCCCACCCATACTCCACTAATCCAGCCAGAGGATCTTGACAATGATGAGGAAGATGATATAGAGGAGGGCCCTATAGGTGATTATCACGTCCCTACTATGGAGGTAATGGAACATAACGATGTTGGGAGGGTCATCATATGACCTTATGGAAAAGGGTAAGTTTACATTGTTATAATATTTTCTTTATTATTTAACTTTGTTTATGAACTTAATGTTTCACATTGAATTTGAATGTTTTGCAGTTGGACCCCTAACAAAGACGCTGTTGTGGCAATTGGCCATGCAATTAAGTCACAGTTTAAGGGTCCTTACCATCGCTATGGGGCTATCCCACAGGATGTGCAAGGCGAATGGTAGACGAAGTTTACGGTGACTATATATGTTAATTTTAATGTATTTAGATATTTACTAATATCTTAATTTTGATTAAATTGACAACTATTTTCTTTGTTTTTGCAGGCAAGAATTTCTTGGGCACCTCATCATGAAGGGGACATTAAAAACGTGTATGACAAAAAAGTCAAAAAAATGCCTTCATGATATGCTGACTAAAGCAAGAGACAAGGGACTAGGCCTCATTGGATAGGTAAATATGCTTGGGTTGGTCTTCTAAACTAGTGGGAGAGTAAGGAATTCAAAGATAAATCTATCTAGAATAAAAATAACCAGGCTTTTAATCGAGGTGCACTACACACTACGAGACACAAGTCTCACCTTGACATGGCATTAGGCTTAGTAAGTATTCTTCATGAGTTGTGTAAATTCTCCTATATCTTATCCCATTATCCAATGGAAAGCATAATGCTTATAACTGTACGCATTGTTTTTAAGGAGCATAAATATGGCCAACCTTTAGATCCTGACTAGTTGTTTCTTGCTACTCACACAAAGAAGAATGGTGGTTGGGTTGATGATTGTGCTTGCAATACATATGTAACTTGTTCATAATTATTTTTCAGTGTAATTATAATTTTTAACATAATTTCAAACTATTTACTTATATTATAATTGACCAGGATAGTTATCCTAAGCGTTTGCGGCAGGCTCAATCGTAAGGTCTTGAAGGGTCCACTACCAACCCACAGGTGATACAAGGGACAACCAAGCTTCAGTGTTGGAAGGAGGCTATTGGAGGCAAGACTAGGGGTCGGTGATATGGCACCCCACTTCCAACATTCGTCCTGGTGTATCATTCCTCACTCAAGAGTGCAAATTTGCTTCTACTACCAGTCATGCACATAAGCATTCAGTTGAGACCGAGGCATTGCGTCAACAAGTCCAACGAGCAAATGAGCAAGCTAATGTAATGAATGCGAGAGCTAATGAAGTGACTATAGGCTTACATGAAGCAAATTAGAAGTATGCACAATTAGAAGAAAAGATGCAGTTGATCCAGGAGTAATTATAGATGTTGTTCAACCGCCAATCTAGAGGTGGTTCGACGAGTACTAGTCAAGTGCATCCTCATTATACTGAGGACTTGGATGACCATCCACTAGATGAGGAGTGGCCCCCAGTTTGTCAACATAGGCATTGTTAGGTAAAATTATAAAATGCATCTTATCACCCACTGCCTTTTGAAAATAATAATTTATTTCACCTTATTATTTTCAAGGATTAAGAAATAGTTGTCATACTTGTTCACAAATCATGCTTATTGTAGTTGGGGAGAATTAGCTAAGATTTATTTCTCCTTAGTACTTTCACAGATAAGAATTAGTTGAGATTTAAATCAGTAGATGAAATTAGGTGCCCACCTAATGATGAAATATATATTTGCTTATCTATTTACTTTGTATGTAAGCTTTTGAATGCTTGATGTATGCTTGTGTTTGTAAGACTTTTCCCCTGCATTTTGATATGCTGTATTAGGTTTTCCCCCCTTTCAATAAAAGAACATTGCAGTAGCAAAAGTTAAGCTATAAATAACATGTGTACTTTAAATTTGAATTACTTAGTTTACTCAAATTTGTGGAGGAATTACTCGAGTTTGAATTTTTGACTGGAAAGGTAATGATTGTTAGTGTCTGAGATGCTGCATTTAGTATTTTGTCCATTTGCATGTCATACAAAGTCTTTTAATATCTAAAAGAACATGAGTATGTATTTTTCAAACTTTGTTGAAGGTCCCATTTTTGGTTGTAAATTCAATATGTTGTTCCAAATGTAGAGAATACAGTGGCTAGATTATTTACCACAAATTGTGATTCATTCTAACCCCTATTATGAAGGTTTCGCTTTATGGATTTAGGAAAAATTACCCATATGAAAGCCTAATCTCTCAATCTTACACAGTTTTTGCAATCTTTTATATCCCTTTTCAAGTGTATTATTGTCTGCAAAATATGATATGATACATTGAAGTCTAAATTTCACTGCATCTATTGATTATAAAAATTCATTTAGTATCCATTAGGTTCTTATGCTTCAAAAACTGGAAGTAGCAATAATGTATCATATCAAAATTCCATTATATTGAAGTGCCTGTGTAATTAGCTCATTTAGTGTTTGTCTAATTAGGGATATATGCCCCCTACTATGATGGGTACTAAAGTTACTAAACAAATACCATAAAGATTAAAAATGACCCAATAATAGGTGATGGGTATAAACGAATTTTCCCTTTTTAGCTTAGATGCTCCATAACACATTAACACTTGAGAATAATTCTTAAATTTAGATTATTAACCCCCCAGTGTAATATAGTAATACCCATAAAGCAAATTGATTTAATTATGTTGAGCCATTGTAATTTAGTAGTAATCCAAGATTGGAGTGAGGTGTATAGATTGATCCAAAAAGCATGTCATAAGGTGCGTAATACTATAGTTACTGCTACAGGTTGTTTTTGTAGTGTAGGATCCGATGCAGTAGCCTGGCATTATACTTGGATTAACACTTCTATGATGATTTTATATGTTTTTTTTCTTTTTATACAACTTAGCCAACCTATAATGTCAACAAGAAATGGATTAATTAATGTCATTATTAGTAACAGATTATGTATTTTGAATCATGATATTCCTTGTGCTAATATTCAGTTTTGTTCTGCTGGTATATCCTAGCTAAGGCCAAAGAACTTGCTTGCTATAGATTGTTTTTTGTTGTAGGAGCTTAGGCAGTGGAACTTGCTTGGGATGATTGCTTTTGTTGCAAGACCTTAGGCAATGAAACTTGCTTGGAATAGATTGCTTTTTGTTGCAAGAGCTTAGGCAGTGGGAATTGAATTTAGCTTTTTTTATCTTTTAATTAGACTTTTTGATGTATGTTAAATTTAGATATGTGGTATTTTGAATGTCCCTACATTATAAGGGTATGATAGTAGAACTTTAGATAGTAGTCATTTTGATACTAGAGTTCTACTTATTAGATTATGATATTTTGATCATGCCTTTAGACTCCTTAGATATGTACAGATATTAATGATATTTATGATCTCTTATGTTCATCAATCAAATGCTTTATTAAGACTGTAGTTGGATAATTCATGTACTTATATTGATATTTATCTTGATTAATTAAAATTGCATTGTTCACTTGAATAATTATTAATTACCAGTAGAATGTCGGTGAAAAAAGAGTTTTATAAATAAATAAAAACACCCTTAGAGTCGGTTAAGCCGCCTCTAAATAAAAAAAAATAAAAATAACTGTAGAGTCGGCTAAATCGCCTCTAAAAGAAAAAAAAAACATTAAAATTAATAAAAATAGAGTCACCTTAGTCGACTCTACAAGCAAAAAAAATATATTAAAATAAATAAAGATAAATTCGGCTAAACAAACTCGAAATGGATAAAAATATTAAAATAATTTAAAATAGAGTCGGCTAAGCAACTCTACAAGAAAAAATTTAAAATAAATAAGATAAAGTCGGTTGTGCCAACTCTAAGTGGGAAAAAAATATTAAAGTAATTAAACTTAGAGTTTTCTTAGCCGACTCTAAAAGAAAAAAGATTTTAAAAAATGATAAAGTCGACTTAGTCGATGCTAAGTGAAACGAAAATTAAAAAAATAAACAACATAAAGTTGGCTTAGCCGACACTAAATTTACAGAAATTAATTTAAAAAATAAAATAATTAGTTGTCAGCGTCTTAGTGTGACGGTTTTAAGTGTCGATTAAGCTAACTCTAAATAGTATCGGCCTTACTTAACCGACACGAGAGTTTTAGTGTCGAGTGTTTTAGAATCAACAAATTTTTCGACATATGGTTGACGCTATGTCATATTAGAGTCGGCTTTTGGCTAACTCTAAATGCCTATTCTCTTGTAGTGGACTCAGAAGAACAAACCCCTCCGGACTAGACCAAGAGGCCAAGAGGAACTTTTGTTCCATCACTTAGAACTATTCTTTTGGGATGCACCTCCCTTAAAACACCTCCCATAAGACAAATCCCGAACTAATACAAAAATTGAATATCTCATGCTTAAACTTTGAAGCCTTGAAACTATGAGCTATAGAGACTAATTTCGACAGACTAAAATATATTATCAAAATTCAAAATTCAAAACTCAAAAGGTTTACCTTTATGTTAAGTGCTTTGTTGCATATTGTCGTAAGCTAACATCAAAGGATGACAATATCTCATTTGCCTAATCATTAAAAAAGTTAACATGATGGTTAAGTACAGCAATTTTAACCTCTTACTCACAAAATATGCTTTAATATATATAAGTAAATTCAGCCAGGTACCTCAATGAAAGTGTGACGTGAATATAATCTTTGACATAAGTATAGTGCTCATGAACATCTCTCATGATGAAATCACTCAATTCACCACTAAATTCCGCTATTGTAGAGCCACCTCCAATAACTACACAATGTAAAAGTCTTTTCTTTGCTTCTACCTATATGCTTGTCACATTAAAACGTTCTTAGCTAAGGCTAGGGCAAGAAGACAACTACGTAATTATGTTGGGCAGAGAGCCTTTATACCCTTAAGAATACAGCATAAGCCATCATTTTCTAGAGTCTTTCTTGAGCATCCCATAGCTACAAGACTTAGTCTTATGATCAACGACAACTGTATTCTTAAAGATAAAAGGATTGTGAATAAATTCATGGATCAGTTGTCAGAAGTTTTCTGATACACAGGATCCCTCAGAAAGGCAAGTAGCATACTTACTTCTCAGGAGAGGAGATTATGATAGAAACATTATACTAGGCTTTCGGAGAGAAGAGAGAAACTTAGAGAAAACTCATTGTTATAAACACCAAGATTTTATTCTAGGTGTAGATCTTCGATGATTACAACTGAGACGCTTCCCTCTATTTATAGAAGGAGGAGAAGGCCAGATAACTTACAAACGTCATGGCTTACATCACCTATGCCATGATTGTCTATTACTATTATAAAAGCATATTCTTATCTGATAAGGTAAGATTACCTAATACGACAAGCTATAGTAATACTGTTTACAAGCACGAGGGATCTAATTTCCAAACACACTTGCTTTATAGGACAAACACTTAAAGCAACTTTATTTTAATCCCGTCAAAGATAAGACATAAAAGTCTTAAAGGAGTCTTGACTTAGCATGTTTTATTCGTCCCGTGAATTCTGGCTAGCTGTCAAGTTGAGTTGTTTCCATTCTTCAGATGTAACACTACCATACAAAGTGTACCACCACGGACGGTCATTTTGAGTTTGCTTTTCCTTTTCATACATTATTTCCTCCATGATCTCTGTATTTGGATCCTGAGAATCTTCAAAGTACAAAGGAGGTTCTTCTTTTACAGGTGTCATCTCCATGTCTGTTGTTGGATTTGTCGTATCTGGCTGATGGGATGAACTTGGTTGGAATGGATCATCTGGAGGAATAGTATATCCATTGATTTCTTGCAAGTGTTGAGTCAATTAGATCTTGTAGCTTAAATCCATAGGATAGATGTCAAAACTATCCCAAATATAAGCTTCATTTCTAGACCATATGGTGCCATTGGAATGTTGGAAATAAGGACGATGGATGATGGCAATTGTTGTTATCTTAGCTATCACATCATTTGATTTACCTCTGAATTCTGCAAACTCAAGAATTTTCCTTAACTCAATTCTCCACCAATTTAATGGAGAAAACCATTCCAATAAGGTCCATAAATAATAATCTTGTTTCTCTGGATCAATGAGAATGTTGTAAGTGGTTAAAACTTTCAATGCGATGGGTATTGATGATGAACAATAATACACCATATACTCTAAAGAGTATCTTCACTGATATCAAGCCTTGGTGCATAGAACAATTCACTAATTCCTAAATAAGGGGTATCATGATTAAAAACACCGAGTGTAACATGTTTGCCTAACATTGTTTTGCGAAGATAATAAAAATAGTGGGTTTTGGCAAATTTTTGAATTTCTTCCAGAGAGGAGGATTCATCTAATCTTGGAGGAAGAATTATGATAGTTTTGGCTTTATTAGGTAAAGGTTTGGCCATGAGAATAAGTGGAAAACTATTTAGACTAGTGATGGCTTGGAAAGGTTTTGAAGCTCTTAAGAGAAAATCAGGGATGATGTTATGGTTTCCTTTGATGAGCTTAACAGTGAAGTCATATCTTGAAAACCAATCTTTTAATCTCTAGATTTGAGGGTCAGGTGGCATCTTGTTTTTGAATTCAAGGATTTTTGGGAATGAGGAATTATCCATCTAAACTTCAAAACTGTATCCTCGAAGATGGAAATCAAATTTTTGATTCCATTTTTGACAAATAAGGCTTCCTTGAATGTGGTGTGATAATGCTTTTCTGCTTCTTTGACTTGTTTGCTGGCATGACCGCAATAGTACCTTTTACGATCAATTTCTTCGATAAACACTGCACCCCATAAATGATCACTTGCATCTATTTGCAAAATTCTTATCACTATGCCAGGGATTTTTAAAGCAGAAGGATTTTGAGATATCCTCTTTAATTCTTAGACTGCCTTTGTCTGTTCTAGTCCCTAAGGTAGGGGATTTTTCTTTAGCAATCTAGAGAGTTGGCTAGTATATTTTGCGGCCTGTGGTATGAAGTCTCAGATATAGTTGAGGATTCCGAGAAATTGCTGGATTTTTTTAAAAGCCAAATTTTCATCTAGAAAGTTGAGCAATTCTTTAACTATATGAGGCCAAGGTTGGTAACACCCTTGAGTAAAATGCATCCGAAGAAAATCAATTTCAGTCTGGGCTAAATGTATCTTCCTTTCAGAAAGCATGATTCCATGTTCTTGTGCCAATATGAAAAGCTTGTTTAGGAGTTCTTTATGAGACATGATCTTTGGAAAATAACAATATGTCATCTATATAGATGAGCATACTGTCAAGAATTGGTTCAAAAATACAGGTCATGGCTTTTTGGAATAAGGATGAAGCAACTTTGAGGCCGAAAGGAAGAACTTTCCATTGATACTGGGCATTTGGAATACTAAAAGCTATTTTGTATCGATCAACAGGATCAATACCTAATTGCTAGAATCTTGATTTCAAGTCAAATTTTGAAAAGACATGTGTATTCATGATTAAGATAGGAAGGGAGGAGGCTTTTGGTATGGGAAACTTATCATCCTTGAGGAAATGATTGAGAGGTTGATAATTTATTACCAGTCTCTTTTTACCTTTGAGTTTTTCAGATCTTTTTTTCACATAAAATGCTTGAAAAGCCCAATCTGACTTGGTAGGCTCTATAAGTCCTTGTCTCAAGAGTTCATTGCATTCTTGCCTGACTAGCAACAGATCTGAAGGATTCATTCCTGGATGAGTAGCCTTTGTAGGGTTGATATCTTCATTCATCTTAAATGGGAGTTGGATGAAAAACTTTTCATTTTTCCACAAAGGATGTGGATGAGAAAAATCTTCATGATTGTTGGCAAAGAGTGTGCTAAGTTTTTTCTTAATTTCTTCATATTCAGGAGGTGCTTCTAAGATAGAGAATAACCGTAGTGTCTATGAATAAGGTTTAAACTCTCTTTTGAGCTTGATTCCTTTGGGAAGGATTTGGAGTTTGTCAACCGCTGAGTAAATATCCATGCCTATAAAGATGTCTTTATTAGGCAATTTGCATCCAATTATTCTAGTCCATACAACACAATATGGGAAGAATTTGATTCCAAAAGGAAGCTTTATGACCAATTCAGTTTTAAATATTTTTTCATTTGCTGCAACGAAGTAAGCAACTTCTTTCTTCCATGAATCAGCAGGTAAAATGCTGGGATCTGTCACACTTTTTTGAGCATTGGTATCCATATAAGCAATTGTTTTGATGGACTTCTCATACTTGGATGGTAGTATATGGATGTCAACACAAGGTTGTGGAATAGCAAGATTGATGTTTTGAGCTTCCAATAATGAAAATATTGGAATTGAGACTGGTTCTGTATCATCAATTTCATTGGATGAATTTTGAAGTGCAAAAGTTGTATTTTCATCTCCAGAATTTCGTTTTGAATAAAGAGATTCAACATCTTCTTCATTACTCAGATTCAGAGTATTAATCATCTTCATAGCTTTGTTAGACTTGTTTGGACAATTCTTGGCCTAGTGGCTTTTCTTTTTGCAAATGAAGCATCTCTATCCTTTCTTTTTCCCTCTATATGTCTTCTTTTTAAAGAACCTGAAATTCTTCATCTTTCCTTTTTTGTTGAATTTCTGGCCCTTTTTCTTTATGGAGGAACAAACACAGTCTTTTTCCTTGCATTTAATTTCTAGATAGGGCTTTTTGCATGCTCTGGAATATTTGGCCTTCTGATTGATGATGTCTGTCATGAATTTATTCTATCTGCATAGCTTGTCAATAGCTTCTTGAGTCATTTGATGAATCTGTCCTAGTGTGAAGGTTGTGAAATCTCTATTGAGTGCCTATGCCGCTCTATAGAGCTCAGGTTGAATTTTTTTTAGCAATGATGCACCGTATATGTTCTTAAGGCTATGATCATTGTATCCATTCAAGAGATAAAATCTCTGAGTCATTCTTTGGAAATGTCTATCTAGATCTTTCATCTTAAGAGAACAACATTTCATCTCAAAGAATTCTTGTCTGAACTTTCTATTAATCTTATCAAACTCTCCAATAAATTCTTGGTGCAAAACTCCAAGTACTTCAGCAGTTGTACTTAATTGGTGAATTTGATCTTGTTTAACAATACCCAGGTTATGGTACCATTCCTTAAAAGTGTTAGTCATTCTATAACAGAATTCTTCAATGATCTTGTAAGAGTTAGCATCATTCTGCATTATTCTTGTATCGATCCAAGCACCAAATTTAAGAAGTCTTTTCCTCCATTGGCTGGGAGGAATATCATCAAGTGTGAACCAAGGTCCACCTAAAGGTCTTCTATTTTGATTTAGTCTTGAAGTGACTTCTGGTTCTGAGTCAGGAGAATCATAGAAAGTCTCATTTTCAACTCCAATAGTGTTAGCCATCATCATGCCAGTAATGTCAGCATAATGATTATCATTAGAAGATTCTAATTTGGAATCACTCTGTTCTGATTGAAGCTTAAGAGTTTGTGAGGATTTAGATTCATCATTAGTTAAGTCAGATATTGTTTCAACAAATTCTGAGGTAATTTTGGTTAAGGCTAACTGATTTTTTATCTCCTTGTTGACTGGAGATAACTTTTGGGTTTTGTTTCTGGTTTTTCAAAGGTATCTGAATCAGAAAAGGTAATACTCATTCTGGCTCTGGGAGATTTTGGTCTAGAAGTGGAAGGATTGTCAATTTTGAATTTTTGTCTAAAAGCTATGGGAAAAGTTCTGGGTGGTAAGGTAGGATTGGTAAAATATGAAGGTGGTTTTTGGAAAGAAGTTTGGTATGTCGGGAAAAAAAGAGGATTCAAGAATGGAAATTCTTCAATTTCTCTTGCCAATTGAGCCTTCCTTTGGGACTTAATATAATTATCCAAATCTTGGATCTGGGCTTTCAAATTCCTTATTTCTCTTTCTTTTGCATTTGACTCGACTCCAAACTTCATATTTTTGAACTCGTCTTCAAGATGGAAAATATCATTCTGGAGTCTTTTGTAACACTTTCTCATCTTTTTGACAGATATTACAATCTATCATCAGACTCTTCCAAGTGATGAGTAATCTTGTCCATCTTAGCATCAAGTCTTCTCAAAAGAGAATTCTGTGCTAGAGCATTTTCTATTTGCCAGTTCAAAACTTCTTCAGCTTGACTCAAAGCTTTGAACTTTCCATCTAAGAGTACTTCATTTGGCTGGATGTTAGGCTTAGTGGTGACTCTTGTTGTGAAGTCTGTCTGTCTTTCCAAGGAAGGAGAGTCACGATCATTTGTAGGTGAAAACATCATGCATGGTATGGGTTGAGCAGATGGTAACTTCACAGGCTTGCATATGGTAGGAACATCTTTTGGTGACCAAGTGACAAAGGACAAATCATTTGGTGGTTGGTTAGAAGGAAGTAATCCTTCTTCTTTTAAGATTTCCAAACCCTTTTTGTAAATCCACAAAGGTTCTTTCTTCTGGTTTTTAATTCCAACCCATGGGCCATTGTTAGGGTCAGATCTTCTCCATGGTTGAGGAGGAGGCTTACACTTCCTTTTTGGAATTTCATTCTCTTCTTTTTCTTCTTCACTAATATCTCCTAAATGTCTCCAACAATCGCATTTAAGGTCGCACATACTAGGATCAACATCCTAGATAAAAATGACCATAAATACGATTTGTATAAATGGGTGATCCATCAGGTCTGATGCTGTAAGTAGGTATCCTTGAGTCTGCTTTGAAGTCTGGAGTTATGGATAATGATTAAAAGATCTGTGGAGTTGTACCACTAGTAAAAGCTTCATTAGGTTTTTTGAATATAGTTTTAACAGTTCCATTAACTGATTGTCTGAAGGAGGCTTTAGATGTCTGGTGGGCTTTTGAGCTTTATGGATTCTTTCATAATTAGTTATCCATTCTAGTAGAATTATTTCTGTTAGTTCTTCACGGGTTATCCTTCTAGGGATCTGAACAATAGACAGTGTTTCTACTAGATTATTAGCAACAATGAACAGAGCATCTGTGTTGCTATTTGGAAGTGGAAGATCAATAGCATGATCTTGTAGTCTATAGATGATTTGGTGGTGGAGAGTTGCTGAAAAAGCTTCAGGGACTTGCTCAGCTCCTGTAAGTTGTACTTGCACCTTTAGTCTTCTAGACATAGTTCTATATTTCAGACTAACATTATAGTTGGGAAAAATGGTGAGAACTACACTTCCAACATGAAGAGTAGTCAAAATAGTGCCAATCATAACTTGTTCATATTGGACATAGCTGGGGTCCAACAAAGTGATTCTTGTAGTAACAGGGAGACCTTTCCTTCCATAAAGTGAAACGATAAGTCTGACTACTCCAAAGTGGATAGTAGTATATCCTTCATGTTGCCATTAATTGATTAGACCTTGAGGAATTTCATATCTATATATTGTTCTTTAGGAGTGGTCTGAAGAGCACATTGGTCCATTTTTGAGGATTGGACATATTCCTTGACAAAGGGTCGTCTTGTGGAAATAAGATGAGTAATAAATCTGAGAGCAAATATTTATCTTTTGAAGATGTTATAAGGGCTTAGCATAGGGAAATGGTTTCAGCAATCTGGGCATCTTCTGGAACATAGGAATATTCTATCAAATTTTTTATTTTAGAGGAGATGGTTTGGGAACAGCTCTTTGGGAGTGAAAGGGAAAAAGTAAGCATTATAGGCTAGGTAGAGTTTCCTAAAGTGTTTGGATTGGGTTCCACGGTTGGGTTTGGTTCTCTCTTACTCACCTCGTATAATATCAGCATCATATTATAATTATTTCCTATATTATAAATTAGAATACACATTTTGGACATTCTCTCTATCAGCTTTGTTTCATTCTTCTCATTCTCTCATTTAAACATTTTCAATATTTTCGTTCTTCTCTCTTTTAGTGTATTTCACACATTGTCTTTGCAATGAACCAAAATTTTTTGCTCAATCATCTCAACTACGCTCCTTTTATCTTTATTTGTATATTTATATATTAAATCTTCTTAACCACCTATTGTTTTCAATTTATCCTTTTTTGTCTCTATTTGAAAATTGAATTTCAATAATTTTTAAAAAAATTATTAATAGTTAAAATAACTATATCACAATTTAAATTATTCATTTTAAATCTAAAATATAATTTATATATTCACCCTATATATTAAATAAGACCAAGTTATCTTGAATGAAATCCTTTATAACTGTTATTCTTCAATGAGAACGATTTTAGCTATCATTCTTCAATGAAAGTGTTTTTAGGAAATTTTGAACCTCTCATCTCTTTTAATCTATCATTTTCAATATCTTTAGTTCTAAATTGAATTTCAATATTTAAAAAATTATCAATAATTAAAAATTAACAAAAATATAATCTATATGTTCAAAAATATTTATTTATTACAAATTTTAATTATAATATAATTTATATATTCATAAGTATTTATTTATTATAAATTAAAGTTATATAAAATAAATATTTATTCTGTGCAATGTACAAGTTAAAATACTAGTTCAAAAATAAATATATATAACTATAATAAAGAGAATCTTTTAGTTTTTGTTTTTATTGAACTATTATATCTTTTAATTATTCATTAAATTATCCACTACTATATCCTTTAACTACTTTTTAAACTATCCACAATATGCTCTCTCTTTTATTTTATTTTTATTTTTAAAAAAAATAAAGAGAAACACAGAGTGCCTCTCTTTCCCCTAGTGTATAATAAATTATAATTATATAAAAACAAACATTTGTCCTATATAATACACAAGCTAAAATAATAATGTTAAAAAAATGCTCACATTTTTCGTGTGAAGGGTTAAAGGTGAATTAGAGGAAAAAAGAAAGAGAAGCCAGAACACTTAAACTAGATATAATACTCATATGTTGCATGAGTTTATTTGAATGTGGAAAAAATATAATTTAAATATGTTAGAATTGAAGGATTTATATATTTATAGTTTATTATAAATTATTCATTGTAAATAATATATGTGTATTTTATGAAGGTTAATAATATTGATTGCAAAGACGGATTTAAAGGGGGGCAAAGTAGTGCCCTAGGCCACCCTCCCTCAAGCTTCTTTTATACAATAATACATACATACATACATACATATACATATACATATATATATATATATATATATATATATATATATATATTAACATTAGTTGTTATTATTATTATATTACAAACATTAGTTTTATGCATAAAATTGGAAAATATTTTTGTAAAAGTCATTATTTATTAAATAGTTATTTGTTAGAAGTTAGATATTTAAATAATTAAAAACAAGAAACCCCCCCCCCCCCCTCTAATACTATCTCTGGTTCTTTATATAAGCAACAAATGATAGTGATCGGAGGTAGTAGATTTATGGATCTGTGCTTGATTGATTGTCAATTTTTTTTCACGAGTTTATGATTGAAAATATAAAATATATCAAACATTATAATTCATTATAGTAATTTATCAAACACTTTATTATAGACTACATTTTTTATATAGTTTACATATTTCTCATTTTTCATAATAAAAGAATAACAACTTTTTTGTGATCTAACTCTTGATAATACAATATATAATTAATTGTATGTGAAAAAATAAAGGTAATGTTAATACTTATTTTTGTTAATCACATTTAAGCTTTAGTATAATTTTATAAATCTTTTAGTTATGGCAAGAATTAATTATTGATTTCAATAATATTGTCACTCATAAAGAAGTGATCATTGATCATTCTCATATTTTTCATTTTACATGTGATGTTCAAAATTTGGATATGTAATTTGAATAAATTACTCATTGACTTAAATGCATGTTAGTTTGATATTTGTATAATTCATTTGTTAAATTCACATACCAAATAAATTACTTCATTTACAATAGTACTAATAACTCTCAACATGTCAATAGTTATTTATTGTTTCGTCTAGACACCTACGACTAATCATGTAGGGTTTTAAGTCCTATATTTTTATTAATTTGGTAAGTTAATTAGCTCATGTATGTTTCAACTTAAAATTACAAAAACAATCATTTTCTTTTAGCAAAAAGTCCTATAAAAAAAATGTTATCAAAGTTATTATTTTTTAAAAATAAATTACATTAAATATGCATATGTTTATCTAAGAACATGTTTTTTTTTTCTAAAAATATTTAATAATATTTAAATTTTATTATTAGTCATTCTACTTATTAGAAAGTAGTGCATGTACTCGTACGATGCACGAGTAAAATATGAGTAAGGTTAAAATAACTTATATTAATTTAAAAAATTTAAATATGAAAAATTTTAAACATAAAAAGTATATACTAATATCATAAGGAAAATAAATAAATAAATAAAAATATAATATTAAAAAATAAAAATTACATCATTAGATGTCACCAAATTTCAGAAAAGATATTAGAAGGAAATTAAAAAAAAATACAGTAACGAAATCAACAGCAACTATAATTTTGAATCTATTAAATGCCACCATATTCATAAGTATAAAAGATAAAAACATATTACTAAAATGTTACCAATACTTTTTTAAAAGATAAAAACATATTACTAAATGTTACCAATATTTTATCTAATATAATATTACTAATATTTTATCTAATCTATTATTTCTAATATCTTATCTAATCTAATATTCTGATTGAAAAAGGTAATAAAATATTCTATTTAATATTTTGATGCATATAAAAGAAATATTACTTTAATAAAATATTAATTTGTTTAAGTAATTAATAAAAGAAAGATTACTTAACTAATGAAATATATATAAAATATAAAAAGATATGTAAGAAGAAGATAAGAAAATATAAAATTATGACCACACATATTTATTTAATAAAATATTAATTTGTTTAAGCAATTAAAAAAAGAAAGATTGCTTTAACTAATAAAATATATAAAATATAAAAATATATGTAAGAAGAAGATAAGAAAAAGTAAATCTAATATTCTGGAAAAAAAAGTAATAAAATACTTTATTTAATATTCTAATACACGTAAAAAAAAGATTACTTTAATAAAATATTAATTTGTTTAAGTAATTAATAAAAGAAAGACCACTTAAACTAATAAAATGTATAAAATATTAAAACATATGTAAGAAGATAAGAAAATATAAAAATAAAATATAAAATTCTGATCACCTATAATTATGTAATAAAATATTAATTTATTTAAGTAATTAATAAAAAAAGATTACTTTAACTAATAAAATATATAAAATGTAAAAAGATATTTACGAAGAAGATAAGAAAATATAAAAGATATTACTAAAATGTTACTAATATTTTATCTAATCTAATATTACTAATATTTTATGGAATCTAATATTACTAATATCTTATTTAATCTAATATTTGGATAAAAAAGTAATAAAATATTTTATTTAATATTCTAATAAAAAATATTAGAAATTTTATCTAACATTTTCATAGGATAAAAGAAGTAATTAAAATTGTGAATTACCATTTTTTTTTAAAAGATAAAAACATATTACTAAAATGTTACCAATATTTTATCCAATCTAATATTACTAATAGTTTATCTAACC
Organism: Spatholobus suberectus; assembly: GCA_004329165.1. Taxonomy (NCBI): domain Eukaryota; kingdom Viridiplantae; phylum Streptophyta; class Magnoliopsida; order Fabales; family Fabaceae; genus Spatholobus; species Spatholobus suberectus. Next base: position 35,939,169 of record CM014733.1, read on the forward strand.
TAATATTTCTAATATCTTATCTAATCTAATATTTTGATTAAAAAAAAGTAATAACATATTTGATTTAATATTCTAATAAAAAATATCAAAATAAAGTATATCTTTTATACAATATATAATGATATTTTAATTATATTTTTTTATTATTGCTATGCACCATGTAAATATAATTTTTTAAATATCTTTATTTAGTGGTCAATTTTACATTGATATCTTTCAAAAATTTATACACAACATAAATATATCTGATTATACATTGATATATTGTAATCTCCTATTTATTTTGGGTCTTATCTTGATTTTTATAATAATAAGAATATGAATTTTATATTAAAGGTATTTATTACGAAAATCACAAAAGATTTTCCAACATATCTTTTAAATTTGTTTCCATTTAATTAAATCCTTAATTTAGTATGATTGCAATATTTTAAATTTGAATTACTTACTTTGAATTATTCAATGCTATTAATTTCTACTTATTTTGAAATTTATTTTCAAAACTTTTGACTTAAAAATCAAATTACAGTATTATACCTAATTTTGAGTAAGATTTTTTAGTTTTGGCAAACTCTTTGGGAGAGAAGAATTCCTCAATATCTTTTACTTTAAGTAATAGAAGAAAGATAAAATAAATATTAATAAACATAATGTTTTCATCCGTAATTACTGTAAACCGTAAAAATTTTAACGTCATTGTTCTAAATAAAGTAATTAGTGATCTAAACATGTTAGTAATATTAGTAATCTAATATTCGGATAAAAAAAGTAATAAAATATTTTATTTAAATATTCTAATAAAAATAACAAAAAATTTATCTAACATTTTCATAAGATAAAAGAAGCAACTAAAATTGTGAATTACCATTTTTTTAAAGATAAAAACATATTACAAAATGCTACCAATATTTTATCTAATCTAATATTACTAATATTTTATTTGATCTAATATTTCTAATATCTTATCTAATCTATTATTTCGCTAAACAGAAGTAAAAAAATATTTTATTTAATATTCTAATAAAAATATCAAAAATAAAGTATATCTTTTAAATAATATATAATGATATTTTAATTATATTATTTTATTATTTTTATGCACCACATAAATATAATTTTGTAAATATCTTTATTTAGTGGTCAATTTTACATTGATATATTTTAAATTATGCAACACATGAATGTATCTAATTATACATTGATATATTGTCATCCTCTATTTATTATGTAAATGTCTAATTTTTTTGGTTCCTATCTGGATTATTATAAAGATAAAAATATGAAATTTATATTAAAATTAACTATCATAAAAATCACAAAAAATCCCCATTATATCTTTTAAATTTATTTTCATTTAATATCAATTTGTTTCCATTTAATTATATCTTTATTAAGTTGTAATTTTTCAGCATTTCTTTTAGATTTGTTTCCATTGAATATCAATTTATTTCCAATTAAAGTACTTATCCATCCTTAACTTTAACGTTGTTACTCTAAAATAACATAATTATAAACAAATCACTAATTTCAACGTAATTATAACCAAATATTTAATTACTCTAAATAATAATAATAATAACATAATGATAATAATAATAATTACAATAATAAATTAGTATTTTAATCTATTATGTAAATAATTATAATTATTCAATAGGGCCATGTGATTATAACAGTATTGTTATATAGTATAATTTTCTCTCTCATCAATATTATTAATAATTAGTACACATAAATAATAATTATTAAACATAATGTAAATAATTATTTAATTGGACAATGCTTAATAGAATTCTAAGTTAAAATTTTAATATTTATTTAATCTATATTATTTTCCTATTTGTAACTGAGGAATAAATTAATAAAATAAGAACATTTTATTTAATATTCTAATAAAAATAAAAATAAAGTATATCTTTTAAATAATATATAATGATTTTAATTATATTTTTTATTATTTTTATGCACCATGTAAAAAAAAATTGGTAAATGTCTTTATTTTACATTGATATCTTTTAAAAATTTATGCACCACATCAATTTATCTGATTATACATTGGTATATTGTCCTCCCCTATTTAATTTGTAAATATCTAATTTTTTCAAGTCTTATCTGGATTCTTATAACAATAAGAATATGAATTTTATGTTAAAGGTAACTATTACAAAAATCACAAAAAAAATTCCCATCATATCTTTTAAATTTGTTTTCATTTAATATCAATATCAATTTGTTTCCATTTAATTAAATCCTTATTAAGTTGTAATTCTCCAACATATCTTTTAAATATGTTTCCATTTAATATCAATTTGTTTCCATTTAAAGTACTTATTCATCCTTAACTTTAACATTATTGTTTTAAATAACATAATTATAAACAAATTGCTAATTACAATGTAATTATGACCAAATTCTTTAATTATTTTAAATTTGTGTAGTGCTTTACTCTAAATAATAAAAATTATAACATAATTATAACCAAATCTTTAATTACTCTAAATAATAATAATAATAATAATAATAATATAACAATAATAAATTAATATTTTAATCTATTATGTAAATAAGTATAATTATTTAATAGGGCCATGTAATTATAACGTTATTGCTATATAGCATAATTTTCTCTCTCATTAATATTATTAATAATTAGTAAACATAAATAATAATTATTAAACGTAATGTAAATAATTATTTAATTGGACGATGTTTAATAGATTTTTAAATTGAAATTTTAATATTTTTTTAATCTATATTATTTCAATATTTGTAACTAAAGAATAAATTAATAAAATATGGACATTTTATTTCAATTTATAAACATAATCCAAAAGGACAACAACTTAATCCCCACCGTGTTACATGTGACAGTCAAAATTACATCCAAATAATATCACTCTATTAAGAATTCTTCTAATTAACTGAAACATCAATTAAAAGTAACTCAGGATCATTCAAATTACCCAACTTTAACAATTGACCCTTCTATAATCCTTTTGTGTTATAATTTGTTTCCAACCACCACCGAGAGAACGTTCTACCCTTCTGCAGATAAATACATATGAAGAAGAAGAAGTAAAAATTAGAAAAATAAAAATAAATAAAGCACAAACTTTGAATAAGCAATAGAAGTAAAAGAAATAGAGAAAAAAATTTCAAAATGAATACCTCATTGCAAATAAATAAATAATAAGAACTAAGAATAACAAAACAAAAAACCTAAAACGCTTATGTATTTTGGGACAATTAAGGCAATGCAAAAGAGTAGAAAAAGAGAAACAGTAATTGACACAGAAAACACCCCTAGTATATATAAGATATATGACGGTATATGAATGACATTTGTGCACAGTTTTTGTTTTTCAATGGTTAATGCATTTAATAGCATTTTAAAAGAGTAAATGCAGTAATTATGTAATAAATTGTTAGAATTACCCTTATTTTGGGTGGAAAAAGTTTTCTCTCTCCGATAATAATTTTATAAATATTAATAGATAATAATGATGCAATACATATAGTTGTAAATAAAAATAAATGAGACAATAGATATACACCAAAAATACACACATTATCTTAATTAAATAGCAAATAATGTGCTTCAAAATTACTTTTTATATAAATTCAGTTTAATATTTCTTTCTCACAAATGAAAAGTAATTTTTTCATTATATTACAATTGAATTTTGTATTTATTATATTTTTCAATAATACATGCAAAATTTGTAAATTAAAATTTTCAATATCATTATTTATTCATTCTATATAAAATAATGTGACTTAATTTATCTAATATGTAAAATATCCTACGTAAAAAATGATTAGATTAATAAATTAATTATTATAACATGTAAATATTTTTAATAATTTTAAAATTATATTAATATAATTTTTACTTTGGTTATTTTAAAATATGTTTTATGAAAAATAATAATTAAAAAAGGATTTTTTAAATATATGGTTAAATTTCAAATAATTGATCATAATTTATTTGAAAAAATAATTAGGTAATGAATTATTATGTATGTATTTATCAATTTATATATATTATATTAATATAAATTTAAAATTTTCTATTTCTAAATATCTTTTATAAACTATTTTTAAAGAATAACAAAATTTTTAATATATATATATATATATATATATATATATAGGTATTAAATTTTATAATAATTTATATTTAATAATAAATTTTTATATATATAAGTTCATAATAAAAAACATACGTTCAATAAATATATATTAATTTGAAATATATTATATTATAAATATAATATTTAACAATATTATTGAAGTTAATTATATATTATATTTTATAAATGCAATAATTAATATTATATATAGAAAAAGTATGTTTTTATGCTTTTATATAAATATTATGTTAATAATATTTTATTTTTTTAATTTGATCCCTCTAAAATAAGTTTTATGAACAATAATGATTAAAATAAGATTTTTTTTTAGTATATAATTATATTTAAAGTAATTCTTAATAATAAATTCAAAATATTAAATAAAAATAGAAATTAAGAGATAAACTATTATATATATTTATCAAATTATATATATTATTAACATATGTATTCAAAATTTTCTATTTTTAACTATGTTTTATAAACTAAATTTTTAAACAATAGTAAAAATAATAAAATTTTAATGTATATTTTAGAGTGTATATATATGTATTAAATTTTGTAATAATTTCTTTTTATTTGAGAATAAATTTTTTATATTATATTATATTACATTATATATATATATATATATATATATATAATAAGCTTATATTACATTCATTAAATTTTAGAAATATATTATATTTCATAATATGATATTTAATAATATTGTTAAAGATAATTACATATTACATTTAATAAATACAATGAATAATACTATTTTATATTTAATATTGGCAGAGGATACTGACATATAGTTCTCTTTAGTTGATGTATTCGTGTGAAATGTGAGTGTTCTTTTGTTTGAGCACGTGTTATGTACACAACATAGTCAATACTGTTATTTTCCAATAAAATTTGTTGATTCAAACTTCACAATTTCTGTCTTGTATTCAGATTATCTTGTTTTTTTTAACTGTGTGGCGGCTTTTGGATGTCATCTAAAAGATTTTCGCTGTGCTAGTTGTTTCTTTTGCTCTCAACTCTCATCGCAATGTGCTTATTGACTTGCGAGTTGCCCTTCTAGTTGGAGTGATATTTGACCATGTAATTTGTCCTGAAAGTCGTTTGGTTAAATGAATATATTGACTAACCAAACTGAAACGGATGATGATATGTAATCTTCATAAAGGAATTATGAACAAGTCCATATAATTGAAAAAATACATGGAAAATATAGCAGTGGTTTATCATTGCCGATATGATAAATATTATTTTAAATATAATACATTTATTAGCTCAAACAATGCTTTCTCAGGCAAACGTTTTATGAGTCGTTACTCACAGCATTTTAAAAGAGTTATTTAAGTGTTACCTTTATTGGATAACAGAAAGAAAAAGAATGCATTCTAAACGCTATATATTTAAGGGGGAAAAAACACTTTTTAAACCCCCTTTTCTTTTAGGCGTAGTGTAAATACTATATTAATAACATTTTTTTTAAGATATTAATAACATTAAAAGAAACGCTAGTAACACACTCTTTTGAAAACTCTATTATTAGTTGAAATTTATTAAAAATCACAAATCAACGAAATGAAAGGGGTATGCAACATTTTTAAAACTTCATAGAAAAAAATATACATAAAGCATTACCATAAGCTATAACATATTTTATTTGTCCCCTTTTTACCATTAACACAAAAAGAACATGTCTCTAAAAGATTGTTGCTAAAAACTCGACATATTATAATTTGTACTAATATTTTGTTTCAAGCTTTCAAAGACTCTACGATCTCACACTCACAACAACAATCAAACAAGACTCATAATAATTCTCACAATCGAAAAAAAAAAGTCATCAAATATATATATATATATGAGTAAAGTAGATTTGAGAAAAAGCGCAATAATATATGTATTTAATGTTAGAGGAGTACTATAAAATGAGCGAGTTTTTATTTTAGTTCTTATAAAAAAATTTCTTTGTTTTTCATCCGTCTAAAATTTGAAATCACTATTTTTTTTATTCTTATAAAATAAGCAAATTTTGGTTTTAGTCCCTGCAAAACATTTCTCTTTGATTTTCATCCCAAAAATATTGGAAATCATTTTCCTATAGAACATTTTTCTTCAATTTTTATCCCTAAAAAATTTGAAATCACTATGTTTGATCCCTGACATTTGTTTTAAAGTAGATAAATAACATTTATTTTAAGAATTTAGAAAAAAAATTAGAAATGTCACATGCTCACATGATATCACAAACACTAGTGGGTGCCACTGGAGATAGTTACTTGACCTTTTGTACACATAAGCAGTTAATGAGTATCACATAAGAATAAGGACCAAAAACAATTGTTTCAAATTTTTTAAGGATAAAGCCAAAGAAATTTTTTTACAAAAACCAAAATCAAAACTCACTCACTTTATAGGAATTAAAAGCATATTTAAGCCAAAAATAATTAACAAAATTGATAAGTAGATAGAATATCCATATAAACTACTTAACAATCCTATATATCTATCTGGGAGGTTATTGCACTATTCAACAAAATTTTAAAAGAACAATTATTATATTTCTTTACCTTCTTTTTAAATAATCGATATTCTATGAATTATAACAAAAATTATCGTTCGAAATAGAATTTTTTTGATAATAAATTTTTTTATTACATCTTATTTTTATCATTTGAAATAAAAATTAGTTTTAATTTTATGTATAAAATTAGTAAATATTTTTGTGAAAGTCATTATTTATTAAATAATTATTTATTACAAGTTAGATATTTAAATACATACAAAAGAAGAAGAAAAATTGGGACCCCTTTTGATAAATTTTTCAATCCATCCCTACACTACTACACAAAACGGATTGTAAAGCAGGAATTTAAATCGGTTAATATCGAATTGGTTTTAAAAAGAAACACGGTGACATTTTTGAAATTATATCAAACATTTTTAAATCGGTTTAAATATAACCAATTTAAAAACTCATTTTTAAAATTAAAATAATATCCCTGTGCACTTTTTAAATCGGTTCTAGCTGAACCGGTTTTAAAAGTTCAACTTTTTAAACTGGTTCAATTTTAAACTGGTTCCAGCTTAACCGATTTAAAAAGTTCGTTATTTTAATTCGTTGCACGCCTCTATCCCTCTTATTTCCTATTTTCCAGCCTTCTTCTTCCCCATCCACCCCCCATTTCCTCCCTTCCAGCTTTTTTCTCCTCCATCCTCCCCTCATTTCTTCCATTGAAGCTTTCTTCTTCCCCATCTGTACCTTATTTTGCCATTTTCGCTGTTGCATTTTAGAGCACGTTGGAGAGCACTGTTTCGCCATTTCTCTTCTATTGCTGTCGTTGGAGAGCGAGCTTGGTGCCAAGCTTACTTTGGTTGGAGCAAGCTCGCGTCATTGTTGTTGGTGGAGGTCCATTGCTGTTTAACATGCTCTATTACTGAGTTTGGAGGTCGCGCACATACTGGGTTAGTCATTTCAATTTCATTTGGTTCATTATTATGGTTTACATTGGTTCATTATGTGAATATGGTTGTTACATTTTTAATATTAATTTGAAATTAATCTTTTATGTTAATTATGTTGTTACATGAAATTAATTACTAAAGGTTATATATGGTTGAATATGTTTATTAATATATATAAGAAAAATGTAATTCTTTGTATGTTTATAAATTTATGAATCTTTAAAGAAAAAGATAAATTATTTAAGTTAGTTATTAACTTATATAAATATGTGGTAAGAATTTTTAAGTGTTGAGGATTATATTACATAAGATAGAATTAAGTGAAGTTGATTATTTTAGCTAAGTTGGTAAGTAATGAAAAAGAATAAAGGTAAGAAATTAATTTAATTATATGTTAGGAATTAATTAATTATCACCAAATATAATTAATGTAACTATATTTTGTTTTAAACCCAAAGCTCTATAATTAGCGGATTACAAGAATCAAAGAATTGGCTACTTAGATTAGGCATTAGTTAGGAAATTAAATGACCTTAAGATAAGACAACTTATATATGCTTAGATACATCTTGAAGATAAAGTAAGCGAAAAAGGGAGAATTAAAGTGGTTAAAATGCTACCATATATTCATAAGATAAATTAAGTAAAAAATAGAGAATTGATTACCGTTGTGTTCTTGACCATACCCTTTATGAGGTATGATATATAGTGCCAAAAACAGAGGAAACTCTATCGAATTTTTATGAGATTAGTGACCTCTTGAGTATTAGATTTAATTTGTTGTGGATTGGATTGTCTTACATGGAATTGACATTTGGTTTTGTTATTGAATACCTATAAATAGGTCTCTGGGAAAGTACCAGAATACAGAGGAAACTCTACCAAAATTTGTGTACAAATTATATGCATTATGTTGTGTGTTTAATTGTGTGTTATTTTTCTATTGAATTTATGCATTATGAGCAAACCTTAGTTTCTTGTTTGAGATTCAATACAATGATTAAAGTGGTAATTGTTGTATTGAATCTTGAATTGTCCGGTTGGACAGTTTGGAAATATTCATTCTTTTAAACTTTATTAATACGTAATGGTTAAGTCTCATTGAAAATTTAATTAAATTTCAGTTTACTCATTTCGTGTTGTGTCTCCGGGTGCATACTTGATTGTGGTGAACTTGATGTCACCACTTTCATTTCGTGTACTTGAAGACCAATGCGAAATACTATTGAAATTTTGTCAAAATTTAAGATATAAGACTAAACCTATACGTATTCATCAAGTTTAAAAAAATGATTTTCTGAATGGGATAGGACCACACCTTGTATTAAAAAAGTGAGATTTACATGCATTAAGATATAGTTTGTGGATCACAGAAGGAAGTTATGGATTGTAGTTGGATTAATTCTAGACGCACAACTGATGAGTATCAAAATAAAGTGGAAGAGTTTATCCAATTTGCTGAAAGAAATCTTCTTGATAGTGGTGGGTTCTTCTATTGTCCTTGTGTTAATTGTCTGAATGAGAGACGATTGCAACTTGAACAATTACGAGAGCATATCCTTTATGATGGGTTTTGCAAGAGTTATATAACATGGACATGGCATGGTGAATTGTTAGACATGCCGAGTATGTCTCAAACAGACCAATTTAATGTACTTATGGACTGATCGACTAGAGGATATGATCTGTGATATTGGACTAGAGTCTTTTCAGCAAGCTCAAGTGTACAACATTTTCTGCAATGATGCAGATAATCCTCTATATCCAAGGTGCACTAAATTCACACGGTTGTCAGTGGTGTTAAGATTAGTGAATGTTAAGGCAAGAAATGGGTGGAGTGACAAAAGTTTCACTAAATTGCTTAAGTTGTTGAATGAAATGCTTCCAGAAGGTAACACGTTGTTGAGACGTAACTATGAGGCAAAGAAGTTGTTGTGTCCAATGGGATTTTAATACAAGAAAATACAAGCGTGTCTTAATGATTGCATACTGTACAAAGAAGAGTTAGAAGAGCTGCACAAGTGTCCCAGGTGTGGGGTATCACGGTATAAAGTGAAGGGTGATGATATTGATGAGAGCACAAAGGAGGGTCCCCCTACTAAGGTATTACTAGATAAAGTGAAGGGTGATAATTCCAAGGTTTAAGCGATTATTTGCCAATGTAGATGACGCGAAGAACCTTACATGGCATATAGATGGGGGAAAATGTGATGGACAGCTTAACCATCCTGCAGATTCTCCGCAATGGAAGAAATTGATCGTTTGTTTCCAGTCTTTGGGACTGAGGCAAGAAACCTTAGGCTAGGACTTGCTACGAATGGAATGAATCTTTATGGGAATTTATCCAGTAAGCACAGTTCATGGCCTGTTCTCACAATTATTTATAATCTGCCTCCTTGGTTGTGCATGAAGCAAAAATATGTTATGCTATCTATGATGATTACGGGCCCAAGACAGTTAGGAAATGACATAGATGTCTACTTACATCCCTTGATTGAAGATTTGAGAATGTTGTAGGATGAAGGTGTTGATGTGTATAACAGGTATCGTCATGAAAATTTTGTGTTGCGTGCAATGTTATTCTGTGCCATCAATGACTTTCCAGCATATAGGAACTTGAGTGGATATAGTGTTAAGGAGCATAACGCTTGCCCTATCTGTGAAGAAGACACATGTTACATACAACTTAAACATGGAAAAAAAACAGTTTACATTAGGCATCGAAAATTTTTCAAGCCTAATCACCCATATCGTAGACTTAAAAAAGCCTTCAATGGATGTCAGGAGGATGGTATTGCATCACCTATTTTAACTAGTAAGCAGGTTTATGAACGGGTGAAGGACATCAACGTCTAATTTGGAAAGACCCAAAAGAGAGTTATTAAGAAAACCTTGTGGAAGAAGAGGTCGATATTCTTTGATCTTCCATACTGGTGCAATCTAGATGTTAGACATTGTTTAGATGTCATGCATGTTAAGAAAAATGTGTGTGACAGTGTAATTGGCACTCTTTTGAACATTAAAGGCAAGACAAAGGATGGTTTAAATGCTCATCAAGATCTGGTTAAGATGGGTATTTGCCTCTAATTAGGTCCACAGTTAATGGGTAAGCAGACATATTTGACCCCAGCATGTCATACCTTGTCAAGAGAAGAGAAAACAAGTTTATGTAAGTGTCTACAGGGAGTCAAGGTGCCACAAGGATACTCTTTAAATATCAAGAGCCTTGTGTCACTAAAAGATCTCAAATTAGTTAGGTTAAAGTTACATGATTGCCAAGTCTTGATGCAACAACTCCTACCTAGTGGCTATTCGTGACATATTGCCTAAAAAAGTTAAATAGGCCATTACAAGACTGTGCCTATTCTTTAATGCCATATGTAGCAAAGTCATTGACCCTATGAAGTTGGATGAGTTGGAAAATGAAGCTGCTATTATATTGTGCCAATTAGAGATGTATTTTCCTTCTTCATTTTTTAACATTATGGTTCACTTAATCAGTGCATCTAGTGAGAGAGATTAGAATTTGTGGTCCGGTTTATTTAAGGTGGATGTATCCTATTGAACGATATATGAAGATCCTAAAAGGGTATAGTAAGAATCCATACCGTCCAAAAGCATCTATTGTTGAGAGGTACATTGCTGAAGAAGCCATTGAGTTTTGTACAGAATACCTATCATAAGCTGAACTGTAGGGCTTCTAACATCTCGTCATGAAGGAAGATTTTCTGGTAAGGGTAATCGAGGTGTAAACGTTAAACAAATGAGTCGGGAGGAAGTTCTGCAAGCACATTTCTATATATTGAATAACACTAATGAAGTTGAACCTTATTTTTCTGCTCACAAAAACATTGTCAAGAAAAATAATCCTAGAATGCCGAAGAAATAGTAGTTGACTGAGCATAACAAAACATTCTTAAACTGGTTTAAAGAAAAAGTTTTGAATGATGATAATGTTTCTGAGGCATTAAAATGGCTAGCACATGGACCTAACATTGATGTCATATGTTGGACTAGATACGATATCAACAACTTCTCTTTCTATACAAAGTCGTTGGATGAGAAGAGTACCGTACAAAACAGTGGGGTTATGGTTGTGGCTGAGTCCATGCACTTCTCTAGTTTAAAAGATAAAAACCCTATTATGGCATCCATGTGTTACTTTGGAGTTATCGAAGACATATGGGAAGTTGACTACAAAAAATTTAGAGTGCCTATTTTTAAATGTAAGTAGGTTGACAGTAACACCGGGGTGCAAACTGATGAGTTAGGGTTCACATTGGTGGATCTTAGCAAGGTAGGCTATAAGGAGGAGCCTTTTATTATGGCATACCAAGCAAAACAAGTTTTTTGTGTTAGTGATCCTTCTAACAAGAGATGGTTAATGGTTCTCCAAGGAAAAAGTGTGCATGCTAGTCATGAAAAAGAAAACTCAAATGCCGATCTTATTAAGATTCTTTCTTTCTCAACACGGATGCTGACTTTTATTGATGAAAATAAAGAGGATAATGTGCATGCCATATGTGATGATCATCACAAAGGAATATGAGAAAACATTCGTACTAGACAATGTTAGTAACTTATTTATGTTTATGTTGTTGTATATTCTTGTTGACATTATATATTTTTTATTATATTGTTTAATTCTTTTTATCGTTATGTTTATCTTTGAAATTTTCAAACTTCTCCAATGATGGTACTTACAATTTTTTTTCTTTTCTAAATAGACACATGGCTGATTCTTCTAGTAACTTATCTTATGAGTCTACCAAAAAAAAGGGTAGACGAGGTACACGCCTAAAGGAACTGACTCTCAATCGAGCTGGTGACCACCTGATACCAGTTCAATTTGACATGCTTAGTGGGGCACCTAAGGGGGAAAACGCCACAAAATTCATTAGTTTTATGGGCGTCCTTGTTCAGTGTAAGATCTCTATCCTTTATGAGGATTAGGACCATGTGGAGGAGAGCGTAAAGAATCAAATATGACAAACTATCACGGTATTTTACTTCTACAATCTCAAATATATAAATTATAATTAACCATATTATTATCATACATTAACTATTTAATTTTATTTTGTAGTTGACTTATGATGTTCCACATAATGCCATGTTAAGAAAGAAATTGTTGTCACTTGCGGCAGAGCATTGGAGGGCATTTAAGACACAGCTCACCACAAGATACATATATGAAAGTTGAAAGACACTTCTCCTTATGAGAAGTATGCATTTTTGGATGAGAAGATGTGGGCAAAGTTTGTTAAAAGCTAGGAGGATCTTGTCTTCCAGGTTTAGTTGCAATCATATTTTTCTAATCATACAACAATATTTAATTAATTTTTATTGAGTTTAACAATGTCTTATTATTCGCAGGAAAAGAGAAAAAAGGGACAAGTGATTGCATCAAAGAATGTCCACCCCCATAGATTGTCTCATGGGGGTATAAGTTGCTTGGGCAAAAGATGGTGACAAAGAAGGCAAGGCAACCTCAACTGGAAGCCTCGGCATCTGGTTCTGCTGCAAATATTGCTCCTCCATCACCATCGCAACGATGGGATAAATGGAAGGTGGCCCGCACATTGAAATCGGGTGGATATATGTCGGACAAGACACGTGTTGTTGCTGAAAAGATTGTAAGTCATTTTTTATTTCAAATTGTAATTGTAACTTGATACGCCATATTTTTTACACATTTCTTGAATTAAATGTTGTAGGACTCACTGGTTGAGCAAACCTCACAGGGAACATTTGTTCCTTATGGACGTGAGGATATATTAACTATTACTATTGGGAGACCAGAGCACCCTGGTAGGGTTCGTGCAACTGGACAAGGTGTTGGCATTTGTGATTACTACGAACCGCCCTCACGTAGTGGACCCACATTAGGAATTGTCACCAGGGAAGAGGTGGAGCGAATCAGGCAGGAGATTAGAAATGAGCTTAAAGAACAGTTGAGATGGGAGATTAGAGAAGAGCTGACATCTTTGGGTCTTTCACAACAAAATACAAATGTCCAAGCAGAACAAGATCATACTTCTGTACGTGTTAGCACAAAGGGAAGCTGTGCTGCTGCTGATCCTTCTGGGAGGAGACTGACACTAATATCCATGAGCAATGTGACTTATATGTTGATGGAGAGCCTGTTCGTTTAATGGCCTTTGGGAGAGTATATAATTTGGGGCCTACCATACACCACATGACTATTGAGGATGATATGGCGAGGGTGGTGGTTGAACAAATATAGGATGCATATGCTCAAGTTCCTGTACCCACTGAGGAGGTTTAAACTGTGGGACAAGCACCTAAATAGTTCATTTAATGGCCGAGACGATTTATAAAGGTCACATCAGTCAAGGGATATTCAAAAGTCATCTTAAATAATTTTTTTTTTCTATTACAAGTTAAAATAACTTGAATGTATTTTATAACCTTATTTTAAATTTACTTTTTTTTATAGGATGTTCAACTGTCTAAGAAAGATGTTTCACTTAAAAAATCGCAACCTGAAGTTGATCCAATAACATGTTTGTGGCAAGTGGCATCTAGTATGAGGACCAATGTTGTTTAAATAGATTGGGAACTGACATTCCTTGGCAGACCTAGTGGTGTAGACCTGTGGATCACCTAGAAGGATGTATTGGAAATTTGTACTGACAATGACATGCTAAATATCTTAGTTCTTCAATTATGGTTGCTGTAAGTTTAATTTTTTTGTTAATCTCTTAAATACGCATCTTAATATTATATTTAACATTCATTTGTATATTTTAGATACATGTATCGTCTCTATCTCTCAAAGGGCCGAGAGAATGTATATGGATTTATTGACTCATTGCCTATTCAAAAGATAGGGAATAAGGATGAAGATTCTCAGGCCTACATTTAGAATTGGATGTATAATGGACAAAAACAATGTTACTTAGCACTATACTTGCATTGGTAAGCACAAGTTATGTCTTACCCAAATGATTTTAAATGATATTTGAATCCCATCATATATATTCTTTTTCCAATGCAGCTCGCATTGGCAATTGCTAATTATTTGTCTTAGGGACAATGCTGTGGCCTTTTTGTGTTCGTTGCATAAGAAGCCCAACAAATATTTGAAACAACTAATAGAAAGGTAACTTTTTATTTATAATATATTTCATTCATGCTTTATATTATAATTATGAAACTTATAACATGTCTTATATGTCTCTTTTTTAATCAGAGTCATGATTAGATATCAAACATTGGCCGGTAGGCACGTGTCACTACGAAGGAAGCCTAGTTGGTTTTTCCCCTATGTAAGTAATTTACAACTACATATTCAATTACAATTTGTAATTATTTTTACGATCATTTCTAAAAAATTCTTATTGGTAGGCTAACAAACAAGTAGGGAGCTATGAGTGTGGATATTATGTTATGAAACATATGTTGACTATAATTTCAGCAGATATTGTGGATTCATGGGACGAGGTAATATAATTTTTATTCAGTTACAATAATACTTATTATTGTAGGTAGTTGGGTGATGATTTACCTTATTTTTTAATGTTGCAGTTATTCATTGATAGGGAACCATTCCCGCATGAAGACTTGCTAGACATCTGCTAACGTTGGGCAAAATTTTTCGTTGAAATAAGTAATAGATAGTTTGTTTAGAATAACTTTAGATATAAAAGAATAGTAGTTTTTTATTTGCTATGTTTCAAATATATTATGAAGTTTTGTCGATTAATATAAGTTATAAATGAATTCTCTGGTTGTTTCTGTGGTATCTGTCTCTATCAAGATTTGGTTGTAGATGTGAAAACAATGAAACTATTTCAAAAAAACGAAACTTTTTAAATCAGTTATGCATTAACCGATTTAAAAAGTATAATTTTAAATCAGTTCTGGGTATAACTGTAACACTCTTTTAATTTTAAATATAATTCATATTAATTTAATTATTAATTTAAGTTGATGAATTTTTTTTTATTTTTTTTTATAAGAGAAAATTTCTAAATTTAACAGAATTTGGAAATAGAAGTGAAATGATAAAACTACTTATGTATATATATATATCAAACGGTACATCATGGTTTGAGTAATACATAACAGTCAAAAAACAAAAGTACATTGAAAGACATATACTACCTAGCCCAATATATACATCAAAAAGATCCTATACAAAGTAGTATTTATCTACCCTATCCCTCTTACAAAAAGAAAATACTATAGGTCTTCAAGTCCTACCACGTTAAGATGTTCTTTATGTTGTACTCAGCATCGCGGAGCGTTAATGTTGTCTTTAATAATCACAATCAATCATACATAGAAGAAAATAATGGAGTGAGGTGTTTTGTTCCAAAATTACTTTTACATGTATGGTAGGAAATCTACCACAAAGCAAAGATAAAACATAGCTGACAACAAAAGGGATCCTAAGGTCATTTTAAGTTGTATCTAACTATCCTTCACTAGGTATGGATCCATACTTCCCATTAGTGGATAATAGTTCTCAATAGAACCTAGGAAGTGACTGGGAGTACATATATCTCTTAACACCATCACATGGTACAGTCCTCGTCATCATTGAGGAACAAAATAACAATTTAGGATATCCATTTATGGAGGTATACTCTCAAACCAATCCTGGAATGCTGAGTAGTTGTCGAGGTTATCGAGTTT
Organism: Spatholobus suberectus; assembly: GCA_004329165.1. Lineage (NCBI taxonomy): Eukaryota > Viridiplantae > Streptophyta > Magnoliopsida > Fabales > Fabaceae > Spatholobus > Spatholobus suberectus. The sequence goes on from CM014733.1 coordinate 35,955,431, forward strand.
GGTCAGGCGAATATCCCAGCTCAAGGGCGCTACCCCGGCCATTGGGACTTTCACCACTCGATGCCTACCCCCAAGACCCTCGCAAATGGGTCTCTGCCTTTCATTCCTCAGCGTACCAAACTGTGGCTTCCCTAGCAAGGTGCCATGCCACTGCATGTCACTTGCTTTACATTACTCACTAAATTATCAATTCCTAACTTCTCAAGCAGAGGTTTCCTTGGTCTCATTTAATTTGAGCACCAGTACAATCAACATTTCTGCATTATTTTACAGAAATTGCACAATACCAGAATTTTAACAGAATAACGACATAGCAATTATAGTATAATTACTAAAATTTTGGCAGAATAACAACTAAATAAATACATTTTAATTTTCTAAAATTGAGCAGAGTAACAGCTTAGCAAGTGCATTTTAATTTTCTAAAATTGAATAGAGTAACAGCTTAACAAGTATAATTTAATAATTTAAATTTGAGTAGAGTAACAATTTAGTAATTATGATTTAATAATCTAAATTTGGGAAGAGTAACAACTTAGCAAAAATTAAAGCTTAACATTAAACAATAATAACTATAATAAAACTTAAGCTTAAACGGGTTTAGGGGAAAACCCTTTCCTACCAACATGCAAAGTAACAATAATTTAGAACCAACCCCACTCCTCCCATTACCTCTAAAGCGGTTGATGAAGAGAATGGAATTATTGGTGCAGAGCTTCTAGGAGGAGAAATCCTACTAGTTGAAAACTAGCAAAACTAAATAAGAAAAATTTCTAGAGAGAGAAGATTTTAAAGAGAGAGGCTCTCTAGCTTATGGAGGAGAAGGATGGTGAAAATCTTCTCCATGGATGGTGGTATTTATAGAGGAAGAGGGTGCTTAGGTGTCCCACCATTTTACATCATCCATTATGTCACTATTATGTCATAAATCCAATTTTTATTTATTTTTAATCCAATTTAGGGACACATATCCCAAATAGGTGGTGAATCACCTATTTTAGGGTTGGGGACGTGCTCCACCAGCTGTCCCAAGCCTCCATGTGTCAAATTTTTTCTGTAGGTGAATTAACCTGGTACCGATAAAAACACCTAAACTTGAAAATTAGCTTTTAATGTCAAAATAATGCATTTTAATTCAAAATTCAACAAATACATTATTTTCCATCAAAAATAAAATTCTAAAATTAATTTTAATTTTTATTAATTTATTTCAAATTTTATCTATTTATTGTGTATTTTTAAGCTAAAAAAATTCATAAAAATCCATTTTGATTCAATAAATACGAAAATTTTTATGAAAATTATAAAATTAAGTATTTTACCCATAAATAAACTAAAATTACCATTTTCACCCTTTTTGGATGTCAAACCAATACTAGCTGGCTTATTAGACACCTAAGGGTAATTTGGTCATTTTACACAAGAATTCCAGAAAGTTCTCAGAAAATTTCCAAAATTATATATTAATATATATGACATAATTCCAAGCTCAAATTGAAATTTTAATGTCAATTGAATCTTTTTCTCATGTCAACCTTTAATATTGAGAAGTAGGGACAAAATTATCATTTTCTAATTTCTCCGAGCTCCGGCTCGGAAAAATTATTAAAATCAAAATTAAATAGCTCTTGAAATTTTGAGCAAAATGGTGCAAGTCAAAATTTCAAAATTCCTTTCCAATTTTCAGAATTGTATTGCCAAATATTATAAAAAAACAGTGGAATAATTGAAATAGAATTATTATATTTTTCACTACTTTTCTTTCAAAATAAAGTTTTTATAAAGAGAGATACTTAATATAAAATTTTCAAAATATTTTGAGGTCAAAAAGTCTCTGGTTGGTTCCCATAGTCAACTAGGGGTATTTTTGTCATTTTACAAAAATTATCTCAATAAATTCTAGAAAAATTTCTAAAATTATTAGTAATTGTTCTAAATACATTGATGACTTAAAATTTTTTTTAAGACATACAGAATAATTTAATATGTAAAAGTAGGGGTGTTACAATAACCGATTTAAAAAGTTTTTTTTAACTCGGTTCGATTTACGGTTTAAAATGATAATTTCTTCTATATTGGTTGTAAAACCAATTTAAAAAGCCATTTTGAACCTATTTAAAAAGTCTTTTCTGCAGTAGCGCTATTTGTGTCGATGCTGGTGCAGGAAGTTAGAAAGAAGTAGGAGTTGGGATCCCTTGCTAATGCAACCTATATTATGCTGAAATAGCAATATCACGTAGCTAAACCAAATGACATGACACGTGAACTCCCAAACCAACAAGTGCTCTCAGCCCTCCATTTACTGTTAGAACACTAAAATCACACAACACAAGCGTGCTTTTATTTCTTGTAAAAGGAATTATTTGAAAGTGATGAAAATTATTACAGAATATGTTGTGAGGTAAGACACGAGAAATGTAAGGACTAGTTTTTCGATAAGCTCTAACAGTGGCATCAATGGGGGTGTTCGGCGTCTTCGATGGAGATTCCTGCAAAGACTTCGATGTCAAAGTCAGAAAGTGAGGGAGAAGTTGTAGAATGAGTGGTTATGAAAATACCTGTTGAGGAGAGTCCTTTATACAAAGGCTTCTAGCTGGAAAAAACATTGGGATTGCTTGAGTGCCAGGTAGGATGTCATGTGGCTAAGTGCGTTTGGGTGTTGAAATTTGCGGGTTCATAACGTGTTGTCTATCCCGATGTAGCCGAGTTAGGATCAGGTACTGACGTTAACTGCTCAAAGGCAGTTGTTAAGGACTAAACCGACTTGGGTAACTGAGGTTGAGATAACCCCAGAATAAAAAAGAATAAGATTCCCTCCAAAGCAAAGATACAAAAGCACAATCCATCAAAACTTAGCTCACAACAATTTAGTCCAATAATCACTCTACATATCTATCAAACAAACCCCAAAATAAAATAAGAACACAAAGAAGCACTCTTTGAAATTATCCTGCCAAAAAAAAACCACTACATTACATGTGTATGGATAAGGACTTCTTAAAAACCAATCATTTTATTCAATCAAAATAAATCATATCAAATCATAGATAGTAGACTACCAAGAGCTCTTCATTCAAACTTTTGATGAAGCCCCTAAAACTAATTAGCATAACAATCCTTCCACACAGTTAGGGGTTACCGAAACATCCCAATAATCTACTTTAGATGTCTTATTTCTACTGAGCAATGTAAACCAGAAAGGGGAATGGGAAGTTTCAAAAATAAATTGTTCAATCCCTTTCTCTTGGATGGAGGAACAAGGACACTATGTTTAAAGCAAGCAAAGTTGAAATGAAGAATCTCAACTTCAATATAAAATTCCATTCACAACTCTCATCCTAATAATAATAACAATAATAGAAAGAGAAATGTTATTTGTACAATAATTTATACAACAACACTTTTTTGTGTCTATCTCTTACTTGCAGATTATTTATTGCATCTCATAATGATGAAGAGAAATATATACAAAAAATATTATTGTACAAATTATTGTATGAATTGTTGTACATATATCATATCTCTAATAGAAATAAAGTGAGTTGACAGAAGAAACACAAGAACAATCATAATAACAAAGTGTGTCACTACCACTCAACAAGTAACAAAAAACAGCGGATTAAATCATTATAATTGCAGCCTTTATATTTCTCGGTAACTTCCAAATGATAAAACTGCCAAAACTTTCTTTTTTAAATGGCCTTCAGAGAAGACAAATGGAAGTGAAGATACAACTATTTTTGGGTCAGTAACGTTACTGCTCCAACATCACACCAATTCAAAGTAGAAATATAAACACTTACTTCAAAAGGTTGGGGGCATGGTATTCATGCATAAAACAATTCCATCCCCGATTTAACAACCATAAAGCAAGTTTTGTCCCAAAAGGAATGATTTGTATAGAGGAGGTTCAAGGAAGAAACAACAGCTCCCACATTATAACAACAAAACCTGTTCCAATCAACTTAAAAAAATGCTTCATATGAAAGTCAGGCATGCTACCGATACAAACCCGTTCACCACCCTCAAAAATATTGTGATAGGAATAATAAGGGCCTGTTTGGATTAACTTCTCCATAAGCACTTCTAGGAGAAAAAAATAAGAAGAAAAAATGAAATAAACTTCTCCATAAACTAAAATTAGTTTATGCATAAACTAAAAATTAAATTTTGAAGAAGCTAATATGAGAAAGCTTCTACAAATTAGCTTATGGATAAGCTAATTTTAGCTTTTGGAAAAGCTAATCTCACTTTTTGTTTTGATTTTTTTCTCTTGTAAGTACTTATAGAAAAGTTTTATCCAAACAGGCCCTAAGTGTGACATCAACTTTTTTGGTGATACTTGCTTGAAAATTGGCTCAATGATATGGGTACAACAAACCCCAAACAGCCAAACTAAGGGAGGACAATTATTTTGGAGTACTAGTCAAGGGTTGGTAAATACTAATTACTAGTATTTGGCATTGACCCAAAAGTGCAGATCCTACACTTCATCCCACTCTGGCTCACTGTTGTGTATATATTCTTGTTACAAACTTATCATCATTTGATATGAATGAATGAATGTTGTGTTCAACTTTTCTGTAAGGACCCAAAGGTTGAAGCAAGCAAAGGAAGAGGCAGAGAAGGAAGCGGTTAACATGCTACCCAAAGGAAGAGCTTGACGAGGAGAACAGGCTAAGATTAAAAATTTAAGGATAAATTACTAATTTATCTTTAAATTTTTAATAATAAAATGTTGAATTAGGTCCAATAATTTTTTAAAATTATTGAACCTAATTGAACCTTTTAATAATAAAAAGACTCAATTAAACAAAATAAATAAATTAAGGGACCAAATTAATAATTAATAATTTAACCAAAATTTAAAGAAATTGACTTCAAAGGCCTCTGGAGAAGTGGTTGACATGCTACTCAAGTATGTTACATACCAAAACATAATGGCCTAAGGTAAGTATTATAATTCCTCTCTCAAGTATTCAATTTCAGTGTTGAAATCATCTTACTCAAATAGTCAAATGTGGGTGCTTTTTTTCAGACAATTTTCATACAATAAAATAATATTAAGCATCAAGCGGTGGAAGTAAACAAAAAAGAAACCTTACTAGATTAGAAAAAATAATGATAATAATAATATGAAAATATTCTACAACGAATTGTCAGTTGATAGGTACCACTCTGCATTTGCTAAGTTGGAGCTAGCAAATTACGTTTTACAAATCATGTTTTTAACGTTTGGATAATTTTATAAGCTACAAACATTATTAGGATTAATCGAAAAAAAATTGGATAGTTTACATCATCAAGTTCTAACCTCATTGTTAGTGTTGTACAAGAGATTATTGGTTTTATAAAAAGAAAAAAAATTAAGAAGTCAAAAACGGCAAAAATAAAAGAAACACTAGCACAATTATAATCTTTTTAGGATTTTTTTGTGAAAGTCATTGGGCGTAAAGCCTCAAGCGGCGGCAATAAACACTAAGCGATGGCAGTATAGCTGTCTAACAAGATTAAAGGATTCTCCTTCTCTTTTTTGGAATGGTCAATGAACCCTGTCATATGCTTGAAGAGCTAGTAGGTACTATACATTAGACACGGTCAGTTATGTTGACTGAGAGTGTACGATATATATTCTGACATAGGGAGACTGGTAGTTGTAATCAGGAGTGACAATAGTACCCTTTCATAATAATATGTTGTCTTTTGCTGATAAAAGAAAAAAGCGATGACAGTATAGCTTCTAAGTGGTGGAAGAAAAGCGATAATACTCTAATTATGTAAATTGAATAATAATCCCCACAATCAAATGTGGTGACGTGGGTGATTTAATTCCCACATATCGATGTCACATTCAACACTATGCATGTGTCAATCAAATGATCAAACATGCAAACAATCACAACAAATCAAAGTTCAAAACGAGACCGAAAACCACAGCCACAAATTTAAGATCAAGCGAGAACAATGATTGGCAGTACCAAAATGAGAACTAAACAAATTACTCAAAACAAAAAATCATACAGATATTAAAATTGATATATTATGTATAGTTATATTTTTAATTATACATAATATTAAGAATGATATGTTATATTAACAAATTATATGACTTACCAAGACCGGCTTAATAATGAGGATTGGAATAAGTATGTATGAGATCATTTGTACACTATATATATATATATATATATATATATATATATATATATATATTGGCATGATCTTGATCTCGACATCTCGTATATTATTATATTTTATTAGTCGAATTAGAGTAAAGATAAATTCGTCCCACGAAAATCCTTAAATACGATCAAACTAGAAGAAAAAAAAGTATTGTTGAATTTGAAGATAATTATGATAATAGCAACCAATTCAAATATGAAATTATCAATGTTAGACTAGGCTCGCGTATATCACGTAAAATAAAGGGGAAACAGTGACTCAACTGTTTGCAAATTTTTATATATGATTACATTCGAATATTAAAAAAAAAAAACATATATAACGATCAGGAAGCACAAAACACACAAAATTGACGACAATAAAAATTGCACCAAGGACGAAAAAAGTAGAGAAATGCCTTAAAAAAAAGCTAAGCTTTGCCCGCCATTCTCTGACAAAGGAGAAAGAAAAATAGCATACAAGAAGAGAAATAATGAATGGAAAGTGAGTAGGAAGGGAAAAAATGAAAAGAGAAAGACAAACTATTTTTCAAAAGGAAAATGATATATTTTGGAAATAAAAATCTCAAAAAGTAAAATATCATTTATCAATGTGTGCATCAACTAGTATGGAGTTATTTCAACTTAATTGGTGATTTTAAGTTCAAGTCCTGAGTATAGAGCTACATTAAATATTCGAAAGGAGAGTTTTGCTGTCCATAGTAGTCTTACTTGACTCAACCAAGATTGACTCCTATAGAGGATACCTATGTTCTTTATCAAAAAAAATTATGTTCTAGCTCAATATCTAAGGTCTAGGTCCCTCAAGTAGCACATCAACCAAATAGCCCAGTTGGTTAATGAATTAACCGCTTAGCAACACATTGAGAAGATACACATGCAGAACACTAAATCAAAACTTAGAAATATCCTATAATGACATCATGGGAATCACCGAAGGCAAGAAAGATGTATCATCCACACACATGAAAATGAAACTATCCCTAAGATAAGAAGCTCGACATAAAAGGGCAAGACCCAAGGAGCATAAAGTGTGTTTTATTTTCTAATTGCTCACCTGTTGACACCCTCTCAGACTGATTTAAACATCAGAGTCCTTGTAGGGGGCCACACCCTCACCTGGATCCAAAAGGCAATAAAGGTGGGAAAATGGCTTTGGCCTAATAGGCCAGCCCAAACAACCCATACATTAGGATGGACTCCTTAATTTAAGACCCAAAAAATTCAACCAATTTGGCTCGGCCCGATGGGCAAGGCCAAGCCTATAAAATATAGACCCAAAAACTACTAGGCCTATTTTGACCGGTATTATATTTTCTAAAAAAATCTTCTTTTAAAATCAAACCCTATATATTAAATACAAAACTCTATCTATCACCATATGTTCTCACTCTCTCCACTGTCCCTCACATTTAAATGTTGTTCTCTCCTTTCACTGTGTGATTCACGCTCCCTCTGTGCAAAGTTCCCTCACTCCAAACAGAACAAACTTCGTTCCCTTTTTTCAAAAATTTATGTTCACTTATCTCTGATTAACAACTCTCTTTGCTAGCTCTCACTCTTCTCAACCAACAATTTCCCTCATCTTCTCCCAAAAAATTCTCCAACTACCTATATGTTGTTTTATCTTCTCCCATCAAATCTCTTCTCCTTATCCCTTCCTTTATCTCTTTACTTATTTATTTCTCGCTTTTCATGGATTATATATGCTTTACTTCAATATTTCTTCCCCTTTGGTCAACACCAACATGTATACATGTTTTACTCAATTTCTATTTTTCATCTCTCTTTCTTATTTATTCAAATATAACAAAATGATTGGAAGGTAATTTTTTTTTAAGAAGACTTAATCCCCCCTTTCTTTTTATCACTACTGTAGAAAAGACTTTTTAAATCGGTTAAAAAATACTTTTTAAATCGGTTTTACAACCAATTTAGATATAAGCGATATAGAAAGTATTATCATTTTAAATCGTAACTTGAAAGGTGGGATCCTTTCGGCTTTCAACAAACTTTGCCACGTCTCCTCATCTAAAAATGCATACTTCTCACAAGGAGAAATGTCTTTCGATTTTCCACAAACCATATATATATATATATATATATCTGGTGGTGAGTTATGTCTAAAAAGCCCTCTAATGCTCAGCCGTAAGTGTAAGCAATTTCTTCATAGGTGAGCTACAAAATAAAATTGAATAGTCAATGTATGATAATAATATGGTTAAATACAATATATATATATATATATATATGAGAAAGTAAAAGTGAACTACCATGATAGTTTGACAAATCTAATTCTTCACACTCTCCTTTACATGATCCTAATTCTTAGAAAGGATAGAAACCTTGCTTCGAGCAAGGATGCCCACAAAACTAATGAATTTTGTTGCATTTTCCCCCTTAGGTGCCCCACTTATCATGTCAAAATGAATGCGTATTTGATGGTCACCAGCCCAACTGAGAGCCAATTCTTTTAAGCGTGTACCTCGTCTACCCCTTTTGTTTTTTGTTTTTTTTGTAGACTCAGAAGATGGGTTACTGGAAGGATCAGCCATGTGCCTGTTTAGAAAAGAAAAAAATAACACATATCAATATCAACATTTACAAAACTTGTAATTTCCAAAGATAAACATAACAATAACAAAAATAAACAATAAAATAAAAAAAATAATGAAAACAAGAATAAACAATAAGATAAACATAACTTACTAACGCTGTCAAGTACAAATGTTCTTCCATATTCCTTTGTGATGATCATCATGTGTGGCATGTACATTATCCACTTCATTTTCGTCAATAAAAGTAGGCATATGTGTTGAGAAAGAAGAAATCTCAACAAGATCGACATTTGAATCTTATTTTTCATCACTACCATGCATGTTTCTTCCTTGGAGAACCATTGAGCATCTTTTGTTAGAAGGATCACCAATATAAAAAAAAACTTGTTTTCCTTGGTATGCCATAATGAAAGGCTTTTCCTTGTAACCTACCTTTATAAGATCCACTAATGTAAACCCTAATTCATCAGTTTGCACACTAATGTTACTGTCAACCCATTTACATTTAAAAACAGGCACTCTAAATTTAGTGTAATCAACCTCCTAAATGTCTTCAACAACTCTAAAGTAACACATGGATGCCGTAACGAGATTTTTATCTTTTGAACTAAAGAAGTGTATGGACTTAGCCACAACCATAACCCTCACTGTTTTACATGGTATTCTTGTCATCGAACGACTTTGTATAGAAGAAAAACTTGTTGATATCGTATCTAGTCTAACATATAACATCAAAGTTAGGCCCATGTGCTAGCCATTTTGATGTCTCAAAAGCATTATCATTATTCAAAACTTGTTCTTTAAACCAGTTTAAGAATGTTTTGTTATGCTCATTCAACTGCCATTTCTCGGGCATTCAAGGGTTCTTTTTCTTGACAGTGTTTTTGCAAGCAGCAAAGTGAGGTTGAACTTCATCAGTGTTCTTCAATATATACAAGTGTGCTTGCAACACTTCCTCCCGATGCATTAGTTTAACGTTTACACCTCGAGTAACCTTACCTGAACATCTTCCCTCATTATGAGATTTAAGAAGACCTACAGGTTCCACTTGTGACAAGCATTATGTACAAAACTCACTGGCTTCTTTTGCAATATACCTATCAATAATAGATGATTCTAGATGGTATAGATTCTTTACATACCCTTTCAAGATCTTCATGTATCGTTCAATAGGGTACATCCACCTTAAATAAACAAGACCACACATTCTAATCTCTCTCACTAAATGCACTATGAAGTAAACCATGATGTTGAAAAATGAAGGAGGATAATACATTTCCAACTAGCATAATAGAATAGCAGCTTTATTTTCCAACTCATCCAACTTCAAAGAGTCAATGTCTAACATTTTTAGGCAATATGTCACGAATAGCCACTGGTAAGAGTTGTTGCATCAAGATGTGGCAATCATGAGACTTTAACCCAACTAATTTGAGATCTTTTATTGACACAAGGCTCTTGATATTTGAAGAGTATCCTTGTGGAACTTTCACGCCCTATAGACACTTATAGAAACTCGTTTTCTCTTCTCTTGATAAGGTATGACATGCCGGGGGCAAATAACTCGCTTATCCACTGACTGCAAACTTAACTGAAGGCGTATAGCCATCTCAACCAGATCTTGACGAGCATTCAAACCATCCTTTATCTTGCCTTTAATGTTTAGAAATGTGTCAATTACACTATCACATACATTTTTCTCAACATGCATAACATCTACACAATGTCTAACATCTAGATTGCACCAGTATGGAAGATCAAATAATATCGACCTCTTCTTTCACATGTTTTTCTCAGTAGCTTTCTTTTGGGTATTTCCAAATTCGACATTGATGTCCTTCACCCGTTCATAAACTTGCTCACCAGTTAAGGTAGGTGGCGCAATACTATCCTCCGAACATCCATTAAAAGCTTTTTTAAGTCTACGATATGGGTGATTAGGCCTGAGAAATTTTTGATACCCAATGTAAACTATCTTCTTTCCATGTTTCAGTTTGCATGTGTCTTCTTCACAGATAGGGCAAGCGTTATGCCCCTTAACACTATACTCGCTCAAGTTTCTATATGTTAGAAAGTCAATAATGGTACAAAATAACATGGTACGCAACATGAAATTTTCATGATGATACCCATCAACACCTTCATCCCACAGTATTCTCAAATCTTCAAATAAAGGGCATAAGTAGACATATATGTCATTTCCTAGCTGTCTTGGGCCTACAATCATCATAGATAACATAACATATTTTTGCTTCATGCACAACCAAGGAGACAAATTGTAAATGACTAGGAGAACAGGCCATGAATTGTGCTTACTGGATAAGTTACCACAAGGTTTCATTCCATCCATAGCAAGTCCAAGCCTAAGGTTTCTTGCCTCAGTCCCAAAGGCTGGAAACAAACAACCAATTTTCTTCCATTGTGAAGAATCAGCAGGATGGCAAAGCTGTCCATCATATTTTCTCCCATCTACATGCCATGTAAGGTTCTTCGCGTCGTCAACATTAGCAATTAATCATTTAAACCTTGGAATTATTGGAAGATACCATAACACCTTCGTAAGGGGACCATTCTTTGTGCTCTCATCAATATTACAATCATCATCCTTCACTTTATACTGTAATACCCCACACCTGGGACACTTGTGCAACTCTTCAAACTTTTCTTTGTACAATATGTAGTTATTAGGGCACGCTCGTGTATTTTTTTGTATTCCAATCCCATCAAACATAACACCTTTGCCTTGTAGTTACGTCTCAACAATGCGTAAACTTCTGGAAGTATTTCATTCAACAACTCAAGCAATTTAGTGATACTGTTATCACTCCACCCATTTTTTGCCTTGACATTCACCAATCTTAACACCACTAACAATCGTGTGAATTTAGTGCACCACGAATATAGAGGCTTATCCAAGTCACTGCACAAAGTGTCGTACACATGTGCTCGCTGAAAAGACTCCGGTTCAATATAACGGATCATGTCCTCTAGTCAATCGTCCATAGGTACATCAACTTGCTCTGTTTGGGACACACTCAACATGTCTAACAATTCACCATGCCATGTCCATGTTGTATAACTCCTGCAAAACCCATTACAAAGAAAATGCTCTCGTATTTGCTCAAGTTGTAGTTATCCCTTATTCAAACAATTAACACAAGGACAATAGAAGAACCCACCATTATCAGGAAAATTTCTTTCAGCAAATTGGAGAAACTCTTCCACTCCATTCTCATACTCATTAGTTATGCGTCTAGAATTAATCCAACCATGATTCATAACTTCCTTTTGTGATCCACAAAACATATCTTAATGCATATAAATCTCACTTTTTTATACAAGGTGTGGCTCTATCCCATTTAGACAGACATTTTTTTAAACTTAATTAATACATACAAGTTTAATCTCATATCTTAAATTTGGCAAAATTTCGACAGCATTTCGCATTGGTCTCCAAGTACACGAAATGAAAGTGGTGACATCAAATTCACCACAATCAAGTATGCACCTGGAAACACAACACAAAATGCACTAAACCGAAATTTCATCAAATTTAAGATGAGACTTAACCACTACGTATTAATCAAGTATAAAAAAATGAATCTTTTCAAACTGTCCAACCAAACAATTTAAGATTCAATACAATAATTAGTACTTTAATCATTGTATTGAATCTCAAATGAAAAACTAAGGTTCGCTCGTAATGCATAAATTGAATAAAAAACAACACAATTAAACACACAACATAATGCATACAATGTGTATAGAAATTTTAGCAGAGGTTCCTCTGTATTCTGGTACTTTCCCATAAACCTGTTTACAGGTATTCAATCACAATACCAAAGGTTAACCTGTTAAACAATCTAATCCACAACAAATCTTATACTCAAGGGTTCACAATTCTCATAAAAATCTAGCAGAGTTTCCTTTGTTTTTGGCTCTATCCATCATACCTCACCAAGGGTATGGTCAACAACAAACAGAAGTACGATCTATCAATCAATATTCAACATTATTCTCATCATTACTCAAGCTCAATTTATATCATATAGGTTCTCATGGCCTATGCTTGTTAGATATAAACTTCCTAGTCCATTGTTATTATTTTAGACATAACACTTAAATCTAAGTTCCAAATTAGAAACTAATAGGCAAGAGACTTAACCATTTCAATTCACTCTGCCTGATACTTAACTTTAGTTATAAGATAATGATAATTAGGTATAGACATCTTAGTCCTTAGCTATCCTAATCACCTAAGTTCACCTCTAATTTAGGACATTATCATCTATTTGCCTATACATATTAAGTTGTTGTTCAACATACCCTTGGACAAGTCTAAAAGACCATCCTTTATTACCATGAACTTTAATTAATTAAACTTTAGTATTTAAATTATTCAACTTTAAGTTCTTATACTAATTCACTCTTAAACTAATTCTTCCTTTTTGCTCACTTTATCTTAAGAATGTATCTTAGTGTATTAGTTCACTTATTGTCTTTTAATTTCTTACTTAGTTCCTAATCTTTATGTCATCCCATTCTCAACACTTAAAATCATTACTACATATTCATGTAAGTTAATTAACTTAGATAATACTACTTTTTCCTTCAACATTCATAAACCCATATATAGGTAGAAGAAACTAAATTTTTCTGGTATCGATTAATATATTCAAGCATAAATAATTAGTAATTAATTCATAATAAAAACAAAATTAACATAAAAAATTAATGTCAAATTAACATAAAAAATTAATAACCATGTCCACACATTTGCTCCAAGGACAAAATCACATTGCTATGTCAAACAAAATCACAACAAATACAATCCAAAGCAAATCAAATTGTTCTATTTCACTTTTTATAGCACTCATAACCATTACCAAGCATAATATATCATTTAAACACTTAAAATCATCAACATATGAATTGAAAATTATGCAAGACAGCAAACGTAAAAATGAAAACCGCAACAATGAGACAACTACACAATGAGCTTCAAACCTATCCAATGCTACGCGAAGGAGCTTCGACAAGGGGCTACAAGGAGCTTCGAGCTTCAAGGAGCTTTGAGGAGGTGCTACAATGGAGTTACAAGGACCTTCGAGCTTCAACCAGCGTCGAGCTTCATGGAGCTTCAACGAGGAAGAACGAAGTGAGTTTCCACTTTGAAAATGTCGTAATGAGGAACAAATGAAGAAAAAGGAGCTTCAAAAATGGTGTAGGAAGTGGATTAGGAGCTTCGAAAATGGCCAAGGGATATAAGTGAGAAAAGAGAATTTGAAGTAGAAGAAGTTTGGACGAGGTAAAAATGAAAGCGCACATGCGCACAAAACATGTAAACCCGACTTTTTAAATCAGTTCAAGTAGGAACCAATTTAAAAATGGACTTTTTAAATCGTTTCAGGAACCAATTTAAAAAGTCTGTTTTTAAATCAGTTCAACAGGAATTGATTTAAATTGTATACCAAATTGTCATTTTTAAATCCAAAAAATGCTTTTAAACCGATTGAACATGAACCGAGTTAAAAAAGTTTGAAAATTTTTCAAAAATGTCACTGTGTTCTTATTCTAAACTGGTTCACTTTGAACTGAGTTAAATTCCTGCTTTAAAAAGTGGATTTTGTACTAGTGTATAAAAAGATTAAAATTTTTATTTTTATTTGGCTTAAATAAGTTTTTAGTCCCTTAAATTTAAGGTAAGTTTGTTTTTGGTCTCCCAAATTTGAAATTAATCTTTTTAGTCTCCGTAATTTGAAGAAAAAAAATAAACTTGTTTTAGTCCCTCTGGATCATCTATAGGATTATTGAGAGGGCCATATTAAGTTAATTGTACAACATCAGCTGAGTTCAGTGTGATGTTTTCACTAACAAGACACTAATAGGTGGGTTTTGTGTGTCAGATTTAGTAGTAGGTGAGTTTTGTGTGACAGATTCACTAATGACATTTAAGCAGAAGGATTAAAACATGCTTTTTTTCAAATTTCACGAACTAAAAAGATTAATTTTAAATTTAGAAGACTAAAAACAAACTTACCCTAAATTTAAGAAACTAAAAACATATTTAAGCTTTTTTATTTTATTGTTGAGAAGAAATCAAGTCAAAAGTTTGATGATTACTATTTTCAAATGATAATATTTGGTTGGTGATTTTGGACTCGTTGGAGTTGAGTGTGATTTGTGAAGTATTTGGGATAAGGACTAATGGGTTGTTTTTGTTACTGGGGAGTAGGGGTTCTTGGATGATCAATCCAGCCAGCTTGAGAAACTATAAGATGAGATAAGTCCCAATTTTGTGATCGAGGCTGTGACTATGTTTTATCATGATTCTAAGAATCTCCTCAACAACATGCCACATGTTCTCTAAGTGTTAATATCCAACTGTGTAACAACTGGTTCAACAGAATCAGTTATCCATGTCAACAAGTTAGTTTTCTAGCTCAACAAAATAATTGTAATCCAGTTAACGATTTACTGATTAGACTTGGTATAAATACCAAACGCATAGTGTAATAACTCATTCTAAATGAATCATCTTTAACAGACTTCAATAGAGCAAAGGTTTCTCTAATTCTTTTCTTTTTTCAATTCTATTCTTGTTGATATTCAATGGAGTTTCAGAACTTTGAAGTGTTGTTCTCTCTCTCATGGGATTGATTAATTTTATTTATGAATAAATGATATGAAGGGAAATGTTCAACTATGTGAGGTCAAAAGGTCCGATGGCCCTCACACTATTTATAAATTAAGAATAGTAAAAGGAAACTCTGAAACACTTTGAAGATCTGGTTAAGAGACACATATTTGGTCTATGTTATGGTTTGAAATTCAAGGAAAAAATTAATAAGTTAGCTTAGAATGAAAACTATTACTGCTATTTAAAACTATTTATCATTATTTGCGTTTTGGTAATTTTATTATTATATAATACATTAGTTGAAGTTGAAGCTCGCTAATATTTTTTCTCGAACATCTTTTGTAATTTTCTCCTTTAATTCCTCTATATGCAGTTGCAATTTTATAAGTGAAGGAAGATTTCAAATGAAGATAGTCAATTTTGAAAAGTTAACAAATTCCTAGCAGTATATAAACAAGGTGGTTCGAATGTCTTGAGAGAAATATTTTTATAACAATTATAGAGGTTTGGTACTATTCCAAGATATGTCCATTTTGTTTTAGTCAAGAAAGCATTCATTAATTCACATTTTGATGGCAAGTGCTTTATTATTGAGTAGGTTTAAGGTGTTGGGACCTAATTGCGGCCTCTACTTGGTAGCTCAAGAAGCTCATGTTACTGGAAATGATGCTGATTATGTTTGGTTTGCTCATTTCAAGACATTTGATTTTTGAATTGTACATTTTCTATGCTTCACGTTGTTAAAATTTGCTATCTCAGCTATTAGAAATGTTAATTTTTATGCATTAAAATGGCTATTATTCACGACATTGTAAAAGGTATGCTAATTTGTCGCCTGGTTTGTTATTTGTTTGTGCCTGGTAAACATGGTTTTGCATGCTTAAAGTATCCTTTATGAATGATAATATAATATTTATCATTATCCTTTCTCACTCTGCCACTCTTCTGGCACAAGAAATTTTGCTTGCTTGGTTTTACGTTTCTTGAATTCTGGTGAAGATTGCCCAAATATTCAAAGAGGGTTTGAGGTTTAGTGGAGAAGGGTTTTCTGGAAGAGGAATGGAGAGCAAGAATGAACAAGACAATTACAAATTACAACTACCTTAAAGGCATATTGTTCCACTGTGGAGGAATTGGCAGGAAATTATTGGGTATTAAAGTATGGAATTCTTTTGTTTTATTTCTTGATGTGAGGTTTATGAACTTGCTGGCCAGTACTATCATTTCTTTCCTTTGGCTATACGTGTCTCTTATTTTTTACTATGCTGCATTATTCTCTTATTTGGGTAAATTGCGCCTTAATTGTCTGAGTTTCAATGGTCTTTGTGCTCATTGGCATATTTGGGCTTTTGATTGGCTTATTCCTAAATAATTTAACATATATTTTTCAGGGCATGCTAGATAATTATATTCCGTTTTCTTCAGGAAATATCTCATAAATGCTCCCAAACTTAAATTTGATTTAGCAAATATATTTTCCTGGAAAATAATTCAATCTTAGTGTTATTTTCTTTTTGTAGTTTCATTTGACTAAATATAAGTTTTTGACTGTTCAATGTAAACGCCTGGGCAAGAGTTCAAGGTAGTTGAATACTGTGAAGGTATGGCCGGCCTTCAATTTTCTAAGTTCCTAAGATAAGCCAAATTTATCAAGTGCCGTAACTCGTGGCTGGTTAAGTTGTTGTTCCATGGAGTTCATGGAAGGTTGAACGTGAGGCTAATTTTTTATTTTTTATTTTTTTTGGTATAGCATTGAATAGCTTTGAATGCAAGGCAGATGATGATGACAGAGATGAATATATTGATTATTGAATGGCATTGAATATATTCAATCGGTTGTGTTATATGGGAATAACTTCGATGGAGGTTTAACTAAGGGAATATAATTTGTTCTTTACTGAGGTTTGTGGATTCTTTTTCTATTTTTCGCTTCTCAACAAAAGTTTGAGAGATTTGAAACCTCCACCATTCTTGGGTTGTATCTTGCTTAGATAAGGAGCTGAACTTATGGGGCTTATTTTTGAAATCATGGTCAAATGCATGTAAAAATTAACCATAGCACAAGCAACATAATCATCCATGATTTTTCACGAAAAAGGAAAGAAACACCCATTCTAATCGATCGAGAAGTGAAAAGAAGAGCTTTTGCATAGTTGGAGTTTCCATCAATCCCAATTAAGAAAGATTTGTGAACGATAAAATAACAAATATATGTAAATAAATAGTATATTTTATTTTAGTTTTTAATATATTTCATAATTTGATTACATTGATCAAGCCTTAAAATATATTAAGACAGAGGATTATTCTTGAATTTTAATTATGTTGGTTTATTATGTTAATTTTTATATTTAGATATATTTAACGCAGTTTTTACAGATAAAATTATTAGATTTTATTGAAGTTATTTGATATATATTTATGTTAATTATATGACATGAATAAATTTATTTTTTATAATAATCAATCATTAATTTAACTATACAATTTATAAATTAGATTTAACCTGTGCAATGCATAGACTAAAATGCTAGCTTATATAAATTTAGACCAAAAAAACAAATGCGCCAATTTGGCTCCGCTCGACTGAGCCTGATGAGCCAAGCTAAGCCAACAACTCTGCAGCATATAAAAAATTCGGGTCAACCTAGTTCATTTTTCACCCCTTAGCCCGCTAGGCCGAGCTGGGCCAAGCGGTCCATTTTGTCACCTTTAAAGGGCATATACACTTCAACTATACAAAGTTAGACAAAAATCCATTTCCTTTGCCTGCTAAACATTTGGCATTGTCTGCGGGAAATTTTTCCTTGAATCCCTTTGTGTTCGTCACCAACCCACTACTATCTTCAACAAAAACCATGGCCAACGACACTGAAAACGGTTCTTCTCCAAGGCACTTAAGGACAACAACCATTCCCCTCACAAAGATCAACCTCAAGGTCCTATCCAGCGCGCCGACCACTCACTCCAGAAGGACGAGATGATGAAGCTCATCCAGGAACAAGTTTTGCTTGTCAAAGCACAAAATCAGTGGATTGAACGCCTAGAAGAACAACATGCAGATATAAGTGTGAAAATCCTCAAGGCAAGAGCGAATCTCGTAGCAAACCTTTAGAGCCATCAGTTTCTTGCATTCTTCACGGAGGATGCCACCGTCAACCATCGAACATGATTCCAAAACTATCTCCACTAAGGCACGAACGTCATCATACAGAGGAGCATCTATTGATTAGCGTACATTAATGATTTAGATTATGAATGTAAAACTGATGTGCAGTGAATTAATATAAAGGTAGTGCACTAAGTGATATGATTAAAGTGACTGTATATGAACTATGGATTTTCACAACCTAATTCGGCAAGTGTGTGTATATATATATACACACACACACACGTATGTTTAAGATATAAATTTAAAATATATTATTAATTAAAATATAAATAAATAATATTCAAATAATTTTTTTAATTTGTAAAAATAATAATAAATATAATTAAATTTATAAATATTGTACTGTGATAAAACTTATATCAATTATTTAAAACAAGTTATAATACATTACCATTTAATATAAAATATTTAATGTTAATTGTGTCATTAATTTTTTAGTTAATTTTTATATAATTTTTACAATATAGAAAATTAAATAATGTATAAAATTCAAGAAGGAATATTAAAGATAATTTTTATATAATTTTTATAATTTAAAAATAATAATGTTTTAAAAGTTAAAAATATATTAGAAATTAATATAAAAAAATTATGTAATTATGATAAAATGGTAATATTGTCACACACACACACACATTATCATATCTTGATATTATCTAATTCACCTCAACATAAAATAAGATAATATATATACCATCTAAGATTATTTAGTGCGCATCAAATATTGGATAGTATAAAAGTAAATCATACTTTTATCCTATCATATAGTTATCTAACTCTTATATTTAATCTTATCATATATTAACCACCAAATGAGTCCTTGAAGAATTTCTTGTAAAACTTAATCATATGTGTATTACGCATAAACAATGATTTAATAGCATAAAGTTTAAATTATACAGAAGACTTTGTAATCAAATTATAATTTGTCCAAACTTTGTTCTAGTTAATTTTAAGTGCTTAGAACCTTATAGTGGACCACATGTGGTGTGGTGTTGGTATTGGGACTGTTAATGGTTAATCTGTGATTATAGCTTGATTCTTTAAGGCTCAAGTATAGTGTTGATGTTTTGTCTCCACACTAAGGTCTAAATAGCAATGTTGAAATGAGTATCTTGTAGAGATGTGTATGTTGTCCATGAGCATGAGTCGTTCTTTAAGTTATGAGCATGCACTTTGTCTTTGACAAGTGTGGAAGGCTAGTGGAAGTTGCTTCATGCTTAGATAGAACCTTGGAGATATACGAACACACGATTCTACAAAGGGCCAGGGAACTACAAACCCCATGTCATGGTGGCAACTACCTCTATACGAATATCCTGACAATGTTGTCCATCTAATGGTTTTTGACACGTGTCATGTTATAGAGTTCAAGTTTGTTGCTAATGATATACTATGTTAGGGAACATTATCATCTAATTGCTCAAATGATATGAATCTCCATGGAGTTGAGTTTGTCACATGGATTATTTTTCAAACATTTAGCGTTGGTTTGCATGCAATGCTGTTAAGTGGTCATTTATGTTGTATGTTATTCTTATTTGTTGGCATATGCTTCTATTTCTTATGTATGTATGAAGTATGTCATTATGCACGTACTTCTGTGTTATATTTGTTTCGTAAGCTTACCCTTCTTCCTTGTATTTATGCAATGATCGTGACATTCGTGTCGTTGGAATGGATGACATGCAATCGATAATGTATAAAAGCTTTCTTTATCAATTTGTTATTCATACCCCTAGCTCAAAAAGGAGGAATCATTAACGACTTCTCAATAGTAGATGATAAGCTTAAAGTATGGCCAGCTAGAAGTCTTTTTATGTACTTAAGTTATGTTCTTCCCCCCCCCCCCCCCCCCCCCCCCTTTCAATTATATTTTGGTATTTTCCTCCTGGCATGAGATTCATGGCATGTACTTAGGTATTTTCTTTGGTAATTGGCATCTTTATTTGGTATTATGGTTTGTAACGTCGCATGGCTCAATACAGTATTTGTAACGACTCACTATTGCTACATGTCACCGATTCAACAATTATTGTGGAAAGATTTAATTTTAATTTTGAAATCTCTTATTAATTTATTTAATGAAAACGCATGTAAATTTTTTGCGTTTTATTTTTCAATTTCCAAAATGAAAGCATTTAAAAGTATCAACACATAAGCATAAAATATACTGGATAATATGCATAAGTAGCATAACAACAAAAATATAATATGGTGCCTTATGGCACTACAATCCCGTAAGTAAAAGATCCAAGTATATCAAAATAAAGCATACATTGCCGTCAAGTACAACTCAAAAGAGGTAATACATCAAAAAAGGGAGCGGAGAAGTCTACTATATGACATCTACTCCCTAGCTGGCCATAACTACATCCTACTCCTATCAAGGATAGCGAGGAGAGGTGGAAGGAGCATCATCATCAGTCTTCCTGGCCCTGTTAGAACCCATCCATGGGCATTGCCCTCCATGGAACAAGCATCTATACTCAGATGCATGTCCAACAACCCAAGAAGGGCATGGTGGGGTATACCAATTCTCTTTAAGCAACTCAGGAAAGTCCACTGTCATGGAAACAGAAACGAAAGAAACCATAACACCTATCGAAACATAACGGATAACCAACACTCCACTAAAATGCGCCTCCTGGGCCTCCCAATCAATCACCCAACCACCACCTCAGCCTCTCATAGCTAGCACAAGCTTGATGCTAAAAGGTCCCGCTCAGCATCGACTGACCATCTACTCCCGTGAGCGAAACACCATGATCATCGTAGTCAAACATAAACGTGCAAGGGTAAGCTTATAAAGAAAATAATTAAACCTGACATACAATGACATACTACACATCTTGAAGAAGACAAACAACAAGTATAAACAATAATTCACACAAATATTATAATAGATGGACATACAATCCCAAGTCAATGTGATACGGTCATGTAATGCATGCAAACACAACTCCATGGAGATTTTCAACAACTTTGAGTGATCAACCAAACGTATCCCTTAATATGGTACATCAACAACACCACCCCGTAGGGAAAAAAAGGCGACACTTGCCTAAAACCAACTAGGGGATCACTAGTACTGATCTTGGATTGACTGCGGCTTCGTTAGCATATGTGTATGTGGGTACGTAGTCACCACCACAACTCAGGGTTTGCAATGATCCTGGTCACTTGTGGAATCGTGCATCCATATATCCTCAAGGATATCTTAATTAGGTGCCTCCACTAGTCATCCCAATGTTTATCAAGCGTTCCTCAACGACTCATGCATGAATGCATGTCAACAAAACACTATCCAATCCAATTTAGGATCCAACAACGTTCTTGCATAGATTCTCCTTTTTATGGATTTGACACATTGACAATATGTCTGCCACCTTTATAGGTCGGGCCTTTCCATGAGATACTAAGTGTAACTATCACCTTGTTCCCAGGGTCTTACGTAACAAAATCCCTTAGGATTTTCTAACGACTATTTTTCTCGCTCCTTTAACTTCTTCTTTTTTTGTATACATCGAATAACTTATGTTAATATAATTTTTAAGACAAACACTAAATATCTTCTTAATCATCAAGAGTATTAAATATCAAAATTATTTACAACACCTAAGGATTTAAAATTTTAAATGTTTAGGTCTAATTAGTAAGTTTATTAGATAAATTCTAGCGTTGCCAATAATAGGAAGCTTAGTAAAAATAATAATTTTAATTTCAATTATTATTATTATTATCTTTAACTATATATATATGTATATATATATATATATATATATATATATATATTAATTTTTAAGCTACTGTAATTTGTTTACGTCATTGTAAATTTTCCTAGATTTCTTCTCTCTTTTTTTTTTGTCATATAATTAAATATAATTTACATCTAACCTTATGGACTTATCTAGAATTGGTGGAGAATAAAAAAAAATCTCTAACTTATTAAAAACTGGAACTTAATATTATGATTATTTAAAATAGATTATTTTCTATTTAGAAAATAGTTTCATTGAAGTGAAATCACCTTTGTCCTTAATTTCGTTTTTATTGTAAAATTTACGCTATATGTATATATTTTTCTCAACAAAATATTTAAAATTATAAACAAAGGCTTAAAATATTATTCCTCGGCTAATTTAATTAAAAGGTATTATATTATCAATTTTAAAATTTACGAAATAAGGGTTTTACCCATACAATGAACTTATTCAAAGGTTTGTTTAGACGTTATACCATTTCACTTAGGTTTTTTTTATTTTTTCACATTATCTAAGATCTTTTTCAAATGTATCTATTCATAAATCTATGACTCTAATTCCTAATCACGGTATGGGGTTTAAAGGTGTTATAAAAGTTTTATTAAAAATTTTACTTCACCAAAGTTACTATTTTAAATACCTAAATGTAAGTCCCTAATAATTATCTCTTGACCCTATGTAACTAAACTCCAGCCTATTAATTCCTTAGAATAATGTCTATACTGCACAGTCTACACTCCAGATCATGGGGTCTAAAAAAAATCGTCATGAGTTTTCTATAACTAATAACGAGGGTATTATAATCACTAGGTGATTTTACTATGACCCAACAACAAAGTCTGTACATTCAGGTTTTCTAGATGTAGTGAATCATTTTTTTTGTATGATTTCCCGGTTCAAAGTTTAGGCACTATAGGTATTTAATAATTTTCCAAAAGTAACTATCAACCAAATACTCATCTTAAGGCTTTTAGGTGTAATAAACCACATATTTAACACAAAAACAGTACACAAGTTCAGCCACATAGCTTGCATTTTCGGGTAGCATAAGGTCTCAATATCATGTCAAAAAAAAATTATACAAATACATAATGATCGTACCCACTTAAACAATTATTTTTCCATGGTAAAATCATATAAAAAACATATTCCGCCAACACCAAACAATAGTTACAATAACATATTATGACATTTTTCATGCTGCATAGCAACGAAAAAGCATAAGATTACTTAGTCATAAAAATGAAGAAACAATATTCCAACAACAACCCAACCATAGTAACCATTAAAGATCTAACAACAAACCAACTAGCAGCTCAATATTTTCCTAACAGCACTTAGTAGCAAAAGAAAAGAAAACAAGCAAAGAGTAGGCTCCCTTACTAGTTGGACAAGTGATGATGCTTCAAAGAAAAGGAAGATGAATTTAAATGGTGGAGAAACGGATCCCCCACCCTTCACGGTTTTTTGTTCAGCCACCAAAGGGAAGAAAACTTTAAAAAAACTAGAAGAGAATTAACTCAAGGCGTTGCACGGTCTTGCGTCAGCTGAAGCAAGGTAAAGCGCCCACCCCACCCCCCCCCTTTTTTCTCGTCAATTAGTATTTAAAACAAGGCAAGGGTGGGTCTTAATCTAATGGTCAATGGGGGCTTTGTTATCCAATAGATTAAAGGGTGAGAAATTGGTATAATTTTTGGTTACTGTGGGGTTTGGATGGACAGCCACGTAAGACTATAAATGGGTGGTTTTGCTTTCTGAATTTTCTAACTAAAAAGGGTTAAAATGATTTACTAAAAATGGGAAATAAGGTTTAACCAAATTTGGTAAATTACAAAAGTAATTCACCTTAAATAGGTGCTAATCATCTTGGAAAATGTCTTAATGACACACTAAGATTGGTTTATGAATTATCTCTAATTGGTTGCTCATTTAGATGGTGTAATTTTACACTAGTAATGTACAATTAAAATTTTAGTTTAATTAGAATTTTTATAGAAACTTGTCACATAAAATCATACAAAATGTTTTAATTAAATTTTCTCTGTCAAAATAAATTTAATTTCTCTTGTAATTATTTTCAATCACTTTTTAAATCACAGATATAAAATGCAGTGTTACAATATTATCCTTTTATTTTTATGCTTGAGGTATTCTTTTAGTAATTATGTTGTAATTGTTTAATTGAGTTTAAACATTATTATGTAAACCACTAAGGTCTACCTAGTGGTAGAGGTTTAAATAGTATGCATGAGATCATAGGTTTAACCTCAGTGAAACCATTGTACATAAAAAAAGTATTATGTACTTTTACCTCATTTTTCACATTATCAAAAATTTACTAATATTTTCATAATCGAATTAAATAACCTTTCCTTAAAATTGAGTTATTTTTGCAGTTAGTTGGTTCAATGTGACGTCACAAGACATTATGTGGTATATATATAGGAGTTAAAGATCAGTTGGATTCCCTCCAAAAGGTCTCTTGGGTGAAATAATATTATGTTTTAGTGTAGCAAAGGGTAATTTTACTCATGACCGAAATATGATTCATTGTTCATGAATGTTACTGATGTTGACCTCGATCAATACTTGTGATCTTGGGTTGGCAGTTGGCCTCATTTCTTAGCCAGGAGGAGTTGTTAGGCAGCTGTTATTTACACTCGTCCTAATTACTAAATATAGCCCCTTTCTTTTTTTGAAAATTTTATTTCCACAAATACCCTTTTATATAAAAAAAAAAAGGTATAAACTTTATTCTTTAAACATTATATTCATTGTTCTTTAAACCCTTTCTAGCTATTTTCTCCCCTCTCCTTCTTCTCTCTATCAAATGTATTAGAATTTTACCTTAATCTCATTCCATTTCAATTCTATATTCAATTCGATCATTCACTTGCGATATTGTGCGTGCTAAGGTATTAAGCAATTGCATTGTTTTTATCATTCTGAGAATTACTTTCTGGAACCAAATAACTTTTTTGAAACTTAATTTCTGAAACCATGCTTGCTTTGGTTAACAATTTCAAAAATTATGCATCTTCAATTCCTTTCACTTCATGTTCGTGTCTTCTGCTTCTTTGTTCTACTGCTTCTGTTTGCCTATTTCATCTTCAAATAATTAATCACAATGCAGGTGCTTTTGCATCTTTCTTCATTAATTCTATTCAAATTAAAATGGTTCATTTTGGTTACAATTGATTCGTACTCACACATGAACCCATATACATCCAATTTCCTCAACTTTCAAGCGACTAATTTATGACACAAAATCGAAGCCAAAACAATGGTGCTCGCTTGGATTCAAATACCAAAAGTGCATTCCAATTGAATTTGAGGAAGGCATAATAATCTCCGCACTATAAGACTCTTATATAGGCTTCTTGAAGATAATAGCCTCGCCTTGCAAAATGCAAATTCAAAGGATGTCAGTGCTACATCAATGAAGAGGGAATGAAACGATTGTGAAAGTAAAACATGTGGAGGGATTATTTGAAAAGAGGAAGGGAGATATGTTTAGTAATTAAGGGTGGTTTTTTGAAAATAGAAAAGGATATTTAGGTAAATTCATGTAGAAAGAAAAAGGAAGAAAATATGTTTAATAATTAAGAGAGATATAAATAGCAATTTTTGAGTTTTTATATAGATTAAGCTCAAGCCCAATTTATAACTTGATGGACGCTAATTATATATCAAAAAAAAAAATGATGGATGCTAATTAGAACCAAAATGATATCCTTCTTTAAAATTCAGAAAATTCAAACTCTTTCGTGGAAAGAGGTGAATTATGGAACACAACACACACACACACGTAGCTAAGAGGTAATATGTAAAATTAATATTATATCAATATAAAAACATAAGTCTTAAATTAAAAAAGAGATATTGATGTTTCATAAGTTAGTATTAGACTTGAAGTTTTATTCTTGTAGATAAAATAAAATATTAAAATATATCGAATATATTTTATTCTATCTTATCAGTACAAATTGTTATAAAAAAAAAAAAAAAACAGCTAAAAGTATCTTAAGGTATCTTAGGAGTATTTTACATGATACATATCCAACACCAATACAGAAACCATTTTACAATGTTGAAACTTCCGAGCTTGGAAATATATCAAGTATGAAATAAGATTGTCTTTCAAATTAACTTATTCCTAAACTAAGATTTATGCTTCTTTAAATGTTAGTAATTAAATTACGATACACTTTTAATTAAATTGATGAATATAGTTTTACTTGTTTACTTCAAAAGACAAATTTTAGAGGAGTCTTATCCTAATTGAAAAGATTTAAACCTTAAAGCATGAGAAGTACTTTTCTGCTTGAAAATATATTAATCTGTGGACAAAAGAACTTATAAATTTATCTTTAATGAACTTGTCCCTAAAGTTAACGAACAAAGATATATGCATCTTTAAATGTCAGCAGTTAAAATTACGAAATACTTTTAATTAAATTAATAAATATAACTCGTTTCCTTTACAGACATTCACTTTAGAGAAACCTTGTCGGCTTGTCCTGTTGAAAAAGATTATAAACCATAAATAAGTGTTTGCTCTTTATTTATTTTTTTATAATGTAGAAAGTAACTATGAATTATTTTTAGAGATTATTTTAATAATTAATTATAGATACAATCAATTATTGTTATAATTTTATATGAAATAAGTTTAATGTTTCAATATATTAAGTAAAAAGTGATTTAAAATAATCTATTTCATTTAGATTATAAAAAAATTATAGTAAAATTAAAAAAAGAATATGAAATTATTTATAGTAATTAATTTTTATTCAAAATAATAAATATTAGAGAATAAAGTGAAAAAATATAAGTTGGAATAACCTCTATTAACTTTTAATCATGACTTCCAAAATTTTACTTGTTTTGAAAAAAAAAACATTTTTTGTAATAAAATAATTTCAGATTATAATCTAATTTTCATCAATATTTTCAAATATTATCAAACTAAAGAAAACAATATTATAAACAGTTTTTGTATGAAAATAAATTATGATCTCCAAAATAATCTAATCTAATCTAAATACATACTACGAAGGTTATTAATACCTGTGTTTTTTTTTTTTTTTTGGTACAAACTTAATTCCTCCTTGATATAAAATCTTAAAATAAAAACAAAAACAAAAACAAAATGTGAACCGTTAAAGGAAAAACAGTGTCAAGACTCAAGCCCATGTTATTTTAAATATAAAATTGAATTAAAATACACTGATAATGTTAAAAAAATTATAATCATTTAATTGCAAATTACCATATATATATAGTACTTTCTTTAAAAATTATTTAACTACGTAAATTTTTACATTTGATATTAAACCAAGTATAACTGCAGAATGTTATTCCTTTAGTGCGCGATTTCGATTGCGTTCTTGCTTCAATAGTGCTGGACAGCACAAAGTCACAAAGACAAAGACAAAGACAAAGACAGGAGTCACAATAAAGATGTAAATAGACCGAACTGAATAAGGTTTTACTTAAATAAATTTATCTTATTTAAAAAATTTAAGGTTCAAATTTAGTCTGTTATCTGTTATAGATTTTTATTTTATTTTTTGAAAAAATAGGATATGTACTAACGGTGTCATCTAATCATAAACTATCGTATATAATAAGTTTACTAACTGTCATAATAACTACCTTAAAAGTCATACTAAAGATAATTTATAATTGATTGACAGGGCAAAAAATTTACACTAATAGTACATACCTATTAAACTCTTTTTTTTTAAGTCTGATATGACATTTTTGAAAGTTTGGTTTAGTCTACTAGCTTACTTGTTTCATATTAAAGTTTTTAAACAGATATAACATATTTCTAAATAGACAATCAATTAATAGGCTAATGAAAAAAAAACTCTATAAAATAAATCATAAATTATGAAAATTAAAATTACTACTACTCAAGGTATGAAATAAGGGCGAAAATAAGTAAGTTAAACTTTACAAGAATCGAGTCTAATTTATTTAAATAATATAAACTTATTTTTAAAGTCTAATATAACTTTCATGATAACTTATTTGAAAATATATGTTGCAACAAAGTCTTTAAATAAGATATAAATTTATCTTTCAATAAGCTTATAGTATTAACCTTTTATGTATGTCAACACACTTAATATATAAAAAAAGTAAATAAATATACAATTCTAATAATTAAAAAAAATATATAATAATAAGAAGAAGAAGAAAACATTAATATTTATGTTTATTTATAAATAAAATGATCTGTTAGACCTAAAGACTTTTTAAATAACTTAAAATTTAACCTTTTTAATTAAATAGTCTTTATTAGGAGTGAGCATTAGTCAGGTTCAGGCTTAAAACGCCCAATCTGCTGAAAATTGAGCTAAAAAAAATAGAGCCCATCATCGACTGTTTGGGTTTCAGTTTAGGCTGAGTTCGATTTGAAACAAGTTTGGTTAAAGTTGAGTAGATTAGTTTTGATATGAGCCTATATTGGGCCTAGATATTTTTTAGCCCTAGTACAATTTAATTGATTTTTTTTTTTTGTCTTCTTTTAAGCTTTTTAAACTAAATGCACTAAATAAACCTCTTTTTACCTTGGACTTTAAAAAATTCAATTTTAAGAGCTCAAAGGCTATGTTGTCATGCGATATTATTACTTGGGCCTTCATCAAATTTGATTTTTTTTTTTTACTCAATTTTCAAATGGAGCATGATGCTTAAATTGGGCCATTTAAAATTTTAATTATAATGGCCCAAATCTCAAATTACAAATATAATATTACAAAGTTGAACCAGAATTGAAGTAAAAAAAATTCAATTTTAAGAGTCCAAAGGCTATGTTGTCATGCAATATTATTATTTGGACCTTGATCAAATTTGACCATTTTTACTCAATTTCCAAATGGAGCATGATTTTTAAATTGGGCCATTTAAAATTATACTTATAATGGACCAAATTTCAAATTACAAATATAATATTACAAAGTTGAACCAGAAATTGAAGTAAAATTTATGGGACACACTCCTTCAACAACTATTATACAAAGTTGAATCACCAAAAATACACCTAGTATTTGGTATCTACAAACAAGCACAAAATAAAATTTGAAACTAAATTAAGAAAATAACAATCAGAATAGATAATTGTTACCGTCATACAGTCATATGAAGCAAATTCAAGAGGTAAATTTCCATAATTGCCCATATAATTTTTTAATCCATCAAATTTCAAAAGACATTACCTGGGTCTTTTATTTGAAGCTCTTCCAATGAATACAAGCTTAAGTAGTGAGAATAGGATACTCAAGTTACTAAAAAAAGTGTAAAATATAAAGTCTAAATTTATCAAAACATTCCAAACCTGTATGCAATGCACAATTTGTGCTTCTCCTTGTAACATCGACACCCAAGCACTACAACAAAGTGAACACAATTAGAAAAAGACACAAATATAATCAGTAATTGCTCTATTAGAATCACATAAGCAAGTGAGAATAAGATGGAGAGCAAAATGTGAAAATTGACAATCTCACCTCCTTCTTTGCCTCAAAGAACTCACCATATCTCTTTTTTTAATAGACTTCCTTTGTAAAGTATCAAAAAGTCTTAAGATGAAGGACCACATTAGGTGGTACACCGGTGAAGCACTTGTTTTCACCGTGAGATATAATATTAAAAAATTAGATGGCAATGATTGTTTACCGGAAACTTGGATGTCCAATTAAAAAAATATTGGGAAAAGTAGAAATCCATAGAAAAAGCTAAAAGCATCACAATTTAATTACTTTACAAAGAACGCAATACAAGCCGTCGAATCTAAACAAAAGCTGTCGACAAGAGCACAACTACATCTATGGTGCCAATACGGCAAAAATGGCAGTAGTGAAATACACCCAGAGACAACAAAAGTCAATGGAATTTTCTTTCTCAAACAAGATATAACACACCTGTCCAAGATATTTATCAAATATGCTAACACAAACAATATATAAACAAAAATTAAAAGAAAAAACAAAATTTAGAACTCATATTAGTCTCAATGGCTTCGAAGAAAAGCGCCGACATTTCAGGGCTTGGAGCCTTGATTGCACATTTGGCTCCAAGGTTTCCAATCACTGTGGTAAGTTCAATTCAGAATGGTATCCCTTTAGCTGGTATCCCAACAGATTCAGTACATCCAAGATAACTCTAGTCTTGCCTGAAGACACAGACTTTGCAGCTCCTTGGACACCTCTTTCAGCAATTTGAGGACAATCTTCAACGGCCGAGAAATCCAACTTCAATGATCCAACAAAACAGAAACCTCGCTAGATCGAACTTTGTTCCAAGCCAGATCGAACAAAATAGAAACCTCGCCTCGCGAATCGTGCGAGGAACCGTCCTCCTCGACGACTCCGCCTCTGCCTCCATCGTGGTTCTCGACAATCCGCCCCGCGGGCTGGCACACCAATTGGAGGCGCAGGATTGATCAGATTTGGGATGTCCGTCGGAATCTTCGTCGCGGAACCAGCTTCCGACGCCGGCGGCAAATCGGCTATCGCGGTTGCGTCCGGTGACGGCAAAGGACTCAGATCATGGCGTTTTGTTTGAGTTCGTTGGTTCAATCGAGTGGGGCACGCCATATATCCTATGCGGCATCGTTTTGCACTAAATTTAAATTTATTATTAATTAAGTTTTAAATTTATTATAATTTTTTCCGGTAAAATACCTCCTACAGCCGGTCAATTTACTGTCTCACGAGTGAGGTAGGCACTTTCATGCTTCACCGTACACATTTTACAGCAGACACATGTACTTTAGTTGCTATGGCAATAACAGCAAATGATCAATATACTAGCATTTAAAATAAAAAAAAACTTTAGATAAAATGAGCTTAATAGAATTAGATCAATATTAATAAACACGATAAAGAAACATATTAAGTACATGAATCATAAGTAGACAAAGTACATATATGAACTTAACAAACACATAATCAGAAACTAAAATTTAGCTAGCTGTAATTCCTTATAAAAATTTGAGTAAATTACATTGACATCCCATGAGATTTTGTCGAATTTCAGCCGATACCCCTCTTTTTTTTACTGCTACACTAACCTCCCTTAATTGTACAAAAAATATTATATTGACACCACTTATATATTATATTAACCTCTCTTAATTGTTTGAAAAACATTACATTATATCCCTATAAGAAAAGTTGTTGTAAATGTTAAAAAAATAAGGAGCCTCTGTGCAATCTCAAAAAATTTCAATAAACATCAATGTAACTTACTCTAAAAATTTAAACAAACAAACCTAGAAGCTGAATAATGCAATTCACATACACATTGCTAAAAAAGTCGAGAGTGATTATCACCTTTAGCTCAAGCCAGGAAAATGTATAATCCCCATTTATACCATAATGCTTCTCTTTCTATCATCAAATGCAAGTAGTAAAAGCTCAAATTCATATTAAAAATCGTAACATGGTGTGCAAAAAAGGAAAAATGCACTCAAACAGAACAATTACAAAGCAAAGTAACTATTTAAGAATCAAGAAAGATTCAAAATTACCTCCATCTGCAACGATCCCAATCTGTCCATGATAGAGCCACAATCAAAACTAAAAAATTACAAGATAGTGTGAAACCAAAACTGAACAACAGAAACCCAAAAAAACAAACCACATACAATTTGTCAGCAGTCTTAATACTCATTATTCTCAGAAAAGGAATTGAAGTAAAAAAAAAATAATAAAAAAGAAGGTACCTATCTTGCTCTTACAAGCTAGAGCGAGATTTGTGCTTGCTACTCTTGTGGTCGACACTGCCTGGCCTCGCCTTCAAATGGATGAACCCTTTCAATCTACAATTTTGCATAAAGATGGAGAAAATGCAAAAATATAAGAGAAAACTTAAAGAAATAAGAAAGAGTATAAAGTTTAAAAAAAAAAAAAAAAAAAAAAAAAAAAAAAAGGGAAGATGTAAGAAACGCTAAACTTGTCGCTAGTCTGGCTGCCGACAACAACTTGAGGGAGGTTCATGTTTGGAAGCCAGTTCACTAGGGAGGAGCAATAGCAAATTGAGGAGGAAAAGGAGCCCCCTCCACCATGATCACTGGATGGATGGAACCCTAGTCCCTAGCTAGGTTTTGAAACGATTAAGAGAGAGAGGAGAGAAAGAAAGGAGCTATAGCACTAGGGTGTAAGGGTTAAAATGAAAGGCAAAAAGTAAAAAGAAGCTTTTATAGTAGGGTTGTATCTATTAGAATACCAATATGCTCGGTCAAATTCAGGTACCAATGGATCGAAAATTTCAAATCCGAGCCCAACCGAAGAAACACAAATCAAATTGTTTTATTTAACCTGAACACCCATTTTTGACCAACCGCTTCACCTATTTTTGGTTTGGGTACGTCGGGTTCGCGTGGGTCTGGTTTTCTTGCCCACCCCTACTTCATAAAAACTTTAACCTAGCTTATTTCTTAAAAAATCTGACCTAACCTAGCTTAATGCAAGCTAGATCACAAGTCCTATCATGCAATTTAACCTATTTCCACCCCTAAATAAGAGTCGGTAGATAAAGCTGATTGATGCCTACAAAATGGTCCACACCAAAAAAGCTGTAACAAATGTACTGCATAACATTCTTCTTGTAGGTTAGAAATAGAAATACTGCACCGAAAAACAAAATAAAGAACAACAAACTAGGAGACCCTGCATTCCCAGTTCCAACTGATCCTGCTTTTAACCTGCAACAAACTAGCCATTTTGTATAGCAGAAGAACAAGCAGGGCATAAGGAGAGGGTAAGAAATTCTGCTAAACACGTGCTTTCTTTTCTAATAGAGCACATCCTTGTAATTTCAACATAAGAACACCACACTTGGGAAATATAATAAAATAACATCTTTATCTATTTCATACATACAATAATTTTACAAATCTATTCATACATTGTATATATTACAACATGGACTTCACATTATATAAACTAAAAAGAAAAACTACAACAACAAATTAGAATGTATACATCACAAATTGGAGAACTCAACTCTGTATACTAGTGTATTTTATCTTTGAATAAAGAGGGCAGCTCCAATTAATACCAACCATATTGTTAAGCCAACCCAGAAAGCTTGACTTTTCCCTAACCCGACGGGAGGTTTCCATACAAGAAAGTCCCCAAGGTAATCTCTAGACGATGGAAGCTGATTCGTGACTGATCCACTAACTCTTCGATCCTTGTCCTTGTATTTATCACTCCATGTTGCCGCATAGCTACAAATAAGTATACCATAATACATACTTAATATATCACAAAAGTAACATGAAGGAGATAAACCACAATTTTAATATGCAATTACAATATAACAAGAAAAATGCATATGTAGTTATAAAGCTCCTCAATAATAATGCCAGTGGGAATTCCTTTCACTGGAAAACTGAAGCATTAAGAGATATATTGTAATTTTCAAGAACCAAAAAGGAACGGACAAGGATGATATAACTTCAGCAAGTTGCAGCAAATTCAATCCTACTAGTTCCCCTACACCCTATAAGCCTAAAAAAGACATGAGAAAATTTGAAAAGGAAAAGGGAGAGAATTGGGCATCCATAATTACATTCTTGATTTCTTTTGAGAGCGACAAATTCAGTTACTATGTGCTTTAACTAAAAAATTCACCTTTGTCACTGTTTCTTGTCAAGCTAATTAATAAACATAGCATCATTGCATCATTGATATTGTTTGTTAAATATCAGGGACTACATAATTAGTCTTCTCTTTAAATTATGCATAGAAATACTAAAAATTCATTTTGATTTTAGACCACTAACAACTGAGGTTGCCATATAGTCGGTAAACCACTTACAAGAAAAATTTTCTTAACACATTTGGGAATGCTTCGCAACAGGTATAAATGTTATACGGGCAAAGAACAAAAATAAATATTAAAATTGTTAAATATCTGATTTTATTTATTGTAAATATGGCAACTTGGAAACAATTGTATAGCTGATTTTTAGAGATTTTTATTTGTATCCTTAATTAGTGTTATTCTTTTAATATAAATAAATCAGTTTGTGTGTGGGATTAGACACACAATTCCCGTAATCCTTTATGGTATCCGATTAGGGTTCAATTCCCTCTCCGCATTTGTGCACGATGTTCTCCGCGGGTGAACAGTACCACGCCTCCCTCTGCCACTGTTTGGCAGCTATCCCGACGCTCTCTAGCCGACACCCAACCCCAACCACCATCACCCCTCTCCGGCAACCTCCGCACCGCCAACTACACAGCCCACCACCGCTGCATGCGCCCCTACGCATAGCCTCTTTCTAACTCATGCACTTCACACGTGCGCATTAGATCTATGCGTGAAGCTCTTTCCACCACCACCCACTGGCCTACAACCTTCCCCAGGCCCTCCTCTGCCTCCAGCGACCATCACCAGCCCCTATTTGGCTATTTTTTCATGGCTTCCACTGGATCCTCTTTTGACCCAAGCTCCAAACGTCCCTCTGATGTGAAAAGTTGAGTGGATCAACAAATTACAGTGCCTAGGCGGCCCCTATCCAACTATGATTCCATGGTCACGGCCGTGCCAACCGCTCGACCACATGCCTCCTTATGCAACGTCCTTTGGTTCTCTATTGCTTCCAACCTTCAACCTCAATACTAAGTTTTTCCAACCTGTTATGAGGTTTGGACCAAAGCCAAGAAAGTCTACTTTAACAATGTCCATCCTCTCTATAGTGTGGTGACCGCTATGATATCCACCAAGCTTGAGAATATGGACATGCATACGTATCTTGGTAAGCTCAATAGTTTGATTGTTGATTTTAACAATCTGATGCCTTTCACTAGTGATGCAGAAGCCTTTTACTAGCAATGTAACCAGTTCTTCATGGTTCTTGCTCTTGCGAGTCTCCCACCCAACTTTGACTCAGTGTGTAACCAAATACTCTCAGACTCTACTATTCCTACCTATGACATGATTAGTGAACAATTGTTGCGTCTCTCCGCTCGCATGCTTTTGGAATTCCTCTGCCTCTTTTGCTAATTCCTTCGCCCTTGTCTCACACTCGTCCCATTGTGGTGGACACGACAAGGGAAGTGGTGGCAAAAGTCGTCCTCATTGCAATTATTGTCACCACTATGGCCACATTG
This sequence comes from Spatholobus suberectus, assembly GCA_004329165.1. Classification (NCBI taxonomy): domain Eukaryota; kingdom Viridiplantae; phylum Streptophyta; class Magnoliopsida; order Fabales; family Fabaceae; genus Spatholobus; species Spatholobus suberectus. Next base: position 35,990,886 of record CM014733.1, read on the forward strand.
AAGCAGAATGTTGCACCAAAGTCCAGAAGTAATCAAAATCAGCTAATGTGGCCCAAGTCGCCAAACCTGCCCCCACCTGTGGATGTTACTATCTCTACCACTGAGTATCATGATTTCCTTCAATTCTAGGCAGCCCAACAACCTGCCTCGCCTGTTACTGCCATGGCTTAGTCTGGTAATCCTGTAGCCTTTGTCTCTTAATCCTCCTCTCTTGGACCATGGATCCTTGACTCCAGTGCCTCGAATCATATGACTGGTAACAAATCCCTTTTCTCTCAGTTGCCTTTTTCAAACTCCTCGCCTTCTATTACTCTCGCAAATGGCTCTTAGATTCCAATTCGTGAAATTGGTCAAACTCACCCATTTCCTAACCTTCCTTTAAATTCTGTTTGTTCGTTCTTGGTTGTCCTTTCAATTTAATCTCAATTAGCAAACTCACCCGCTCACTTAATTTCTCTATATTGTTTGTTAATAACTCTGTTCTTATTCAGGATCGGCGTACTGAATGGACAATTAGTGCAGGACATGAGTCTGGAGATTGTATCAACTTTCACCACCGATTGCCTGTGTCTCTGCTACCTCTCCAAAACTTGCCCATCAACACCTCGATCATCCCAATTTAGAAAAACTATGCCTTTTGGTTCCTAGTCTCTCTACACTTAAGTCCTTACAATGTGAGTTATGTCAATCAGGAAAACATGTTCGTAATTCTTATAGTCCTCATGTCAATAAAAGTGCTACGTCACCTTTTTACTTTCGTTCACTCTGATATTATGGGTCCTAGTCCCATCTGTTCAACTTTAGGCTATTACTATTTTGTCATGTTTATTGATGATTTTTCTTCTTGTACTTGAATTTTCTTAATAAAAGATCGTTCTAATGTTTTCTATGTCTTTTAAGGTTTTTCACGTGAAATTCAAAATCAATTTAGGACGTCCATTAAAATGTTATGCACTAATAATGCTAGAGAATATTTGTCTTTCTAGTTTCAATCATTTCTAACCCCGCAAGAATTATCAAACGTCCTGTGCTCACACACCACAACAAAATGGTGTTGCTGAACAAAAAAACTGTCACCTAGTTGAAACAACTCGTACCCTCCTCCTTCACTATAATGTTTTTCTCCGCTTCTGGGGTGATGTGCTTTGTACCGCCTGTTATTTGATCAACCGCATGCCCTCATCTGTCCTCAACAATCAGACTCCGTATTCCCTTTTGTACCCTCAGCAAGACCTCTACCCTGTTCCTATCCGTGTCTTCGGCTACACCTGTTTTGTCCATGATCTTACTCCAGGTAAAGATAAACTCTCTACCAAGTCTCTTAGATGTGTTTTTTTAGGTTACTCTCACCTCCAGAAAGGATATCGTTGTTTCTGCCCCCAACTTCAACGATATCTTGTCTCTACTGACATCACTTTCTTCAAGTCTACTCCATTCTTCTCTATGTAAACTGTCAGCGATGCTACTCTGGATGTTCCACCTATTGTTCCAACCCCAGTCGTTGTCTCTGCTCCACCACCACTAATTACCTATCAGTGACGCACACAACTTTCGCCGGCAGTTCCACCTACTAATCCCCCAGCATCATCTCCTGTTCCAAACGCCCCTCCACCGTCTCCTACACATGACCTTCCCATTACCCTACACAAAAGTATTCGGTCCTCTTGCAATCTTCACCCAATATATGCTTATACTCTTCATTATAACCGATTATCTTCTTCCTATTTCTCTTTTATCTCCTCTTTGGATTTTGTGTCTACCTAAGTCTACTGGTGAAGCCATGGCTAATCCCTGTTGGCAACAAACAATGTTGGACGAAATGGCCGCTTTACAGGCAAGTGGAACCTAGGAGCTAGTTCCCTTGCCTCTCGAGAAGACAACTGTTGGTTGTCGCTAGGTTTATACTATGAAGGTTGGACCGGATGGAAATATTGATCGGTTCAAAGCTCGCTTGGTGGCTAAGGGCTAAACTCATATCTTTGTCCTCGACTATGGGGACATCTTTTCCTCTATGGCGAAGGTCACTTTTGTTCATCTTTTCATTGCTATGGTTGCCATTTGCCATTGGCCGCTTCACCAGCTAGATATTAAAAATGCCTTCCTGCATGGTGAGTTGCAGGAAGAGGTTTACATGGACCAAGCCCCTAGTTTTACTGTTTCTAGAATATCTCACCTTGTTTGTCGCCTTCAACGTTCTCTCAATGGCATGAAGCAGTCCCCCCGTGCTTGGTTTGGCCGTTTTAGCTCTGCCTTACTTAAGTTTGGTATGATTCGCTGTATGGTTGACCACTCTGTTTTTTCCCTTCAACCTCCATCTGGCCTATGCAATTATTTGGTGGCCTATGTTGATGACATTGTTATCACTGGTGATGACTCTGATGGTATCCGCCAGCTCAAATCCCACCTTCAGAGTCAGCTTCAGAAAAAAGATTTGGATCCACTCAAATATTTTTTAGGCATTGAGGTTGCTCAATCTGCCTCTAGCATTGCCATTTCCCAAAAGAAATATGCTTTAGAAATTCTCACTGAGGCTAGTATGCTTGTCTGTCACCCCAATGACACTCCTATTGACCCCAACGTCAAGCTTCTTCTGGGTCAAGGGGAGCCACTGGAAGACCCGGAAGATACCGCAGACTTGTTAGTAGACTCAACTAACTCAATGTCACCACATCACATTTTCAGTAAGTGTGGTAAGTTAGTTCCTCAATGCTCCTTGTGATAGCCATCGAGATGTTGTCATGCGCCTCCTTAGATATATCAAGAATGCACGAGGCCGTAGACTCTTATATGAAGACAAAGGCAACGCCAAAATTGTTTGTTACTTGAACGCTAATTGGGTAGGATCACCATCAAACAAGAAGTCCATCTCTAGCTATTGCGTTCTTATTGGAGAGAATTTGATCTCATGAAGAAGCAAGAAGCATAATACAGTTGCTAGATCTAGCACCAAAGCTGAATACCGTGTCATGGCAGCAGCTACATGCGAAATTACATGGCCCAAGCAACTTCTCCAACAGTTACAGTTTGGAGACACTAAGGACACTAAGCTGGTTTGCGACAATCAAGCCACCCTCCACATTGCATCTAATCCAATCTTCCATGAACGAACTAAACACAGATAGATTGTCATTTTGTGAGAGAAAAAGTGCTTTCAAGAGAAATCATCACTGACTTTGTTAGCTCAAGACGCCAACTGGCAAATATGTTCACTAAATCTCTCAAGGGGTCTTGCATTGACTGTATTTGTAACAAGCCTGGTGCATATAACATATATGCTCCAGCTTGAGGGGGAGTGTTAAAGATCTAATTTTATTTATTGTAAATAAGGTAACTTGGAAACAATTGTATAGCTGATTTTTAGGGATCTTTATTTGTATCCTTAATTAGTGCTATTCTCTTAATATAAATAAATCAGTTTGTATGTGGGATTAGGCACACAATTCTTGTAATCCTTTAAAAATCAATTGTGCTTAAAATATGAAGAGGACATTGTCATTAAGACAAATGCAACAAAAATAATTATTTCTAATCCTACTGATCTGCTACTCTATTTACAATAGAATTCTTGAATGAATATTGATTGTTAGTGACCAATCATTTTGACCAATCATAATGGCATAATCCATTGCCTATGCGGTGGCTTTTGTTTGCCTAAGTGTGCTACTGTCAGAAAAGCCAATTGTGCCACTACATAACCACCCCCTTAGCAATAGAATGGCAGAGCCTGAGAGCAATCTCCCTAGATACCCATCTCTTGAGTAGTGGTGAAAACTTGTGCAACGAGAGTTGGATAAACTATTCCTTGCTCTACAAACTATCATAACAATCCTCCTCGTAAAAGATAGACAAACTTCTCATATCCATATAGTATCATGCATAAATGAAAGTATTTCTCAATTTGAGTTTTCCCTTACACTTTCTTTGGATAGGAAAATGAGATGAAGAGAAACAGAGAAGAGAGAAATAAAAGTGAATTTTAAGTGAAATAATGTATTGTTTGGATTGATAGAATTAAGAAAGAATGAAAGGAAATGATTTCTTTTCATTTGTTTGGTTGGATTGAAAAGTAAAGAAAACGAAATTGAACAAATTAATGAAAAGACAATTTTACCCTTTTAATACAATAATAATATGTTTCCCCATTTTGAATATTGCTTTCACGAGCACGCAAGCTACTTCAACAACAATTAAATAATGGCAACCAGCCCATTTCAACAAAATGTAATCAAATTTTACATCACATATTTGCTTGGAAAGCTTTTGATGACGACAAAACATTTGCATCTTATTAGCTTCGCCTTCAAAACCAAAACCAATCCCTGTTTGCTAGCTGACGAAGGTAAAGCCAAGGCCATTGCCTCTTTACCAATCTGGTGAAAGTTACAGGAAAGAGGTTTGAGATTAGCAAAAACAAGTAGACAATGCAGGAAAAGTGCAAGCAAGGGTATGATGGTAAAAGATAATCTTTTCTCCAATTCTTCTTTCAATTTCACACCTAATGGGGGAGGATCTGAAATTAGATGGGACACCGACAAAAATATGTTCCTCTTCCTATTTCATGCTCAACCAAACGGTAGACGTTACTCCTTCCTCCCTCCCTCTTTCCCTCTTCCTCATTTCCTTCCTCCTTATTTCACCCCCAACCAAAGTGTTATTGTAAGTATTTCAATGTAGTTCATAGTAGCTAAATACTTTCAACAATTATTAACTAGTGCCAAGATCAGAAATAACGCATAATCCTATATCAAACCATTCACAGAAAATAAACACCACTAATACAGCCATGGGCTGCATCCTAAATAATGAAATTTCTGACAGTCAACTAGTGTTTTAAATCCCGGATAGCTGTGCATAGTGATTGGCCCCAACCCCCAAAAACGTTATAGCGAGATAACAAATAGCAGGATGGCCGCTATTTTGAAATTTTTTATATAGTTTATATAATGTATACTATATACATATAAATTCTCAAAAATAAAAAATAAAAATTACTCAAAATTAATCACATTCATAATTAACAATTAAAAGTCATAGGTGTCTTAAATAAAACATATAAGTACATACCAACAATAGTCAACAAGTTTCCTAGATAAGAATCATCAATCATCATCTTTTAAATTCAAGTCGCCTTCTTTATCATTTTCACTACTCCGTAGATTTCATTTTTTGGAAGTTGAAATCCCAAAAAAGCTCTAACGTCTCTGTTCAAAGGGTTTTTTGGGAATCAACACATAGCACTGCTACGGCTGCTATTTGGTCTGCTATTGCAACCCATGTAGTGGGCAGGGGGCATTACATTGCTATAGCACGCTATTTAAAACCCTGAAGTCAACCCTAACTTTTGATAGAAGTAGTATCAATCCTTGTGTTCAAATAAGAGAAATTCTTTAAAGGTCTCATTTAGCCTTAGTTAACTTCATTAAGAGTCTAACACTCATCTACTTGAACTTTGTAATTTGCGCTGCACTTGGAATGGTTGTATCTTTCTTGTGCTTCAAGTTACCAATCAACCACTTATTATCACCCGCTGAACCTTTGAACTAGATTCAATAGAAAGATTGGATTTCTATTAATGGAGATTTTAATTGAAGGGTTGTTAATCTCATTTAAGTTGATCTTTTCCTCACCAAATCTTTATTTTAATTTAAGGGTTTTAATCCCACTCCATTTGATATTTCCCTCACCAATTCTTTATTGAGCCCTTTTCTAAAGGATTGGCCAAGTTATTCTTGCACTTGACATATTGATTTGTGATTATGCCATCAGAAATTAATTGTCTCGTATATTAATGTTTTAAACTAATGTCTTGTTTTTCCATTGTACACCTTATTAAACGTACTAGACATAGTAACTTCATATCACAATACATGGAAATGGCTAGCATTGGTTGCAATCACAACACTATTTCTATTAACAAATACCCTGGCCACTCAGCTGCCTTACATGTACCCACTAAGGCAACAAGTTCAAAAAGCTATGTAGTCATTTTAGCTTGTATGCATCTTTCACATTTATAATAGATATCATTCTTGCAAGAAATCAAAGCATGTTTAGATATATATATTCTACTGATTTACAACTACTATGTGCTAATCTATGTAATCAGTAGCAGGCGTCGTGCTCGCGATCGCACCGTCGCGATGAGGAGCAAACTAGAGGCGCGACGAAGATCCAGTTGTGGTGCGTTTTCATGTGGCAGACGAAGCGTCCGCTTTCACGTCGATGCGGCACAGCCGCGATCACGCCTCCGCAGCATCATGGCATCCGCTATTTCGAGGCTCTCTGAAAGCTCAAAAACACCCTCACTTGTTAGTCGTTAGTGAGGGTATTTTTGAGTTTTTGTGTTGTTCTCCTCGGAGAAGCTCTTCGCGCGCAATCTGTGACCTAAGATCAAAGCTCAGGCCATTCCTCTTCGTCCCGTGCGAACGACTTTGGTGACCTTCTTCTCCGGCGACGTTTGTCTTTTCCGACGAACTTCTCTGACACGTTCTCGTCTTTGGCGACGTTTGTGTCTGACTCCGGCAACCTTTTTCTTCTCCGACGCATTTTCAGGTTTTTTCCTTCTTATTTTATTTTTTCTTCTTTTCTTTTTCAAATTTTCTTTTCTTTTTTTTTATTCTTTTCCTTTCTTTTCTTTTTTTTCTTTCCCTTTTCTTCCCCTTGCCCAACCCTGCTCTGTTTCTTTTCTTTTTTTTTGTGGCAACAACCTCCCGCAATGTCATTCTTTTTCTTGACTTTTTTTTGTATTTTGTATTCTACCTAGCAGAATCATGGCATCTAGCTCCCGACCAAATGCTAATCAACCAAAAGATAACTCAACTGCTGCTACCCCACCATTAGTGGGATCTTCAAATGCAATGTTCAAGCCCACTGGTGAGAAGATTGACATCTTTTGGAAATGGAACAGCTTAAAAGACAAGAACAACAGGAAGAGTGTGACGTGATTTTTGCTTGAAAACATCTACCGAAAGAGTTACTAGAGTCAAAAAGCATCAACTTAGAATAAGAAGAGATGTGGGTGCTTGTAGAAAAATACCGGTAGATATTAAATTGCAAATGAAGGCAGTCTATGAGCAAAAAAAAGCTGAAAATGAGATATACTTGGAGGGTGTGCAAGAAAATGAAGATGAGGATGATGCGGTACAAGAGATTGCAAGGCTTCAAACCGGGAAAAGGCTTCTAACATCATCAACAAAGGCCACTTCAACTGCTGCCAAGAAGAAAAATACAAATCTTAAAGACCATCTTGATTTGCTTTTCTTCAAAAAACCTGAAGAAAGTATCTAATTGGGAAAATCTAAGAGGCAAACAAGCATAAATGATGCTTGTCAAAAGGAAGCAAGAGCAAAAACGGTTCAGTACATTGCTCGTTTCTTTTATAGGAATGGAATTCCATTCAATGTTGTTCGATCAAAAAGTTTCAAATTGATGCCTGTGACGATTGGAAACTGTGGTCCTCATTTAAAGCCTCCAACCTTCCATGAATTGAGAGTTCCACTCCTTAAAAAGGAGTTGGAATATACAAAAGAAATGTTGAAGGGTCATGACAAGGAGCAGATGAAATATGAATGCTCCATAATGTCAGATGGTTGGACAGATAGAAAGAACAGAACCCTAATTAATTTCTTGGTAAATTGTTCATTGGGAACAATGTTTGTGAAAAGTGTTGATGCTTCGAAATACATGAAGACTGGGGACAAAGTATGTGATCTTTTGAATAGCTTTGTGGAGGAAATTGGAGAAAAAAATGTTACTCAAGTGGTGACAGATAATGGGAGTAACTATGTTATTGCGGGTAAGAATTAATCAAGTTTTGATTTCTATTTCTAATTATAAGTTTGTAAATTTTAATTGTTATTCATTTAAGTTTATTGATTTTGGTCTTTTTAGGTAAAATTTTACAAAGCACTAGACCAAAATTGTTTTGGACTCCATGTGGTGCGCATTGTCTTGACTTGATGCTTGAAGATATTGGAAAGATCCCTAAAGTTAAAAGGGTTATACAAAGAGGCATCAAGCTTGTAGGCTACATCTATAACCATTCATTGGCCTTCAACACCATGAGGAAGTTCACGAATAAATCCAAATTGGTGAGGTACGGAGTGACAAGATTTGCTACCACCTTCCTTACCTTGCAAAGATTGCACAAGCAAAAAGCAAAAAGCAAATCTTAGAAGGATGTTCACTTCGAACGAATGGTTAAAGTCTAAGGCAGCTAAAGATCCCAAAGAAAAGAAAGCAACAGATGTTGTGCTTATGCCAACATTTTGGAATGATGTAGTTTACATTTTGAAGGCTATGGGGCCTATTGTCCGTGTCTTGAGGTTGGTGGATAATAATGCGTTATATTTATGAAGCAATAGATAAGGCCAAAGAAGCAATTGAAAAGGCCTTCAATGGCAATGAAGAGAAGTATAAGAACATCTTTGCAATTATTGATAGAAGATGGGATTGCTAACTACACCACCCTTTGCATGCAACGGATTATTATCTAAATCCCGAGTTCTTTTATAGCAACCCAAAAATTGACAATGATGCTTAAGTGTTGGATGGCCTATACAAATGCATTGATAGGCTTAGTGAAAATAAAGATTTTGTGGACAAGATTCACAGTGAGCTGCCAATATATAAAAGGGTTGGAGGACTCTTTGGAATAAGTGCAGCAGTAAGGAAAAGGAATACAATGGCTCCTGGTAAGTGGAAAAGTCCACTTTTTATAAATCTGAATTTTGAATTATTATTACATAATTCATGTAAATACTAATACATAATTGCATATGAATTACATTACTTACAGCTGAGTGGTGAAAGATGTACAAAACAAATATACCACACTAGCAAAATCTTGCCATTAAAATTCTAAGTTTGACTTGTAGCTCGTTGGGATGCGAGCGTAATTGGAGTACCTTTGAACATGTAAGTCAATGTTCATTTAAATTTGAATCATTATGGAACATTGAAACTTGGAACTAACATTCAAGTTTTTTAAATTATTATAAGATTCATTCAAAGAAGAGAAGTAAGCTTGAGCACCAAAAGCTTCAAGGCTTAGTTTATGTTAAATATACCAAGCTCTTCAAGAGCGCTATGAGTGTCGTGATGCCATTGATCCTATTGCTTTAGATGACATTGGTGATAGCAATGAATGGCTATTGGGAGATTTGGGTGAAGATAAAGATGCTGAAGATGATTTGGTTTTTGATGATGATGTTTTGACTTGAAGAGATGTTGCTCATGCAACTGGGCCTAATGAACCTTAGAAATACACTAGGAGACAAACAACAATGAAGAAGGCAGCTGGTGGTGCATCTACATCTAGTAGGAAGGGAAAAGAAATCAAAGAAGTGGTGGAAGAAGAGCATGACACAAGTGAAGATGAAGGGGAGGAAGAGTACATTTCTAATGCAGTGGGAGTGATGAAGAGGGAGACAATGAAACGAATCTTGAACAGGATGATGATTCTTATTAAGAAGATTGTATTTGACATTTGTCATTTTGTCTATGTGAATTTTAATTTCTAGTACTTTACTACTTTAGTTATACATTAGGCCTTAGAGGGTTCAAGACTTTTAAGCACTTTGTAGTTTGTTTTTCTTTAATTTTTATTAACATCTACTATATAGTTTGCTCTAGGTACTACGAGTTTTTATTGGTAATGATGATTAGTGCATGAATTTTGAGTAATATTTCTCTTTTTGAGCTTTTCTATATATATAGTATCAAATTTTTATAATTTTATTATATATAAAAAATATTAGAATAGCAGTCATCCCGCTATCCGCTATCCCAGTTTTGGGGGCGGCCGCTCCGTGCCGCTATCCGGGATTGATAACTACGGTGCTAATCATGCCATAAAGATAAATAAGGGTTAACAATAAACATAGAACCAAAAATATTATCATTAATACATTGTCTGAGCATCCCATCACAAGAGTACAAATGGGAACTGAGATCCGTTGTTAAATCCAAACAACTGCCCATCTGGAAACAGAAAAATTAGTAATTTGGTCCATCTTTATTTTTTGTTTCGGTTTGATCCTCCAACTTTTTTTAATTCCATTTTGGTCCTATATCTTTTTTTTGTTTCAATTTGGTACAATTTGTCAATTGTCAAGGGGGTTTGACCACCAAAAATTGTGACTTTTTTGTCAATTGTGATGGTTTTTACTGCCACATTTGATAAATAGGACCAAATTAAAACCAAAACAAGAGATGAAAGATCAAAATGAAACACAAAAAAAGGACCAAACCAAAACAAAAAATAAAGTTAGAAAACCAAAGTACTAATTTTGCTGATAGAGAACTAATCTCGGTATGAGTCTGACTCAGACAGCAACCGCTATTGTATTTTGTGTATTTTGACTTTGTATACAACGACAATAACAATCAATCCTTTTCTCACTAAGTGGGGTTGGTACATGGATCAAACGACGGCATAATGTTTTACTAAAAATCATGTCATAAACTTGTCTATGCTATGCTTAGCTACAAAACTTTAACACAGTCCAAGTCCCAAGTAAAAGGTGACGTTTGTGTTAGGCAATTGATAGCCAATGTAAAACTTTGTTGAATCTTTATGACAAGGATCAACAAGCTGTTTCTGTGCATTTTGTATGACATAATAATATTGTTCACTAATTTATAAATTGGTGTTATATCATTTTGGTCTGACCTTCCGGTATTGAGAGGAGATCTTTGAGGCCAGCAAATTAGGTAGTCATCCATGATTAAGTGATCAAACATATGGATTTGTTGAAGGAAAAGCTTGAAGGGTCGGAGGCCAAAAATGAGGCTAGCACGGAAGAAAAGATTCGATGGAAGTTACCATGACCGAGAGGTTTCTAACTGAAATGAGTAAGGAGCTGGGCAAATGTTTGGAGGAAGACCATGAAAGTTTCACTTGAAGAGAGAATCTAAGCAGTGGCTTCCACATGTCTAGGTGCAATTGGAAGAAAAGCTGGTTGTAGTTGTGCCATGGCATATGTAGTGGGATAGAAAAATCTAAGAGCAATCTCTCTGGCCTCCCACCACTTAAGCAACGAAGCCCATGGCTTAAGGTAGTAGCACAGCAGGAAAAAAAGACACACGTTGCTTTGTCACCCCTTAAGTGGTGGGTTGGTAGAGCTCTTTCTCGCTTTACAAACTATCTTAACATAAGACTCAAGGCCATTTAAAAAGACCCTGTCATCCTGTTGTATAACTAATAGTAGCACAATTAATATTAATGTTTAAAGTGTCATATTTGGTTATGGAACAACTAAAAATTATCACAACATCCAAGTTGTGTAAACCACACCACTGCTTAAGAAAATTTGCGGTCAAATAACAAGATAAACCTCAAAAGTAAATGCCGAGCTCTACATATGATGTTAGTGAATGAAGGGCTAATGGGCTACGCTGCCTATGCAAAACAGTGGAGTATAAAAGAACAAGACTTCAGACATAACACAGATTAAACAATTGAAAACATGTGTTTCTTTAAGCATGACTACAAGTCTTCAACTATTTTACGCTACCAGTTTCATGGATAACTTCCCCACAAAGTGTGCTCTGTCACTCTACTAAAGCATCTACAAATGGGACATGGATCCATCTTATTTTAGTTATTTAATATTTTAATCAGTTTATTAACCAAGTTATCTGTCCCATAAATTATACCCACTAGATGAAGGCAAAGAAAGCAAGAGGATCTTAATTAATTCCCAGTGTATTATGGCACCAATAATGTTGGCATTCACATTAAATAAACTACATCACTAGCTGACCAAAATTCAGAGGCTGCACAGGAGGAATTGCAAATTCAGTATCATATATGCTTGGTAGAACACACGTTCTAAGTCAGTGACATAACGTGTGGATAAAGTATCAGATACCAAAAATGAGTAGTGATATTACTTTATTAAATAGTTCAAACATAAATAGTGTTTCAACTACGTTTCCCCTCTTATTAAGGGAATTCAAAATTTAGTTAGAGGAACAAGGATGAGTAGCATTCAAATTACAGATCTTGTATTCTATGTTGATAATGAATTATTAATCATCCGAAACTCTTAAATCTTACCAGAAAGCAAGCACATCTATTCAGTGCAAGTAAGAAGAATCCCATATATGAGAATAATGCACACCACAGTCAGTCAGTTACTAATTATTATACAGCAAATGGAAACAAAAACAACAATAGCATTATCATACGAGGAGGCAAAGTTGGAAATTAATAAACAAAAAGAGTTGAACGAGGCTAATTAGCAAATGCAACAACGAAGTCACCTGTCATAACTAGAGCCAATCAAGGGTATAGTCACCATCTCCTCCTGGGATATCTTGAGCTTTGGTGCTTGCAAAATGTAACGAAGCTCTGCAGCTTGGCGTCGGATGCTAACACTTGGGTGAGTCTTTTCTAATTGCTGGTACAGAGCAATGCATTCTTTATGGCGGTTATGGGCCTCATAAGCCATAGCCAGCCATATTTGTATCTGAAATTCACAATTTTTTTGAAATTACTTTTACCTCCTCTTTCTACAATTAGACACATTCTTATTTAGGCAAGAAAGAACCAACCTCACCACCAAATAATGTAGGTCTGGGTATGATAGTGAGTGCAGCTTCAAGGAACTCAATGGCACGTCCATAGGAGCCCTTCCCGTAAGCCTTCTGACCCAAATCAAACATCAACTGAGCGGTGGCCCTCCTCTCTGCCTGTTCCTTAGCCACCTGATTGATCCACCAAACCAACAAACAACAAGTCATCAACAAATAAGTCCCAATTCAACATAGACTCTCTATGCAATAATTGCTACCCTAAGTTTAAAAAAAAAAAAAACTTGAACCTAATCCATTGGGTATTTTTTATGCTATTCTCCAATCTGAATAAGAGTTTCACATAGTAATTTGTGTAATAAAAATTTGTATTGAAAATAAACACAAGTTACCAAATTTAATGCAAATGCGGTGATAGTATAAAAGATTTTTACATTATTATTCAATTACATATCAGACTGTCATCCAATCACATACCAGAAGTAAAGTTCTTTGGTTCACTTTTATAATAACAAACTTAAAAGCCATATCTAGTATGATTTTTGATTAGTTGATAGTGTAAAAATCTTTCTTTTCATTTCATGTTTCTTTAGTTTACTTTTATAATAACCACTTTAGAAGTCATACCTAGTATGACTTTTGAGAGTTGATAGTGTAAAAATCTTTCTTTTCATTTCACGATTCTTTTGTTGACTTTTATAATAATTAAAAAGTCATACCTAAATTGTCATTAGTTGAGAGTGTAAAATTATTTCTTTCCACAGTCATGAAATTAAACTCTAAGTTACAGCAATAAAACTTTAATTTTGATTTAGAAAACTACGAAACTGCATCTAAATTTTGTGCGAGCTGAAAAAGGAAAAAGAACCTTTTCGAGTTCTTTCCTCACTCTCATCCTCTTCTCTTCCTCGGTTTCCTCCTTGCCTTCTTCAGCACGACTCTGCAACTCCTCGGCCTTCTTCTCCAGCTCTCTCCTCTCCTCGAACTCCCTCACTCTCCGCCGCATTACGGTCTCCCAGTCCTCGAACCCGCCCTCCTCCTCCTCCTCGTCGCTGTCGAAGTCCACGCCGTTCTTCTCCGAGTTCGACTTCCCACGCGCCACCACCACGCGGCTCCGCGCGTCTCCCTCAGCTGCGTAGCAGCAGCAGCAGGAGGGGGAGTCCCTCTTGGATGGCGGCGAGCTCAAAACGACGTCGGATCCGATGGGACGAAGCTTCCTCTCCAGAATCACGCTCCGCGGCGAAGCCAGGTCCAGTAACAACGCCAAGTTGCCCAGGTTCACAGCCATATCAGCGAAGGAAAGGAGTGACAGAAAAAAATGGTTCTAATGAGGAAAACAGGGAGGAGAGCGAGAAACCTATTATTGTTCCGTAAATATCTTCCATACCTTCCTTTTTTTGTGTCTTGTCGTTTTTTTGGGGTGAGATGGGAACGTGGCGCCGTGTAGGCCAGTGACGTGTGGCACCGTCTCTCGCCCAAACGCTGTCGTTTCGAAAAATCTCGTTACGAATCCCTTTTTCCCTCTTCATTCTTCCGTACATGATTATGCTTACTTACCAACGATGTGTTAAAACTCGAACCAGTTATCGACTCAGTCAGAGTACTGGATCACTAAGTTAATGGTCGAACCGGAAGATCACTAATTAAACTGCATGACCCGGTCTCTATTAAAAAATTTGAAAATATTCATGACATATAAATTTCATACCTATAAAATTTATTAAATTAAATTTTAATCGTGACGTGTAACCAAGAAATAAATAAACAATCAACAATTATATTTAAGATAAGAGTGAAAGGACTAGAGTTTACGCATTAAGGTCAAACAAACAAAAACAAGTAAATCAAAGTTATGCATTTATCTTAACACAAGAGACATTTATGTCATACGTATATTTGCATTTATGATTTTGGTAATTATTATCATTAGTAAATAAATATTTTTAAATATGTAAATTATATTATAAGTCGACGTTTTTATTCTTTTCGATAGTTATAGTTAAAACGACGTCGTTTTACATTTTAAAAAAAATAACTTTTTTTGAACCTATCCAGATCAACTGACCGGTTTGACTAGCCGGTTCACCGGTTCAACCGCCTGGTTCACTGGTTCGACCGATTAACCCACCGAGTCAAACCGGGTCGATAGCACATCCGATCCAATCACTGGCTCGGACCGGTTACACCACCGGCTTCCAGTCCGACTAGCCAGTCCAAGCCCGTTTTTAAAACACTGCTTTCAACCATTGTTTTGATCCGGTCAAATTAAAATTTGGTGAATCGATCACCTGTCAATTTAAATAAACTACAGAACTAACTTGAAAAAATATCAGTCAAAAAATAAAAAAATTGGTCAAAAATCGGTGAAACCGATCAAAATCAGTCAAAAACTAGCCAAAAATCAATTCACAGTAGGTCAAAAAAATACTTAATATAACATTATTTTGATTTTTTTAAAAAATAAAAAACTAACCTAAAATATTTATTATTATTTTTATTTTAAATATAAATTTATTTTTATTAATAAATTTTAATGCGTATAGTTAAAACTTAAGTATTATGACATATTTGATTTGCACTTTTGTAGATATTGCAAATGTAAAGAACTTATAAAATTATATTTTATTTTTAAGTTTTAGTATTATAAAATTATGATCTTATGTTTTTTAATATTATTTTATGTATTATTTAATTATTATTATTATTATTATTATTATTATTATTATTATTATTATTGTATTAATTCCAATTCAACCACGGTTGAGTCACTGAACCTTAAACCAATGCCTTGACTGGTTAATGACCTGTTCGATTTTAAAAACATTAATTCAAAGAGAAATAGGCGTGGCTTAGATTGTTTTAAGTTTATACTTAGATGTAAAATAATTAATGAAAAATATGAAAAACATGGGAAAAAATGGACAAAAAAAAACTATAATAAAATAAAAGAAAACTGATTAATCATCTTAAAAGTCAAAACTATAGAATTATACATTATAAAAATTATAAAATTATACAACATAAAAATTAAATTTTTCTTAAAATGGTATAAGTTTATGTTAGTTTAGGTCAGGCCAGTATAAGACTTGTTTTTTTTGTTAATCTATGAATAAGTGATTGAACAATTCAAAATAGAAAATTTCATTTAATTTCAGTATAAATAATAAATAAATAATTAAAATATGTGTTTGTTTTTCTATTTGAATTTTTGAAAGAATTTCTGTAGATATTAAGTTTGTTTAGTAACTGACAATACAAAGATACAATGTGAAAGCTAGCAAACAACATTGTAACCTAAGCATTTAATGACAATTAATTAAATTTAATTATAATTATGTTCAAAAATGGTTTGTATGCTTTCCTTATTTTTGTGATTAAAAGAAGTCTTTTATTTTAATTTAATTGTGTTTAAGGTACAAACTTCAGTACAAGAGCGAACTGACTTTTGGATTCTTGCAAAAACATTTAAATATCACTCTGAGACATTTTAATGAGTCACATACTCATTAAATATTTCTTTGTAAATAATAAAATTTTACTTGATTCAAATTTCACAAAATTTGTAAATTCCTAATAGAAATGCTTGTAATTATTTATGTACTTTCTGCCAATACAAAAATTAAAATTTGATGTTCCCTAACATCCTACATATGTGTCATGCTTATGTTCATTCTCAATGTAGCTATCTAAATTGGGGTGATTGACCAAAGTGGGTCAGTTTTACAAACTATTTGCCAAAAAAGGATTATTTTGAAACGTATTACCAAAGTGAGGTGGTTAACGTTGGAAAACGTTAGTCAAATTATCGTTTTCAATTCCATGTCATCATTTTTAATATATTTTTTTAATTTAACTGTGGAAAGGGCTAGGTGACTGCCATATGGGATACTATAGTTGCAGTAGCGTTTTCAAAAAATGCTACTACCACTAGGTGTTGGAACCAAAGACGTAGAAGCGTCTAAACTCTCAATGTTTTGAAGATAACATGCTTATTAATGTTTAAATCTTGTGCGTATAGACTAACCCCGTCACAGCTAAGAAGACCATCCAGTAAACGTGTTAAAAACCATCCAACAAACGTGTTAACAATTGTCCAATAGACGTGTTAAATTTCGTCCAGTAGACGTGTTAAAGACCGTCCAGAAGACTCGCCAAAGCGGACCTACCAGTTGAAGAAACTGAAGGCGACCGTTCGATGAATAAACTCATAACAAGCCTCTAAGATCATATATTCAAACGGCTAAGTTTTTTAGTTTGAACGTCAATTTGATTTATGCTAAATCTTCCTCGTAACTGACATATTACTACTTCTGTGAACTAATGTTCAAATTTGTTTGAAGCATTAAATAACATCAACATCATTTCAATGAAAAGCGCAGCAGAATAGATAAAGCAAGTCAACTTATCAAGCTGCCAAGACAAATGAAGAATGTTCAGAAGAACAGACCGTCAGCGCAGTCCTGCACCTTCCTTTTTATTGCAAGTCTAAAAATTGTCATGCTTGACCTTTCTGAAAAGATAGGTTGCACGCTTCTCATTGCATAACAAGTCAAAATCCTCTACAATGGATTTTTTTTTCTTAAAGAATATATATATGCATGCACCAACGAAGAAGAACAGTAGTGCGAAGTGAATAGAAAAGGCAAAGTCTGTGAAAAAGAACAAATACATAAAGTCTTTTGTAATACTCTGATAGAAGCGTCCAGTGGACGATAGCAAATATCTTGTAAAGATCCTCAAAGTGATCTTGAGCTTAATCTTTCAAATCCTCATTACGTGATTTGACCTTTCTTTTTAAAACACTTGTTGTGTTGTGAAAGCCTAGAGAGGCTTAGTGTAAAAGAATACTTGGGTTAAGTAATCTAGGGTGATTGCGTTGTAAAGCCTGAAGAGGCCACGAACAATACTTGAAACCTAAGGTTGGTTAGTGGATACCTTCTGGGTGAAGGGACTAGACGTAGCTCAGGTTGAGTGAACCAGTATAAAACTTTCTGTGTTTTCTTCTCTTTATCCCTACCCTTGAAAACGTTTTTCAAACTAATCTACTTGTTTCGAAAAAGTTTTTAAACGCACAATTCAACCCCCCCTTCTTGTGCACTTTTTTTCTTATTTCAATTGGCATTGGAGCTCAGCCTCTTGGGGTTGAGCATCTAACACTGCAGGGGTAAAAACGATCCTGATCTTTCATGAAAAACGAAGGACAAGCCATTAACAGACCACCTCTTTTCAAAGGTCAGAACTACGATTACTGAAAGCAAAGAATGATAGCATTCTTTGACGCATGTCACATAGACATGTGGGACGTAGTAGAAACTGGTGAGTACCTGTCCCTTGACCATGATGGAGTAGAACTCCCAAGAAGTCAATGGACATAATTTCACACACAGAAGTATCTTCTAAACTCAAAGACTAGAAATGCTATGATGTGTGCCTTATCTAAATCTGAATATGAAAAGGTACACAGTCTAAAAAGTGCTAAGAAAATGTGGGACACCCTCGCTCTTGCCTACGAAGGCACCTCACAAGTAAAGAGGTCCAAATTGAGCTTACTCGTAAGACAATATGAACTCTTTACTATGGAGGAAAATAAAACTATCGAACTTATGTTTGGTAGATTTCAAACCATAATAAACAACTTGAAGTCCTTAGGCAAAACCTATGATAATTATGATCACATTGACAAAATCTTGAGAAGTTTGCCTAGGCAATGGAGACCGCAGGTTACAGCCTTAAGAGCTTCCAAGGATCTAACAGCATTCTCAATAGAAGAGTTACTTGGAACTCTTAAAGTCCACGAACTGGAACTGAAGCAAGACGAAGGACAGAAGAAGAAGTCCATCGCTCTAAGCGTCCAGCGTCCATCCAGAGGATCAATGTCCAAGGCACTAAACGTGGAAGAATTTGAGAAGGACGACTCTGATGAGGATGAGATATCCTTCATTTCAAGGAAAATACAAGCTATATGGAGGAAGAAAGGAGGATCAAGAGCCAAAAACTTTACAAAGAAATTTAACAAAACTCCAAAAGAAAAAAGTCCTTCAGTATGCTATGAATGTAAGAAGCCTGGACATTTCAGAGCTGAATGTCCCAGTCTACAGAAAGACAAAAAGAGGACATTCTTCAAGAAAAAGGGTCTCATGGCTACCTGGGAAGACATGGACCTATCTTCATCAAATGAAGAAGGAGAAGAAGAAGCCAACCTGTGTCTCATGGCAGGAACCAGCTCTGATAGCTCAGACAATGAGTAAGACAAAGAGGTAAATTTCGATAACCTATTCTCCTTACAAGAAGCTTATAATGACTTGCTTGATAACTCCTCAACTCTTTCAGTAGGATACAGAGAACTGGAAAAGAAATTTTCAAAAATAACAAAAGAATTAAACTTGCTCAACGAAGAGCATAAAAAGGTTTTGAAAGAAAATGAGGTCTTGAAAACTAAACATATTTCAGAAGAAACATCTTCTCATGAAGTCTTTGAACTTCAAAAAGAAGTTACTCATCTAAAAGAAAGCTTGTCTAAATTTGTCAGTGGAACTAAAAATCTAGATAAAATCCTATCGTATAGAAGAAGTCCTCATGACAAATCTGGACTTGGTTATGTTAAAGAAAAAAACCACATACTTGGTAAAAATATAACCTTTTGTAAATATATGGAAAGAATGGGCATGAATCAACACAATGTAGATATCATCCAACAAAGAAGGCGTCCAATGCCTTCAGAACTAACAGAAAAGGACCCAAGTCCATTTGGGTACCTAAGTCTATGATAATACCTGTTGCAGATTTGCTTGACAACCGAAAGAAGACCCCAGTCATGGTACCTAGACAGTGGTTGCTCACGGCACATGACGGGAGAAAGGTATATGTTCCAAAGCCTGCAACCCAAGAATGGTGGGTGGGTCACCTTTAGAGGAAACCAGAAGGGAAAGATCACAGGTATAGGAACAATCAGTAAGCATTCCTTCCCTTCTATTGAAAATGTTTTATATGTTGAAGGTCTCAAACATAATCTATTGAGCATAAGTCAATTATGTGACAGTGGACACAATGTCTCCTTTGACAAAGACAAATGTACTGTCAAGAATCTAGATGGACCCATGTTATTCTCTGCTAAAAGGCAAAGCAATCTTTATAAGATTGATCTAGTTGACCTCACAAATCAAAATGTATCTTGTCTAGTATCCGTCAAGGAGAATCAATGGACTTGGCACAAGAAGCTTGGACATGCAAGCTTGAGATTAATCTTAAAGCTAAATAAGCATAACCTCGTAAGAGGACTTCCAAATCTTGCTTACAAGTCTGATGTTCTATGTGATGCATGTCAAAAAGGGAAACAAGTAAAAAACTCTTTTGAATCAAAAAATATTGTTTCCACATCTAGACCTCTTGAGCTATTACATATTGACTTGTTTGGTCCAACTAGAACAGCCTTCCTGAACGGAAAACGATACGGACTAGTTGTAGTGGACGACTACTCTAGATAGACATAGGTTATTTTCTTAAAACACAAGGATGAGTCTTATAAAATCTTTTCTATTTTTTGCAAAAGGATACAAAATGAAAAAGGTGTTTGTATAGCTTCAATAAGAAGCGATCACGGAGGGGAGTTTGAAAACGAAAGTTTTCAAGGGTTTTGTGAGGAGAACGAAATTCTCCATAACTTCTCTGTACCACGAACACCACAACAAAATGGTGTGGAAGAGAGAAAGAACAGGTCATTGCAAGAAATGGCTAGAACCATGCTAAATGATAACTCAACTCCTAAGCACTTCTAGGCTAAAGCTATAAACACTGCATGTTATTTACAAAATAAAATTTATATAAGACCTTTTCTGAAAAAGACTCCCTATGAATTGTGGAAAGGACGAAAACCCAACATATCATATCTTCATCCCTTTGGATGTCAATGTTTCATTCTAAACACTAAGGACAACCTTGGTAAGTTTGATTCAAAGTGTGATGATGGAATACTGTTAGGCTATTCTGAAACATCCAAAGCTTATAGAGTTTACAACTCTAGAACCTTAGCAGTTGAAGAAGCCATCCACGTTAAGTTCAATGACAACAAGCCTAATAACGAAATATCAGAGCTAGACGATTCATTTGTAGATATGAAGCTGGACGATGCCAGACCTTCAGCGTCTAGAGATGAAATGGACAATCCAAAAGCAGAAGAAAAAGAACCAACTAGATGCTCTTGGCAAATGAAGACCTATCATCCAGACAATCAAATTCTTGGAAACGTTCAAGATCATGTTAGGACAAGATCGACCTTCAAGAAGCAAGCTCAAACTGCTTTGATTTCTCAACTGGAACCAAAGACAGTAGACGAAGCTCTCCTGGACGATGGCTAGATTAGCGCCATGAATGACGAACTTAATCAATTCGAAAAGAATGATGTCTGGATGCTAGTTCCTGCACCCAAGGACAAGTCTATCATTGGAACAAAGTGGGTATTCCGCAACAAGCTTAATGAAGCTGGCAATGTGGTAAGAAATAAAGCAAAACTTGTAGCTCAAGGCTACTCTCAACAAGAAGGTATAGACTTTACCAAAACTTTTGCACCAGTAGCTAGATTAGAAGCCATTCACATCTTACTTTCATTTGCTACTCATAGCATTATGAAGCTCTATCAAATGGATGTAAAAAGTGCATTCTTAAATGGCATAATAAACGAGGAAGTCTATGTGAAACAACCTCCTGAGTTTGAGTGTGATACTTTTCCCAAACATGTTTTCAAACTTAAAAAGGCTTTGTATGGACTTAAATAAGCCCCAAGAGCTTGGTATGAAAAGCTAAGTTCTTTTCTTTTAGAAAATGGTTTCTCTAGAGGAAAAGTAGATACCACTCTCTTTCGCAAAGACGTCAAATCACATTTTATTATTGCACAAATATATGTAGACGACATTATATTTGGTGCTACTAATGACACTTTATGCAAGGATTCTAAGATTATGACAGCAGAATTCGAGATGAGTATGATGGGAGAATTAAAATTCTTCCTGGGATTGCAAGTAAAGCAGACTGGAAATGGCATAATCATACATCAGACAAAGTATGTCAACGAACTTCTCAAAAAATATAAGATGGACGATGCAAAAGAAATGAGTACACCCATGCATCCATCATCAATACTTAGCCTGGACGACACTTCTAAAAAGTAGATCAATCTACATACAGAGGTATGATTGGATCCCTTTTATATCTCACAGCGTCCAGACCTAACATTATGTTCAGTGTATGTCTATGTGCTTGCTTTCAGTCTGATCCTAGAGAAACTCATCTAACAGCAGTTAAAAGAATATTTAGATACTTAAAAAGAACCATTAATCTTGGTTTATGTTTTAAGTCAAACAAAGAATACAGATTGGTTGGTTTTTGCGATGCTGACTATGCGGGAGATAGAGTAGAACGCAAAAGCACTAGCGAAGGATGTCACCTCATTGGTGGGAATCTAGTTTCTTGGACGAGCAAAAGACAAGGGACTATTGCCCTGTTTACAGCGAAAGCAGAGTATGTCTCAGCTGCGTCTTGTTACTCACAACTCTTATGGATCAAGCACCAGTTAGAAGACTACAGTATCTACGAGAGTAACATTCCTATCTTCTGTGATAACACTGCTGCTATAAATTTGTCAAAAATCCTATCCTGCACTCTAGGGCAAAGCACATTGAAATAAAACATCATTTTATAAGAGATTATGTTCAGAAGGGAGTTGTCAATATTCAGTTTATTAACACTGAAAATCAATTGGCAGATATATTTACAAAACCCCTTCCTGAAGATAAACTCATCCATATTCAAGATCTTCTAAGTATGGAATTTATAAGTGAATAGTTTTATTCAACATGCCTTGATCGTCAAAGGTTCTATAGCATCCAATGCTTTCATAGCGTCCAATAATTCATCATCCACTTGCATTTTTTTTTTTTGCATTCCATAAACAGCTTTCATTTGTGTGTGCATCCTTATCCGTACTTAATCATGTTTTCTCTGAAAATGATTTGAAATAAATGCTTTCTTTTTGGTTTTAGTCACTCATGCGCCGTATAACCAACCTCGAGAAATGTAAGCGCCTGACCCAGCATTTATTACACATCACCTTTCTCTTCGAAAGTAAAAGAACCTCTTCTCAAATCTACCTGAACTCCCTCAACTTCTCAAACCCTAACCTTCCTTCAAGCTCTAAGATATGGCAACTGAAAAGGCTGGTCCCGCTGCAAAGGCGGTGGCTCGTGTGGAGAGCCTAAACAAGGCTGTTGTTCTCATCGAAAGCCACTTCGATATCCAAGCTTTCAACGACATGGGGATGAATGTAAAGGATAACTTGCTCAGATGTGGAATTCTCAACTACTTCCACCTGAATGAAATCATATACCCAGAACTCATCCGACAGTTTTGGAACTCTACCGTTTTCTCAAAGACGGACATCACTGGAACCGTTCTAGAAGTTAAGGTCACACTGGACCTAGGCTCTGTCGCCCAAGCCATTGGCTGTGAGCGGGCTGGGTCGTGTATCAAAAACGGCCGGGAAGACAGTTTTAGAGGACATGACACAGTTAATGCTGCATTAATGGGTCCCGAAGGACAAGGCCTAGTCAAGTACAGCAAACTGACAAAAGAAGGAAAGATATTCTAGCAGTTTCTGAACAAGGGAATTCTCCACAAGGCTGGATCTAAGGACAGAGTTACCTTCCTGCACTGGTTCGCGTTGTTCCACATGATCACTGGTCAACAGTTCAACCTGCCACACTTCATCCTAAGCAACATCTTCAGGACCATGAGAGGACGCGAAAAGTGCGACCAGATTACCTATGCCACACTTCTTAACAGAATCTTATGGCAACAACAAGTATTTCATGCTTTCTTTGCTCTTTCTCTTAGGGAGCAAAACAAGATTCGGACTCTGGGTGGTGGCCATAGATTCACACAATTGTCGTTTGGACACAACAATGTTGCGTAGATGAAGGATGGGTTCGTGCTGAAGCCTTTGGAGACCACGTACAAACTCATGGACGTCAAAGAAGAAGTTGTTGAAATGTCACCTCTACAAACAGTAGTGCCAATCATCCAGCATGCTGCACCTATGGACGACGAGGTACTGTTTGAGAATCCAATTGCTGCCAAACCGTCCACTAGAAGGAGGTCATCCAAGGCGCAAGCGACTAGAGCTACAAGGTCTAAGACCCAACGACCTTCAGCTCCACCTGCTCCACTTACAGCTACTCCTATTGTTGCATCTGCTCCTTCTGTTGCACCAACCATACTCCCTGCTAAGAGACAATTGATCGTCTCCTCTGATGACAAAGACGATCAGCCAATTGATAAGCTTGTCAATAAGCAAAAAGCTGCCATGGTTGATGTTCCTGCCCAACCACAATCCCAACCATCTACCTCACCCAAACGACCAGCAGACACACTACCAAGGGAAGCACAGTCTGAGAAATGTAAGCTTTCCTCTCCTGCTGCTGCTGACGAACCTGAAAATGATTTTATTGAATCTATCCTTATTGAACCATATGAACCTCTTACCTAATCACAAACCGAAACACAAGCCACACCTAAACCAGAAATGTTGTTGCCTGGTGATGAAGGTTATACCTGCACCATTCCTATCCCCAGTATCTCAAAATCTCACCTCTCTATTAAACCTCCTAAATCACCTCCCTCCTTAACCATCATCCCCTTACCTACCTCTTCCTCAGAAACCTTGGCGCAAACCAAACAGAAATGGCCTCTACTTTTTGTTGAAGGCAATTTCCAAAACCTCCTAGACGACAATGCCATCATGTCCAGAGCTTCCTGAACCAGACTTTGGTTTTGACTAATCTCCGATCATCATGGAGAAGTACATGGACGACTATGTCCATCAACCGTTGGAAGAATACTTGGCACTACCTCCTGGAGCCATTGAACACTTGCCGTTCAAGCGGTTTATCAGACGGTGGTATCCTAGAGTTGTACAAGCTTGGCACATAAATGCTCATCCTCCTGGAGTACTTCAACACAGAGTACCCCCAGTCGAAGACACCGAGAAAGCTCTACAACAAAGAAGACCAACAGACGAACAGATCATTCATCTACGGCCTGCAGATTTGAAGTTTCGGCCTATAGATCCGGAAGAAGATGGATTCTTTCCATCTGCCTTTGAGCATATGTTCTGCAACACTCTCAAAGGTTCAGCATTCTTGAAGTATCAATTGTTCATTCCTCCATCCCAACATATCCGACCTTCCACATCCATCTGCATCCAACCAGACCGCGTCTGTCCAAGACTGCCAACCATAGATGAAAACCGCAAGAAGAAGAAAATTCGGACCAAGGCACCATCTTTGCCTTTACCGTCCAGAGTTGCATTTCAACATCATCCAACCCATTCCCGTGAATGGTTTTTAGCTCAGCGTCTTCATATAGACATGGATGAGACCGATGCTGAACGCTTCCGGCATCAACATATGTTCCTATGCGAACAAGAAGCGTCCAGTAGTGGCGTTTCAACAGACGACAAGGTCGATATCCCAACTGCAACGAACTGTGAATTCATGCAGTGTCCAGCTCGTGTCTTTCACTTTTCGGACACTTTAGCTGCCTTTGTCCGTCCACCAGATGAGCGTCCACTCCTTGGTACAGAAACTTCTATCCTATACACTTTGATTGCTGCCCTTACTCACATCAACACTTTCCAACCGCCCTACCCTTGGACCTCTCCTTGTCTTTACCAACTTGTCGTGCCAAACCTAAAGTTTCTGGAAGCACCTCCTCCCCCCTCTAAAGCTTTTCCACCTCCACCGCCACTTACTCTTGGCTCCCAAACCTCCACCAGCCTCTCTATCTCTACTTCTGCCCCTTCATCCATCCCCTCTGTTGACCCCGCCATTCAACAATATGTTGCCACCCAACTTCAACCTATTTTCACTCTTCTTCACCAAGTTCTCCAGAATCAACAAGCCCTCCTCCATCCTTCTCAACCTTCTCCTCCTTCGCCACCGCCACAGTGATTGCGATGACGACTCCTTTTTCCTATTGTCTTTTTTTGCTAATGACAAAGGAGGAGAAAGCATTATCAGTTTTTTTTATGTTTTTGTTTTTGCCTTTGTTGCATCTTTTTGCATATGTTCTTGTCAAATTTATGCTCTGAACAGCTAAATAAAATACATAGTTGATCTGCTTTACCTCGAGTATTGCTCTGATTATATTAAATCCTATATCTGTTATATATAATATGCTTGATACTTGGTATGATATTTGATATGGATTCAAGCTGATATCTTATACAAAACTTGATATATTTGACTCAGGGGGAGCATAGTAAGTCTTTCGAAAACTCCTTTATGCGCTTCTTTATTTTCTAAAAACTTAAAAATTAATAAGGTTTGTCATCATCAAAAAGGGGGAGATTGTTGGAACCAAAGACGTAGAAGCGTCTAAACTCTCAATGTTTTGAAGATAACATGCTTATTAATGTTTAAATCTTGTGTGTATAGACTAACCCCATCACAGCTAAGAAGACCGTCCAATAAATGTGTTAAAAATCGTCCAACAGACGTGTTAACAACTGTCCAGTAAACGTGTTAAAGATCATCCAGTAGACATGTTAAAGACCGTCTAGAAGACTCGCCAAAGAAGACCTACCAGTTGAAGAAACTGAAGGCGACCGTGTGATGAATAAACTCATAACAAGCCTCCAAGATCATATATTCAAACGGCTAAGTTTTTTAGTTTGAACGTCAATTTGATTTATGCTAAATCTTCCTCGTAACTAACATATTACTACATCTATGAACTAATGTTTAAATTTGTTTGAACCATTAAATAACATCAACATCATTTCAGTGCAAAAGCGCAGCAGAATAGATAAAGCAAGTCAACTTATCAAGCTGCCAAGACAAATGAAGAATGTTCAGAAGAATAGACCGCCAGCGTAATCCTGCACCTTCCTTTTTAGTGCAAGTCTAAAAACTGTCATGCCTAACCTTTCTGAAAAGATAGTTTGCACGCTTCTCATTGCATAACAAGTCAAAATCCTCTACAACGGATTTTTTTCTTGAAGACTGTATATATATACATGTACCAACGAAGAAGAAAAGTAGTGCGAAGTGAATAGAAAAGGCAAAGTCTGTGAAAAAGAACAAATACATAAAGTCTTTTGTAATACTCTGATAGAAGCGTCTAGTGGACGATAGCAAATATCCTGTAAAGATCCCCAAAGTGATCTTGAGCTTAATCTTTCAAATCCTCATTATGTGAGTTGACCTTTCTTTTTAAAACACTTGTTGTGTTGTGAAAGCCTAGAGAGGCTTAGTGTAAAAGAATACTTGGGTTAAGCAATCTAGGGTGATTGCGTTGTAAAGCCTGAAGAGGCCACGAACAATACTTGTAACCTAAGGTTGGTTAGTGGATACCTTTTGGGTGAAAGGACTAGACGTAGCTCAGGTTGAGTGAACCAGTATAAAACTTTCTGTATTTTCTTCTCTCTATCCCTACCTTTGAAAACGTTTTTCAAACTAATCTACTTGTTTCGAAAAAGTTTTTAAACGCACAATTCAACCCCCCTTCTTGTGCACTTTTTTTCTTATTTCACTAGGGTATCCCACGTGGCAGCCACCTCGCACACAATTGACAGCTGGTGGAAACGTGTGCAACACGCTAGTACAACTAGCGTTCTTCCTTTTTGCTTTTTTTTTAAAACAGGAAAAAGGTAACACGTGTAGAATATACTAGTAGTATTAGCGTTTTCGTTTTTTAATTTATTTTTTAAAAAAATGAAAAACGCAAGTTTTAAATATTTATTTATTTTTTTAAAATCTGGAAAACGTTAGTAGTACTAACCTTTTCCAATTTTTATATTATTATTTTTTTAAAACGGAAAACGATAGTTTTCAAACTTTTATTTATTCTTTTTAAACTTTAGAAAACGCTAGTAGTAC
Source organism: Spatholobus suberectus (assembly GCA_004329165.1). NCBI lineage: Eukaryota > Viridiplantae > Streptophyta > Magnoliopsida > Fabales > Fabaceae > Spatholobus > Spatholobus suberectus. The sequence continues at coordinate 36,018,350 of CM014733.1, forward strand.
TAGCGTTTTCAATTTTTATATTTTTTTTTAAAATAGAAAATGACAGTTTTAAATTTTTATTTATTTATTTTTAAATCTGCAAGCGTTTTTCTTAATTTATTTTAAAAAGAAACAAAAAACGCAATTTTTAAATTTTTATTTATTTTTTTCAAAATCTGGAAAACACTAGTAATATTAGTGTTTTCGATTTTTATATTATTTTTTTTAAAAACAGAAAATGATAGTTTTTAAATTCTTATTTATTTTTTTAAACTTTGGAAGCATTTTCACTTTTTAATTTATTTAAAAAAAAGACACAAGTTTTTAAATATTTATTTATTTTTTTAAAATCTAGAAAACACTAGTAATACTAGCATTTTCAATTTTTATAATATTTTTTAAAACGAAAAATGATGGTTTTTAAATTTTTATTGATTTTTATAATATTTTTTAAAAAACAGAAAATGATAGTTTTTAAATTTTTATTTATTTATTTAAAATTTGGAAGGGTTTTCACTTTTTAATTTATTTTTTTAAAACAAAAACCGCAAGTTTTTAAATTTTTATATTATTTTTTTAAAATCTAGAAAACGCTAGTATTACTAGCGTTTTCAATTTTTATATTATTTTGTTAAAATAGAAAACGATAATTTTAAAATATTTATTTATTTTTTTAAATTTTAAAATTTTGATTTTTATATTATTTTTTTAAAACAGAAAATGATTGTTTTTAAATTCTTATTTATTTTTTTAAATTTTGGAAGCATTTTTAACTTTTTAATTTATTTTTTTAAAACAAAAACCACATGTTTTTAATTTTTTTTAATTTTTTTTAAAATCTAGGAAACACTAGTAGTACTAGCGTTTTCGCTTTTTATATTAATTATTTTATTAAAACGAAAAACAATAGTTTTTAAACTTTTATTTATTTTTTAAAATTTGGAAACATTAAATATTATTTTTTTAAAAAAACACTAGCACTTTTCACCTTTTCTATTTATTTATTTTTTAAAATTGAAAAACACTCATTTTTAAATTTTTATTCAATTTTTTTGAATGTGAAAAACACTAGCATTTTTGCTTTTTAAATTTTTATTTTTTTCTTAAAACTAAAAACGTAGATATTTCTTTTTAAAATTAGGAAAACACTAGTAATATTTTAGTTATATTTTTATATTTATTTTTTTAAATTACGAAAAACACTAGTAATACTTTAGTTATTGTTTTTTATATTTATTTTTAAATTGAGAAAACAGTTATAATAATAGCTTTTTGCTTTTTTTATTTAATTTTTTAAAACAAAAGGCGCAGGTTTTAATTTATTTTTTTTAAATATGGACAAGGTTAATAATTATAGTGTATTAAATTTTTACTTAATTTTTTTAAAAATTGAAAATGCTAGTTTTTAATTTTAAAATATTTTTATTAATTTGAAAATGCTAGTATCAATAGCTTTTTTATTTTTTTAGTTATTTTTTAAAATTAAAAATGTAATATTACTGATATTTTATTTAATTAAATTTGGAAAATCACTAGCATTTTTAATTTTTTAATTTTTTTAAATTAAAAATGTGATATTATTAGTGTTTTTTATTTTTTATTTATTTGAAAACACTAGTATTATTAGCATTTTTTATTTTTTAAATTAACACGTGTGGAATATGTTACTGCTACTAGTGTTTTCACTTATTTAGTTGTTTTTTTTTTACTGGAAACGCTAATACTAGTAGCGTTTTTAATGTAAGCATTTTCAATTTTTAAATTTTTTTAAATATTGACAACGAGCACGATTGGACAATTGATTTTTGTCAATGAATATGCTATTACCAAGCATTTTCTACTGCAATACTAGAGTTGTCAAAGTGAGCCAAAACTCGGTGGGCTAACCCGGCCCACCACGGGTTCGAGCCAGGCCAAAAATTTGAAGCGTTAAACAATTTGAGCTCAAATATAACTCGACTCACTTAACCTGCAGGCCAAATGGGTTAGAGCCCGGTTGGCCTTTTTTTAAAAAAAAAATACTACCCCAAGGCTCTTTGAGAACAGCCACACACGCACACCACAGCTTTACGACCCAGTGAGCCCACAACACAAGTAATAGAACACAAAGTCACAAACCCTAAACTAAAGGCTACTCCTCTTCCCCCTTGACCCTGTCTCTACCACTTTGGTCTCCAATCGTCTCTGTCTCCTTCACCTTCAGCCGTAGCCCGCAGTGCCTCACCCACTCACTGTCATGGTGTTACACAGGCCGTATGCCGGACACTAGACGTCGCATGTGAGTACCGACACCCTCACCCAGCCACCGTCAACCTTATTGGCTTTTCCCCACTATGCGTTGTTGTTCGATCAGTTATCGTCGTCGTCGTTCTAATCACCATCGGCGTCGAGCTCGCACCTTATCACTCCCTTGACTCACCCACATCGTTTCAACTGTTCAAGTCAACGCCACCGTCGCGAGTGCCATTTCGGTGACCACCACCGTTGTGCCACTGCTATCCACTTCAAGCTTTGCTAGTTGCTGCTCTGCCTGCTCAGGTTCTTCTACTCTAGAGCCACCACTGTCACCATTCCAAGTGAATGAAACGTGAACTTCTGCCCTCTAAACTCTGGTGACTGCTGAATTTGTGATTGTTGTATACTTATATTTGTGCAATTGTGTTGGTGGATTGGTTGGATCTGAATAGTGCTGTAACTGAAATGTTGTATTCGTGGTTTGTGCAATTGGGTTTAAATTCTGAAAATTAGAAATAGAATAGAAAAATATTGTGAAGTGTTTTGAGTGTTTATTAAATTTATTTATTTGTCAATTATATCTACAGTATGTGTAACACCCTATTTTTCTAATGCATGATTTAGTGTGTTGATAACTAAAAAGTGGAAATTAGATATGTGATCTGGATGATTAAAAGAAATAAATGAATTGTTATTGTACATGATTTGTTATGCACGGTGATGGTTTAGTATTGCTTATTTGGAATTCCGGTTTGAATTTAGGAAACTTAAGATATATGTTTGAGCCAATTGGATATGTTGTAAGTGTGATTTTGGGCTTTTGAGGGAAAACAGTTAAGTTAGACCAGTTATGGGATATGGGGGGTGGTTTGATGAGTCATGGGCCTCAGTTAGCCTAAAAGTTTATGTGAGAGCTCTAGAGGGTCAAGTATAAAAGAAAGAAGGGAGGGAGACTTTCTCCCATTCTCTAATTCTCATTCTCTCTCTATCTCTCTCTAGAATCTCTCAAGTTTTTAAGGGTGTCTTAGGGGTTTTCAATCTTAATTCAGTGAGTTGGTAAGAGAAGGAGCAATTCTTGGAAAGTTTTGGCTCAAAGCACCGAATTCTCAAGGAACGTAAATCTAGATTCAGGGACTTTTTTAGGTAAGGGAAGCTTACTATTGATTGATTTTGTGTTTGTGGTTGCTGATATGTTGATTTAATGCTTTGAAATCAGTTGACTTATGTGAATATTTTGTGGATGTAGGTTTTGAAAATAAAATGGGTTTTGAAAGGGATTTTGAAATTTGTTAATGATTTGTGGATAAAATTGTTACATAATCAGTTAGAAAGGTATTAGAAGTAACTAAAATTGTTTTGTGATGCTTGGTGTTGATTGATTTTGTCAAAAATAGTTATTGGTCATTGATTTGCGAACAAATAGATTGCACTCGCGCCCAGCAACGAATTTTGTCGCTTAGCGATGGATCTTGAAATTCATTGGAAGTTTGTCACTCACTTAGCGACGAAAAATCTCGCTTAGCGACAGATTCTGAAAAATTCCCTAGAAGTATGTCACTTAGCGACGGGTGCTGATGACACTCTAGAAGTCACTCACTTAGCAACGAAAAATCTAGCTTAGCGACAGATTCTGAAAAATTCCCTAGAAGTATGTCACTTAGCGACGGATGCTGATGACACTCTAGAAGTCACTCGCTTAGCAACGAAAAATCTCGCTTAGTAAAAGATCTCTTGCCTAGCAATAGAATTTGCGTGCAATGAGAGAATAACAAGATTTTCTTTGCTTTATAATTATTGTTGTTGTTGGTTGATAACTTTATTGACTCCTATGGATGTCAAATGTATATTTTAAGATAATTGGATGTTCAAATGGTTTTTCAAACTGGCTCTTGGGTTTTTCTTTATTATTAATGTGGATTTGTTTGATAAATTGTGGGAAAATGGTAGTTAGATGGTAGGTAGCTTAGATAGAACTTCCACTGATTATGTTGTGTTGTTGTGGTGAGACGTCTCACAAAGGATGTAGGTCTTAATACTATGTGAGAATTCTCACGAGGTAAGTGCTGCTTGGATAGAGCTTTACCTTTTAACCATGTATGGGGTTGGATTGGGCCTGCATGGAGTTGGTAGTGATTATTGGACCACAAGTAGTACTGAGTAGGCCAAATGATGTTGTGTTGCCATATGCATATATGTATGGATATTGATGAATGATTGTGATTGAGTTGATGTTGTGGTGAATCATGCATTTGCATGTATATGTTGTTGGCTAAGATTGTGTGGGCCTCAAGCCGTGTGCGGGTAAGCATATAAGTTGGTTGGTTGACAGGAGCTTCGACTTAAATGGGCCTCCAACCTAATGCTTGGATAAGACTTATGGTCAGAAAAGATGGGCCTTGGGGATGAGTGAATGGGTAATTCCGCAGGGGGCCAAGGCGATGCAGGCCCTATGTTGCGATAAGCCACCACCCACATTTACTTGTCCTGATAAACCACTAAGCTTATCTGTATATCATAGTTTTTGGCAATCCTTGAATGGTGCTTGGAAGGTCATGGTAGGGGGTAAGACCTAGTTGATCACTCGAAATATAGTAAATCTCTTGAGAGTCATGTCATTCATGCATTGACATGTAGATGTTAAAAGCATGGTGTGTTATGCTATAATATATGTGAACTCATTCCTTTGATGAATTGAATGCCAAATTAGCATGTTGATGGATTGGATGAAATGGATTTGATATTATATGTTTATCTTTGTTTTGTAAGCTTACCCTTGCCTTGTTGTTTTGTTTTGTTTTGTTTCATTATGGTTGCTGTTGTTGCTGGTTGTGGTTATGTGTGTTGTTGTGACTGTGATGATCACATCATTTGGCGTGGAAGTAGAAGGTGAAGCTTTACTAGGCCCAGCTTCCTACAGTTGATGCATGAAGGTCTCGGCTGAGAGGTTGAACGCCTTTTTTAGGTAGACTTTTTTGAAAAGATCCTTTTGATTTCTTTTGTGGTTTAATGTATAGTTGACCAGCTGTAGGGAGTCTTTTTTTTTGTATTTTCTTCCCTTTGAATTGTATTTTGGTGGCGTGTTACCATTTGTATATATATATATATATATAAGCATATACTGTACATGGTGAAAATAAGGAGGATTAAATGTTGTTTATGATGTATGGTTATAAATGATATACTAAGAAAGTTGTAAAGTAGTACTATAGCAATAGAGGGTCGTTATAGTATGGAATCTGAAACAATTCATCAAAGAAGTGTAAATGTAAATTGCAGTGATGATATTGATGAGTGTTGTGACACCTTTTGTCACAATACTTATTTCTTCTAGTTTTTTATTTAAACATTAGCCTTTAATAATCATTTTATAGGTAATTTTTTTTTTAAGTGTAATCATGATGGAAATAATTAGTGAATTCATAATATCATACATATAAAACATAAAACTAATATAAACACACGCCTATCCATATACACACACACACACACACACACACACACACACACATCATAAGTGACAACCACCATAAGTATGTGGTGATAAGGGTGTACAAACCAACATCATGAAATTCACAGTATCTCAAAAAGAAAAGGATTAGCCTAGTTGACTAGTATGTACATAACATCAAAAGATAAGGATCCTAGCCTACCCATATATAATACATCAAAAGGGTAAAAGCCTATAGATAAGAGCAATCAACTATTTATATCCTTAATCTACCCCACCCATGGAATCCCTATTGATAGTTCTCCTCAGGATCCTCTTCGTCCTCGTCCTCAGCGACTTGGCCATCGTCAGTCAACCATCCATTGGACCTAAAGAGTCTAGGAATAAAGTCAGCAGTATGTCCGGGAAACAAAAATCCATACGAAGAGCAGGATCATATACAGGTAGTGACATAGGTAGTTGAGGTAAGACACTCCTAGGTGATGGGGACGTATAATACTGCACCACTGATGTAGATTGAAAATCTAGCATCAGTGAATCAGACGAAGGTGGAGTCGCTCGCACATATCCAAGGGTTGATGATTAAGTATAGATCATGGGTAAGCTGATTGAAGCAGTCTGTACTAGCATAGTCATAAAAACGGACATATACGTGATAGTAACAATCCCCTGAAAAGTATCCTCAAAGTACCAGGGGTCATGGGTCCAATGACCCATGCTAGTATAGTGCACGACCATCCTCAGGAATGGGGTGAAGGGCTCCATCAATGTCAGCTGCTCTCCGATAAATCAGCAACACATACAAAACATGGAAATGGAAGAAAAAGGAGTGAGGTCACATCACCCTTATATTCAAGGTCAAAAACAACGAGCCGTAATGGTTCCAAACAAACAGAATAATCACTATGAGTGATCACCTGAGTATGCAATGCAAAAGGGTACTAAAGTTTCATCTAAGTTTGACAGACTCATGCATGTGGGCCCATGCCTCCAATTCTCATGATTAGAAGACTTCACTTTTCATTTGGGTGATGATCGGGAGTACATATTCCTTTGTGACACTTCTTTTTACAGACAAACACGGGTCTTTTCTTTTGAAGGAATACTCTCACCAACCATAGATATGCTCAACAGTTATCTGGGTTATTTAGCCGGATAAGGTGAATACTCCCAGCTCAGGATTGCAAGTCTTGGCTCTTGGGATTTCACAACCCATTTCCTTACACCCCCAAGACTCCGAGAGTCCTACAAACATCCCTCAAGTACCATACTGTGGTCCACCTATCTCATATTTTACTTTACTCGATGCATATGATGTATGCTTTCTATCTTAACCCAAATACTTAACTAATGGTTATGAAATTTCTCCTAGAAATCCGGCAGAGTCTCCTCTATTTATTAGTACTATTCCACATACCACAATAAGGGTATGCTCAATTAACAATAGACACATCACCTGCTAAACAATACAATCCACAATTTGCAACCATTCTCAATCTCAATTTCATTTCAATATCAAAATTCAGTTCATTTTCACATAGGTTCTCACGGCCTTATCATTTGGTAGCTTTCAAGCTTACCATAATCACCATATCTCAGTCTCAATTCTAAAACTACAAAAACATAGCATCTCAACACTTTAACTCAAGTAAAATAATCAAAACAAAGTCATCATTCCATTAAATACTACACAATAGCTATATTCCACTTATATAGTTAGCAGGATAAATTTTAGTTCCCACACATGATTCTTTAGTTCAAAATCCTCTACTAATATTCGATCAAAAAGCCTTTTACTCATTGTCCTCATTTAGTCTAGATATTAATATTCTTTCTCAAAATAGGAATCAAATTTAATTAACTAAAGTTAGTATTCTAAATTTTGTTATAAGTGGTTGATCATTATATTACCATTACTATAACTTCATTTTTAGGATTTTAGTCCATTAATGTTATGTCACTTTACCACCACACACCATTAAAGTCACTTGACAATATATACTAAAAGTCTAGTTATTAAAACTAATTATTACGCCTAGGCTACTTTAATTAACTCACTATTCTTGTTCATGGTTCTAAAAAGCCTCTCCTTGTTGGCTTGATTTCTTTCTACAACATATAATAAGTTTCTTTAACCAATTCAAGTGATTTTCACTCCTTAATTGTCCATGACCTTATTAACTAGATCTCTACCCTTCCAATATACTAAAACTCTATCTCAAAACTGATTTTTTGCTATCATATTTAAAAACAGGATAACGTGCAACCCATGTACATAAACATGCTCTCTATGGCTTAAAATGCATCCTAATTCACTTAATCCTCCTCCTTTATGTTCTTTAATGTGGTGACATCCATTATTAGTCAATTATATATCATTTAAACACTAATAAATATAAATTTTTCACTATTGCATAACTGGAGGACAGCAACTCGTATATGCTGTATAATGGCTAATTTCAAGTGTCAAAACATGTCAAAATGACTATCAATATTCACCAAACTTTAAAGGTACCATATACTAACTATAAGGCACCTAATTTCTACCATTAGCACTCTTTAAATCTCATTTAAGTACAGTTTTTCATGCTTAAACTACAGCAGAATAGATTTTCATTTTTTTGCTGTCACATGGTGATTTAAAGTAGTAAATCATGTTCAAATGGCTTCTAATGCTTGCCAAATTTTAGATAGATCATATACAAATCAAAATACAATTAATAGGCAACATTTAGCTCACAAAAATGTGATTTTATTAGCCTTAAACACAGTAAGACAGCAGCAATAAAATTATGCATAAAACTCATTAATTTCATGCTCTAACACATAGTTTGAGCATAATTTCACTCTCTTCAAGTTTGGTAATGACATAACAACTTTTGTAGCTTAAAATTATGATCAAAAGTAAGTTAATTTCCTAATTCATCACACCAATTTAGACCCAAAATAGTAATAACGTTTTTGACTGATTCTATGCTTTTCAAGAGACAAAATCAAATCATTGAGCTTCATACACACGCATACAAGTTAGAGCTTCAACCTACAACCATTTAGGGCATGAATTACATGAGGAATATTATCTTTTAATTAGCAAGAAAGAGTGAGCAATCTACTGATTTTAAAAAAAAAAGAGTTGATATCATAAAACATACACCACAACAGTCATGGATTGGATTCAATGGATATATACAATCAAGAAGACCAAGGGAATCTCCATTATAATTCAATTTCAAACCATATAAAGGTAAACAAAACCTCTTCCTCTTACCTTATGTACTGCCATGTGAAGATGATAGCAAAAAGGTGTGAAGATGCCAAGTCTCAAGACTCCTACAAGCTTGATCAAGAGAGAAACAAGCCCTTGGATGTGTGTGTGCCTCAAGGGAAACGAAATTAGTGTTGGCTTTAAGAGAGAGATGCTGAAATATGACCTAGGTTTGTAGAAAAAGAATGGTTACGGCTACTCCTTTTTTCCCTTTGCATAAAACATGTTAGTACTCCCCTTAAAACGTTAAAATTCATTAATAATTTAGAGAGTAAAAATCTATAATTTTTCTGTACAAAACTCTTCTAAACATAGTAAATTAGCTTCCTAAATTTTTTTATAATTTTTGGAGTTTTCTAAGTATTTACAGTTGAGCTCGCAAAATTATCCGTGAGCACTTTGAGTCAAAATTGAAAAATCTCCAAAAATTATGAAAAAAATTCACAATAATATAAAATAATATTCTAAGGAATATATCAATTATGTGAGCCATAGCTTGAATTCTTTCTATATTTTTTTCATTATTATCTATTCTTTTTTACTTGTTAATTTATTTTGTTTTTTTATAATGTCATAGGAATATATCAATTATGTGAGCCAAAATGTTAATGTCACTGGCAAGTCTGAGTTGGATCTTTATTTGACTGAGACACCACTTGAGCCTAAGTTTTTTCTAAAGTTAGATGTTTTGAGCTATTGGAAGGATCACCAAGAACATTACCCAAATCTTTGTAGGTTGGCATGTGAGGTGTTAAGCATTCCAATAACAATTGTTTCTAGTGAGTTTGCATTTAGCATTAGTGCTCGTGTGCTTAACAAGTATCGTTCTTGTCTTCTTCCGGCCAATGTTCAAGCCCTAATTTTAACCCAAAATTAGTTAAATGGTTTTGATGAATGTGGTAATTTAAATTACTTCTCAATACTTTATTACTATAGTACTTTTAAAAATAGTCATTACTAACTTCGTCTTTTTTGTGATTGTAGATGGAGATAATGATGATGATGAGAAAGAAGAGGAAGTTGTCCTAGATTTCACAGTCCATGACTCCAAGGTTGCCCATGACCCAAAAAGATTACATATTTACCTTAACACTTTGGACTTTACACTCTAATGTTGTAGTTGTTAAGTAATTTTAATTATGTAGATTGGCACTTGGTATTTTTAAGACTTTAATGTTGTTGGACTATGGCTAAGTTTAGATATTTGGTTGAATGGGTTTTGTTGGACTATGGATAATGTTCATTGGATTAAGGCTAAGCCTAATGTTTGGACTATGGCTAATGTTGAATGGTGTTAATGTTTTTGGTTTTGACCTATATATGGCTAATGCTGATGATTTGAATGTGCTATTAGACCGCATGTCCACATTACTTGGATGGTAGTCTTTAATATTACATGCTTAAATATGTCACCTAGACCACTTAATTTGAATTATGCTATTGCACTTTGTATTTGTTATATGAATCATTGAAATATTAAATGGCTTGATACTTAAATAGTATAGTATTTGTATTTATATTTGAAATTGAATGCCTTGTGGAAAAATGTAATTTTTTCTAAGAAAAAAAAAGATAAAAACATTATTGAAATTTTCTTTTTTTTGATTTTTTTTATTATTAAAAATTTGGTGAGCCAACCCACTTAACCCACCAACCCGTGGTGGGTCAAGCCGGGTTAGGATTTCCTTAGCTCACCAGTAGGTGAGTCAGGTTGGGCTGGCTCTTTTTTTAACACAACTCATGGTGAGCCAACCCGTGTGAGTCGGGTTGGCTCACTTTGACAGCTCTATTAATAATCAACAATACGCTACTACAACACATGTTAAATTAATTTCCAGTTGTCTATAAATAGGTGCAAACTCTTCCACACTTATCCAAATCCACTTCACTCATTTCAGTAGTGTGAAAATCAGTTCATTACAGTGTTATTTATCACTTATGTCAGTGTTTTATATTTTTATTTTGTTATTTTAGTTGCATAATTATCTCTTTTTTATGTATGTTTTTTAAACATTTCTATGTTTTATATTATCATTTCTTTCATTGATTTTTCTTTGTATTTGTGATATTTTTATATATACTATCTTTGTAATTATTTTGTGTATATAATAAATTATTTAGGTTTTCTCTATGTCTTTTTTTTATTAATTATTCATTATATTTTCAATAATCATGAGGTAAATAATATTGACTAGAAATAAGAGTAAATAGGAATATTTTAATTATAATTTTTTTATTTCACTAATTATTTATTACAAAACCATTTATATATATATATATATATTTAATTTGATATTTATTTGTTGTGTAGATACGTTGACAAGAATCAAGAATCATGAGTCAAATTGTAGCATTTGTTTATGCAAATGGTAGGAAGTATGAAGGTCCTAAAGGTGTTACTTTTGAAGGCCTAAGAAAGCAATTTACATTAAACGTAGTTTAAGTTTGAATGATTTGAAGAGAAAGATTCACGGTAAATTGAATCTCAAATCAAACCAAGTCATATCTGATATAACATATAGGGTTTTAGTTTCAACAAGTGATGGTAATAAATACACTCCACTAGAAATTGGTGACAATGAAGATGTAGAGTGCATGATAGAAACATTTCATAATCAACATGACATGTCAATAATTGAATTGTACGTTAAAGTAGATATTATCGGCAGTTTTGTGATCCCATTAGAAGATTTAAGAATTACTTCTCGATTGTTGGGTGGTTATGATTTGACTTGCATTGAATTAGAGGCACCATCAGTTATGCCAAGAGCTGTAAATTCAAATGATGATGACGATGATTATTATGTGTCATTGTCATATCAAAGTGATGAGGAATCATACGAGAAAGATATAATTGATGATTCGTCATCTGACACAGATGAGGAACCAAGTCACATGATCCAACAACTTTCGATATGCCCATTCGAGGATGGTATGTTTGCCTAACAAATGAAGTTATGTTATGATCCATCGTTTATCTCCATTTGTATTTTGTTTTTATTAATATTAATTTTGTGAATTTCTTATCATGAATCATTTTTTTTTAATTTATTTCAGGTGGAAGTTAGCATCCGTTTTGGAATGATTCATCCCATTATACTAACATTAATTGGTGTTATCCTAATCAAGGAGAAATTACAGGGATAGATGTGCATGTTTCTTGGAATGTTGGATAAGAATTATATGTGGGTTTGGATTTTGAAAGCAAACATGTGGTACAAAATGTAGTGACACACTATGCGATGAAGATGCATCAAAGTTATTATGTGGTTGAATCCAAAAAAAAAAATATTCGTTGTGAAATGCCTAAATACACACAAAGGCTGCCCATGGTACATGAGTGCAATTTTGTCAAAGAAATCTGATACTTTGACAATGACTTAATGGGGTGGACTACATATGTGTTTGAACATGTCATTGTCACAAGACCACAACAAGTTAGATTTCAATTTAATTTCTACATTCATACATGGTATGTGTTCTTACCAACTTGGTAGTTAAATTTTTATAATAAAACCAAAATTGTTTAACAATTTTGATCATCGTTATTTGTGTTTAGGAATGGTATCAAAGGAGTCATCTGTAAAGATCAGTTCGATTCAAGAGAGAATTATAGTAATGACAGGCTTCAAAGTAACATATCGAAAGGCATGGAAGGCGAAGCAAATGACAATAATTAATACTTTTAGTGATTGGGAAGAGTCATATGCCACACTTCCTAGATGGTTAAAATATATGCAAGACTGTGCGCCAAGCTATTATTACTAACTGTGTCATGATGATTTTGTTGTTGGTAACCATGTCAATCACGAATTTCGTTAATTTCATCATCTATTTTGGACATTCAAGCCATGTTGTGATGCTTTTCATTATTGTAAGCCAGTGATACAAGTTGACGACACACATTTATATGGAAAGTATTGAGGTATACTGTTAATAGCCACCACACAAGATGAAAACAACAATGTCGTCCTCTCGCATTTGTTGTTGTTGAAGGTTAGACACTACTTGCCTGGTCATGATTCTTGTCGATTTGTGTGAGCATGTACAGATAGACAGGGTATATGTCCTATTTCTTATCAACATCGTAGCATAAAGTCTGTCACAAAAAATGAAGCAATTGGCTGGCAACCTTCGCAAGCTAATCATATATACTGTATCCGACATATTGCAAGCAATTTTAAGCTTAAAAAATGGGAACAAAAACAAATGTTGGTCAAGTTAGATATGACATCCATTTGTTTCATTTAATGTAATATCTATTGTTCTTAATCAATCATATCCTTTATAACTATTGTTCTTGTTCAATGTAGGCTATACTCCATGCAAGCACATATTTGACAGGAATTTGAAAAAAAATTGCGAATCCAGTCCAAATGTTGCTAGGTGGATTAGTGGCATTTCAAAAGAGAAATGGAGCATGGCATATGATGTGCATGGTCGTAGATTTGGTTATATGACTACGATTCTATCAGTGTGCTTTAATAAAGTACTAAAGGATTGTAGAAACATACCCATTACTGCCTTGGTGAAATCAACATACGACAAAGGTGGTCAAATATATTGTCAAAAGTTAGTAGAGGCGTTAAGCAAACAGCAAGAGGAAGCTAGTTCGCATCAAGTTCATAGGTACGACCTCAATTCTACAAGGTTTGAGGTAGAGGAAGCACTTAATTCAGTCACGCAACAAGGTGGTAAGTTGTGGATAGTGAACTTAATGACCTCTATTGTTAATACAGACAGTTCACAGCATTTCATTATCCATGTTGTCATGTTATTGCCGCATGTGGTGTGGTGAGCATACATTACTACCAGTATGTGGATTGATAAATCTATATTTATGTAGATTTATAGAGCAAGTTCACATGATTTTTGCATTAACTCATTGGAAATTTTTGAGAAAATAGACTATTAATGAAGGATTTCATGTGATGTGTGTTTCTAAGCTTTCTATTTAAAATTACATGAATTGCCTTAATTTTGTTAAATTTTATGTAGGAAGTTAGTTAAGCAAAGAAAAGAAATCCAGTCTAGAGGAGTAATATACTTATCAAGTGGGCTTAAAAGAAGCCCATAAGCACGAGAACGGGCCAAAAAGGAGACTTGAAGCACAAAATGGAGTGCACAAAGTTGCACCAGCCCAACAAGCCTTGTAGGCCGCTCGACGGGGCTTGCCCTGGAGGTATTTCGCCGAGCGAGTTGGATAGCCTACCCGGTGTCAAAACGAAGTGAATTCTGAAAAACCGCCCAGCGGGTTTCCAACCTCGTTGGGCGAGTTCGAGGTCTAAGTTTTAATTTTATTTGAATTTTTAATGGGCCTAGATTGTGCAAAATGGACCGGGGTTAAGTCTTCTACTTCAAAATTCTGAAATAATATTACAAATAGAAGGAGCAAAGCACAAGAGGGACCCCTATCTTATCTCTATTCTCTTCCCAATTTTATTTTTTTTTGTCTTTGGCTTTTGGAGAAAGATTCTTAGAGGGCAATAGGATACTCAGAGTTGAAGACTAGAGAAAAACCTTTTTCTATAAAAGATTTCCTCTTCTCTTTCCGTTGATGTATATCTTTAAAATTATGATTTCTCTTCTTGCCATGAGTAGCTAAATTTCTTATTAAGGTTGTGGTGTACTTAGTGTTTGGAACCCCTAAATGTTAAATTTTAATTGAATTCTTGTTTCTATTCAGTTAATTAGATTGCTTTACTATTTTTATTTTCTTACTTGGAATTGACCATCCCTTATATGCTTCGAATCAATTAATTGAACGGCAGCCGTACCACAATTAATTGGTAGACGTGTAAGGTAATCAAATTAGGTTTTGTCGTATGATCAACCTTCATTCCTAATTTCCAATTAGATTAAATAATTAATTTAATCCCCCTTTTTATTCCTTATGCCTTCCTAGGGTTTTAATATCCCACATGATCAATTGGGAAATTAACTTAGAAAGGACTATTGCAATTTATGACCAACAATTAACAATAAAATTCGTAGGGAAATATTGGTAATTAACGAATAGTAAGAGGTTCAATTAGAATTGGATGTGAAGGAACTTAAGAGCACGAAGGAAACCACAACCCTAAGCCTATTTTTCTCTTAATTTTTCTCTACTTACCATTGTTTCTTTTACAATTTCTATTTTACGTTTATCACTATTGAACCAACCCAGTACCTATTTAATTTTACCTAAACAATATAGAATATCTGGAAATTGGTAATCACCATTTAGTCCTTTGGGTTCGATATCTGGACTCACGTCCTTTTGTTACTACTGCGATAAGGGTACGCTTGCCCTTAAGCATATTTTTAGCGCATCATGGATCCGATGTACACAAACGAGTACATCATGAATGCATATTCAAGGCCATAGTGGCCAATTGGCAATGAGGATGTGATTCCACCTAATGATAAGAACTAGGTACTTGTTCCAAATCTAACAACTATGCGTGGTAAAGGACGACCTAAATCCACAAGAATTAGAAATGAGATGGATTGGGTTGATTCACAACCAAAACAAAGATGTGGTCGGTGTAGGAGAGAAGGTCACACCGAGCGTAATTGTCTGTTACAATTAGATTCAGGATCTTTTCAACAAAATGATGAGGTTAACTTATATCATGATATGTAATGAAGATTTTCTTGATGTGTAACTTTGCTTTAAATATAAATATTGTCGGTCGACCGATAAATGGATTGCTAAAACGAAATGTAATTTAACACGTCATAATATTAACGATAAAGTTAATGATAACATTAGAGATAATAACGACAATACAATAAGTGAACACAAGATACATATGTTATCACACAATGACAAATTACATGAAACCAAAAAACATAAGAAACTCAGTCATCACTATTATCTTCATGATCTCACTGCTTTTGAGGTGTCAAAATACAAGTACGTGGTCAATTTCTTGTTGCCTTAGTGGGATTTCTTCTAATTCGTTGTGCATCGTCTGATAACAATGTTGCATTGTCTGCTTGTGAAGAAAAATCACCACAGAGATCTACCCCTACCATATAGTCTGGGTTAAAATAGGGTGAATCCGATATACTGTAAAGAGGTGCACCCAGAGTCGCAAGATATGGACTAGCATACGTTGCATCTTTATGTGGTGATGGTGATGGAATTAAACTTAGACTCCCAAAAAATTAGTGCATTACATATGCTGTAGATATGCCTGCACCATGTGGATCCTATAAGAAATATGACTGCTGACCATGGAATGGTGTAGATGTACCTGCATCATGTGGGTGCTGGGACGAATGTGACAGATGACCGTGGAAGGGTGAACATGTGCCTATAGCATGTGGGTTTTGTGATGGGAACCAATACGTGGATTGCTGTTGGGAAGGATAATATAATTGTTGAGAAAGCTCGTAATACATCCTTGCATGGCGTGGAGGCAATGGCAGTATATTATATGTCTCCGGTTCAACAATCCTCCTCCATTGCTCGAGTCCACAACTCTAAACACGATGTTTAGGGATATCAAATAGAGGTATGTGAAATTGTTGTGGATGAGGTGGAGCTGAAGTCACACACTTAGTCAAACGTTCATCCTCTTCAACAATTTTCAAGATTTTATCCACGTGTTCTTTCATCTTGTCGAAGGTAAATGTATTTCTACCTTCTTCAGATACCATGAAAGACAATGTCTCTCCCACATCACTCTATAATAAATAAATCATTGTCAAGAACAACATATAATACACATTGAATTAATCTTTTAATGACAAAAAAATTCCTTACCAAAGTTACATGGGTTGTAATTTTTGGGTCTATGAACAGCTTCGACTTAAGTTTATACCACCTCATATACTCAGAGTTCGGACTTAGAAGTCCAACTTGTGGTGCAGTCAGTTGAAATTGAATGTTTTCTCTATTTTTTCATAATTGTAAAGCTGGTTGCAATATCAGAGTCCAATTTCATACTTTTTTCCTCGTAGTGTCAACCCATGTAATTGAGGTGGCTAAAGGGGAGGTTGTGGAATAGGCTGTTAAAAGCCAAATTGTTGCATAACCCTATCAAGTTGATGCCATTCATAAACATCGAAACATATTAACGACACCACACATGTCCACACACCCCTCCCCTTGATGCATATTGGAGGCAAGTCTTGTACCATCGTATCTAGATAAGGTTCCTATGCGATCTGCACACATAAATTGTTAAATATCATTATATAACATTCATCTATTTTACTTTTGGGCCGAAATTTGTATTAGACTTACATAATGCTGCTTCATTTGGTCAAACTTGGTATAATGATAAGACAAATCATCACGCCCTATGTTTCCATGCCCACGTCTGCACCAACTACAAATGACTTAATGATTAACAATATAATTCAATGTGTTAAATTGATTATAAACTTTTATAATGAATGTGTTACCACATTCCAATTGGTGAATTATCTTGTAGTGGTGGTGTCCAAGCGAGAGTAATAGTTTTGAATCTCTCCTATGCCCACAACTGTAACAGTACACATATACCCCCAATTGACTTACAGTTATAGCTGGTAGCACAACTAGCGATATAGAAAACCAAGGATAGCAGCACCTCATGCATACCTCCTTGTCACTCCAAAATCCCTTAGAAATTGCAAATACCTCAGGGACACTTTATTGCTGGCCCTATCAACAAGTAAAACACCACCAATAAATCTCAACATCCACACTCTAGCATACCGTATCAACTGCTTTTCATCATGTTCATGGTTCTCAGCATTGTTAAAATTTTCTGCTAACTAACTCAATTTAACAACACTCCCATTTAATTCTATAGGTCTAATACCAAGCAATTCTTCGCATAAAGCACCCCAATCATATGTTGTCAACTCCATAACCATTGTACCATCCACAGCTAGACCTAATAATATCGCAACATCTTGAAGAATGATTGTGCACTCTCCAAACCGCATATGAAACGTATGAGTCTTGGGTCTCCATCTCTCAACCAAAGCACTAATCAATCTAGCATTATCTTTATAAAGCTCATTTTGGTAACTCATCAAAACCTGCTTCTTCTAGGTATGGTACAATTTGTTGCAGAACTCCTTCAATACATTATTGTTAAGACTAAGGACAAATTTATAACCCTCAAATATTTTGATAATAACAAACAATTAATAAGTATGTTTTTACGTAATTGTTTGGTCATTCATAATATGTTCACAAGCAATCATCTCATAATTTAAGTCCATATTGTCTTTATCTTTCTTTTGGATAAATTCAGTAACTAACAACTTACAAACGATGATCTAAGTGATATGCGCATCAATCAGAACGTAAACTGCCTCGGTATGTATGAAGCCTGTATACCTACTCTCGAGGAAAGACATCTTTATGCAAAAAAGAAGGAATGTGCATGCGAATGTTAGAATGGGAAAGCAGATATAACTACTGCTACAACATTGAGTGCGAGAATGGTAAAGATAGACAGACTGCTTTATCTTATCAAAATGACAAGTTGGTAAAAAGCATTAAATGTTGCATTTAATGCTACAATGACTCTCTTCAAAAAATGAAGGTTGTCTCCTGCAAGCACTCACTACAGATACTTTTGGAGAAGCCTATATATAGAAGAAGAGACCTCAATCTTAGTGACTGATGAAATCATAAAATCTGTAACTGTTGGAAAGCTTTCATTGTGTAATCTTCATATACTCTACGTGAAAAACTTTATTTGTTCTTCATTGTATATTAGTCTGGTAGGACGTTAAACCCAGTGAGGTAACTCACATTCAACCTTTTCTTTAAGAAATTAATAGAAGCCTAAAGAGGCTTTGATTCAAAAGAATATTTGGGTTTTTGCTTAAAGAGGCAAGTTAAAGACTAGTTGGGTTGAGCTTGAAGAGGCTTGTTGAAAGAATACTTGTAACTTGGATAAGTTAGTGGAACTTGGTTATTGTCAAAAACTGGACGTAGTCTCTAGGATGAGACGAACCAGTATATCTTCTGTGTGCATTCCAATTTCGTGTTTCAGCACTTGTCTTTCTTTCAAAATGTTTTTGAAAAACTCTTTTGTTTAAATCCTTCAGTTGATAAGTCTTTAAAAGAAAAGGAATTGCAAAAATTTGCTATAACACAATTCAACCTCCTTTTCTTGTATTATCTCTGTGTTTTACAATTATGAGTTGGACATGCTTGTCTAACCACTAGCTTACAATCTACCTCACCATTCCAAATATGTTGAGACATATGCATGTTCTGCATCCATAACAAATCAAGTTCTGCTGGTCCAAAATGTATGCCACTTGAACCGAAAGATGATGAAGACGCCATTTATAATAATATCGCTAAATGACATTGCATAAATAATCATAAAAAATTGGTATACAAATATATAAACAAACAAATAAATAAATAAATAAAAGAATAATTACCAAACAAAAATAATTATTTAAATAATAATTTTCATAATTACAAAAAATATTAATAACGAAATAATGAAATCGAAATAAATATAATATTTTAATTAAATTAACTACAATAGTAATTCTAGTAAAAAAAGCTTTTACAAATTATATGCCATGCAATGTGTTATATGTCATTAAACTAATATACAAGTCAAAGGTACAATAGAATTATTAACGTTTTAATAAATAAATTAAAAATAATATTCAAAATAATATATACCTAAGTATTCAATAATACAAAAATCTTTACAAAAATCAAACTCCGTGAATACAAATATTATTTATTGTTTCTAATATTTTTGATAAAAAAAAAATTAAAAATGAAATGTAGTTATGAATTAGTTTTAATATCTGAGTGAAATATCAATAAATGATAGTAGTATTAGAAAAAAGACAATATTTTTAATTTCATACAATAATAAATATTTTTTGATAAATTAAATGTCAAAAAAGAATATAATATAAGAAGAGTATTATCCCAAGAAGATTACGTTATCGTCACTATGTTTGATCTATTACAAATATTTACAGTTAATAATTAATTAAATTTAATATAATATAAATAGAGTAAATCATAGCATATTATTTTTTTATTTTTCATTTCTTTAATAAAATCCCTTCTATTTCTAAAATCTATACAAAATCTTTCATATTTTAAAAATATAATTAATAAAAATGTATGTTAAGTTTGTTAATTTTGTAGACTAATTATTTTTAAATACATATTAATAATAAATTTTAATTGATTCATAATTTAATTTTAATTAAAATAATAAATATTGAATAATTTATAGACTATTCGAGAACAATAAGTGCATCAATAATTGCTTCTTTTTCGTTATTATTTGTATTATCAATTATCAACGACAGATATAAAAGATTGCCCTACTCATTATTTAATGTCATTAGACTATTCTATTATTAATAACTATTACTCATGTTAGTTCATTTGAAAAAAAAAAACTGTTAGTCATGTTATAGGGTCTATTCATGGACTATTCACACTTTACATTTAATTTTTGTTTATTTAATTGCTAAATTTATGAGTTAATTTCATCAAATATTGTTTTACATATAAATAAAATTTTTAAATTTTTTTATCAACCCCTATTTCCTAAAATTCCTTTTTTTTTTCATTTTCTTGAACATGAAAATGTCTGTTGTACTATTCTTTTGTTTTACATGTCACTTAATTCATTTATAGATTTATACAATTCTCAATCTCAGTTGTTTATTTTAAAAAAAAAAAACTGAAGCTTGTTTATATATATGTATGTATGTATGTATATATATATATATATATATATATATATGTTTTACATTAATAAAAAAAATTGTATAACAAAAACAATTCTGAAGTCTAAATAAATAACAATTTTTTACAACTCAAATATTAATTAAATTTAATAAATAACAATTGATTAAAATAAAAAAGACTAACAATTTATGATCCTTACAATACGTAATTACTTCAATTCAAGTCCCACAATATTGCAAAATTGCAGTATAAACACTGTGAGTGGGGACAAAAAGTGGGTACATATAAGGAGTAAAAAAAAAAGACTAATAGATTATGATTTTTACATTACGTTATTGCTTCAGCTCAAGTCCAACAATGTTGCAAAAGTGCAGTATAAACACCATGAGTGGGAACCAAAAGAAACAGTGTGTATATATAAGGAGTGAAAAAAAACTAATAGATTATGATCCTTACACTACATTATTGCTTCAACTCATGCCCCCACAAGATTACAAAACTACAACATAAAAACCGTGAGTGGGGACCAAAAGAAAAAGTGTACATATATAAGGAGTAAAAAAAAAGCTAATAAATTATAATCCTTACACTGCGTATTGCTTTAGCTCAAGCCAACAACGTTGCACTGCAATGTGAAAACCGTGAATAGGGAAAAAAAAAACATGTGTATATATAGAAGGGGTAAAAAATATTTTTTAATGGTGTAGGCTAATTGGAATACGCAAATAACAGTTGAGTTTTATATTTACAGTGACGCATCCCATCCGATCAATGGTAAGTCAAATCTCTGGTACACTACGAACAGTAGCGTTTTCCCTTTTTAATCTTACGTCCCATCGTTCCAGACACATGTTTCACTTGCATGCTTCATTTGTCACCATCTATCGAAGACCTTTTTAACATGGAGACTTGTCTCCATCATTTTAATAAACATTTTATGTTTTTAATTTCTTAATTATTATCTTAAAAATAATAATTAATACAACTAAATTAAATTCAAATGGTCACAAATGTGGAATATCGTTCAAAAGGGTTAATCCAAACATAGTACCTTACAAAAATCATAAATTTATTTATAAGGTCAATCTATTATGCTAAAAAGTTGGGTTAATCTAATCTTGTCTCATATATTTAGGGTCTTGAACAAGTTGGGTTCAAGTTCAAATAAATGACCCTATCAAAATTTTGGGTTCCAACTTGTCCCTTACTCACTCACCCCTACAAGGCTATGACCATGATGCAATATACACATATAGGAATAGAATTTTTCTAATTTAATAAAATAATAAAAATGTGAGTATCATATTGATTAAATTTTATAATAAGTAAAATTTTATCACACAGAAGATATTAGATTAAGGAAAAAAAAAATATGAGCGCAAGCTATACAATATTTTTAGAATTTATATTCCTATAGGAACAAATTATCAATTGAATGATTAATATACAGAAATTTTTTATGAATTTAGAGTCAAAAGATGCTCATTTGAATGCAAAAATGCAAATAAGGCTAATAAAATTAATCTTAACGTTTTAATAAGGAAACCAAGAATGTAATTTAGCCTCTCTCTCTCTCTCTCTCTCTCTCTCTCTCTATATATATATATATATATATATATATATATATATATATCTTAAAAATAAAATATACAAATATATAAATTGTATCAAAACTTGACCTTATAAAATAAATATTCAAACTTGACTTCCTATAGCCTGTTACAGAATAATCTTTTTATGAATTGTTGGATTTATAAAAATTCATATCTACAGCTATAATGAAAGAGCAAAGATCGCACAAGAAGGGGGGTTGAATTGTGCGTTTTTGAAAAACTTTTTCACTTAAGCAAAATGAGTTCGTAAAAATAGTTTGAGAGAAAGGATAAGAGAGAACAAGAACACAAAGGTTTTATACTTGTTCACTCAAACTTGAGCTACATCAAGTCCCTTCACCCATAAGGTATTCACTAACCAACCTTAGGTTACACAAGTATTCTTTTGCTACCTCTTCAGGCCTTACAACGTAATCAACTCATATTGCTTAACCACCCAAGCATTCTTTCTCACTAAGCCTCCCTAAGCTTTCACAACAAAAACAGTTGTTTAAAACGAAATTCAACTCACAGAGTGAGGATGTAAAAGATTAAGTACAATACAGAGCTATTTCAAAAAATATTCAAAGATCGCCTAGTAAACACAAGAATGTAATAGTTGTTCGTAAGTCTATCTTGTTATGTCTCTACTCCTCTTCGTTCTTTTCTCTTGATATATATAGTCTTCAGAAGAGAAGAGCCATTGAGGATGATTCAGCTTCAGTCTTCAAGAAGAAACGCATGAATCAAGCTTTTAGAGAGGTCTGAAAAGTGACTTTGTTCTTGCACAAAAAAAGGAAAGAGTAGACTGCGTTAAAGGTCTACTTTTTTGAACATACTTCATTTGGCTTGGCAGCTTGAAAAGTTGACTTTCTTTTTCTGAATAGCTACGCTTATGCACCAAAAAGTATCTGTCTTTCATTTAATGCTTGAAATGTTTGAACGTTAGATCTGTTAAAATGGTAAGGCATTAGTCTTCGAGATATATATGAAAGACATATAGATTGGACAAATATTTAAAATACTTAGCCATTAAAAGAACTTATGTCTAGACGAGTCTAGTACAAGCGTCTAAGCTTTAAGACACTTAGTCCATGGAAAAAGATTTACTCTTTGGACAATCGTCATACGAGTATATTGGACGCTCTTTAAAAACTAGCACCTTGGACGCCATGGTGTTGGACACCGTAAGTTTGTTAGCTTCAAAACAGAAACTTAAACTTTAATAAGTTTGTTATCTACAAAATTTTGAGGGACTAAACGCTTCATATGTCTTTGGTTCCAACATGTAACACTTTTGCCCATCGATGGAGACAAATTCACCGTCTCAATGCTAAAACTCATCTCGAAAAAGACACGTTTAGAGACTTAACTGCTGAAGTCCCTATTTTTCACGTGAAGGCCATATATGGCCTTTATTAAATTAACTACAAAAAGGCCATATATTTTTATAAAAAGCTAACTTTTCAAATTAATGTGGCAACGGATCATTCAAAGTTTAATTATATTTAAAATTATTAAAAACATGCGTTTTAAGTTTTTATAAAAAATAAAAATAACCAAAAACACTATTATTACTAGCGTTTTCATAATTTAAAATAAAATAAATAAAAATTAAATACCAACGTTTTATTTAAAAATAAATAAATATAAAAAAGCAATAACTAAAATATTACTAGCATTTTTCCTAATTTAAAATAAAAAATACTGGCATTTTTTCCTTTTGAAAAAATAAATAAAAATTTGAAAAGCAAAAATGCTAGTAATACTAGCGTTTTCCAAATTTTAAAAAAAAAATTAAAAACTATCATTTTTGTTTTTTTTTTAAATAATATAAAATGAGAAATCCTAGTACTGTTAGCATTTTCCAAATTTAAAAACTATCGTTTTCCATTTTTTTTAAAATAATATTAAAAGCAAAAACGTTAGTATGTTTTCCAAATTTAAAAAAAAATTAAAATTTAAAAACTTGAGTTCTTTATTTTTAAAAAATAATAGAGTTTTGCAAATTTAAAAAAAATTAAAATAAAACGCTACTATTATTAAAAACTTGCATTTTTGTTTTTTTAAAATAAATTAAAAAGCGAAAACGCTAATACTGCTAGCATATTCTATACGTGTCACCTTTTTCTTGTTTTAAAAATGTGAAAAGTAAAAACGCTAGTAGTACTAGCGTATTGCACACGTGTCCACTAGCTCTGTCAATTGTGTGCCAGGTGGCTGCCACGCGAGATACCTAGTGACAGTAGCGTTTTCTAAAAACGCTAAAAACGCTACTGTCATTGGGTAAAAATGCTATTGTCACTGGGGTATCCCAAATGGCAGTCATCTGGCAATTAAATTAAAAAAATATATTAAAAATACTGACATGGAATTAAAAACGCTACTTTGACTAGTGTTTTCTAACATTGACCACCTCACTTTGATAATAAGTTTCAAAACAACCCTATTTTGGTAAATAGTTTGTAAAACTGACCCATTTTGGTATATCACCCATCTAAATTGTCTTGAAAATTTGGTTCAATCTTAACTAAATAGTCCTAATTAAGTGTACTTACCTTAAGTATGTGGCATCATTTCTTTTTCTTACACAAAATGTACCCTTGTACTTAAAAAAATCCTAACCCATGGTTTCCTTGTCCCTTGGTCGACCACCCTAGAGCTTCTGAGGGAAGCTACTTGATTTTTTTTTTTTTGTATATAACAAGTTAATTGCTAAGTTGTTGATTTTACCTCTTACAAAATTACCCCTACCTCTTCTAACTTAACTAATGGCAAATAAGTAAAATCAAACCCACCCCCTCTGTTGTTTTAGTCTAGACAAAATCCACTCCCCTCCCCCTAGTCTCTCATTTGCATTTTTCTCTCTGAGTGTTGGTGTGGAGGAGAATTGGAGAAGCCTTGAGTTCTCAGGTGAGTTCTTACTTCTCTCTTTATTTTTTCTTCATTTTCTTATTTCTTCTAATACTCCCTTGGTTTTTCCCATTCTATTATTGTAAATCTGACCCTTGTCATTTTTTTAGTAGAAAAATGTTGTTCAACATGGGTGTTGGCTTGAATCCAAAGTGGAAGTGCAAAGGAAGCTCAAAACCTCAATCTTTTACTTCTTTCTTTGTTGTGTGGAGCAAAAACAATAAGGAAAGCTTACCATTTTGTATGTTATGTTACAATATTCCTTTGTGGTCAACTGATATTAGCTTGAACATTTCATTTTTTATGTCTAAAATGTGATATATGATGATTGGTTTCAAGTATGGTGATTAATGTTGAACTTGCAAGATTCTGGTGGTGGTATTTTATTGGAACATCTACCGATGTTTTTGTAATGACTTGAGATGTGGTTGATAAAATGAGATGCTTCTTTTTTGGAAATGAAATTAGACTTAAAGGGCTACATAATGGACTCAAGAAATGCATAAAAAAGTTAACAAACGAAAAAACTATGCCTTTCACAAGTTAACCCTTGTTGTTTCGAAAATGAAAATAAACAAAGTGGATGTTTTCGTAATACTAGAATTTTGTGTTGGTTGTTAGGTGAATGTTTTTGAATGGCTAAAAACTAGAGTTTTCAAGCTTTAACTAGATATATCATATGTTATTTTCATATGTTATTTTTATATCTATTTTCTATTTTTAATGATTTTTTCAATTTAGAATTAATGCATTGTTTTTGCCCTGTTTGTGGTTTTAGAATAGTTTTGGGAGAAAATTCATTATAAATTTCACACATCAAGTTTTTTAGTGCTCTTTGTCAACGTGGAAACTAGACTTAAAATGTTACACTATGATGCCAAGAATTGTTGCAAAATGTTTTTGATTGACCAAGAAAATTAGAAGAGAAGCTGATTGTTCTTCTAGTAAGCCAGGTTGACCTATTTGTCTTATTTATTTATTTACAATTTTTGTAGATTTTTCTGAGAAAATGGTTTGTTATTCTAGAAAATAGACTCACAAAGCTTTCAAAAGAGCTATGGATCATTTTAAACAAAAATTGTTTGGTTATTAAAAAAGGATTTTGAATCTAACCTAAAATAGAGGCTAAAACCCTTAGTTTGTACCTTATTTCCTAAAAAGTTTTATTTGTTTAGTTTGTTTAAAATTTTAAATTACTTTCAAATTTTTTTAATAAGATTGATTTAAAGATTAAATCTTCAATTCTAATTAAAATTTTAAGTTTTATTATTTTTAATAATTATTTAATATTTTTGAGAAATTATAAACCATAAAAAGGTAATTTATGGTATTTTGAATAATTGGTAATAATTCAATTATTTTAAAACAATTATTAAAGTATATATAAATGTTTTATGAAATTTATTAAAAGATTAAACATAATGAATTTATATAAGTTTCATAACTTGAAAAGATTAAATATTTAATGAGTTGAGATTGCTTTGGATAAGATCTCAACTTATTGAGCAAGGTTGCTCTAAATAGGTCCTTTACTAAGTTAAGGTCGCTTTGGGGACCTTGACTTATCCTTGTTAGGGTTTGCTTTGGATAAGATCCCAATGTTACAAAAGTCACTCTAGATAGGACTTTGGGCTATTGTTAACCATTGTTACGATAGATGTGACATTTTAATAATAAAAATGAAATGTGGTTGTTGAGAATTGTTGATGTTTATGGAATGCACATACATTCATGCATGAGTCTACATTTGATGTTGTGTAAGAGTACGTACGTAAGTTTGGGGTTGCTAAGTGAGATCTCATTCCTAATGTAGGAAAGGTCAATGGAGGTTGCTCTTGATAGGACCTTGGAGATAAGTAGACAGGTGAATCTGACATGTAGGCCAGGGTCATGAAAACCTTGTGTCGTGGTAAATCATTACCCACGATATCTATCCTGACAAGCCATTACATCACTTCCATGAATCGATTTCGGTGTCCCCCAAATGGTTTTGGTACGTGCTGCTATTAACTCGAGATGGGTGTTGCATTTTACTATGATTAAGGGATATGTCTGCCTAGTTGCTTGATAACGAGTCTTCATAGAGCAGTTGTTGCATACGTGACATTGCATTCTTGAGTTGTTGATGTCATGTTGTTAATGTTCTATTTTATGTTATTATGACTATGAGCTTTATTGATGACTTGTTAGAATTCTCCAATTATTTTGAAAGATCTTATGTTGGGAATTAGTTTGTATCTCATATATTATAAGTGTGGTTTGTTGTATATGTTGTTTGTGGTAGCTTATACTTGCATTGTTTGTCTTGTATGTGTGTGACTATGATGATCGCGGTGATTGTGATCGTGGGAGAAGTTGGCAACAAATTGACTGTATAAGCTGTTCAGTATCGAGCTTGCCCCCACCGTCTCAAGAAGGTTCAGAGGATGGAGCTTAGATGTAAAGGCAAACGAGGTTAGTTTTGATGGTCTGCTTATTACTCACTTAGTTCCACAAGGTATGATAGTATCGATTATGCCAATAACTATCCACATTCAGTTTGGAGATTTTGCAAAGCCGACTCATTATCCCTCTTCACTTATCCCACATAGGGTGGGTAATGTTCGTGCTTATTGCCGGATGTTCCATGGTGCAGGCAGAGGAGGAAGTAAAGGAGTTGGTAGAAGGCATTCCCTAGCTGGTGATGACTACCATCCTTCAATATCACCTTATTGTCCTTAGAGGACAAGTGATTGTTGTCTTTGTTTGTCTAGTATGGCCAGCTTAAGGAATGGGTTTATGTATCTCTTCCCCCTTTTGATGTATATATTGATGGGTTCACGAGTATTGAGTCACACACCTCACACATCTTTTTGAGATACTTTATTGTCCTTATTTAGTTGGTTTTTTTAAGACACGTGGTAGGTGTCTGCTAATGGATATGACTTGCTATGTTGATAGTACTGATGTATGACTTAGGTATTGATGATGCATTTGATACATACACACACACACACACACATGTATATACGAAGACTCGCTATGCATGGTTATTTCATGACGTTTGTTGATTCTTGATTTGATCACGAAAAATTTACCCATATTTTCTCAATCAAATTAATAAAGAGTTTTAATAAATAAAACAAGTTAAGTGGTTTGTGATGATTATTATTGTAGCAATAATTGGTTGTTACAGTCAAGGTTCCTTGTGTTCGAATCTAATACTTGAACCGATCTCATTGAGTCTGCAATTTTAAAATATGAATTAAATCGATGGTTCAAACTAACTTGGATTTTCTACTTTGATTTGGTTCAAGTTGATCGGGTTATCGAATCGACCTAGACCTATGTCCACCTCTAAAAAGAAACATGTTTTATTACCTTTATAATACATGCATGTATCACTTCTTCTTTTTTTGCTTTTATATAGATATTTTTGTTAGGATGTAGTAATTCTGTTCAAAGTGAAAATAAAACCATTATCTTAGAACATTCACACAACGTATGTGTTCATTACACTAATTTTATTTCATGGAGGTCAAAACACAATTAGCAAAATGAATTATAAGATGAAATCATGTAAATAAACATATATTACCATATGAAGTATTTCACAAAACCACGCCACTAATCCAACCCTAAATGAAAATCAGCCAATAAACTAAAATTAAAGACATAAATAACAATGCAAAATACATCCATTAATGTTTTTACTATATGCTTCTTGAACAACATGCTTTCTTAGAATGCAGCATGGTTGTTTGCGTGAACAATTGTCAGTCATAATTTTAAGTGCAATAACTTGTATTTTTCTCTTGGGTTGCAATTTAATCCTCATAGTTTGTGGAATTGTTTATAAAAGACAAAAAGAAAAGAACATAAGAACACTTTTTGTATATATTAGATAATCCTTCAAGAAAGAAATATATACCTCAAAGTTTAAACTTGACAAAATAACACTTCAAGAAAGGAATATATGCCTCCAATTTTAAGCTTCTATTTTCCTTTTTGAGTAGATCTAAGTCATCTAACAGATAATCCACGAATGACAACAAATTTGCCATCATAATACTCTGCCACAATGAAGAGATGACTCTATTGGAGGCTTCGATCTCTGTTGATGGCTACTAGTTACATGACATTATGGTTATAGGAACATAGTAGAAGGAAATGAAGAAAATGTTAATGAAAAGAGAGAGACATACACACACAGAGAGAGAAATTATCATACTTGAATAGAATGCCCAAACCTAAGTTTTATAGATATGGAGACTTAACCAAATTGGTATTTTCTAAAATCTTTAATGAATAAATTAATAAAATGATATAAATAACATAGCATGCAAAATCAATTCATTTGTTATAGTCAACAAATATATAATACAAAAAATATATTTAAAAGTTCAATCTATAAATCTTTAAATTCACCTTTTCTCTTACTCCTTAATCTAAATTAAGGAATTTCCACTGTAAAACACAAAGATAACACAAGAAGGGGGATTGAATTGTATTATAGCAAATTTTCGCAAAACGTTTTCTTTTAGAGACTTTTCATCTGAAGGATTTAAACAAAAGAGTTTTTCAAAAACGTTTTGAAAAAAAGACGAGAGCTACAAAACGAAACTGGAATGCACACAGGAGATATACAGGTTCGTCTCACCCCAGAGATTATGTCCAGTTCTTGGCAACAACCAAGTTCCACTAACTTATTCAAGTTACAAGTATTCTTTCAACAAGCCTCTTCAGACTCAACCCAAGTAGTCTTTAACTTGTCTCTCCAAGCAAAAACCCAAGTATTCTTTTGAATCAAAGCCTCTTCAGGCTTCTACCAATTTCTTAAAGAAAAGGTTGAACGTGAGTTATCTCACTAGGTTTAACGTCCTACCAGACGAATATACAATGAAGAACAAATAAAGTTTTACACGCAGAGAATATGAAGATTACATAACGAAAGCTTTCCAACAATTAAAGATTTTATGATTTCGTCAGTCCTAAGATTAAGGTCTCTTCTTCAATATATATAGGCTTCTCCAAAAAGTATTCGTTATGAGTGCTTGCAGAAGACAACCTTCGTCTGTTGAAGAGAGACGTTGGAGCATTAAATGCAGTAGTTAATGCCTATCACCAACTTATCACTTTGGTAAGATAAAGCAGTCTGCCTATCTTTACCATTCTCGTACTCAATCTTGTAGCAGTAGTCATATCTACTTTCCCGTTTTGACATTCGTGTGCACATTCCTTCTTTTTTGCATGAAGATGTCTTTCCTCGAAAGTAGGTATGCAGGCTTCATATACTGAGGTAGTTTATGTTCTAATTGATGTGCAGATCACTTAGATCATTCTCTATAAGTTGTTAGATACTGAATTTATCCAAAAGAAAGATAAAGACAATATGGGCTTAAATTATCAGATGATTGTTTGTGAACATATTACGAATAACCAGACGATTACGTAAAAACATACTTATTAACTGTTTGTTATTATCAAAATATTTGAGGGTTATAAATTCGTCTTTTGTCTTAACATCCACCTCGCAACAGTCTTTACAATCACATTATCCTCTAACAAAATAGACTTCCTCCTTATCTGAAGATGCAAAAGCCAAATTATGGAATATAACGTAGAAGCTATCAGATAATGTGACAATAATAACAAAATTTTAATACTATAAATTCAGCCGTTACCAAGAACACAAATAAGTTAACATTTCATTAGAACAAATACATAACAATATAAAGAGATTAAAAGAAGAAACAAACTTGTAATAATAATCAAGGATTTCTAGTCATAATTATCAAAGTATATCAAAAGTTGATGAAGAACTTACACAATGTTTATCTCCAAGTTCAAACAACCAAAATTTCCACTATGTCATAACCTTTCCATCCACTTTAGCTGATATATTAGTCCATCTCGTGTGAAAAACCTCCATGTTATTCAACACTTCAATCAGTTCATTCCTTATAGCTTTAACACATGCTTCTTTTAGGTTCCAATTCTTGCAAAGTAAATGCATCTTTGACTTTCAATATGGCTTGTCTTTAGTTAAAAGAAAAACATTTTACATTCACAAAGAATTCTACTTTTTTGACCAATAAAAATATATTATCATATCTAACACTATCTCATATTGATATATAGAAGCAAAGGGTTTAATAGTTGGCATAACTAAAATCTCATTAACAATTTTTAATTATTTTTAATTTTAAGTAAATTATCAAAATATAATAAGAACCTATTTATATAAAATTCTATTCAATTATAAAATTAAGAATGATAATATTCAAGTCAGAAATCAATAAAGTTGAAATCAAGCCAATCCACGCTTTTATGCCTACAAAGCTACTCAAGAATTTTCTTTTTATAATAGGGACAAAAATAATCAAACCTCTAATTAAAGCATATTTATGGTATGTTTGGGACAGTTGAAATTTGGGAATTTCAGCTTTTTTTTGAGAAAATAAGTTATTTGTGAAATAGAAGCCAACTTCAATGAAATAAAAATTATAATAAAAAGATAATGAATCATGAATTGGCTTACTATGTCAAAATCTGGTTTTGCATAATAAACCATGTTATATTGCTAGTATAACATGAGAATAAAAGTCGTGCTGAAATAGAAGTATGCAAGTTGTTAAATCAATATGAATATTCTTCCTTATATAGTTTTCTTATTAAAAAGTATTAATCCTACAAATAAAAATGATTATGAATGCAACCTAAAATATTTGAAATATAGGAATATATATATATATACTCCTGCATTTGTGTGTGTGTGTATGCGTATGTGGGGATCAAGTTACTCTAAGAGTAGCTTTGGGTAGAGTTATTCTATTTAATACTCTTGATATATATTAAATTTTAACGATCTAATTATTGAATATTTTGATATTATCTCAACGATCATGCAAATCAAATTTTTAAAAAAATAGACATTTGTAGTTAGTTAATCTTAAAGTCGTCATTTACTTATAATTTAGTATATTATACGCTAATTTGAATTTATTTAATAAAGTATCAAATAGTTTTTAAATTTTATAAAAAATTGTATACTTGATCTACTCAATAAAATCTTTTAATTTAATTGTCGAATCATTAAAATTTAATATATATATACATACATATATATACATATATATATGTATGTATATATATATATATATATAAAGTTATTGAGTGAAGTAATTTTACTAAGAGTTACTTTTACAGTAACTTGATCCCTACAACAAGTACATTAATCAATAAAATAAATGAAATAACAATTAATGCAAAAACAGCTAATTGGAAAGTAATAGTCATGTTTCTAATCCTCCAATTTACCAACAAAAGAACTATACCATTTGATCCCTAATCCCTTGATCCCTTTTTGACAAAAAAATTGTAATAAAAAGCGAAGAAAGATTTTATCATGAATTCATTGATTTTTTTGGGACTTATTATCAACTTTTTTGAGGCATGAATCGAGGGTAGCTTTTTTTTACTACACAAAAAAGCATGCTGAACTATGCATATACATACTGATAGACAACTAAACCAATAGATTCACATCGGATATCTTTACCATGGATAGATAATATAAAAGGTATCAATTCATATGCTAATGTTCTATTCAATGGAATACAGATAAAATATAAATTAGCTTATATGTATATATATGTATATATATGTATGTATATATATAGGGATATCATCAATAACAAGAAGTAACTAGAAGATATTAAGCATAAGATTAATAAAAAGGGGGGGAGGGGGTACATCAATCATATGTAGAAAACTTGGATGTAGTCAAAGCAGTTGCTCTGGCCACGGTAGGGTCCACCCTCCTCCACAAAGCTTTGATTCCCTCTTCAAATATAGTCATTCGAAGCTCTTAAACTTGTCCACTCTTTCTCATGTATGGATTCATTTGCAAACGTACCTGATTGTGGAAATATGATTTTGAAGGAATTATTAACTATGAGCTGTTGAGTGTTAACTTTCATTCAAACAATTACCATTTATAATAAAAAAGGGAAATAAAATTTTATTCAAAACTCAAACGCCCTTTAAAGGGAAATTTTTCACATAAATATTTATCTACAAAGAGTAATATCAACTTCTCTATTACCCTATGTGATATTGCTAAAGAATAGTAACCATTAATCACCTTCGATTTGATTAATGAAACATTCTCAAATGAAAACAAAAATATAAGAAATAATGCTAACGTGATCCCTTGCCATGAATATAGGAAATTTTGTTCGAATCAAGCCCAAAGTCACATAAAATATTAAAGCTATCAAAAGCCCTAAAATTTATTTATAATAACTTGAATTTTACTATTACTAAGCAAAAATTAAGAGCATTTGCATTGCCATTAGTGACTCAATAACACATTCATTATATTAAGTGAACATAGGAACATGGTTCTAAATTGCGGTTGCGGCCATTGCGGTTACTGCAATGCGGATTGCGGCCGTTGCGGTGTGAAATTAAAATATGTTTGCACCAAACATAGAAAAAGTCCAATAATTATTGGTATATCTTTTATTTATAAGATTGTATAGATTTTCATTCATTTTTAAAATTTTGTATCATTTTAATGAATAATTTAGAATAAATTTATAATAAAAATTGAGGTATATAAATCTAAACAAATCTAAAAAGCAATAGGAACACAAAAATAATTAGTCTGACATAAATTTAGAAAAAATTGTCTCATTAACACAAAAGTAAAAAATTTAAAGGTACATAAACTAAATAAATCTCAAATAGATATAATAAAAAAGAAATAGACTGTCAGAGGAACACAATCATCTTCAAGTTTGATTGTCATTACTTGTCTAAAAAGCAATGTCACCTTTCAAGGATACATTGTCACTACAAAGGAAAACATGATAAAACCCATAATTAATATCATAAAATTATATGAGCGTCAAGGTTTTTCTTCACAAATAAAGAGCTATATATAATTTAAAAATTTTAAAATAGTTAAGTAAAATCAATCAAACAAAGATAATAGAAATATAACTCACATGATAATTGTTACCACATGGTAGAGTGGCGAGGAAGATCATAACCTCCACTTTCACTTTGGCCATCATCTTGTGTAGTTCCTTGTCCAAAGAAATAATCAAAAAATCTACCACTTTGCTATTAATAGTAAGGATCATGATGATTCATTGATGATTGGTGGTATGGGGGAGCTTGGTCACTTGCATATTGATTGTATGGATTGAAATAAGGATATTGATAAGCTGGTGGTGGATAGTACCCATGACTACTTTGAGAAGATTCATCAATGCTAAAGTTACTAAAACTTTATTCAATATGAGAAGAAGAAGAAGAAGAAAAATCTTCAAATGGTACATTTTGTTTCTTTCTTCCTCTCCTAAATTGTGAACTGCCTCTTTTATCACCTGGAAATGAGTGATCAAAAGGACCCATATCTGGTCTAGAAGTAGTGAAATCAATAACCAAATTTGTGTCATGTCTATTATATGGAATCTCCTAGTATGGATCATTTTGTCTATGTTCATCCTCACCATCCTCACCATCATTTTCTTCAACTTCTATATCACCACCATTATCACCACTATTATTACTTGGTGGACTTAAATCATCACCATCATTACCACTATTGCCAACTTCCACATCTTCATCATCAGTGTCAATTCGAGGCAACCATTCTGAATTTTGGACTCCATCTAAAAGTGGATTTTCTCTTTCTTCAATCCATGGAGATAAAGGATCATTCTCCTGAAATATGTAGTCAAGATTAATTGGATTGAAACTTGCTTCAATTTCTTCTTGACTTTTTCTCATTTCATACCTCATTTTCAACTTCATATTATAATGTGTGAAGACAAGTTTTTGTAACTTTTTATACTTGAGCCTGTTCCTTGTCTTTGTATGGATGTAGCTGAATGTGCTCTAGTTTCTCTCACAATTTGTGGTTGAAGTTGTTTGACTCAAAACTTTAATAGCTAAACGTTGAAGTTCAAGAGTGCATGAAGCAAATACCAACCACCATTCAGCTTTTTAAACGAACAAGCAAAATAAATAAATTATTAGTTATACAAAAAATAAGGTAGATTTATTTATAAAAAAAGAAAGAAATAATATTTACCTGGATTCATTTTAGACCAGGCTTTCTGAGCTTGAGGTGAA
Organism: Spatholobus suberectus; assembly: GCA_004329165.1. NCBI lineage: Eukaryota > Viridiplantae > Streptophyta > Magnoliopsida > Fabales > Fabaceae > Spatholobus > Spatholobus suberectus. The sequence continues at coordinate 36,053,593 of CM014733.1, forward strand.
CTAAATGCGTCACCCATATCTTTAAACAATATCAACTAAAACATTATATAATATGTCAATCCATAGATATATAATAATAAAAAAAATTATAAGATCAAAATATAGTTATCCATTACTAACCTGCCTCAAGATTTTAATTTGAACATCCATATCCCTCTTTAATTTCATAATGACCTTATTGGTTCCTTCAAATGTCTCTTGGTATACATCGGTTTCATGTTCAACTCCATATTGAAATTGTGGATTAAGAAAATAACCTAAAAAGATAGTTAATCAATATTTATGTATAAATTTATGAATAATAGATTTTATAACAAAAGTAAAGGTAAGGTGACATACCAGCAGAATGAAGATCAGAATGCATGAATCTCCAACGCTTGTCTATTATTTCCTTGTATTGAGAATAATAACGGGAGCTTTTTTGAATTGATTGTTTTGCTCGATCAATTGCTTCATATATAAAACCCATTGTTGGCTTCTCATCACCATCAACTAGCCTCAAGACTTTTACTAAAGGCCCAAATACCTTTAGTATATCATTAGCCTTATTGCAAAAATCATTGCCAACAACAATTTGTCTCGCTTCAAATGCTAGCCCATTTTTATCTCTCCCAAATTTAGATGGTCTAAATTCTTCAGAGTTGAACATATTTTTCAAAGCTTGCTTTTGCTGCACAAGTGCTTGAAGTTGCAAGAATTGTGTGGCAAATCGAGTAACTCCTGGTCTGACAATTTCTCTACCTCCAGTGTATTTTTTCATGAGATTTACAACCCATATGTGATTGTAAATAAAAGTTGTCACTACTTTTGCATCACTTAATAACTTTTGCACATTTTTCTTTTTTCCTATATCCTCCAAACAAAGATCCAAACAATGTGCTGCACATGCAGTCCAATACAGATGTTGCCTCTTTTCCATCAATTTTTGACCAGTTGCTTTAAGTGCTTTTTCATTATCTGTAACAACTTGAACTACGTATTCTTCTCCCACTTCTTCCACAACCTTATCCAATAACTGGAAATAATAATCAGTAGTTCTAGTAGCAACACTAGAAGCATCAACAGATTTCAAGAAAATTGTCCCCTTACTGCAATACACCAGAAAATTCATAATGTGTATGATTTATACTGTCTGTCCAACCATCACACATTATTGTTACTCCTTTTTCCTTCCAAGTAGTTTTCAACTTATTTATCCATTCTTGCATGGCTTTATATTCAGCCTCTAAATACATATCAGAAATTTCATAAGGTGTGGGGCACTTAACTGATGAACCTACTTCAGCAACTGCAATGATCAAATTATGTAACCAAGGAGAATTAGTTAAATTCATAGGTAAGCGCTCATAAATTATAAACTTGCTTACTGCTTCTCCGAGCTTCTTCTTCAATGTTTTCATAAAACCTCCACTAATTTTTGGTTGTTTCATGCTTTTACTCCTCATAAGATCCACATTTGTAGATCTCAAAGCAAAAGTAGCGTCTTCTGTCCTTGTAGCTTTTGCAGCTTGACTAACATTTGGATGAGAGCTTCCACCTGATTCATAAATATTATTAGATCCCTTGTTTGTTGTCTGAATCGTTGCCTATCTTCCCATTCATGTTGTGATCTAATACTTTCTTGTGTAGCTGCCATTATTTGCTGATCAATATCCTCATCATCATCTTCTCTTAATCGTGCTTCAAATTCTTCTTTTCTTTTTCTAGAGTCATTTTTTTTTGTCTTTTTTTATCTCTGAGGAGTTTCATCATATTCTCTCTAACAAATGATTTGACTCTAGGACAACCTGCTACTTGACCTTTATCATGTGCTATGTGTTGCTTCAATCTAGTAATGCCGCCCCTTATTATTTTGTGGCAAAGTTTACATTGGACGTTGTTTCTATTTCCTGCTATAGGTACTCCAAAATGCCATCCAATATCATCACTTGGAGCACCTTCTAGTCTTCCCACAGGAAATTCTTCCTCACTTGATGCCATTGAGTGTACACCTATTTAAAAATTTATGAAATATTAACTAATAATTAAATTAAATTTCAAACTTAAGAGCAATTTTTAATAGATTAACATAAAATAAAACTAAATATAAATAAACTAATTATTAATATACGTATAATTACATAGTTAGAAGCTAATTATTTATGTAGATGTATAAATACAAATTATGATATTATCAAAATAAATACCAACAAGACATCACAATTTTTTTTTAAGTATTTACATTTAGATTTATATTAATCTACTTTGCCAATTTACTATTTTTCTTCCTAAGTATTAATAATTATTCACAATTAATTCCTTCTAATTTACCAATTTTCTTTAAAAATATTTATAATTAATCTCTCTAAAAAAATTAATCCCTCCACAACACATTACTCACTTCCCTCCCTCCCCAAAATTCCCCTAAACCTCAAAAAAACTAACCCCCCCCTGCGCCCCCCCGGCCCCCAACAAATTAAACCCCCTTCGTGCCCTGCACACCCCCCCCCCCCCCCCGGGCCCCGAGCCCCCCTCCCCTAAATTAGTTCCCCCCTTGCCGACGCTCTCCTCCCCCCCCAAAACAAATTAAAACCCCCTCAATTAGTCCCCCCCTTGCCGATGCTCCAATCTCCCCCCCCCCCCCACGCTCGTCTCTTCCCCCTTCCCCCCCGCGCCGACACTCCTTCCCACACCCCCCTGGCGGCCGCTCTCCCCCCTGATTCTTCTTCTTTTCTTCATTCTTCCCCAACAACACCCCCCAAAAACGAAACCATCACCCCTCGCCTAGCGCTTTCTCTCCCCTCTTCTTCCTCTTCTTCCCCAAAACCCCCCTGGGCCCCTTCCACGAAAAACCCCCTTTTCCCCCAGCATGAAACCGCCCCTCCCCCAACCATATTTCAGCATTCCGTCCAGCAAATAAAAGCAAAACAGGGGAGATGGGAGACTTACAAGATCAGAAGGGACCTTCAAATTGTATGATCTGCAATGAAGAGAGTGTTGCAATGTTGCTTGGTGCCAATTTCGAGCAGTGGAGAAGCTACAAACTTGAGTTGGGTCACGGGAGACAAGTTGGAAAGAAATAAGGTGAGATTCGTGAGTAACTTTGTATGATTGTAATTGTATGATTTGTATCTAAATGTGAATATATTTGTGACTCTTGCTGTTTGTTGGTCAAAAAGAACATCATTCTCTGCAATTTTCCTGTTTTGAGTCACGGGAGACAACTCCTAAAGATTCTCTCCTTTTTTTTTTGCCAAAAACAAAAAACAGAACGATGTTGTGGTTCCATTGCGGACGTAACAGTCCCATTGCGGACGTAACGATATTGCGTTGCGGAAAAATATGTGATTTAAAATCACACCGCAATTGCGGTTGCGAATAGCACCGCAACCGCAATATTGCGGCCGCAATTCGTGATGTGGTCCGCAATTTGAAACCCTGCATAGGAATATACCTCTCTTATTGAAAAATTATTTTGTCTCGAACTAAAAATCTAAGATTCTATTAATTATAGATAGGTGAAAAAAAGAACTTACCTCAGCTGTTACAACTTTACAAAGATTTATGTCCTTATGCAAGTGTAGCAACGACACAAAAAACACATTACCTGAATTCGATCTCCACCAAAATTCTGGCATTATTATAAAATTTGTATCAATCATTTGAAAATACTAAGGAAAAAATTGATACATAAGATCAGATAAAATCACTAACAAATACTTTCAAATGAAATTAAACAAATTAAATTAAATTAAGACCAACTTAAGTAAAAATGTTGTTGCAGTAAATAATAACTAAAGCTATAATTGATCATTCCCTATTTGCTTATTGACTATGGCAAATTTTGTGTTCTTCCTATTATTTTCCCCTAAAAGAGAAGATTATCTATCAGTAGTTAAAATTCGAGTAATGTATTTGTTAAGCAGGGATAAAAAAGTGTCAATAGATAATATTCCATGTAGTATCATCATTGTACTTGCTTACTCTTAACTTCACATTATGAAATGATTGATTAAATAATTAGTTGCAAGTTCATTTTAATTGAATTGAACTTGGAACATACAGCTTTATTTTGAAAAAGTACTTGATTATCATTTACCTTAGACTTCTTTATAGTTGTAAAAATACTAATAATATCAATTTGCACTCATCCAATGCACCCAATTTTGTATCCAATGCCCTTTCTAGATAAGTAGATAACAATGAATTATGAAACGAAATATAAATGGGGCTCGATTCATTGAATTTATGAGAAAAAAATTACATTCACCTTTTCCTTACAATATTAATTGAAAATGAATATTAAAAAAAGACAAACAATAGTTAGTTCATCTTCTAGATAAGTAAAAACGCATTGATATAGAAATAATATACTAATCCAGAGAGACTTGAGTATTGAGCAAAGTTAAGCAAAATACAAATTCATATAGAACTTTAATTCGAACCATGCAACCAAAAAAAGAAGTATCGAGATTGCAAAAACGAAAGAAAAGACTGAAAACAAATTCGGATCCAAAAAAGAAAATAATAAATACAAAAAGGAAAAAAAGAAAAAGAAAATACTGACATACTCATATAGCACTACCGAGAAGAAAAATGGAGAAAAAAAATGATGAAGCAAATGAGAGAGAAAAGGTTATTTTTCTTTCTTTGAGAAATAGAATGTAGAAGAAAGGTGTGTCTACTTTTGATTTAAAAAAAAAGCTAAGGATTACTCCTTTAAGGTATTGAGATCCATTTAAGGAGCTTCCCTTTTTCTAATAAATATTTTTCCATATACATGGACCCTAAAGATCTAACTCCTAACTACATTCTTAAGGAACAAGGTTATCTATCAACCATGCTACACTATGGTGGTGTTGGGTAACTGTGTAGCTTTAATTCCCTCAATTAATATAATAAATCCACTATTTGAAAATAGTTTTTTAGGTTATTTGTTGTTGATATTTGAAAAGATAATTTAAAATGACTTTTTTATTCCTATTTTGAGTGGGAAAAATGATTCCAACAACTTTTCTTTTAAATGTCCCATTAATTAATATGATTTATTAAATAAATTAAATAAATAGAAATTAAATAATTAAAAAATAAATATTTAAAGTGTCCTTAATTTGAGTGAAAAAAGTGTGCTAAAATCCCCAATGTTTATTCCTTTAAGTAATAAAAGATCAATTTCTTTATAACATGTCTTTATTCTTGACAATAAGATAACCTCTATTTGTACCCTCATCCTTGTGTGCTTTTCATATTTTATGACTCATGTCATATAAGTCTTTAAATCAAATTTAATCAATTTTTATTTTTAATTAGGTATTAAATTAAAAAGATTTTAAATTTTCTTAATTTTGTTAATTAATACTTACATTTCTTTAAAGCATAATGGCTATTTGTAAATAATAATTAAAATAATATTATTTTAATTAAATTAATTTTTAAGATTTTTTATAAATAAAATTTATTATCTGATTGTAATTCATATTTTAAATTATATTTTCATTTCTAGAAAAATCACTCCTTAAGTATTTTTAAATTTATATATTTTTTATAATTTACCTATATTTACAAATATACATATAATCCATGAAACACTTATTAATTATTTTTGTATTTCCAAGTTGAATTAGTAATAATTATATTTAAACCCTATTTGATTTATAAATTAAATTTTATATTTATCATTTTATAACACTCATTATTTTTAAAAATATTACAACCATCTTTCTTAATTTTTTATATACAAATCATATATATAATATTCATAAAAATAAAAAAATAAAAAAATAAAAAAATAAAAAAATAAATTGAAATAAATATAATTTTGAAATCAAGTAAAAAACAAGTATAATTATTATAAGTGGTGTAATTATCCCAATGCCAGTTTTTAAATTTTGAAGGACCAGAGTACACACATTATTTATAGTTGTTAAATGCTAACAATATATTTTTAACATACTCTTTTAAATACACTCTTTTTTATTTGTTAAAATTTATTAGAAATTACAAAATTTTGTGAGTTTCACACATCCTATTTAATGATTCTCGATCATGATTTTATAATTTTCAGTAAATTTTAACCAATAAAAAAGAATGTATTTAAAAGATCGTATTAGGTAGTGTATTACTAGCACCAATGTTTTTAAAACTAGACTGGTCATTGAACCAGTCAAGGCAATGATTTAAGGTTTAATGATTCAATCGTGGTTGAACTGTGGTCAAACTAGTGTTAATAAATTAATAATAATAATAATTAAATAATATATAAAATAATATTAAAGAAACATAATATCATAACTTTATAATATTAAAAACTAAAAATAAAACATAATTTTGTATGTTCTTAACATTTACAATACTTACAAAAGTTCAAATTAAATATGTCATAATACTTAAATCTAAATTTTAATAATACACATCAATATTTATTAATAAAAACAAATTTATATATAGAATAAAAAGAAAATAACAAATATTTTAGGTTGATTTTCATTTTTTTAAGAAAAAAATTAAAATAATGTTGTATTAAGTATTTTGCATTAACCTGCTGTGAACTGGTTTTTTGTCGATTTTTGACTGACATTATCGATTTTTGGCTAGTTTTCGGTTCTTTGATTGGTTTTTCTCCAAGACAGTTTTTGTGGTTTATTTAAATCGGTTAAGTGACCAATTCACTGATTTTTTGGTACGACTAGTCGGTTTAGTCCGGTTTTCAAAACACAGACTAAAATTTAGTTTTTTTTTTTTTTTTTTTTTTGGATTTACCATATCACTCTTTATAGATTTTTTTTATGGTTATTTATTTATTTATTTTATTACCTAGAAGAAGAGACTAGAGAGTGAGTGGGAAAAAGAGTTTGGTTCCCAAGCGGGTGCCCATACGGTGTCTGCCTGAACCCTCATTCTTCCTAAAATTCCCCCTTCACCTCGCACTTTGCTATCAAAACGGACGCATCGCGATCCAAATCCCATACCCTCCGTTTCTCCACATCAATACTTCAAAAAAAAAAAAAAGGAAAAAACCTCCTAATCCATGGATTCGTTCCAGCAACCTCATGGCTACATGAGGCCACCGCAACCGCAACCGCCACAGCCGCCGCCGCACACGGCAGATCCCCACCACCACCCGCACCACTTTCACCAGATACCGCCGCCGCCACCTCCCCAAGCCCCGTGGTTCTCCTCCCAATTCCAATACCACCCTTCCCAAACCCCTTCCCCGCCGCCGCAGTGGCCGCAACAACCGCCGCCGCCGCCTCCTCCTCCGTCGAACGCTTATTCTTACCATCCCAGCCAGTTCCTCCCTCCTCCGCCTCGTTCCCACGTGCTTCCTCCTCAGTTCACACCTCACTCCCACATTCCCCAGCCTTATCCTCAGGTGGAATATACTTCTTGCCCTTCTTGTTTTTGCATCTTCTTTTCTTGGTTCTCTAGGGTTTCTTCTTCGATTGGTTACTGGTTCACTAATTGCATGGAAATTTTGTAGGAATGGAGCAACCCAAACTGGCCACCTAACCAGGGCTATCCAGGTTAGTTGTTTTCTTTTATATGCTTACGTGGGAAACGTTGTTTTTTTATTTCGTGCCAGAGTTAGGGTTTTGGCGTTTATTATTAGGGTCTGGAAGAGTTGAAACTTGAAAGTTATCCACTTGAGAGAAATGCATTTGCACAGAAAAAGAAAAATGAAGAATGGATAAAAGGCGTGCATTGTTTTTGTTAGGTTTTGGTTGTTGGTTGATTTATGACCATGTTATCTGGGCCAAATACATTGCTTTATTTCTTTGTGATTCGTTTGTATGTATTCATGAAATTATTGTGAGTTGTGAATGGACATTGAATATTGACCAAGATAGATACTTGCATGTGTATGAGGAATTACGCCACTTTTCAACTGTAATTTGCAACAAGTATAGATGACAATTGGTTTGTCATTCTGTCATTGGAATAATTATGGTGTAATGTATTGCTTTTGTGTTGACTTGTTTGTGTCTCTGCATGATTTGAAGTTCTATATGGCCTTTTGGAAAATTGCTCCTCCCCCCCTTCAATTTCTGTATCCGTTCTTAGTGCAGTGAATATTGTATTTTTTTGACATATTGTTATAATGTTAGCCCATAAGAATGAAGAAGATTGGGCTGCTAAGGCCAGAGCTTGGGCTGATGCTAAGGCTGCGATGGAAAGTCAGCATCCACAATCACATTTTTCACCTGCTGGAAGATTGCAAGAGCAAAGCCATTATCATGATCAGTATCAGCAATCTGTTGACTCACATTATACTGATGTTCAAAACCAATCCCATCCACCATCAAGCTATCAACAATTTTCCTACTTGGATGCATCTGCACAGCAGCTTTCAGGACATTCCCAAGAGGCTGCATCTGTCAGTTTGGAGACATCTTATGCTTCAGATGGACATTCATACGGTGCTAGAGATGGGACTGGCATTGGAGATTCAACTATTTCATTCGAACAAGGAAACTTGCCAACAAATCCATCAGTTCATCAGCAGGAGGTACCTTCTAGTTATAGTTCTGTTGCAGGTAATTGTTTATTTTGTATATCGAAATTGCAAGTGAAGCTTCTGTGGAAATGGATCATAAATCAATATTCTGGAATGTGCCTATACTGTATATTTGTGATACGAACCGGTCAAAATTTGGTTCAAAGAGATATATCTTGGTAGTTGGAATCACATAAATCATGATTTGGTTCATGTGATTTGATGCAAGTCCTCACTCTATTGATGCAGATTGCATAGAGTTTCATTTTATCATTGGAGATGCATGCTGAATTGCTAGAACTGTGCCAAATTGTAGGAATCTCAATTTTGTTGTGTTTCCAATAGGAGGGGGCATTTAGCCAAACAGCCAATGTGGGATGAAAAACCAAGTCAGTGTTGGGTGGGTGTGGCCAGAGTCTTGTGGGCAGAGAGGTCTGTGAAGATGGCTTCTGAAAATGCTCAAACACTGTCACACGCTACCCAAATGCATAGACGCAACAGACCAGTCATTAGAACTTGGGATTGTGTTGATGCTCTGGGGATGATGAGCCTCTGGTGTTAGGATGGTCTGGCACAGGCGGTGAGGGTGATGAGGTTGGTTGGAGGTGAACAACTCCTCAGATCATAGAACTGAGAGGGACAGTTGCCTAGGAGAGAGAAGGCGAAGGGACAGCTGGGAAAAAAATAGAGTTTCTGTTGCAAAGTTCTAGTAACTAATGTTGAAAGAGAGAAAGTTAAGAAAAGCCCCCAATAATTAATGTACATGAGGCAAATAAATTTATTATGTTTTGCAAATATATTTGTTGTTTTTAGTAATTGATCATGAATCTTATTACTCATGATATGTTTTGATTAACGGTTCACAAAATAGGTCTTCTGATTTGTGATTTGATTTACAGTTTGATAACCATGAGACAGATCCCTTTCAACCTCTTTATGTTGTCCATGTTGTCTTTTTAGACAAGATAGGCTATCATCGGCATATCACAATTCTTGTTTAATGGACAACTAGTATGATTTTATAGATTATTTTTGGATAGAAAAAGAAATATTAGATAGGGAGGGGAGAGGATAAGATATCCACCAAACACACACACAAAGCTGAAGGAAAAAAAGAAAACTAAAATCACCCATGGGAAACCACAAGAAACCACAAAACTAACACAGCCCAAGGACTAGGAGTAAACAAAAGGGAACCACCACAACTGCCCATTAGTTCTCCTAGGAAGTTATTTCCATTGTCCACAAAAACTCACAACAAAAGGGGAAACCTAATGCTAAAATAAACTCAAAACAATGCTCTCACTTTGGCCTGAAGGTTTCAAATTTTCAATATCTGGACAAGAAGAGGTTCCTTTTCAGAACCAGCATTAATACAATTACCTCCTAGGAGACTATTCTATTCTTGTCCTCTCTGCTATTATGGCAGCCTAATCTTCAAGGTTGTCCGCTCTGGACAAGCATTGGGAAGAAAGACTGAGAAACTGGATGTCATTGTTGTTTTATGTCAGCCATCTTTTCATATTTTGGGCATTATTTATTGTAATAGGATATAGGGGCTGTTGGACCTCACTGCCTTACCTATAGAATTACCACATCTTCACGTATTTGCTCAGGACCTGGCTAAGGAATGATAAACCCGTCTCCCATAATTTATACTGGTTTATTTGCATCCCTTGTGATAAGTAGTAGGCGTGTCTGGTTATAATACTTAAATGTTGCCTATCTATAGATGAGTTGGAGAACAGCTAGTAGTTGGAAATATCAGACAGTGGGAAAGGGCTTTTTAAAGATTACTCAATTTTTTGTAGCTTTGATGAATGTATGATTCTAGGTCTTTGGGGACTGCATTTTTGAATTTTAATGCTCCGTATCTTCCGTCATATATTTTTCCATGTTCAATCTGAATATTGACTTAACAGGTAAAGAGGCTAGTGATCAGATTCAACAATCATACTCAGTCTTTCCTTTGTCAAGTTCCTCATCTCAAGAACGCCATGTGCAACCATCAATGCATGCACCGCCTTTTGCATCTGGCAGCCACTCAGTTGACTCAGCTATCAGTCTTGCTGATCAACCATTAGATTTTGCCCCTAGGTTTAATCGTGACAGTGACTTGCAAATGCAATCAACTTATAATCATCATGATTCCAGTACTTCAATGAATAACTGGGCTGCTGCTGCTGCTGCTCCAGTGGCACCTGGTGTTGGTTATCCACCAATACCACCAATTCTTGCCTCTGGCCCACAGGTTTTAATTTTGAAACCTTTTGTTTTCCCAGTCAACTTTATAAGCTTCTTTTAATGCCCTTGACACTTAGTTAATTTAGCAGCATGACCCTTCTATCACCACTCCTGGTCATGTGGCACCGCCATTTGGAAGGTTTCCTGGACCTGGCCTCCCTTCAACTATTCCACCAAGTGGTGCACCCTTTACCCTTAGCACAGGAACTACAATTCATCCTACTGTGGCTTTCTCTGCTGATGCATATGGGGTATCTGGTGTTCCTGATCGTCCTAAGAAGGTAAGTATGTTGCAAAGTTTAATGCTTGGATAGATATATGTCTTCAAACCTCATTTTGCAGTTATTTTTCAGGCTTCAGTCCCTACCTGGCTTAGAGAGGAAATAAAGAAAACAGTCATTGCTGCTCCTTCTGCAGAGAATCCAAAAGAGGAAACAACATTTGTAAATCAGGGCATTGACAAGTCATATGCAAAAGGTGATGAGGCAGATAGTAAAAGCATTGATTCCTCTAGATCAGTTGAGGATGAAGAAGATGAAGAGGTTCCATTTTTTAATATTAAAGCTTGTGTCCATTAAATAAATTAAACATTATCTTTTTAAATTTAGTATGGTGTATTTCATGTGTAGGATCAAGTTGAAGCAGCTAGAACTGCAGCAATTAACCAAGAAATAAAAAGAGTTCTGACTGAAGTTCTTTTGAAGGTAAGCGTTATTTAAAATGTGAATTGTTATCTTATTTACATCTGTGTACTGGCTTTAGCAGGAAAAATATATATTATAGTTCTAATTACAGCTTCTTCTTAGGTTACTGATGAATTGTTCGATGAAATTGCAACCAAAGTTCTTGCTGAAGATGATTTTACTGCTGAAGGTAATTGTTTGATACCCTCTAGTTTTCTCTTAAAATGAGATCTATATAGATTTTATTCTATCAAGTGAGTATTAAATATTGTAGGTTCTAACAATTTGTTTTCTGCAGTGGGGCACAAGGTTGCCACATCAAACCATAAGGCATCAGCATCTCCACCCTCAGCTACAGTTCCTAAGGCATCTGCAAAGGTTTTAGTTCCAATCAAAGAGAAGGTAGAAAATGATGGTGCCAGTGAAAAATCTAATTCCAGCTCTCCTGGAGATGTTTTAGGTCTTGGAAATTATGGTTCTGATGCTGATGATGGAGACAATGAAATTGAGAGTTCCAGTGTGCCAACTCCTGCAAAAGATGCCACCTATCAGTCAGGGATTAAGAAACCTTTGTCAGATACTCATGATGTATCTGTTAATGGCATTTCACAACTTGATGAGCACAGTAGAAGTGAAACTAATTTGGTGAATAATCAGGCCAAAACCATCTCTTTACCATCTAGAAGTAGCAATGATGCTGCTACTGATCAATTGCATGATGATAAGGTAACCAAAGAATCTGATCATTCACATTCTTCCAAGGTCGTGTCTGAAGATCATAGGGATAATGGGCTTAATGCTATTGAAAGAAGCCATGACAGGTTTAATGGTTTTAGCTCTAAAGATACTTCAGGGACACCAAGATCTGAACTGCCTGGAAAGAATGTTAGTGTGGAAAAAGCAATGGATGATCATTCAGGTAGGGAAAGCAGAAGAAAATCAGAAAAAAATGATCAGCTTGACAGGAGTACTTCTGAGAAAGACTTTGTAAAGGAGGTACACAGTAGTAAGACTAGGATAGATGTAAAAGGTAATGAACATCATAGACGAAAGGATGAAAGAAATCAGAAAAGGGAAAAAACAGATTATGGCAGTGAGGCAAAAGAAAGAGGGAAAGAGCACTATTTAAGGCATGGGGAGAAGGCAAAGGAATCAGAGTCAAGGAAAAGATCCTCCCATGTTGATGTCAAGGATGATAAAAAGGAAGCAGAAAAATCCCATAGAGGTAGTACCACTGATGATACTAGTCGGAAAAGGGAGCATGCAAAGGATAAGGGGGAGCATAAATCAAAGCAAAAGGATGCAAGCAATCCTGACAGACACAGAAGAAGACGTTCATCTTCAGTAAGCAGTAGAGGTAGAACTAACAAGGATCATACTAATCATGCTGGTAATTCAAGTGGTGAAGGCTCAGATGGCTCAAAAAGGTTAAGAACAGACTCCATTTGAACCTCATTGTCTGGTTGTCATATAGAGTGTCTCATCATTTTTTTAATGCAGGAAGCTGCATTCAAGAAAGCGTGACTTGTCACCATCTCCAGTCAGATCTAAAAGAAGGTATTATTTATTAAGAGATCCTTATATTGTTCAGGTTTGGAATATTGAAGTTTGGGTGTTTCAGAGCATCTTGCAGATGTTTAGATGAGCTGTTTGTGTTTATAGGCTATATCTGTTCAGATGTGTGTGTGTGAGTGTAATACATTTAAAATCATAGTAATTCACACATGGTTAATGTATTTTGCTTTACATTGTTAGTCTCAATTAATTTGTATTCTTTTCTGGTTATTAATAGAATCTTGGTGATTTACAAGTAGCTTGTCTTAACTTATTATATGTGCTAAATGGAATCTTAGATGATGACACTACCAGCTTTTCTGTGTTTCCTTTAATGCTTTCAACTCTAGGTCAATCTTCTCACAACTTTAGGTGAGGCTTAATTGCTTCCCTCAATCTTTTCAATGAAGCTCTATCTTGCTATCTCAGGCCAGAAAGTGCTATATTTATTTCTGCATTGTTTTTGGACTTATGGCCCTCTTAACATCTTTTATGTATTTTTTATTCACTTGTTTGGGTGATAAGAATTTTTTATTTGTATAATTGTATACCAATATTTTTTGCTATATTATAATAGTTATCTAAATGTGTGTTTGTGTAGGTTGTCGGTATTTTCTCTGATACAATTTTATGTATGATCAGTTTACCTCTGCTGGGCAAGCTTCTATTATGTATAAAAGATTACGGCTGCATTTAGTTGCAACTTATGAGATTACTGTTACCAAAGTTTGAAAATAGAACTATTGATATTTTAATTTTGTGTACCATATGATAGTTGACTTATTTTATACCTTGTTTCTGTGAGAAAACATATTGAGCCTATGATTTTTGGCAGTTTGAGGATTCTGAAGCTGATACCATGCCAGAGATTCAATCATTTGGGTCTTTCTTTAGTTGAAATTAAATTATCTTATTGCCTGTTATATGGAATGTTTTTCATATTGTTTATGTAGTAATAATTACTTTCATGCATCTTTTGTCTAGTATGTGAGTATGTGTGTGTTCTATCAATTTATCCATCTGCAATATATTGAGACATTATAGAAGAGCAAGAAACTTCTGATTTTGGGCACAAATTTGTGGTACTTTTTTATCCATAATTGTAAGGATATATGTACCCTGAATCTAAGATATGTTAGTACATTTGTAGTTTCTGGTAAACTTTTGACTATCTGATCATATTCATTAGAAACAGGAAAGATTTATTGTAATAGGCTGCTTCCAATGGTGTGTTGGCACTTTACCAGGTTGAGTTGTATTTATAAACTTTGTATACTTTAAACTCACCAAGTCAGTACGGTGGTTTCATTTTTAGACAACTTTCGCGGTCTCCTCATAGCAAGCGTTCTCAGCGCAGGCATTCTCCCTATTCTTCTCTTGATTCTTCCAGGTTTGTTGCCATAAAGTTTTCAAGATTAAGATTTATGTTTTTCAGACAAACTTCCATCACCATATAAGATTAAGCTGCACAGGTGAATTTGTCAGGCTTCATGTTTAGGTTACAATGGTGCCTTGTTTATTTACTGTTTCCTTTTTATGCAGGGGAAGAAGGTCAAGATCCAGATCACCTGTTCGGCGGCAAAGATGAACGATGGGGACAGAGATGGTTGACATTGCATCTACGGGGTTCATTCAAGAGAACCCAAATTTGGAGGTGTATGGCAAAGCTTGGGATGTTTGGCTGGTCTTCAAAGGGAATTTTGATTAAAAATTAATAGGTAGCGATGACTTTTCCCATTTTTGTAGGTTCAATATAATGATACTGCTATTTTCCTGGTTTGCTACTGTTCTTTGGGAGATAGTATAAAACTGGGCAGAGTTGGATATGTGCTGTAATATGTTTTGATGTAAAAAAAAGCACGGAAAAATCGATAGTTTTATGTTTCATTAGAAATCCGGCATGTATTTAAATCCCATCAATATCATAATTCGTAATGTCAAATTCAATAAATGGCTAATCTTATTTTTGCTGGATATGTTAGCTGAATGATTCAGACTTTTAACAAATTAATCTGCTGCCCGTTTTTCTTGAGCAAATACTGAATGGACGGGTTGAAGGGGGAATCATCTTTGCCACCTATCCCATGCATAAAATTATCTAAGATTAGGTTTTTGATTGAATGTGTAACAGTTATAAATGTGAATGCTTGTGTTGGTTTAATCACCTGGTTGCGTGCAAGGGAATAGCAATACACGTTTCTACTGTGTTCCCTAGCTTATTGACCTAAAAAAGACGTATGCATGTTGGAATGGCCACATGACCTGCCATTCGTGATTTAGTGATACTCCTTTCGCGAGTTTGTTACTATTGATATAAATTTCGTAACTTTTCTGATCGAGTCATTTTTAGAAGAAATCTTGCAATTTTTTTAGGAAAGAACTTACAACTTATAAGATTTCTCTATAAAGGTTTAGGTAGAAAAGTTTGGTCCTGGATAGGCAATACAAAGCTCTGCCAAAATTGTATTATAATTTTTCGAATGACACTGCATTAATTGCAAATGACAGTCATGATTTAGTATATTGGGTTGTTTTCTATGTTGTTATATTGTTAGCATTATTGATCTTATTCCTTAACCAATTCTGAAATTAGTGTGATCATGCCAAAGATTGAAGGAGATATTCACTTTTTCCAAAAACCCTCTGCCTAGTTTGGATTGTGGTTATTCTGTTTTTGGTGTGGTTTGTTGCTTATAAATGTTGGTATTTTTAAAGGTGGTAAACTTGATGAAAGAAATCATTTTTGTGCATGTGTGTAAAATGTTCCTGATGCTGTTTTCATTTTCTACTTGAGCATGGTTCATTATTTTTGCTATATTTGGAGTTGTGGTTAATATTTTTGAGTGTTTGTTGTTTTCTTATAAATTAGACAAAATTTTCTCTAAAATAGATTCAAGAAATGCGTTAAAATGTTACGAAAAGACAAAGTTAAGCCTTTGAAAGTTGTGCATGTTTTCTAAAAATGTTGGTCTAGCAGTATGTAGTAAAATGCGATTTTGGAAGATTTGATTATGTATTTGTAGAAACTCTTGAAACTAACAAAAAGTAGACACAAAAAGCTTTTCAAGTATATATGGTTTGCCTATATTTGGTATGGTTTTCTATTTTTAATAAATTTTAGAAACTGAATGTTGTACTTGTTCTTTGACTAAAAGTGGTTTTGAGAACTGTCAACTTTCAAAAATCATATAAAATCGTGTAGACTTTATTTTTGATGTTTTTGGTCATTTTGAAAATAATTTTAACTATATTTCCAGAAAATAAATGTTTTGGACTCTGTAAAGTTTTATTTGGATATGAAAAACAACAAAACATGTTCGCTAGTCTTCTAGCAGGTCATCTTGACCTTATTGTTTTCTTATTTTTGTATTTTTTTTTTTGTAGATTTTTGCTTGAGGTGATCTTTAATGTTTTAGAAAATAGACAAAATTCACTTTTCAACCATATATGGATGTTAAGCAAAAATCGTTTACTAGTTCAAAATAATTTTTAAAATAGAGGCCAAAAACTGGTAGCTACTAGAGTCTATCTTAAACAAAAGTTTTATAACTTTTTGTGTAACTTTATAAAAACACTATATTTTGCACTTAAAATGTAATTGTGGATCTTTTAAAATAAAAGTTAATTATGATTTTTAATAAAATATATCTTGTCTATTTTACGTAATTTAAAAGATGTTTTTGGTGATTTAATTAAAAAAGGATTAATGGTAAGGCTCATAAAATTATGTTTTATGAAAATCTAAGACCTAAGCTTTAATTAGACGATTTCATAAATTATTTTCTTATTTAATTTTAACATTTTAATACTTTAATTACGGAAATTATATTAATGTATAAGACTTGAAAAAAGTTGGATTAAAAGAGTTTCTTGGTGAAAGTTGCAAAAGGCATGACTTAGTGAATAATTGTGGCTTGATGGCATGTTGTTTATGTTGTGAAACTGTTGATAAAAGCTTATCTAGGTGTGAACGATAAGCAGTTGTTGCTATATGCTGCCATCAATGTCTATTTATAATAAGTTATTTGTCATGCACACGTGCATTGTTGTTACGAGCATGTGGTACCGAAAGTGTTGGTATTCACGGGAATGTTGTGCAAGCCGGGTGTAAAAGCTTGAGGATTACGGATGGTGCGGTTCCATAGGAGACCGGGGCCTTGCAAACCCTAGGTCATAGTGGTGGTTTCTCCATACAGAAATCCTAACAATTGTACTGGTTCCCATTATCAGTAGCTAGTATTCCCCAAATTGTTTAAGCACATCCCCTTTAAGAACCCTGGCGCGGTATCTGTGTTGATTATACCATGATTAAGGAATATCTGGGCTGGTCGCTTAGTTTTTAGATTTCCATGGAGAGTCTAGGTTCATGATTTGCATTACATACTTAGTCCCACTTAAATCAAGAATAATGAAATGAAAAACCCTATGTATGCTTATTTTGTCTTGATTGAATGTATGCTTTACCTATGCTCAGTATAATGTATGTTTTGAATGTTATGTTTGTTCTTTTGGGTAGCTTATCCTTGCTTATGTGCTTTGTGTGTGTGTGACTGTGATGATCGCGATTGTCTTTGATCGCGGGAGCAGATAGCATTTCCCACTTGGAGTGATGCTTTCAGTGTGGAGCTAACACCGACCATCCACGATGGGCGAGATGGTTGGACCATTGATGTTGACGCCCATCAAGCGCATTTTGATGGTTTGCTTCTCACTCGTTACACGCCACACGATGCCCTGATTTCTACGATTCCAGTTACGATTTGAGTGGATTTCTTGGATTTTGCTCGGGAGGTTTTGCATCCCCTACCTATTGTTCCTGCATGTGTATCTACCCCTCGTCGAGTGTGTAATTCCTGCGAGTACCAAAGGCTCTTTAGTACGCGCACTTCTCGTGGATGTGGACATGAACGAGGCTTGGGCTATGTTTCTTTTGTGGGAGACGACAATGACGATGACAGTGCACCCTTTACCTCTCCTCATTGTCTCTAGGAGACAATGTAGTTTGGTGTTTTATCTTTTGAGTAGAGGTGGCCAGTTCTAGGGAGTGGGTTATGTATCCCCTCCCCCTTTTGTGTTGTATTTTGGGTTCATTGTCACACACCTCTCCACTATCCTTATGTTATTTGATGTTTCTTGTTTATGTTGGACCTTGCTATGATTATGTACTCGGTATCTTGCATGCTAGCCATGCCATCTTTATGTATGGTGATGTATTATGCATTTATCTTCGTGCATGACTTTCTTTTGTAATGCTTTGTGTAACGCCAGGCAGTTTTCAGGATTGAATATTGTCCCCACAAACCAACACAAGACTTTTCGGCGTGCTTTGTCCTCATTCACACACTTCTTAGGAAACTTCCCAAGAGTTACCCATCCCAGAATTACCCCAAGTTAAGCACGCTTAACTGTGGGATTCTTAAGTGATGGGCTACTGAAAAGTAGATGCATCTTGTTGGTATAGGTAGCACTTATTAATTCCTTTAAGCTATCCTCAACTATACAATCCTATACTTGCACAACCTTTGGATCCTTTTCATTTTGGTGTGTATTCGATTTATTCATGTATCCCTCCTACTAGAACCCTGCTAAGAGCCGTTCTTTGTCCATGCCTCATCCTTTTTGCACCGGTGATCACTCCCCGCCCTCGTCAGCGCCTGAGATGTTACACTTTGACGATAAGTCAATTTAATTAAAAAAAAACTTATCCATATTTTCAAAAGCAAGTTAATGAAGAGTTTTTCCTAATTAAACTTAAAATCAAAATAGACGATTAGATAACGATTTCTTTCTGTTGTTTCCTTGTGATGATTCGTGGTGGTCATATCATGGGTCATCACACAGATGAGAATGTTTATCTCTCTGTGACACTGGAGCAACCCCACTACACTTATGTTTACAAGACATTGTTCCGCAATCTTGGGATCACAGTGCCTTTCGATGGGTTCAAGATCGAGGTGTTGACGACCTTGTACGTGGCCCCCACCTAACTACATCCAAATGCCATAGCCGCCTTCTACATCCTCTGCAACCTTCTCCACATGACATCGACCGCCCCAAAGTTTCTCCACCACTATGCTGCCAAGAGGGAAAGAATGGTGGTTGGGTGTCCTGGTCTGAATTCAGCGGCATCTTGTTGTTCACCTCCTTCACCACCTCTTACAAGGACTTCAAGGGTGGATTCTTTTGTGTGCACTTGGGTCCGACCGAGATGGCTGATTTCTTTGACCCCCAAGATCGTTGTCGGTTCCCCTTCTACTGGACGAAGAATACAGACAAGCACACAATTTGGCACGTCCAGGATATGTCGGCCACGAACTAGGCCGACATGATTAATTTGCATAAGCCGCCTCGGTTGCTTCTGTGCCGAGTTGTATTGGGGCTCTTCCAGTATAAGAAGCCATTGAGGAATATAAAGTGTTGGTGTTGTATATTTTTATTTCACAATCATTTTTGACTTTTGTCCTTTGTTTGCTTCCTTTGTAGTGATTATAGGAAAATTCGACTTCGCCAAACTCTACACCAAGTGGGTCGAGAAGGCAAGGAGCACCGAGGCAGGCGCCGCTTTAGCTAGCCAAGCTGGTGCCGACCCAACCGATCAACTTGGCCCTCACCCTCAAAGTCTGTAGGCCTTTGCTTGTGCTCTAACCCTCACTCCGCCTTAGATGACCCTTCTTGTGGTGTAGATGCATTCAACCAACCCTCCCTTGAAGTGTCCCCAGCATATTTCTACTGCCAAACGAGTTGAAGGGTCCTCTTTAGCACTTAGTGTTCATCCGGCCTTCCTTGCCATTTCGGAGGGGCTAAATTCATTATGGGGTCAGGACTTCGACCCCCGAAAGCTGTTGGGTCTTGGTTCCCTCTCCGAGGCTGATCAGAATGCTCTCTGGGCAGCCGATCCTTGTGTGGGTTTGGAAGCATTCTTAGTGTTCCAAGCTCATTCATGGGTGATTGCCCAATTCTGGGTGGACGAGTTAGAGCAGGCTCGGTCTTCGAACCAGCTTTTGGAGTCAAGGGTAGCTGAGATTAGAAGGTTAGAGGCGGAGTTGGAGAAGGCAAAGACTAGCCTTGCCCAAGCTGCTCGAGCCAAAGAAACACACCTTTTTGAGGTTGGGGAGGCAAGGAGATTGGCATCTACTTTGGAGACCAAGCTGATGGAGGCCTAAGCCTGTGGTGAGGCTTTGATGGATTGGGCTATTCGGGTGGAGAACTCCATGATTGCTTTGAGGATTGAGGTGGAGCGTCTTAATGCCAGACTTTTTAAGGCTAAAACTGGGCGGGCAAAAGCCATCGAATAGGCCAAGTATTTTAAGTTCGACCTGGATGAGGCTAAGGTGTCCATCATGGAAAAGCACATCAAGGGCTTCTAGAAAGCACTCTGACTCTTCTTCCCAAGCATTGACACCTTCGGCTTTGATTTGGAAAAAGACATTAAGGGAAGGGTGTTGGTGGATGTGGACGAACTTTCTGACCAAGAAGAAGACAAAGTCTAAGGGGGTGGAGCCACCTAGCAAGTTAGGGATAATGTCGATGCCGTGTTGGATTTTTGGAAAAGTGAAGCCCTTGAAGCTGAACTCTTTGAATGTTCTTTTCTTCGGCTGCCTTCCTATCGCGACGTTAACATTTCCCTTTTCAGGACTTAAGTGCATTTTTGTAATTTCATGCCAATGTATACAACTTTTGTAGCTTTAGGATATTCCATGTAATGTTTGTCACTATGTATTCGTTTTTATCACTTAATGAATTTTCTTTCCATTATCGTGGTTGGCCCTAACTGCTTGACATTATTCAACTAGCTTTATTCCTTTTGTTGAACCTTTAATAAGAGTCTGAATTGTTACTTTAATGAATTTGTCCAAAGCAATTTGTCGAACTTGTTAAATCTGTTTTGACCGGCTTTAGTGGGTCAAAATCAATGAAGTGCTCATGTACGAGGGATTTGCTCGGCAAAGGTTTTAGTGGGTTGAAACTTTGTTAAGTGTTTAAGCGCGGTGGGTTGGCTCGGTGAAGGTTTCAATGGGTCAAAACCTGTTAGGTGCTCGAGCGTGGTGGGTCAGCTAGGTAAAGGTTTTAGTGGGTCGAAACCTATTAAGTCATCGAGCTCGGTGGGTCAACTCGACATAGTAAAGGAAATTTGTCAAAAGGAAGAATTTTATTACAATTGTATTTGACGTGCCTTGTTAAAACCTCCTCGGCCAAAACCCATATTTTTTTTTCTTGGGACAAAAGACTGAGGTAGGAAAAAAAGTACATCGTCGTTAAATATATTAATTGAAATAAAACTTCAAATGGGAAACGTTCTATGTCCTCAAGTTTCCTTCGCCGGTAAGCTGTTCCAAGCAATAGGCTCGGTTGCCAAGTTGCTCGACTATTCTAGACGCCCCCCCAGTTTGCAAGTTTTCCTTCATCGACCTCTTTTGAGCTTCTCTGAGTTTCCTCCAGACTAGATCGTGGGGCCTGAAGTTTCTTGGCTTTATCCTCACATTATGTCTTCGGGCCATCCTTTGCTTGCAAGCTTCCTTTTGTATTCTTTCCCTTTTTCTTGCCTTCTTTGCCAGATCCAACTCTATCTTCAACACCTCTTCATTCTTATTCGGGTTAAACATCGTTAAGCAAAAGGATGGCTCACTTATCTCGACTGAGATCATAGCATCAGTACCGTACACCAATCTAAAAGGTGTTTCTTGAGTAGTTGATTGGGGCATGTAGTGGTAATTGACAACTCTTCTACCTAACTTCCTTTAGCTTTGATGCACAGTTTCCCTCATTACGCGCTCCAAACTTCGCGACAAGTGTAGCAAAACAGTCAATAAAGTTTAGCGGAAATTAAGTGTGCTAATTTAGCACAGCCCCGTTAAAGGAAGTTGGAAATACGTGACATAAAATGGCATCATCAACATTGAACAAATTTACCTGGGTGGTGAACGCGTCAATGTGTTCATTTGGGTATATCGTCTTGTTGTACTGGTCAATGTTAAGGTTCTTCCAAGCGGGTGGGAGAGGGGTCTCCATGATGCCATTCATGAAGGGATGCTTTTGGATTGAGCCACCTATTGTGAGGGGGCAGGATTCGGTCAGGGTCTTCAGTTGCGAATTAGTTGGCATTTTTCTACGCGTCTCGGTGTGATGGCTGGTCTATACTTTAGATCACTGTATGTGGTGTTCTGATTCCTCTGCCACCTCATGGGCCATTGGGTTTTCTTGGCTCTCCTTTTCTAGCTATTTGCGGATCTCCGTATTCTCTTTGCAAAGCTTATCCATATCCTTTTCGCTCCGGTTTTGCAAGGTCGCAATTTCCTAGGGCAAAGCTTGGATTAGGGGGTGGTTTTCCAGTGATTGCACTGCACTGTTGCCTTGATCCTCTGCCGTCACATTTTTTGTTCTTACCATCGCTAAAAGTGGTGGTCGAGGGACAGTTTACCTCAACCCCATGGTGGGCACCAAATCCAGGCAGTACAATTACATTAAGAATTAAATTAACTCCTCTAATGTATATACATTGTGATTGCCAACCAATAGTAGCCATTGCAAAGAATAAAACTTTCAATGGTAAAAATAGATATATTCAATAGAGACATGGTGTGATAAAATATTTGCTAAGAGATGATATTATTTCTATTGATTATATGAAGTCAAAATTGAATTTGATCGATCCTTTAGCAAAATTTTTAGGGAAGAAGGTTAATAACAAAAACATCGAAGAGAGTGAGACTTAAGTCAATTTTGTGTACACTTATGTTTTTCAATTTGGAGGGTGAGAAGCAAACCTTGCAAGGACTGTTAAGGAGGATTTTTGAATAGCTATTTATCTTGATTCAATAGAAATTGGATAAGTAAGAAAATTGCTTGTTGACTCTTGTGCTTACTTAAAAAGAAATAAACCTCAATTTAAAGAAATCAAATTTTCTACTAAGATGGTCATAGGGAAAGCACAAGCCATTTTGAAGGAAGCTACTTAGAAATAAATAGAACTATTTTTACTCTAGGAACAAGTAGAAAAAATTGAATAATAATTTAATTTATAATTTAACTTTTAAATTTTTATAATTTTTATATTTTAATATCTTATCCTTTCATTTGAATATAATTAATAATATTAATTTGAGTACAAATTAAATAAAAAACAATAAGAAATTCTTGATATTTAAGGTTTTATACAATAAAATAAAATAAAATAAAATAGAAGGATTACACATAAATTGTATATATAAGAATAATTTAATTAGAATGCACTAACAATGTAAAGGTTTTTTATACAGTCATCTAATCATAGATTGTCATGTATGGTAAATTTATTGACTTTTATAATAGTTATAATTTTAAAAGTAACATTGAAGATGATTTTTGGTTGATTGACAATATACAAATGTTTATATTGACAATGTATAAAAATTATTAAACTCAAATTGAATTTAATTAGATAAAAATGTTTTAGCGACTCTTAATCGGTTCTAATTATTCAAGATATTTTAGAAATAGAGAAATAAAATGAAATATATGTGTAAATAATATGTGTCTAATAGGATTTGAATCTTCTTTTTAATTTCTTAATTTAGTTTTAGCTATTTATATTCAATTGAATTTGATCATCCATTTTTTATTATTATTTTAAATATTTGATTTATTCTATTCTTTATATATAGATTTTCTTAACGTTTTAAGCTAAAATTTAGTTAAAATCTACTCAAACTAAAAAAGATAAAGAAAGAAAAAAAAATCGTTGTCTAATGGATAGGATAAAACTCTTCCTCAGGTATAAGTATAAAACGTTAGTATGTTCAATATATAACTTTTTTTTTTTTTCCTTTTTTGACTTTTGTATTTTTTTTTTGGTCAATAATTCATTCATTGAAAATGTCTAGCAGCACCTACACAAGCACACAAGATGCTAACAAGAACGTTATAACAGTGCACTACAAATCAACAATGACAACTTAGACACGCACACTCAAAGCTAACAAATTAGTATTCTTGACTTACAAACATCAAAATAGTAAAAACATAGAATTCACATCCTCCCTTTACAAAGAAACTTAGATAAATCCATGAGCTATTCTTCACTTTTTTTCTTTGTTTTTCCTTCCAGATTGGCACGTGCTTAACAACTCAAATCAAGGTGATTTAAAACCAACCTCTAGTGGTTAGGGTATAGTTGCAATAAGGGATTCTAACAAGTTCTTTTGAACGGAAGAAATGTGATGGGGAGAGATAGGGACAGAAAAAATGACCAATAGGAAAACAAAGAAACTATATAAATAAAGAAGAGGAGATGTAAATGGTGGTTTGAGAAGGAGAGGGAGATGGGGGTAG
Organism: Spatholobus suberectus; assembly: GCA_004329165.1. NCBI lineage: Eukaryota > Viridiplantae > Streptophyta > Magnoliopsida > Fabales > Fabaceae > Spatholobus > Spatholobus suberectus. The sequence continues at coordinate 36,077,854 of CM014733.1, forward strand.
AGGTGGTGGTTAGGGGAGGAGGTGAGAGGGGGGGGGGGGGGGGGGGGAGGAAGAAAAAGGAAGTGGAAAGGAGAAAGTCTCTCACTATAGAGAGGGGAAAACCCACCTAGAGTGGGAAGAAAGTCCTCCTATGGAGGTAGAAGATCCTCCCATGGAGGAAAATGCCCCTCTAAGGGGGCGTTGCTGTAACAGTTGAAGGGTGTTGTGCTTCTGCTTTCTGTTAGGGTTTTGAGCTAATTTTCTACAAAAGTTATGTGCTCACCTTCGTGACTTTTGTATGTTAAATATTGTTCTTGGTACTACAAACCTAAGGCCCAGTATGTTAAATATAATGATACAACATAAAATTGGGTTCAGGATAAGGTTGATATGTTGTAATTTGTGCCTTTGTTTTGATGTGAAAAACTAAAAACATAGGTGTATCTTCTCCATTCTAGTGTGTATCTAAATAAAAAAATGTTAACATTAACTTTTATGACTGATTTTAAATATTTTAAAACAATATTTTTATTAAAAAGAAAATATTTATTATATTTTTGTACTTATGATGTAATGGATTTTTTTTTAACAAAAGATTATCATTTCAAATGCTTAAAATTAACCCCCCCTTTTTTTTAACCCTATAGACTTATGTTAGCATAACCATTAAATAAATCGAATCAACTTTCTTAAGGGAAATGCGAGCAACACATTTTCTAACATATACTTTTGAGCATACTTTTTATTATTGACTGAAATTTATTAAAATTATAAAATTTTGCGAGTCCCATTTCTTATTTAATCAGCCTCACTCGTGATTTTGTAATTTCTTATTTAATTTGCCTCACTTGTGATTTTGTAATTTTTAATAAATTTTAGGAGTAAATCACCATTTTAGTCCCTAAAGTGTACAACACTCTCATATTAATCCTTGAAACTAAGAAAATTCCAAATAAATTCCTAAAAGTGCAATCCACTAATTATATTAGTCGAAAACTAAAAAAAAAAAGTGATTTAAGTGATAATATTAACATATTTTAGGGACCAAGTGATAGTAGGTGGTTAAGTTTAGGAACTTAAATAAAACAACTGAAAATTTTAGGAACTTATTCGAAATTTTCTTAGTTTTAGAGACTAATGTAACAACAATATATACTTTCGGGGTCCGAAATAATGGTTTACTCAAATTTTAATCAATAATAGAAAATGTTGGAGTTGTGTTAAGAAGTGTGTTAGTAGTATCATTCTTAAATGTGCACATGTATTAATTAAATAGATAGGAAAAAAAAGTTCAATCATTAATTAAATACTTTTTGAGTTAAATATATGTTTAGTCCGTGTGTCCTTTTTAATTCTCAAAAAATTGTTTTGTCTTAATATCTTATAGAAATATGTCATTTATAAAAAAGGTTAAATTAATTAATAGGTCTTTGAACTATTTAAAATTTTTTAATTAGGTCCTCAAATTAAAAAATTTTATTATTAAATCATTGATCTTGTAAAATTTTTTAATTGAATCCCTAAAGTCAATTTATGGCGGCTTGAAATTATCAGAAAATAACAATTTGTGACAATTTTAAAAATTCTAAGGACTCAATTACAAAATTTTTAGAAGATTAAGGACTTAATTACAAATTTTTTTAGTTTGAAAACCTAATTAACATTTTTCAAATAATTCAAGACCTACTAATTAATTTAACCTTATAAAAATGTGTCATATGTAATTCTTATATTTAGAGATGAAGGACGAAATTTGTCAAGAGTAGAGATAGTTTTCAAAAATGAGAAAGTAAAAGAAGATAAAACGCTTTATATTTTCATAAACTAAAAATATATTTAAAATCCTTTTTTTCATCCTTTCTAATTTTTACCTTTCCTTCCACGACTGCACCCAAGTCACACGCAATGATTGAATATGAGTAGAGGGGACAATCATGGTTGTCACTTATCCCATGTTTTTTTGGTGAAGAAAGCATAAGCTAAGATTAAACTATTGATTGTTAACTGTAATTAGGTTGTCAATATGCATGTTTCTGTGTTGGTTTAACCACCTCAGCCGCATTCAAGTAAATAGCCATATTTGTGTCTCCTTTACGTATGCATTTGGTAATGTCCACATGCCATTCGTGAATTCATGATGCAGAAAACCAGCAACGGCATTGAACCTCATTAACTTCGATTTTACTCATGAAACGTTTTTATATTTTTAGTATATGTAGCAAGTTTGACTCTTGACTAGTAGCTTATCATCTCTTCTTTTTTATATTCAATTCAATTCTTGCAACTTCCGTGAAGAACTTGGAGGAAGCCAACGTGCTTGTGACGTCAAACTTCACATGTCTTTTAGTAGTGGCCTAGTGGGTTTGTTAGAGTTGCATTTCTTTTTGTCTTTCAGGTAAAGCAGCACACACTTTCTCTGTTTTAATAAACCCATGAAGAGTTGGCAAAACAAGAACAGAATTTTCTCAGTAATACAAGCCATGAAGGTCCCTGATTTTTTTTCTGTTCCTTGAATTGCATTCTTTCAAAAGCCTTGTTTTCAAGACATGTTAATCTTGTATTTGATTGGCAGGGATCTCAGCTGGAGCTATGGGCTGTTTGGCTATCTGGGTTTGTCCTCATTGCTCTCTCTCTCTATGCCACTCAGAGATTACCTTCACTGAAGGATCACAGCAGAACTTCCAAAAATTCTACCTTGGATTCCACAAGTCTTAGTATTACCATATTCACAGCTCCTAAACCCTTCAAGGGCTCTACTGGGACCAGACAGACACTAGCTGTTCGGTCATGGTTGGCTCTGTCTCCATATGTTACAATTGTTTTGTACAGTCAAGATCCTTCTGTTGCCTCTTTCGCAGATGCTTTCAATTCCAAAGTTTTAGTTGATTCTAACATTGATTTCACGTAAGTAAACTTGCCCTCGTGTGCTAGAGGATAGTTTTCATGAATTGATATTCATCACAGAATGTGCTACTCTGGTGATATTCTAGTTGGAACTAATTCTGTTGTCACTAAAGTAATATGAGTCATCGCCAAAAATTAATTTACCTTTTAAGTTTAATATTGGTCAATTAATTAGAAACAATTTTAGATATAAATTTTAAAGTAATTATTACAAAAATCAATAATTTTCAATTATATGACAATCTATGATTAGATGACATTGTAAAAAATTACACTGTTTGGGTATTCCAATTAAATTCTTACCTTTTTAGATGTGATTGAAGACCTAAGTGAACAAAATAGTACACAAATTTTTTTTTGTTAAGATTGATTTTTATTAAATCTCAAGTTAAGACAGAGAACACCATCGTATGGAATCCTCTTTGCTTCCCTAGATTATGTACAATATTAATAATGATGCATGGTGATGGAGTTATTGGTATTAATTATGTAATTATATAAATAAGCCAAGTCACTGGTGCCTAATGTACAAGGGAAGGTCTAAACTACTGCTTTCTAATTTTGTTTTGTCCAGCTTCCTTGGTACTCCTTTTTTCCATTCCATGATTGCAAAATCACGCTCATACACATCAGAGATATCTGTTATTATTGATCCTGAAACCATCATCCTTTCTGGATTCATGTCCACCCTAAACCATGTGTATCAACTTGACCATGATTGGCTTCTTGTTGCTTCGGCTCAGAATGTTTCTTCCTTCCCATTCCATTTGGATGAGTCTGGGAAATATTGGCAGACAGATAATGGGAAACGGATGAAGATCCAGGAGGTATGAAAATCTTTCAAGGGTCTGAGAGAAAGTACTCTCACAGAAAACACTTAATACAAATCCTTACCCACATTCTGTTTTTATGCTCAAGAAAGCTATATTGAATTGTCCTGTTCTTCAGCTGCAGAAAATACTTCAACAGAATTGGCAGTGGAAACATTGTTATACAAGAATGCTCATGGTGTGGAACAGTAAGGATATGCCTCTACATAATGGAGTTCTTCCTCCTTTCTTGTATGGTAAGGGTACACACAACAAATGGGTGATTCATGAGGCCATGTCATCTGAGTTCAGATTTGTGTTTGATGCTAGTTTGACCATCACAAGTTTCTATCTGAATGAAGAGGATGATTTTAGTCCTTCACATGGGAATTCTAGTGCTTTAGATATTGAAAATAGAAATTGGGAGTGCCTTGGCAATTCCCATACAGGGGCAAACTATGGCTCATTCTTCTATAGTGAAGCTAATTACTCTAGCCTGGTCAAACTCTTGAAGTGTAATAAACAATACATTATGGTTGACACCAAGAAAAGCATTGTTTATCCAATTGGACGTCAAGGTGCAATGAACCTGATGAAGGATAACATTTTTCCATCTTGGTTAAAGGAAAATACAATGTATTGCATTGCTCGTATGAAATCACAGACCAAATCATTAGATTGCTCTGTGAAGGATCAGAGGAGAATTCTAGCAACCCTGGAGCTTCCATTCTCCTTAGAATCACTCCTGTCTATCACTGCAGACAAAACTAAGACAGTTATACTTACCGTTGCTGGATATAGCTACAAGGATATGCTCATGAATTGGGTTTGCAGATTGCGAGAACTGTCCATTGAAAATTTTATTGTGTGTGCCCTTGATCAGGAAACTTATCAATTCTCCATCTTGCAGGTATGTTATATCCCTCTGCCAAAATAATATTTGTGCAAGTACTCATTTATTTACGATCAATTAAGGGTTTTCTTGAGTATATTATATTGGTATTTGATACTTTTAAAACAACAAGAACAACAACAATAACCTTATTCCACTAAGTGAAGTCGACCCCTTTAATGCTTACTGCTAATTCTTTTATTATGGGTCTTCTGTACAAGCTTCCAAATAATTTCACTAACTCTTTAAAACTCTTTTAGAGGAAAATGAGATCCATCCATTTCATTGTTTCGGACTTGTACACATTAGCCATGTTTAGTCTAACATACTATGTGAAATTTATGAAGAAATGTAAGAAATGAATCTATCATTAATGTTGTTGATGCATGTTATTTTTCATGGCCAAATGGAAAATTGTTAATGCATGTTACGTACTACTAATGCTTCATTAGTTCTACCTTGTTTTGATGCTGCCATTACCTAAACTTTCTTAAAGCTTAATTCAATTTTTTTACATTCTGTTATGTTAGGGAATTCCCATTTTCACAGATCCAATAGCTCCAAGTAACATCAGTTTCGATGAGTGCCACTTTGGAACAAAGTGCTTCCAAAGGGTGACAAAGGTGAAGTCAAGAATTGTTCTGAAGATTCTCAAGCTAGGTTACAATGTACTTCTCAGTGATGTTGATGTATACTGGTTCAAAAACCCAGTTCCCTTGCTTTACTCTTTTGGCCCTGCTGTTCTCGCTGCACAGTCTGATGAATACAAAAAACAAGGTGCTTATTTCACACCTGAAACTCATTTTTTTCCAAACGAGGAAAATAAGACCCTGTTTGGATAAACTTCTTCATAAGTACTTATAGGAAAAGAAAATAACAAGATAAAATGAATTGAATTTCTCCCATAAGCTCAAATTAACTTATGCACTTCAGCTTTTGGAGAAATTAATCAAGGGAGCTTCAATAAAAGTTAAGTTCGTAAGTTAATTTTAGCCTGCTTATGGAAGATGCTAAGATCATTTTATCTTGTTATTTCCTTCTCCTACTCCTATAAGTATTTACGGAAAAGTTTATCCAAACAGGACCTAAAACACCTAATACAATGATTTGAGTGAGGACAATGTACAAACCTATCTGTCCAATTAAATGATCCATCCAATCAAATCCAAGTATTTGTTTTTTTTTTTTTATATAACTAGATGTATTGGATTTTACATGAATGAACCGGTTGGATCAAAGACAGATAGATTCTTTTGCCACCCCTATTTTCAACAAACATTATTTTCAAATTTTCTTTCATTGTCATTTGTGCAGGACCAATAAACCTACCTAGGCGCTTGAACTCTGGCTTCTACTATGCTCATTCCGACACTCAAACAATTGCTGCCATAGAGAAAGTGGTAAGACACGCGGAAACTTCAGGCTTATCCGAGCAGCCAAGCTTCTACGACACATTATGCGGGGAAGGAGGATCCAACCGTGTTGGTGACAACAAATGTGTGGAACCCGAAACAAACCTAACGGTACAATTCTTAGACCGAGACCTTTTCCCAAACGGTGCTTACCAAGACCTGTGGCGGGAAAAGAAGGTCAAAGCAGCATGTTTGAAGAAGGGTTGTTACATCATCCACAACAACTGGATCAGTGGGAGGCTCAAGAAACTGGAGCGCCAAGTCTTGTCTGGTTTATGGGAGTATGATCCTGGCACAAGAATGTGTCTCCGTGCTGGCACAGTACCAAAACATGATGTTAATTTTGAGGAAAGAGTTGATTCCTTCTTATCTTCTAGTCTATGAGCTCTTTTGTCCTCGCTCTAAATAAAAGCCATTGGTTTCCCTTTGTTTGCACATGTGCCAACATCGGATTCATCGCCGGCTTAGAGATAGCCGGCCTTAGGAAGCTGTGAAGCATCTATGTTGATGACTCTCTTTAAATGCTATTGAGATGGCTCACGCTCTTCCGCTACCCAGCCTTGGCTTCTAAAAGAGATGGTGAAACATTTAGAGTGCATAATAACTTCGAGGTGCAGGCTATGCTGAAGCGTGTGGCTCACTCGTTAGGCCTGGTAGAGCACAGAGAGAAAGATTCCAGAAGGAAGAACAGAGAGAAAGATTCCAGAAGGAAGAACAGAGAGAAAGACTCCAGAACGAAGAACCATCTGAAAGGACGCGAGGCGTCGCCGGAATCGTACTCGCAATCGAAGGACTTTGTCGTGAGGATAACTCATGCAGGTGGACATCAGGAGCGGTTTAGACATGCAGTTCCTGCGTCCATGTTGATGACAAGGTATCCAGGGATGTGTGTTGCTCGGCCAGAAGTGTTCAAATTTCCTCACCAGTCAGTGTTGTGGGATGAAGAGATTCTGGTGCCAGGTCACAAGTATATCCTTATCCCTTTTAGAGATGTGGAGAAGCTGAAACGTAAACTAGAGGAAGGGAAAAGCACAGAGACTGATGGGGTGGTGCTGGAGACAAAGACCAGGTCTCCTAGTGGACACAAGGTCAAAGTGAAAGTGTCAAATGGTGTAGCAGGCCATGAGGCACTGGACACAAAGATCAACAGTGGACACAGTCCCAAAGAGAATGGGAAAATGAAAGAGCCAAATGGGGTTGCAGGGCAAAGGGTGATGGAAACAAGGACAACTGTATCTCCCAAAGGCCAAGGGAGCAACAGTGTTGTCAAAGAGGCAAAGGGGCTAGGTGAAGAGATAGTGGACACAAATATTGATAGTTCTCTAGGTGAAGAGGGTGTAGAGGACTATTTTTTCTCTGCAAAGGACTTCTATGTCCCTAAGGAAAAGCCCACAAGATCTTCAAGGCGAAAAGGAATAAAAGGGAAAAAGCCCTTTGTGCCACCTCTTCCAAAGCCAAGACCATATCGGAGTTCGGGATGGCAACCCAGCCTCCCAACTGTGAAGGAGCTCTCTCCATGATTTTGTATCGAGTTTCCTTAATTTGTATAACTGCTATTCTGGTATGGTACTTGCGTGCCAATGAATTACTGATTTTTCTTCATGGATCTGATAGATAGCTGTTATATTATATTAATAAAATCAAAACATTATTCCCACTTTTTTAATAATATTGTTTACTTATGCATAAGGAACTTTGACATATGTATTAGACAGAAAAAAGAAAAACTGAAAACCATTCGTATAAAAATATTGGTAGCATTGGCATAGCTTCTCACAGACCTAACAACAAAGATGAAATTGAGTTATTCTCGTACTTGGAATCCAGATATCTCCATCACATCTCATTTATTTATTTTTATTAAATTCGTACTTTCATATTATTTGAGAAATTTTTTTTTTCCTGGTCTGCTCAGTGCTCACCTTCTAATTCAGGATCTATTAATCGGATGTATTGCTCTTGGACTTTTTTGCACTACATTATATTGCTCCACAAAATCCACAAAATTGGTCTTGACATTAAGAAACCTTATTGAATAAACAGGTTTGTGTCCCTTGAATCTCACTGCTCTATATCGAAGAATGTTTCAACAAGTGGATATAATGCAGACATGAGGCAAAAAGGTTAAATGAATCTGTTAAGTACAGACGTTGGGTTTTTACCAATATTATCGCTGAATCTGTAACCTTTAAACATAATAAGGATTGCTAAGTTTTTTTTTTAAACTTAGCTAGATAAAAGTAAAAGGTCTAAAAATGCTGGAGCTGACAAATTCTCCACTCATTTTCTTGCTTATTAAGTTCCCATCCGAGATTAAAAGAACATGAGCAATCACAGGCTTGACATCCGAACATAAAAGATTCATCCCTTGCCAACTGTGTTAAGAGCCTTCTACCCAAGATACCTATGCTGCCACACCAATCCTCTTCTCCAATTTGTACCACAAAAAACAATCATTTGAAAGATGGTGCTAGTAACTTGAATTAAGCTTTCATATCTTGGAATGCACCCTTACAAAATATGGGACAAAATCTTAGTCAAGATCCAAGTGTAGAGGACTGATAGAGTAGCACCAACTGGAATAGTGACCACCCATGAAGCCACAATCTCCTTCACAGTTTCTGATCTAACACTGTTAAGTCCCCTTGCAAATCCAACGCCCATTACCGCACCTACTAGTGTATGGGTTGCAGAGATGGGCAGCCCCAGCTTTGAAGCAAACAGAACCACAGAGGCAGCAGCAAACTCAGCTGCAAATCCTCTGGTTGGTGTAAGTTCTGTTATCTTCTTTCCTATTGTAGCTATCACTCTATAACCCCACATCATTAGCCCTGCAACAATTCCAAATCCTCCCCAAGCAAGAACATCAGTTGGAATAACAATCTCAGTTCCTGTGGCACCACCTTGAAGGATAGCTAGTGCACCCGCCAATGGACCTATGGCGTTGGAGACATCATTTCCACCATGAGCAAATGACATGAAACATGCTGAGAGGACCTGCATGTACCCAAAGACTCCATAAACTATTTCCAGTTGAGTACCCTTTGGACCTGCTACATCATCGAGGAATCCTATATTGTGGTGGGCAGTCTCTTCTTTTGGCTCAGGCTCTGCAGTGCTTGACTTGACCAGAAGATGTCCAAGCTGTTTTCTTATGATTCTGTCAACTAGAAAAGCACCAACAGTTCCACAGGCTAAAGCCTGGGCCAGAGCTAAAGGAAACCTCTTGCTAAGAGGCAAGGCAGCAAAAGAAATCCCAGTTACACCCACAAATACAGCAATTGGTGCCGCAGCAGCTGCTGCTTGTCCGGGGTTAGGTGCACTGTACACAAACTGGATGGGGGAAAAGATTATGAGCAGGAACTTAACATATTATCCTGTTGACAATTTCATATTTTGAAAATAGCAATTTCCATATAGTTTTCAAGCCAAAAATGTTTGAGTAAGTGTCTACATCGTGTCAATAATAAATTTTGAGCACGAAAATTATTCGAGTTTAATTTTGATGCACCATCATATAGACAAGTTTTAAATTGTTCCAATGATGTATTGCCATCCTTTAATGAGTTTGACAGCTCATGTTACTGAACACATCAAAATGTTGAGGCATCACATGATTGGAACAGTTTAAAACTTTTATACACTATCAGTGCATATAAAATAAAATCAAATAGTTTTGGACTGAAAAAGCCTTTCTTTTGTATTTTGATTACTTTTCCTAGACTGCCTTTGAAACCAAATCAGAAAAAGTTAAAACCCTGAATACAGCATGTTGGATTAAAGAGCTTACCCTCCGGATGCACTTATAGACAAGAAACGACACAGCTGCTCCCATTAGTGGTGAGACAACCCACGAAGAGATCACCCTTGCCAGTGAACCCCAGAAAACAGCTCCAGCACCTCCATAAGCTAGACCAAACCCCACCATTGCTCCCACTATACAATGTGTAGTAGATACTGGCCAACCATAATATGATGCACACTGCATAGCGCATAACAATAAATAGATGTTGAATCTCATTGGACTGTTTGAGTACATAAATAAAGCATAACTCTTTATTTATCTCTTGAACAAAACTATAAATTCAATGACCAGGTCCAGATAGTACTATATATATTGCTTCAAGGAAGCAATTAACATCTAACACCAGTTGCTTCAAAGTCTAATCTGTAAAGAAACAAGGCATGCCTTCGCTAATACAAATTTGAGTTCAATCTTTCCATTTTCCTCAATCATTCAAAAAGATGCAATTTTTGTATGCAAATGTCAAGGAAATATAGTTCCAAAAGCATAGTTACATAATTCTATCAATAACCTCGTGTACTGCATCCCAAATTTACCATACGACATACTGCATACCAGGTTCTCTTTAAAGGAAGCCTTCTAATAAAATGAAAAAGTAACAAATTGTGTGCTCGTACCATGTACTTGGTAACTATGTTCAAAAGTATACATTCATTAATTTTAATGATGCTTCTTATATATCCTTGTACTTTCCAATTACAGCAGCACAGCCTAGATATGTTGAAGGGGAAAAGAATATACTCTAAGCAGCAGCTACCTACTTTTCTGGAAAAAATTGCATTGCATATAAGTACCTTGTATTAACCGCCACGCCCCCTGTGGGTACGCACTATTATCTTGATACAAACTATTATCTTGACACTTTAACATTGTACATTAAGTAACATACCAATGTCTTAAAGATACCATGTTTCTAATGGCCAAAAAAAGAAAAGTAGGCTAAAATATACTTTTGGTCTCTCATCTTATTTTTTTTTTTGCTTTAATTTGGTCCCTAAGTTTAAAAAGTTTTACTTTGGTCCCCTAAAGTGTCTATGTTAGACCAAATTGGTTTTTCCATTAGTTTTTTGCACTAAGTAACATTGTTAATTTTGGCTGACGTGGGAAACACCATATGATGCGGCATCTCTCATAGTTTACCACATATCACCAAGATGATCAAGTTAGTGAGGTAAACTAATGGAATGACTAAATTGGTCTAACAAAGACACTTTAAAAGATTAAAGTAAAATTTTTTAAACTTAGGATACCAAATTGAAACCAAAAATAAGATGAGAAACCAAAAGTATATTTTAGCCAAGGATGTATCACGTGTTTCCTTGCCTTTGAAATTTTAAAACTGTCTAATGAGTGAACGTAATAGTCTTTCTAATTCTAATTCCCTAACTTCAATCCACATTTCTACAGAGAATTTTCTAAATACCAATTGTCTTGATATGCGGTAGGAATCATTCCAACATCACAAAGCCAGATTAAGATCTTTTTGAACTATTAATTGAAACTGGCTTTTTATTCCAAGAATTTAATTTTGATACATTGTAACTATACATGGTTAACTAATTAGAAATCACTCTAATTAGATAAGATTTTTAAAGTAATTATTACAAACGTCATCAATTTTCAATCATATGACAATCCATGATTGAAACACAACATAAAAAATCTTTACATTGTCAGTGTATTCCAATTAAATTTTTATTTCAATTTCAAGATTTTAAATTGGAGTAAACTCCCAGTTTAGTCCCTGAATTTGTGAGATGCTATTATAGTAGTCTCTAAAATTAGAAAAATGTCAAATAAATTCCTGAAATTAAAATTATTGTCATTTTAGTCCTTGAAATGTATAACTTATTGTCATTATAGTCTCTCAATTTTATAACTTACTATAATTATAGTCCCTAATGGAGCTAACGGCAAGAACTAACATAACTAACGAATTTCAATTTCAAGAATTTATTTGACATTTTTCTAATCTCAAGAACTATTATGATACTGCCTCACAAATTCAGGGACTAAAATAAGAGTTTACTTTTTAAATTGCAAATTACAACTGCAATTATGGGCGCATTTAAAGTAATTATTATAAAAGTCATCAATTTTCAATTATATGACAATCCATGATTAAAACACAGTATTAAAAACTTTTAGACTATTAGTGTACTCCCTCTGATCCTATTTATAAGAACCAAATTGAAAGTGTTGTTTGGTCTTTTTTATAAGAACCAATTCATAATGTCTCTTGCATTAATTTTTTTCTCCAAAAATACCCTTCATTAAATTCATTTATTTGAGCTCAATAAGTAGTTAGTGGATATATTAAATTTAGACTCATTTGAAGACAGAAAGTCTAATGTTAGGGATAATTTTGAAAAAAAAAATATAAATTTAAGACAAATTTAATGCTATCAACTGAATTAACCAATTTCTTTAATCTTGGTGATATAGTTAATAGGGCCTTATAAATAGGACTGGCGGAGTATTTCAATTAAATTTTTATTCCAATTTCAAGATTTTAAATTGCAATCTAAAATTACAATTATAGGCTCATTTGTCTACAGGTTTGATAACTGTAGCAACGACCGCAATTAAAAACCTTGCTAAGTCTCTATAGATATAGTTTTGGACAAAACTTAGATCCAGTATCTTAGATACTATTAAAGCTGATCTCCAATTAAAATAGGAGTTCCACCTTGATAATCTACGAAATTCTATAATACATGTTTTTGTTATATGAATTACCGAAGTGAAACTCTAATTCTATTTGGAAAACAACATTAACAGTACCTATGAGACTGTATCTAAGTTTTGTGCAATAGTTTTTTATTTTGTTTGTTTACTTTACCTGTAACCAAGTACCAGCAGCGGCAAGAGAAGAGAGCAAGCCAGCGAAGAGCAGAGAATCCTTCCCATTGAACACGTTCGCAAGAGAATCCCCTTCTGCATTGTGCTGGTCACGTGCGTCCCCATCACCAACGCCCCCGAAAACTCCAACACTGCGCCGTCAACACGGCTTGCCTGAGCGTCAAGGCACCCGACCCCACCGAGGTTCCCATCGCATTCGCCACGTCGTTCGCCCCGATGTTCCACGCCATGTAGAACCCGAACAACAGCGTCGCGTAAGACAGCACCTTCGTCTTCAGGGTCAGGCCCTGCCCCAGCGACGTCATGAACCAGGGAAAACTGAGCACCGCCAATGCCATGCATATCGATATGGCGGAGGCGGTGCGCGACGATATGTTGAAGGCCTTCGCAATCCCGCCTAATTCATCGTTCTCTCCTGCGTTCGGTGTTCGTGTCCCCTCTCTCTGCCCCTCTTCCCCTTCCGCGAAAGACGACAACGCGGCAAGAGGGTGCGCGAGTTTGAAGTGTCTGAACCTGAGAATGCCGAGAGAAGAAGGATTTGTTGTCATCGGTGGGGATAGGGGAATAGGCTTGACGTGGTGAGACTGAGAGTGTCTGAGGAAGAAAGGGGAAGTGGTTTTGGGGAGGTAGGTGTGAGCGTTGTGAAGGAAAGGAGGGGAGGTTGTGTGTTTGGTTGAAGAGAAGCGACAAGAGGGATTCATGATGTGAGGAGAAAAGGGTGTGTGTGTGTGTGTTTGTTTTGGAATCTGTGTGGGATTATTCAGGTAGATTCTTGGTCATGGTGAAGTGAAGGTTGTTGAAGAGTAGGAGTGTGTGGTGGTTGAGGAAGAGGGAGGGGAATGTGGAAGAGAGCATTGTGAATTTGTGATGGGTACGTTTTTGTTCAGGGGAGGGTCAGGTGAGTGTGAGTATGCTTGCTTTCTGGGTTGATGGAAATGAGTGGTGATTACTGATTGGAGGTCCTCTGCGTTCTCACCAAACGTATATCCGTAGAAACAAAATATCGGTCAGAAAGAAATATTGTGGTTGAGAATGGGAAAACAAATTCGGACACACCATTATCCGAAACCCAACTGAGCATGACATGGAGTGTTTCTCCGAGTTCCACGTGTACAGATTGGCTTCTTTTTTGGTTCCGTGTTCCTTTCTTTTTGTTGTCTGTCATGTTATGATTCCTTTAAAAAAAAATTAGTTTTTATTTTTCACGCCTTTAAAGAAATGTTTAGAGAAAGTTAAGGGTGTTTATTCACTAAAAGTATGTTTAATAGAGAGAAAAGAAATAGAGAAAAAAGAAGGAAAGAAAATAGAAGAGAAAAAAAATAGGTGAGAAAAAAAGTAGAATTAAGGTTGTTTGGTTAAAAAAAAAAAAGAGAAATGAATGAAAATAAGGTTGTTTGGTTAAAAAAAAATAATTTTTTGAAATTATTTTTATTTTAACTATTATTATTATTATTATTATTATTATTATTCATTTTTATTATTAATATTATTTTTATTATTATTGATAATATTTATTTTATTGTTAATATTTTATTTATTTATTATTATTATTATTTTAAAAAAGGTGGGGGCCAGGGGAGGGGAACCAAAATCGATTAGCTGGGGTGGGGGGAGGGGGGGGGGTGCAGTATATATATATATATATATATATATATATATATATAACAGCAACAAAGCAAACAACAACAAAAAATAAAGTGAAATTAAGATTGTTTAGTTGAAAAAAATAGGTAAGAAATAAAATAGAAGTTAATATTAGTTTTATTGTTATTAATAATATTATTTTTATTATTAATATTATTTTTATTTTTATTATTTTAATAATAATAATATACTGTAGCAAAGGCAAGTTAATCGATTTTGGTTAAGACAAAATCGATTAACTTGCCTCAAATTTGCAAGGGACGTGCAAAACGACGTAAATAGTAACAATTTCTCTCCTTTTTTTCTCATTTTGGATGGAAATTACTGTATATGGGTCTCACATACTTTTTTAAAAATTTCCTCACACTTTCATCCTACCAAACAACCCACTTCTACTCACTTCCACTTTCTTCCTTCCTCTCCCTCCCTATTTCCATCCTACCAAACACAACCTAAATGTTGAATTCATTTACATATAAACTCACCCAATTCATTTAATTATAAAAGTAAAAATGAATGCATTTGTTAGATTAGAACACTATTTATTATTTGATAAATAATGAATTATTTAATATAATTTAAAAATATATATTCTCTTCTTGAATTATTCATTGAGATAAAATGTATTAAACTTTTAGTCCATGTGTGAATCAATTCATTAATATTAATAAATAATTATAAATAAACTCCCAAAAGATATATTTTTTTCTTATAATTTTTTTTGAATACCTTATCATCAATTTTAAAATTTGAGGAGATGAAATAATATTCTGAACACTTGTACTATCAATTTAGAAATTTTACTCAGGATGTTCATTTAATTTTTAAAAAAATTTAAATTAATAATAATAGTCCAAAATCAATTATTTAATAATATATTTAATTACTCATTTGGTCTCTATCGTTGCACTAACTTTACCTTTTAGTTCTTATAGTTAAAAATAATTTGTTTTAGTTCCTGTACATGTCATTTTTAATCCCTTTTAATCCCTACCGTCTAACATCGACTAACACAGTTTATGTTGAAGGTGATGCGGCTTTTCATTGTCAAAGTGGCATGTTGGTTTCCAAGTGGGTGTTTTTAACATGGGATGTGCTTATATTTGGTGAAGTAACCCTAGAATGGATCTTCTTCTCCTTCAATCTGCGACGTCTGTTGGTGGAGGAGTAGGTCTCCTCTTCAATCCGTGACAGGCATTGTTGGAGGTGTGCGTCTTCTCTTCAATTTGCAACGGGCATTGTTGGAGGTTCTGGTGGTTGGTGTCTTCAACAATGACCACTATGAAATACATCAACAATAAATGCGTGTGGATACATGCCTATTTTCACACGAATAGAAATTTCTCAAAAACGTAAATACCTGTCTTGCTTTTGATTTCGACACAACAACCTTTTCCACCAATAACTCAACAACACCAGGGCGCTCCATCACAAAATGAGATGAAAAGGGATGAACACCACCTACCTTCGCCAACCACCGCTAATTGAGATTTAAATCGGTGAAAGTTGCGACCTTTGATAGGTTTCACAATGTTTCTTTTTCTACATTCTTTATTGAAGATGAAGAAGAAATGAAGAATAGAGGTTTCATTTCCTTCCCAAATAATAACAAGTCACGTCATCATCCACCTTACCACACACATTAGTGCCACATAAATTAAGTGAGAGGCGTCATAGACACGTTAAATCCACACAAATGGCGTTAAGCAACTATAGATGGCAGGGACCAAAAAGGATCACAAATGGCATATATAGGGACTAAAATGGATGACTTTTAACTATAGAGACTAAAAGGTAAAATTTGTACAACTATAAGGACCAAATGAGTAATTAAACCTTAATAATATTAAGATTTAAGAGTTACAAATGAAGAGAAATTTTATTCTTGAAAATTCTATTCATATTAAAATAGATTAAAATGCAATAAAGTTTAATAATTGACAGTATAAAAATTTGTGCACTATCAACCCATTAAAAATTATCTTAGATATGATTTTTAAAATAATTATTACAAAAATAAATAATTTTTAATTATATGACGATTTATGATTTGTTGTTAATGTAAAAAAACTTTTACATTACCAGTTTATTTCATATAAATTCAATGTAATATATATTAATATCTCAAAAATAAAGTATAATTTTCTAAAATAAAAACTATAATTTAGGTATTTTTTTTAAAAGAAAAGAGTGTAATTTATAAAAGATAGAAAAGAAACTTTTCCGTCCCCATTATGTGTATTCATATAACGGGCTTCCCTTCCTCTTTCGGTTTGGCTGTAAATGGGCTTGCCATTCCATATATGGTCATTGTGTACCCCAGCCAGCATTGTTCACCTCCACAATGGTCCTTAAGATAGAACAAGTGTGAACATTTTGAAAGCTCAGCCCAATATTCTTATTGAACTCATACCTTTCTGTCACTTGCTTAGATGTTTCACGATTGTTGATTATAATACTTCTTTCTTTCTAATTTTTGAATAAGTGTTTAATAACTTAAAAATAAAATTTTAATTCAATTTCCCATGAAAAGAATTAATTAAAACTTATGTTTGACTTATGTGTAAATTTTTGTGGAAGAATTCTGCGAGAATTTGCTTTGTACAGTTATTAGATAAGTAGAAATATATCTGCAGAGATTTGATGAATAGTGCAGGGTTATGGAATTTAATTATAATTAATTAAATTTAATTATGAGTGAATTCTATACAAGTTGATAGGTTTCCTTACTGCCAAGTTAGTTCTACTCATTATGAAACTATCTATTAGAAAATTTGTTTAGAATCCTACCAGATAAAGTAAATTTGACCGCCTGACTTAGACAGAGACAATTCAACCCTATCTAGAGAAATTCTAAAGAGTCATAAACTCATTTAGATTCTAATGTCAATTAAATTATTTTAATTGATTCAAGTGCTAGAAAACACTAAACCTAATTTCATCAATTCCAATATTTGATTGCGTTTTCTCTGTCAATGTGAGAAATTTTAAAATGTTTACTTCCTAAACTTAAGATCTACATGTCTAAGCCCAACCCAATTGGACTGACCATTATTTTTCCTAAACAAACTAAATTAGTAGCAACATAACTAAATGTCTCGTCACTAATTCCTATACTACGTCAAGTCACTTATACTTAAGTGTACTTAGATGTATCAAAACCACCAAAACCACCCATGGTTTTGGAGGCCTTGGACGTCCACTTCTTCTTGTAGAAGAAGTTGGATTTTGTTTTCTTTTATTAATAAACTTGTGCCCCTTTTATGTGTCACCATTCTACCTTCCATTAAGTTGTCTTATAAGTAACACAAAGCTAACACTTCTCCTCCTTATTTATCCCAAAACTATGAGCATTAGAGAGAGTTCTGCTTTCTTATTCTGAAATCTTGCCTAAGTGCTAGAATATGAGTTGAGAGCTTCAAGTGTTTAAAAGGTTGTGTAGGTAACTTCCATCCTTTTTATCCTATTCTATTTTCATTCTTCCATTTCTATGAAGACCTAAGTGTTCTAGACCATTATCTTTGCTTCTATGGTTCTAAGCTTTGTTCTTTTCTTATGTTCATCTTATGTCTTCTTGACCTTTCATGGTGATGGATGTTGGTTGATCTTGCCAAAAGTTGAAGGAGGTCACCACTTTTTGCCATACTCTCTTCCAAAGCCTTAAAGGATCTTGCTAAAAAATAAGGAAAGCTAACCTTTTTTCTATGTGTTTTGGTTGTGGTGGTTTTGCTTTTGATGTGTTTGTTGCTGTATAAATGTTGTTGGTATTTTTAAAAATTGCAAACTTCATGAAAGAAACCATTTTTGTGGATATATGTAAAGTGTTCCTGATGCTGTTTTCATTTTTTGCCTGAACACTGCTCTCTATTTTTGCTATCCCTAGAGATGTGGTTAATACTTTTGAGTGCTTGTTGTTTTGTTATATACTAATCAAAATTTTCTCCAAAATAGACTCAAGAAATACGTTAAAAGGTTAAGAAATCAAAAAGTCAAGCCCTTTGAAATTTGTGGTTGATTTTTGAACATGCTGTTCTGGTAGCTTGTGGAAAAATACAATTTTGGAAGATTCTGTCATATACTTGTTGAAACTATTGGAACGAAGAAAAGCTAGATTCAATGAGCTTTCCGAGAATATATGGTTTTCTTATATTTAGTACCATTTTCTATTTTTAATAATTTGTAGAAATTGAAGGTTGTATTTGTTTTCTGACTGGAAGTGGTTTTGGGAACTGTGAATTTTCAAAACTTATAATAAATTGTGTAGAATTTGGTTTTAATGATCTTGGTCATTTCAGAAAGTTTTTTAAGTGTAATTTTTGAAAATAAATGCTTTGGACTCTAAAAAGTTTTGGTTAGATGTGAAAATAGCAAAATATTTTGTTGATCTTCCAATAGGTTGTTTTGACCTTATTGTTTTGTTATTTTTGTATATTTTTTGTATATTTTTGCTTGAGGTAATCTTTAATGTTTTAGAAAATAGACAAAATTTTCTTTTTAATAAACTATGGATTATGTTAAGTGTAACGCCTTAAGAGGTATTATTGTAATTAAGTTTAGATTTCTAAGAACAAAAAAAAAAAGACTTAAAAACATAGAAACAACATACAGATGCTACTTATAAATATAATTATATTTATATAAGAATAATACAATAAAATAACATATATGCCTAATACATCTCATCTATCACTCGAAAGTGTCGTACAAAACATAAGAAGAAATACAATGAAACAATGTAAACTAGACTACGTCTTCTTGCACATGACTCCAAGCTCCATCTGCACACGTCTTCACCTATGTCCTAAAAAAGGGAAAACTTAAAGGAGTGAGACATAATGTCTCAGTGATTGCTCTAAGGGTTCTACAGCTAGGTCAGACTCTTCTACTCGGACAACCTTCATTATTTATCTCTCATGGCCTTAGTCTTACTAGGTCTCTTATAATTCTCCATACCTACGGTCGAGTCTACACCTTTCAATGATCAATACTTCTTGTTAACTCCTCTCTCATTCTCACAACTGTTATACAAGCTTATTATTTCATTCTCAACCTAAGAACTCATCTTCATTACTTATATTTTCTTACCTAAAACCCTCTCTAGTATTTAAACCCTTTGTGTTTAGATTTTACTCTTCTTTCTTTTGATATTCAAAGTTGTCTCTAGGGATCACGTCTAAGGCTACAGACATTCTAAAATACCCTTGACACTCCCTTAACACTTACCTTGATACTCTCATTTTGTTCTTTATTACTAGTCTCATACCTTTCTATTACGTCATATGGGAATTCACCTTTTCTCTATCTCTGTCACAACTATTATTATCCAATTATAACCCTCATAACACCATCCTATGGTCTAGCCTTTCACATATCCATAAGGTAGCAAGACAATCCTAATTACAAGCATACATTTATTTCACATCTTTTGCCTAGTAACTAGACATACACCACATTTTGTTTTATGAAACAGGAATAATAGACGTGCATAGTATGATCGCATATTTATAACTTTGACATTTCATCACAAGAAACAATTACATTTTCACATGTGTACACACCACATCAATTGCTCATGAAGAAGGTCACACAGACTTCACATAGTTACAACGTAGTACACTTCAACATATCACATTACAACAAGATGTATGTGCATGCTATGTTCCTAAATCACTACTCATGAACATGTGGTACCAACTTAAACTTTTTGGAAAGTAGACTAGGAGTAAATGTACAACCATAAGAAGCGTCATCGGTTCCGATGCCTTCGGCTTTCACACCTTCAACTAGTATGATATCCTTCAGCGACTAGTCAAGGTTACCTAGTTTTTCCAGTATGCCCCAGCTCCATGGGATTAGCATGGACCATTCGAGTTTTCCTAGCTGGATAACCCCAAGGCTAGGGTTAGACAACCCATCACGGCCTCGACCAGTCAGATTCCTACATACTTTCCTCATCACATAACTCAAATGTTATGATGCATGGTCACATACAATGCTTACAACTTTTCATAGGCTTTTATCATGAAACATTGGCACAATTTCATATCACACTCAGTTTTCTCAAATTGAATAACAATCACACAATATAAATTCAACAAGGCATAAAGAAAGAAACAACAATGAGTTAAAAACTGCAAAAAGGAGTTTGTAGGCATAAAAATGGAATAACCAAGGTTGTGACTGCCCGACGGGCCAGGAGGGCCGCTCGGCAGGTCACAGTTAGACTCACCCTGCCTGGTGGGTTTTGTATCCCGCCTAGCAGGTCAGTATGCCCGGTGGGTAGTGCCGTCGCCCAACGCCAGCATGAAGTATAGTTTTCGAAAAAAGTCGCCCAATAGCTAGGCTATCTAATCCCACCGGGCGAATTTGAGGTATGAATTTTGATTTATTTTTCTTATTGTCTTTGGTTTCTAACTACTCCAAAATAAATGATTAAATTCTTAATCACTTCTTCTACCTTAATAATTAGTCAGTCTAATCTATAAACTCTTCATTCACTCACAATCCCCTTAAATCCCGAAACTTAGGCATAAGGAAGGAGAAAAGATAAATAGATAAACAAGCACAACATAAAGGACAAGGAAGGACACGGGGGAGAGCACTCACCTTTAGGGACATGCAAAGCTGAGTTCTAGGGCTTGGGTTTTCCGGTTTCTATTCCTCATCTTTTTCTTCCTCTTCTTCTTTTTATCCTCATTCTCTCTACCTTCATTTCTTCTTCTATTTTGTGACAGCTAAACCTAATTCTCCTTCCCTATTCCTTTCTTATAACGTGTGGGTGGGTATGTAGTTTAGTGGGCTTTAGGTCCCTATTGGGCCTTAGATGCTCTTTTGGGTTCTATAATAACATTCATACTAATTTTTAATACTAAGGTGTTAATAACAATAATAATAACAACAACAACAACAATAATAATAACAATAAATATAATAACAACACCATAACACATAATTAATAATAATAATAATAATAATAACTCTTAAAGCATCTTTTATCCAATAACACATGAGAAGTGTCCTACTAAGAACTACCTCGTAGTTTATTTCTAGTACCTGAAATTTGGAGGGTTCATTAGGAAAAATTGTTTATTGTTGCAAAATGAATTTTAAAATCGAGGCCAGAAACTAGCAGCCACTAGAGTCTATTTTGACAAAAAGTTTTATGACCTTTTTCCTAGTTTAATAAAAATGTTATATTTTACACTGAAAATTTAATTGTGAATCTTTTTAAATAAAAATTAAATATGATTTTCAAAGAAATACATCATTTTCTGTTTTATGTATTTTAAAAGGTATTTGTGATGATTTAATTAAAAGGGAGTAGTAAAGCTCATGAAACTAAGTTTTATGAAAATGTAAGTCCTAAGTTTCAAATTGATGATTTCACAAATTTATTTTCTTATCTAATTTAATATTTTAATATTTTAAAAATAAAATTTATAATATTATGTAAGACTTGATAAAAGTTCGTTTAATTGTGGATTGTATGAGTTTCATGGTGAAATTTGCAAAAGGCATGACATAGTGAATAATTGTGACTTGATGGCATGTTGATATGTTGTAAATTGGTGATAAAGACTTATCAAAGTGTGAATAATAAGTGGTTGTTGATATAAGTTGCTATAAATGTCTGTTTATGATAAGTTGATTGTCATGCATGCATGCATTGTTGTGAGCATGTGATATTGAAGGTGTCAGTATCATGGGAATAGTCGGGTGCAAGCTGGGTGTGAAAGCTTGAGGACTACATATGGTGCGATTCCACAAGAGACTGGGACCTTGCAAAGCCCATGTCGTGGTGGCGGTTCTCCCATACGAAAATCCTGATAAGTGCACAGGTTCCCATGATCAATAGCTGGTATTCCTTAAATGGTTTTGGCACGTGCTGCATTGTTAACCTTGGTGAAGGTATCTATGTTGATTATACCATGATTAAGGAATATCTAGGCTGGTCGCTCAACTTTAGATTTCCATTGAGAGTTCGGGATCATGGTTTGCATTTGCATTCTTGATCGTAATTTAATTAAGAATAATTATGAAATAAAACCCTTGTATATGTTTATGTTAAAGAAATGGCTGGATCCAAGAGGGCAAGTGAATTGAATCTTTCAAAAATTTCAAGAATCCCCAATTTCTTTTCAATAATGAATAACTAGATTTTTCAAAAACTTTGAATCTTATTGATTTGGTTATATGAATGAAATAGAATTGGATCAATTTATCTTTAACTTTTCTATGCAAAGATCCTCATGATTTTAAATGCAAGTGATCAAGATTCAATATGCTAACAAGAGGATAGAGGAAAGAAGAGAGCAAACAAGACTTATACTGGTTTGATCACCACTACTATGATCTTCATCTAGTTTCCAATCAATTCGGTTGGTGTTATCACTAAGTAATTCAATTGTTTACAAACATTATGCACAAGCAAAGAAATTACAATCAAACAAACCACACAATCAAGTTTCTTGAACCCTATCAAGAAAAACTTGAATCCTTTCTTGTGGAACCCTACCACAAGGAAGAATTGAGAGATACCGTCTCAAGAATGAAAATCAAATCAAAAAGAGAGGTTAGGTATCACCTTGGTTTGTGATACATGGAAAACAATGAAGAACCAACTAAGAAAAGACCTTTCTTTATTCTCAAGGTTGATGCATTATGAGCTCTTTGATTTTTGATCCACAACTTGTAATGATGAAGAAGAGTAATATGAATTCTCTCTAGAAAAGTTCTCACTCAAATTTAGAAAATTGTAGTTGTGTGAAAAGACTCACTAAGGTTCACATTTTATAGAGTTCACTAGAATAACTAGTTATTTAGACTTGTAATAAGTTATTTGGTTATTTGAAATCTGGAAATAAGAGTTTGAATGGATTTAACTAGTTATTTTCATTTATAACTAGTTAAAACAACATCCATTCGTTTTCCTCTCTGCTGGAATAACTAGTTACATAGCTTTGTAACTAGTTATTTCTGCATAGGACAAAACAACTTTATAATATATAACTGATTACAGGATTTTTGTATATGTATTATCTAAAGAACTATTGTATGCGATCTTGACATGTGTTGTCATCAGAGTTATTTAAATTAATAACTCCTAATAACTCGAAACAATAAAGGCACCAAATCTTATAACTAGCTAATTAGTGTCGAACAATCTCTATTTTTTATTTCCTCCAATATAGCACCTAATTATCTTCTGTATATCAATCAATCTCTTTACTAAACCTCTGACAAGCCATCAATTTTCTTATCCTCTTTGATCACCCATTATTGAACAATCTCAATTTACATCTTGACCTTAAGTATCACATTTATTAGCATTTCAATCCTTTCTTGAAGACTTTCGATCTTTTTATTGATATATTTTGACCTTTTTGAACATCTTCTGATAACTTTTCAATTTCTTTGAGTCATTCTTTTAAAATTTTATTTTCTTCAATGTAATTTGAAGGATACATCTAAACCTTCATATTTAGCCAAAATCACATATAAAATTACTACCATGAACAAATATAAGAATTTTTTTAGGGTTTATATAAAAATTTAAAATCCCCAGAAACAATGTAAAATTAGATTGTAAATGGCAAGTCATAAACATCCGCAAATGAGGGAATTTTCATAGGCAAAAAATTAATTAGTAATTCACATGTTAAGTGGCAAAAAAAGTGTTAAGATTAATGTTTAATTAGTAAATATCTCGTACACTACTTGAAATAATTTTAACTAAGTAAACCATATAAGTTATTTAAATTTAAAGGAAAAAGATAAATTTTAAAAGGTTTTTGAAAAAAATTAATTTCAATATGTTGAAATGACTTGATATGAACAAGAAAAATTTATACAAAAGTTTAAAAATAATTAGAATAGATATTTGAAAATTTAAAATCTTAACGTAAAAATAATATTAATATAAAAGAATTTGAAACAATGAATAATTTTAGAATTTGTAGAAATTTAACAATATATGTTAAATAATGATGAATTACGACTTCAAAAAAAAATAAAATGATGAAATTACATGTGACAAAGAGAAAGAGAATTAGTAACAGTTATCATTACAGTTAAAATGGGAATTCAAATTTATAATAAATGAATTAGTTTGTTTGTCTATACTTATTTTAGAAATTATTAGTTTTTAATTTAAATTACACGTAAAAGTTTATGATAATAAAATTACTTCTTTGAAAACAAAACTAAAAAGGCACTTTTGAAATTAAAAATAATAACTTTTAAAGAAAATGTAAAAAAATTATATAATGAAACCCCTTTTACTTGTTTTTTTTTTAAAAAAATATTATGCAAATATATCTACTACGGATTAAATTAAATAGAGTCGAAAATATATATTATTTGAATGAATAAAAGTAAGTAGGAAAGAAGTGGAAAAAATTTTGTATACCATTTTACGTAAATGGAAGAGTGAGTATAAATAAATAAATAATTTGTATAAAAAATTGTTATAATTAAAAAATAAATTTAACTTAAACAAATTTAAACTTTTTACTATATTAGTATATTATTTTTTCTTAATATGAAATTATTTATTATTTTTATGTTATAAAAATTTATTTAATTTATTTAAATAAAACAAAAAAATTAAATGCAACAAAATTTCCCCTATTTCTTGGGGGAAATTTTTTATATGAGGAATTCACCAACAAACTTTCTTCCTTCTTATTTTTTCTCTCAAATAAATAGTGCAAAAGTATATTCATCCTATCTCACTCCATTTCCTTTTTTTTTTCTATTTACATTCAAAAAAGTATTTAGGAATATAATAACCCCGATGTGAATTATTAAAGTGTAAAACCTTTACATTTTAAGAAATTAAAAATATAATATTCTTAAATTTAAAATAAATACAAAATTATTACATTATTACTTACCCATTTAAAAATCAGCTTATTTTACAGCACCTCAAAACAAAGAGTAAATTACTCTTTTCCTTATGAAAGATGCAAATATTACACCATTCTTTCTTATGTTAAAATATACAATTTAATACATTTAAGTTTACATCATTCAAGAATATTTTTGAGTAAATTATACTTTTCTCCTTTAAGAGATCGAATGTTGCATTATCTTTCGCTCTTATGTTGAAATATACAATTTAGTTCATTTAATTTGGTACTGTTAAAGAATATTCTTCAAAAGATTTTAAAAATATTTTTTAATTAAAATATATATTAAAATATTTTTAATTTACCAAGTGATCTTTCACTTTTTTCCTTAACATTATTTTTTTTATACACATCAACATTGTTAGCTGTCACAAAATGTGTAACTAAATTTGTTGTTGGTAATATATAAAAGGCTAGAAATGACATTCAATGAAAAAAATTATAACAAAAAATATATGATAAAAAATCAAATAATTTAATAACATATATTTTTGTAAAAAATAAATAAATATATTAACAAATAATTTTTTGGTAAAAATATATTCTTTAATAGAAATTATTAGAATTTTTATAGATAATATGAAAAATGGTGAAAAGAGTGATGTATTTTCATTTTTTAAAAGAAAATTGTATATTTTAAAATAAGAAAAGAGAAAATTTTAAATCTTAAATGACTTTTTTGTCCCTATAAAATAAATTTTTTACTTTTACTTTTATTTTTTTTATTTTCATTCCTATAATATTTTTTGGTTTCATTTTGGTCCTTCCCATTAGATGGTCAAACCTGACGGGAGGGACCAAAAGAGAAAACATAGAAATTATAGGGATCAAAAATTAAGAAGACCAAAATAAAAATAACTAAATTTAAGAGGGCTAAAATAGAAATAATCTTATATTATAGGGACTAAACAATTTTTTAAACCAAATTTATAAAAATTAAACCTTCAAACATTGCAAATGCACTAATAGGGAGCAAAAAAATTAAATCTACAATGAATGCATTAGTGACCAGTAAATTTTTTTATTGAAATTAAACCTTAAACATACAACTTCGTAGAAGTCATGCAATGATGCAATCACCTTCAAGTTATAAAGCAAATATAGAAAATGGTGAGCAACAAAAGTGAAACATAAAACAAGACAGAGGTATCAAAATGAATGGTAGCAAACGAGTGTGGAATAACAAAGAAAGCGGAAGAAGGATGCACGATATTATTATTATATATGAGAAAATTACAATAGCACACTACACCCTGCAAAGTTTCTTAACGTTACACTTGACCACCATTCTTTTTTAACATTTATAGCAACACCTCTTATAGGAGTACACAATGTAATGTATTTCTTAAGTAACACAAGTTGTCAGTGTATTGTATAAAGGGTGTCAATGTAATGTATAATGTAACCCCTGTTAATAATATTTATAATCCGTATTAATTTAGTTTGAATTTATGAAAATGCGAGTAAAATTTTTCTAATGTTTATAATAGAAAAATTCCAAACTTAACACGATTTGGAAATGATAGTAAGGATAAAAGATAAAGTCTATATATATATATATATATATATATATATATATATATATATCATGATTTCATAGTACATGTTAGTAATAAAAGAAAAACAACTAAAATATAAATAAATCAAAAGTACATCAAAAGATCGATACTACCTAGCTTAATATATATATAAAAAAGATCATGTATAGAGTAATGTCATACTACCCTATCCCCCATACAAAAAAAAAATACTATAACCTAAATCTTTCGATCCTCGCCCGTTGAAGTGTCCTTTGATTAGTTCTCAACATCACGGGGCGTTACCGTTGTCTTCAATAATCATGATCAATCATACATAAAAGAAAAATAATGAAGTGAGGCGATTTGTTCTAAAATCACTTTAACATGTATGGTAGGAATTCTACTATAAAACAAAGATTAAACACAACTAACTATAAAAAAGGAACCTAGGGTTTATTCTAAGTTGTATTAGACTACCCTTGATTTGGTATGAATCCATACTCCTCATTAGTGGGTAATAGTTCTCAACAGAACTGGAAGTGACCAGAAGAACATATATCTCATCAACATTATCACATGGTACAATCCTTATCATCATTGAGGAACAAAATAACAATTTAGGATATTCATTTATAAAAGTATACTCACAAACCAATCTTGGAATGCTGAGTAGTTGTCGAGGTTATCGAGCTTAGTCAGGCGAATATCCAAACTTGAGGGTGCTACCTTAGCCATTAAAACTTTCACCACTCGATGCCTACCCCCAAGACATCTACAAGTGGGTCCCTGCCTTTATTCCTCAACGTACTAAACTGTAGCTTCCCTAGTAAGGTGCTATGCCACTGTATTTCACTTTCTTTACATTATTTGCTAATCTATCAAATTCTCACTTCTCAAATAGAGGTTTTCCTGGTCTCATTAAATTTGATCACAAGTACAATTAACATTTCTACCTTGTATTATAGAAATTACATAATAATAATTTAACAATCATTAAAATTTTAGTAGTATAATTACTTACCAAAATTTTAGTAGAATAACAATTTGGTAATCATAATTTAATATCAAAATTTTAGCAAAATAAAAAATTAAAAATTAAAAATTTATTACTAAAATTTTGACAAAATAACAATTTAATAACAAAATAATAACTAAATTTAAGTAGAATAACTACTTAATAAAATTTATTTTACTTGTCTATATTTAAGTAGAGTAACAACTTAATAAGAGCATTTTAATTATAAAAATTTGAGCAGCATAACAACTTAGTAAAAATTAGGTTTAATTGCGTTTTTGGTCCATATAGTTGCATGAACTTTACCTTTTGGTCTTTGTAGTTAAAAATAATCTGTTTTAGTCCCTATACATGCACTTTCGATATTGATTTAGTCCCTGCCATTTTAAATTGCCACAAAATAAAAAAAAGGCCAAAAATGTTAATTTGTAGCGGTTTTTCTCCTCCACTTTTTATTTTGTGATGGTTTTCTTCATGGAGTTAAGACACACTTGACGGCAGAGACCAAACCGCTATCGAAAGTGTATGTATAGGGACTAAAATGGATTACTTTTAACTACAAGGACCAAAAGGCAAAGTTTGCGCAACTATAGGGATCGAAAAGGTAATTAAACCCAAAAATTAAATTCTAGCATTAAAACATTATAACATGGAAAATTTATATATTGAAAGGTTTAGGAGAAAACTTTTCTTACTAACATGCAAAGTGACAATAATTTACAACTAACTCCACTCCCTCCATCACCTCTAAGGTGGTTGATGAAGATGATGGAATTGTTGGTGCAAAGCTACTAGGAGAAGAAATTTTAGTAGTAGAAAACTAGCAAAATTTTAATATAAAAACAAACTAAGAAAAATTTTCTAAAGAGAGAAACTCTCGTAGTGGATTTTCGCTAGCTTTAGAGAGTGAGGATGGTGAGAAATCTGAATTTTCAAGTGCCTATTTATAGAGAAAGAAAAGAATTAGGTGTCCACTTTGATTACACCATCAAATGATACAATAAAACTAATTTTATTTTCTTTTTAATTAATTTTACAGACACATAACCAAAAATAGGAGGTAAATCAGCCCCCCTTAGGTTTGGGACGTGCATAGCGAGCTATCCTAGCTTTATTAGTATAAATTTTATTTGCAATTAAATTAACTGGTATCAATAAAATCGCCTAAACTTGAAAAATTAGTTTTTAACATCAAAATAATGAAATTTAATGTGAAACTGTACAAATATATTATTTTTCATCAAAAATAAGTTTCTAATAAATAATTTTAATTTTTATGAATTTATTTCAATTTTTATCTATTTATTTTGTATTTTTAAGTTAGAAAATTCATAATAAATCCATTTTAATTCAATAAATTTCAAAATTTTTATGAAAATTCAAAAATTAAATATTTTACCTATAAATAAATTGAAATTACCATTTTCACCATTTTTGGGTGTCAAACCAGTAATGGCTAGGTTTAATAGACACCTAAGGGTATTTTAGTCATTTTACACCAAAATTTTAGAAAATATCCAGAAAATTTTCAAAATTATATTTTAATGCATATAAAATTATTTTAAGCTTAAATTGACATTTTAATGTCAATTGAAACTTTTTCTCATGCTAGTCCTTAATACTAAGAAATAAGGACAAAATTATTATTTTTTAATTTGTTTTGGGCTCCATCTTGAAAAAATTATGAAAAATAAAGATTAGGTAGATCTCTTCATTCTGAGTTTAACCACAAAAAATTTAATTTTGAGATTCTTTTCCGATTTTTTAGAATTAAACTATCAAATATTAGAAAAATAGTTGAAAGTTGAAATAGGAGTATTTTTGTCATTTCACAAAAACTATCTCAATAAATTATTGAAAATTGTACAAAATTATTATTAATTATTCTAAGTATATTGATGACTTAAAAATAATTTGTAAACACTTATAACTATTTTTGTTTATTAATTATGTTATCTAGCTTTTTAGGGATGAAATTATCATTTTACTAGTTTCTGTGCTTCGCTCTCCAAAAATTATTAAAAATCTAAACTAAGTATTACTTACTACTACGAACGTAACCATAGGGATCAAATTTTTAAGATTTTCATACAATTCTCTAGAAATAAATACAAAATAATTAGGAAAAGAGTTGAATAGGCAAACGTAGGGTTGCTACATATAAGGGTGTCAGTGTAATATTTTTCAAATAATTAAGGGGTGCTAGTGTAAATTATAATTTTTTTGGTTGGTCACTAATACATTCATTGTATGTTTAATTTGTCTGTTCCCCATATGTGCATTTGCAGTGTTTGAAGGTTTAATTTTATACTTTTTTGTAAATAATTGTTTAGTCCCTACAATATAAGATTATTTTTGTTTTGATCCTCTTAATTTTTGTTGTTTTTATTTTGGTCATCTTAATTTTTGGTCCCTATAATTTCTACATTTCCTCTTTTAGTCTCTTTGTTATATTTGATGAACAAATCTAACAGTAGGGACCAAAATAAAACAAAAAAATATTATAGGGATGAAAATAAAAAAATAAATAAAGGACTAAAAGCAAAAACCTCTTATTTTTATAGAGACAAATAAGTTATTTAAGACAAAATTTAATATTTAAATTTCTCATGATAGGAAAGTGTCAAAGATATTATAGTCATAAAATTATTTTTAATGAAGTAAAGTATAATATATTTGTGTTTAATAAGAAAGGAGAATGTACATTTCAACACTAAAACAGAAAATAATGTAATACTTACATTTCTTAAAACATAATAGTGTAAATAATATTTTGATAATAATATTTTTTCAACAGAAACGTACTAACGAAACTTAAAAAAATAAAATAAAAAAAATCATATATTCGAATCTGTTAAAAAATATATTTTTTAACATAAAAGTAGAAGACATTATAATACTCCGTAACAATGTAATTTGATCAAAAACAAAAGAACAGCAACACACATCAATAAGTTTTGCAGGTGAAGGAGCCTTCCAACATTCCTTATTCTCCCTAACGAAAAAGATAAATACGAATGATGAGTGTATGAGGTGGAAAAAAGAGAAAAAAAATGAAATAGAAAATAAACAATAAAATAAATGATATAATAATAATAATAATAAAGAGGTCGGTAGAGGAACATACAGGACAGGAGAGAGATGGATGGAAGATAAGAATAATGATGAACTTTCACTTATTTTAGAATTCGTTTGATAGAGTGAAAATAAAGAGGAAGAGGAAGGAAGAAAGTGAAAGTGAGTTGTTTGGTAGAATAAAAGTGTGAAAAATTTTTAAAAAAAATTTGTGAGATTCATGTACAGTAACTTTCCTTTGAATATAAGAAGAAAAAAGTGGAATTTATTGTACAAAATATGCACCAGTTGCTTTTCATTGCAAGTAAATCAATTTACAAGTTTTGTAAATCGATTTACTTGTTGTAAATCAGTTTGTTTTGGTTTTTTTTATTTTTTTATTTTATTTTTTATTTTTTATAACAAATCGCTTTGCTGCTATGTGTATATATATATATATATATATATATATATATATATATATATATATAACAATAATAATAATAATAATATTAGTATTAATATAATAATAAAAAATAAAAAATAATACTAATAATAAAAATAAAAATAATAATTAAAATAATCTTAATTTCTATTTTATTTTTTATCTATTTTTCTTCAATCAAACAACATTAATTCTATTTTATTTTTTACCTATTTCTCTTCTCTTTTTTTTCTTTTCTTTTTTTCTATTTTTTTCTTTTCTGCCAAATACACCTTTGAGTAAATTGAGGTGGAAAGAAAAAAATGTAAAAAAATAATAGATGTAATATTTAATATAATAAAAAAATTTTAAAAAATAAAAAAATAGGATGAAGGTAAATTATAAGAAAGTGAGTTCTATAATTATCATTACTCTACATGATAATCATTATCCTATAAATACATGACAAATGATTGGATACGTAAGATTGAAGAGGCAACACCAACGCAGGTTGTCATTCATGGCAACTTTGAACCTCTATCTCCTTTTTGTCTTTACGTCCTCACAGAATTAAACACTGAACCCAATCCCATTCATTCCCTCTGAAGCCAAACCCCAACAACGAACACACCATGGTGGGTCCCTCTTCCTCCCACGCGCACAATTCCACCCCCAAATTCCTCTGCAGCTACGGCGGCAAAATCCTCCCCCGTTATCCAGACGGCAAGCTCCGTTACCTCGGCGGCCACACCCGCGTCCTCGCCCTCCCTCGCTCCACCCCCTTTTCCGGTTAGATCACCGCTCTCTTCTCACTCACATGCACTTTCCGTTACGTTAACGGCAGTTAATTCACCCCGTTAGGTTTCTTCGTTTCAGAGGTTATGGTGAAGATGGGAGAGCTATGCGGCGCACACGTCACCCACCTCCATTGCCAATTACCGACCGAAGACCTCGACGCTTTGGTTTCCATCACCTCTGACGAGGACCTCGCTAACCTCGTCGAGGAATACGACCGCGTTTCGTCTTTAAAGATCAGAGCCTTTCTTTCCCCTTCGGCTTCGCCCACTCTGTCAAAAACGTCGTCGTCGTCGTCTTGTTTCTCTTCTTCGTCGTCTACGTCTTCCAGGTTGTCGTTTTGCTGCGCTACCGTTACGGCGCCGCAGCCGGTGATGGTGCGTCAGGTGTCGCTGGCTACGGCCGTGAAGAAGTCTCATGTTTCTCCTCGCTGCTATGGTTATCCCCGCGTTCAGGGGAATCGTGGTGTCGTTTACCTCGTCCCCAACGGCAACCACTGGCCCTGGCGCTGCTGTCGTTTGAGTCTGAAACAATTGGATGATTGAGCAATGAAGAATATGTTGTTGTTTAAGGAAAATTAAAGATAATGTATGTATATATATTGGATGTGAATCGTTGAAAAGGAACCGGGGTTTTGGATTGTGATCCTTGCTTTGACCGTTAATGTATTTCAGTCCAGTTTGGTTTCGTTAATTTTCAAATTTGTGATGATGAATTTCGTTCATCCTTTAAAAAGAGAAAAAAGAAAGAAATAGAAATTCATAGCTAAACTGCTTTCTAATTTCTGACTTCTCTTTCCGTCCATGTACAAAAAAAAAAAAAAAAAACTGCTTTCTAACTCATTTTTTCGCATTTTTTTAGTGTAATTTTACATATAATTAAATATGATTGGTACAATATAAAAAAATTACACCAATAATTTTTAATGGATTGTTTAATCCTATTTTTATTTGGCATAAGTTAAACAATTTCTTTTTAAAGAGATTATTTAATTTACTTCAAATAAAAATAGATTTAAACAATCCCATTAAAAGTTATTAGTTTAATTCTTGATATACATAAAAATAGTTAGTATAATATAAAAAATTACACCCATTATTGTTGATGAAGTTATTCAATTCTATTTTTACCTAAACAATTCCTTTTCTAAAATGTTTTCTATTTTATTTTATTGCCGTGATGGCCTTATCTTCTTATTCTTCCGGTTACCCTTGTCATCATTGTCATTACAATTGGTTCAACTTATAATTGTTTTGCACTTCCGTTTTGTTTTTCTCACCATTTGGTTGCTTAATAGTTTGACTTTCCTGGTTGTAGGTTTAATAAGATGACAGATGCAGGTCAAATAGAAAGATACAACAACGAATTTAACTCGTACAAGAATGCATTTTGAGCACGCTTCCATTGTAGCTGGATTCCAGGGTGAAGTAAGTTTGCTTATAATTCATGGATGAACCATGATTTTTGGCCATCCGATATGTTAATAAAATAATTAATGTATCATAAACATCCTACCATGTAAAAAATTACAAGGACTTAAAATCAATATTATAAATATACTCCATGCCCAAAACTACTTCACCCTAAACTCCATATTATAAATATACTCCATACCCAAAACTACTTCATAAACTTTTATTCATGGGCTCTATATATAAAGCTAAAGTATAATGCAAAATTCAAACACTAACATTATCCTAATCTTAAAATCAAACTAATTCCTCCTAAGTTTAAACGATAATAAATATTCTTATCTTTATCTAAACATCATCCTAAAATTTGAAACATAACAAAATTCTTAAAATCTAAATTATTTATTTTTAATTTACAGATATTTAAGCACATATTTTCAACACTCCTCCTTGCCTTAATACCTGCTGACACCCAATTTGAATTTCAAGTTTGAAATATGGTTTTCCTCCTTTTGATTCTTGCTTTCTTCCTCTTATTTTATTTGTAATTCTTATCATTATTTTTCTTGCGTGAGACCACCTCTTCAATCAACTTGAGTTTCTCCTTCAATGCATTCATCCTTTTTTGGTCAATTTCAGCTTCTTTGTTTCCTGTGGGCTCCATGGTAGCAACATTGCACATTTGATGGAAATCAAAAGGCGGTTCTTCATCTACATCTTCATTCTCCTCCTGAACATCAAGCTTCTTCAAAACAGATATGTCTTTATGCTCTTCTTTTGATTCTGATCCTTCTTTTTTTATCTTCATCTATAATTGGCTCCTCCTTCATCAAATCTAAAGCAAAGCTCTTGCCTTTCATTTGAAATTTGATCACTTCTTTGTTCTTTGTACTTTAATCACAAAATTTTTATCTTCAAACAATGCCTTGTAACCTTTCTCCAATAGCTGAGCAACACTTAAAAGATTTTGATTAATTCCAGGAACATGTAAAACATTGGATATTAATTTCAAACCTGAACGACTTTTAATTGCAATTGTTCCTTTGCCTTTAATTGCAAGGCGTGCTCTGCTTCCAATTTTGATTTTGGAGATAGTAGTTTTGTTAAGCTCTTTGAAGAGCTCTCGGTCTTAAGTCATATAGTTTGTACAACCACTATCAATAAGCTAGGATATTGTAGAATTGTCAGTTGTAAAACACAACATTGTACATAGTTGTTCCTCTTCCTCTTCCTGATGATCCCTCAGCTACCTTGGCCTCTACTTATTGATGAGACTTGCATATCTTCTCCATTTGTCCTAATTAACTCACTTGTAACATCTTGTGTCAGGTCTCCACCAACATCTTTTCAGTGGATGATTTGTTTTTTTTTTTTTTTTGCAATAATGACATAATGGAAAAGCTTTAGTATTGTTGCTTTGGTTACTACTTCCAACATCTCCATCTTGCTCCTTTTTTTCATGTTTTTTCCACCATTGTTTTGCAATTTGGCTTGGAAAGCACCCTCCACAATTCCTTCTTGCCTCATAAGTCTTCTTTGCTTTAGTGCTTATAATGCATGTAACACTTTTGCCAAATTAATCTCACAAAGATCCTTTGTGATCTCCAACGTGTCTATGGAAGCTTAAGATCTTTCAAGTATGATTACAAGAATTTTTTCTACAATTCTAGAATCAAGAAATTTAATGCCCAATAATTGTACCTTATTAGCAATGCCCAACAATTTATTTGAGTATTCTTTTATTGTCTCAGACTCCTTCATTCTTTGTAACTCAAATTCTCTCATTAAATTCAACACCTGCATGCTTCTAATGCTTTCATCTCCTGCATATTCTTCCTTCAGGTAATCCCAAATTGCTATTGCTATTTTGAGAGTCATGATTATGGTAAAAACGGTTTGTGAAACACTAGTGAACAAACATGTCTTTACCTTTGTCTTCTTGATTTTTTTCTTTGTGAATTTTTATCTAGGCCATGGTGGGATTGTCTGGCAGTGATGGAACATCATAATCCTCTTTCACAACTTCCTAGAGATCTAAAGCCTTTGGGTATGTGTTGATGGTGGAAATTTGTTTAAGAAATCAAAGTTGTTTCGATTTTCGATAGATAACTTCTCATAGAGATTCTAATCTACAAATAAAGATTTTTAAACGGGACTTAGAATATAAAGTGTTAATATGGAGTCTTTTATTAGAATTAGCAGTTAAAACTTT
Source organism: Spatholobus suberectus (assembly GCA_004329165.1). Taxonomy (NCBI): domain Eukaryota; kingdom Viridiplantae; phylum Streptophyta; class Magnoliopsida; order Fabales; family Fabaceae; genus Spatholobus; species Spatholobus suberectus. The sequence continues at coordinate 36,113,503 of CM014733.1, forward strand.
CAACTTGAGAATAATTTGGTTGGTGTTTCATAATTTATCAGTAATTTCATATAATACTTGAATTTGTTATGTTCGTAATACAAATTAAATTAGTGTCAAATTCATTTGTAATACATGTAGATATATGATTTCAAGTTATTATAAGTATTTGAATAAGAACATAAACATACACTACAAGAAATTAAAAAATTGCAACGCTTGTATAGCGGCGGTTTCTAACAAACTGCCGACGCTCTACTATTACAGCAGTTCTAGTGGCGGTTTTTGGTAACAACCGTTGTTTAATTAAAATTAACGGCGGGTAAATAAAACTGCCGTAAGGTTATGGGGTTGGGGCGGCAGTTTAATTAACTGCCACAAAGTAATCAATTTAAATTAAAAAAATAAAAACACATTCTGTTTCAGTAGCGCCCTTTATGTCCCGAAAAAACAAGCAGCGCCTTAATTCCCTCTGCTGAAAAAATTAACAACTCCCTCTAAGAATCAGCTCCCCCCCCTATTTGCCCTATTCTCTCAAACCCACCCTTTTGCTTTTTACCTTTTCCTTAATCTCTGAAACCCTATTCACCATTTGCCATAACATTGTACCTCGAAGCCACTGTACCTCCATCGAGACTTAGAGCCACGTCACAGATTGCCACTAGATACTCACTGAAAAATGCATCCCTTTGGTAATGCCTCCCACTTCATACAGCGTCTCCCTCTTTCACTTTGCCAACCTAACCTAACCATTTCTCTTGTATTTTGTAGGCCTCGTCGGAATTGGAGAGATCCAACGCCTCGCTGATGCGTTTTCTGTGGAGACTTAGAACCCCTTCGCCATTCCCTTCAAACTAGAAAAACTCACTCATTTTGAAGAAAACTCTGAACTCACTCACCAACTTACTTCTTCCAAACTTCAAAGTAAGGCTTATTGGCTAAACTCTGTATCCACTAACCTACCTCTTTATCTTCTTGCTTTCGTTTAAAATTTCATTTTTTTCATACATATTTCTTGTCTGTGTTACGATTCTTTAAGTGCTTAATATTTATGTGTATGTCTATTTCTGAATTGAGAAATTTAGATTTGTGTGCTTTGTAAATTTACAGTAACTCTTTATAGGTATATGGTATAATGTGTTTGTTTAAAGGAATGTCAGTGTAATATATAAAGACACCAGTATAATGTATTTCACACAATTAAGGGGGTAGTGTAGGGATAAAAAAGAAAATGGTTTTGACAAAACCTTAGCATGTCGGTCTTTACTTTTATTTTTTTAATAATTCAAAATTTGAAGCAAATCTCATAAAACACGAATGGTAAATGAAGCTGTACTGTACTTTTTAGTAATTCCTGAGTAAAATTGAGAGGAAAAGAGAAACAAATTGAAGAAAGGAGAACAGGTTGGTTTCCATCTTTCTTGAATTGCAGGATGGTTTTATGCTTAATGGGGAATAAGATAATTGAGATGATCATAGCAGTGGACCACTCTAAGCCTTTTATAAGTTTAAACTGAAAAAAAGAGTACATTAGTTAATATATCAAAATTTTCTAGAGACTCGGCAAAAGTGACTTAACAAAGTAGCCACACAAAATATTATCAATATTATTTGCCTTCGGCTAGGAAGCTTTTGGTAATAACATTAGTTTTTTGCCTAGTGGATCACTTTCTCTCGGATTTCATATCATTGTCTAAACAAAGCCACATATCTTTATATATATGGAATCAAAAGTATATCTTCTAAAGAGATTGGGGTGTGTACTAGTATATATTTGTTTTGGATTTATTTAAACTTTTGAGCCAAATCTGAGCCACTGTAAAAGCTCTAATGATTTTTGTTGGCTCACCTAACACTTAATTGCCAACTTCCAAACATCACATAAACATGCTTTACCACTGTTCATTCTCTGGCCTAGACCTAACCATCACATAAACATGTATGTTTATGCATACTCAAGTGCATTTTCTACTGTACTGCTACTTCTTTCTTCAATTGCTATTATTATTAAGTTATGTGGGGTTGGATGAGTATTCAATACCCAAATGTAAGCTATTGGCTGCATTCCTATTTTCTCAACTATGAAGAAGTTGGAGGAATTGTGTTTGGATGGCAATAACCTTTCTGGTATCATCCCGAATAGTTTCTCTACCACATCATTGACGCCTTAGATTTAAGCAATAATCATTTAGTGGGAAGCTACCAAGTGTGGTTGTAAATTTCTTGAACTTGATAGTGCTTTCATTGTCCAACAATTATCCTGAAGGAACTATTCCAACAAGATTTATAGAACTTGAAAGTCTAGACTATCTAGGTGTCTTACAAAATGATTTTAGTGTTGTTGTACCATCTTTTGCCAATTCTTCCATGAGATTTATCCATTTGAGTAATAATAGGTTAAGTGGTTTGTCCAAAAATATGTTTAAAAGAAACTCTTCCTTAGTGATTCTAGATCTTAGCCACAATGAAATAATTGATAACATTCAAGAGATGATATTGGAGCTTGAAAATTTAGGGTTGAACATTCTCACATTGAAAGGCAATCACTTTACAGGGCATATACCACAACAATTATGCCAACTGATAGATTCGCTATACTAGACCTTTCTTATAACAAATTTTTTGGTGCAATACCTTAATGCTTGGGTAAAATGACTTTTGACAATTTACCTACCTTCCTTAGTTTAGTTTTTGAAAGAAGTTCTTCAATTTACTTTTAGGACGGAAAAGAAAAGGTAGACTTCACTACAAAGAAAATATCCTACACTTATAGAGGGGGCATCCTTACTTACATGTCTGGAGTTGACTTATCCTACAATAAACTAAACGGGAGTATTCCATTTGAGCTTGGAAACTTGACAAGAATTTGAGCATTGAACCTATCCCATAATGATTTGACTGGGAAAATTCCAGCTATGTTCTCCAATTTGGTGCAAACAGAGAGTTTAGATCTTTCTTTTAACATGTTAAGTGACCAAATTCCTCTTCAACTGAGTAGGTTAACCTCCCTTGAAGTATTCATTGTGGCACACAACAACTTATCAGGTGAAACACCTGAGAGGAAAGATCAATTTATGACCTTTGATGAAAATAGCTACGGGGACAATCCTCTTCTTTGTGGACCTCCACTGCCAAAAAGTTGCCATCCTTATGGACTGCCACCTACCAGTTTTCCAAATGGTGAGGGCGTTGATAAGGACAATGGCAGTTTAGTTGACATGTATGTTTTTTGTGTAAGTTTTGCTAGGCCACACCCATCAGAATTGTTGGTAATTGCAGTGACCCTCTACATTAATCCTTACTGGAGGCAAGCATGGTTTTACTCCATAGAATTCATCAGCTCAAATTGCTATTACTTTATCGTGGACAACTTGAGTAAATCTTTAAATTTAAGAATTATGTAATGTATGTTACCTTGTATGCTTAGGATAGCAGTTCTGTCATTTGCTCAAAGAGTGACTCAATGAATAATTTGTGCATGTGTTGCTTATATAATGATATGGAAACTAAATTTCTAGATTCAGTAAGTAGTATATGTTGTTATTTAAGGATTACTATTTTATTATTGATTTCTTTAAACTCTTAATTGTAAAACACTAGTGGAAAAAACTCGTGTGATGCATGGTTTAATTTTTTCATTTTTTTCATAAATTTAAATAAATGAAATATTTCCAATCATTTTAATAAAATAAAAAATATCATAATTTATAGTATAATACTAAGATTTACATACATCTAATTTGATATTATCATCTATTCTAAGATTTACATACACTCAAATTTAATGGATGGATAAGTTTTAGTTCTAGATGACATGTTGACGTGTAAGCACTGGTTAATATTATCAATTTATTTTTTCACAAGTTTATATAATTAATATATTTTCAATCGTCCATATACAAATAAAAATGGTAGCCTTGCTCTGCACTATTGCAAAATCTGTACATGTCATCCAATATATGTTCATCTTTCTATGACACAAATTTGAAAAAGTAGCCAGGGATCAAGCCATGTAAGGATACTATGACAAGAGTCAACATTTTAACATAATAATTATAAGTAGCACTTTCCCATTTTCAGCTCCCTTTTTTCTTTTATTTTTATTCTATAATTTTGGAAGACATATCTATCGTTACTATTGTATTTGTATGAGTAATGTAAGATTATCTGCTAACAGTTACCAAATTTTCATGTTGTTTAGTTTGTGTTACATGTGTCAAGAACTGCAGAGGAGGTAGAAAAATTTGAAATCTAATGTTAGTCAGTGAGAGTATTCCGCATCAGCAAGACTTTTAGTTAACTTCACCTACTCTAGAGTCTATTCCACTTTAACGGTTGAAGTAACTTCCAAAGGCATACCATAGTAGAAACATAAGTGCATGTCATTGAATTGAAGGGCTTTTAGGATTGTTTATAAAAATTAATGAGGTTGGCAGTGGCAAAATCTTGGCTAAATAAATAGAACTTGAGGTAAAGTCTTCTTGCAAATTTCTCTTTCTCTTTTATTTAGAGATCCTTATATAGAACAGGAATGGAATTGGTTCCATTCTTTGTGAACTTTTATGGCATAAATTCATTTGGTGTGAAGTCACTTTTATAGTTTTCTTTAGGATTAAATCTCTTTTATTTACTTACCTGCCTACCTTTAATCTAATAATTCTGTGGTTCCATAATTCATTTGAATGATTTAACTCTTAATTTGATTCTCTTGATTTAAGAAAGTACATTGCATATGCAGTGCAGTACATATGTATTTTTTTTAATTTTACTTTAGGTTGTTTACTGATATTTTCTTTGCTATGCAATGCCCATCATAGGATTGGGACTCTTGCTTTTTGCGTTTCTCATTTGAAACATACAGAACTTTTTTCAAGGTCTTGGATAGAGGTAGAACTTATTGCTCTCACATGTTGTGCTCCATAACTATTTGATGAAAATGTATCTCTTTTTCATCCGTTTCCCTTTAAAACAACTTCTTTTCAAAGTACATTTTGCAATAAAAATTTAAAAAAGATGCAGACAGATGAATGATAGCCATTCTATGAGTGTAATCTTTTTAAAATATAAGCTATAATTTCATAATATGATCGTACCTCTTAAGTTATATTATACGTGCTATTCAATTCATATTGTTATTATTTTGGAATGAGTTACTTAAATAAGACTAAGAAGAGGTCCTCATATCATGTTAATTCTATACAGGGAATTTTTGTCCTTTGTTAGTAAGCTTAACTTATTTACTGCAAGTTCTAATTTCTTATCGAAGTTTAATAGTGAATTTTTGATTTGTTTAGACCTTATAATTATGATGCACTTGATATATGTCTTGTCTTGTATAAAAATATTAAAATGTTGATATCTAGTCTTGTAGAAAAAACAATATGAACCTTTTTTATTTGTGCCTTACTTTTGCTTGTTTTCTTTTCATTGGTTTACGTTAACAGTAATGTTTTTTTATAATAATAATTTATCCTATAATAAAACATTGCAATTTTAAGAACATTATTATTTGAAACCACCGCCTAACATATATATATATATATAAAATCACTTAAAACTTTTAGTGTATATATATGTATTAACTTTAACATAAAATTATGTATATTATGATAATAATAAATTCAACTCTCTCTCTCTCTCTCTTCTCTTTTAGAATTTAAAGATTTGAGTACATTTTTTAAACATTATGAAATCATGTAAAAATAAATAAATAAATTCTATGATTATCAATAAATTAGTAAACTAATTTATTAACTTTACAATTATATTTTAAAAATTAGAGATATTACAACCAATGTACCCACACACCATTCATTTTTGTTTTAATTTCTCTTAGATACTCCTAAATTTTACTAATTTTGGGAGATTTGTCTATCTAATTACCACTCATCTTACCTAATACAAAGTGAACTAGTTTCTTCTCCCTTCTCTTGAAATCTAGCCAAGTCATACCTCCTCACTTCTCTTCCAAATTTTTATTCCATCTTCTCTAAAAAAATGTCTAAAGTTGTCAAGGTTTGAGTTAGTCCTTCAAGTTTGCTTGCAACCTTGCTTCACTAAGGCTTGAAACCTGTTTAGAAAATATTAAAATATGAACCATCTTTTACATAAAAATATGAAAATATCTAGTCTTGTATAATTTACCAATTAATTTATTTCTGCCTTACTTTTAATTTATTTCTTATGTGCATATGTGATTCTTCTATGCTCTTAACAATTTTTAGTTGCTGCAAGGATTTGTGTTAGAACTCTGCTGAGTTTCCTATCCCTTCCTATGTTTTAAACTTTTTTGCTTGTGTTTTAGTAGGAAGGAATCAAAGCATAAACATGTTGTAACTATTCATACAGAGAGAACTGATTCCAAGGAACTAAACATTGCAGTTGAAGGAAACTGAATCCAAGGTTGGTATCTTCCTTCTTTTGATTGTGATCCTAATTCAATTTCTTGGTGTTTACTTTATGGCATTCCCTCTCTATGTTCCCTTTCTATTCCTATTTTATCCACTTGCCACTATTTTTAGAAGTTGGATTTGTCTGTTCTTATAATATGACGAAAGATTGCATGTTGATGTAGGATCTCAACAAAAATTCTACACCTTTTGATCCTAGGTTTGATACCCAAAGAGTATCAAATTGTCAAAACACTTGCACATAACATCTTATTTTTTCCATTGCAACACCTAGTCTTAGTACTTTTTTTACTAAAATGATGTCACTGTTGCCAATCCTACTTGAACTGTAGCATAGTGGGCAAGTGTATTTTTATCTGTAAAACAGTAAAAGTAAAACTAGCATCTAGATAAATTCAAGACTTAAATGATGTTACAACCATGCACGACTTTTAGAGAAATATGAAGATTGAGATATATGGTCTGAGATCCCACTAAAGTTAGACAGTTGTTGCTTATAGATTATTTTCCTTTTGATTTATTTTAGTAGTAATCCCTTTAATTAAGGGATCTACTTTTCGTTGACCCTTCTAACTAAAGCAATAATAAAAATTGACACTTAAGTTGTTCATGACACTAAGTCAGGGACTAGAACAAGACCTAGACCAAATAGACTCATATCCCAAATAAGTCTTGTATAATTAAGCCAACCATTCTGAACTTGTTGTATAGCTTCAAGTTGTATTATTTCTAATTCCGACTTTTCGTCAATAAATTTACAATCTTATATTTTATGCCCTTGCAATCCTATATTTTATTCTTTAAGTAATGTGCAATACTTATGAAGTGACATGTTTTATTATAATTCAGAATATCAATTTTGAAGGATGGACAAGTCATGGATTACTAAGCCTCGAAACTCAGTTGAGTACGAACAAGGGATTAGAGGATTCATTAATTTTGCATTTGAACATCGTTTAGTAAATGGCAAGACAATATGCCCTTGCAAACGGTGTGGTTTCAAAAAATGGCAAAGTAGGGATGTAATCTATGATCACTTAATCTGTTCACCATTTCTCGTAGGATACACTTTTTGGTTGAACCACAGGGAGTCTAAGATAGAAGAAAATGTTTTGCATGGCCTTACTCCAAATGTAGTTAAAGACAAGCACTATTGGTGAAGATCCTATCCAAAATATGATAAATGATGCTTTTGGAGTTGACAGGCACCATACAAATGAAGTACCTATTGCACCAAATATAGAGATTGATAGAGATGAAGAAGTGGTGTTGAACGCCACTCAAGAAATGAATGAAGCCAAGGAGTTTTATGAATTAGCAAAAGATGGAGAACAACCCTTGTATGATGGTTGTACAAAATATTCAAAGTTATCTTTTTTGGTGAAATTGTATCATATCAAATGCTTTTGTGGGATGAGTGACAAGGCCATGACAATGATTTTGGAACTCTTGCAAGATGCATTTGAACATGCAAAGTTTCCAAAATCATTTTATGAGGCGAAGAAAACAATTACCAAGCTTGGTTTGAACTATGAAAAGATACTTGCATGTCTGAATGATTGTATGCTTTATTAGGGTAGTAAAGAAGATGAGGAGAGGGAGACTTGCAAAGTTTGTCACACTTCGAAATGGAAATCAAGGGGAAAGGTTGGGGAGGTGTCTACTGATGCCAATAGTACGAAGAAAGTGCTTGTAAAAGTTCTTTGTTATTTTCCATTAAAACCCTGATTACAAAGACTGTTTTTATCTACTAAGACAGCTGAGGATATGATATGGCATGCTATCAATACTAATAATGATGGAATGATGAGGCATCCTCGAGATTCTGAAGCTTGGAAATAATTTGACTTAAGACACCCTTGCTTTGCATCTGATTCACGAAATATTCGTCTTGCACTAGCTACTGACGGTTTTAATCCTTTCGGTGTTATGAGTGCAAATAATAGTATTTGGCCAGTTGTTCTCATTCCATACAATAATCCTCCATGGGAGTGCATGAAGCAAACATCTTTCATAATTTCAATGATAATTCCTGAAAAAAAAAAATGCCAGGAAATGATATAGATGTTTACTTGCAGCCTCTAATAAGAGAGTTAAAAGAGTTATGGACAACGGGTGTGGACGCTTATGATTCTTTCAAGCGAGAGATGTTCAAATTACATGCAGCTTTAATGTGGACCATTAGTGATTTTCCTTGGTTTAGGAACACTTTTAGGGTGGAACACTTACACCGGACTTGCTTGCCTATCTTGTAACTTTGACTCTATTCCTTGTCGCCTTCCCCACAGTAGAAAATGGTGTTTTATGGGTCATTGTCGTTTTCTTGACCACAAACATAGATTTAGATTGAATCGAATTCGCTTTAATGGTGAGCAAGATTTGCGTAGTCCACCAAAAACATTATCCAGTGTTGAAATTCTTGAACAAGTTCAAAATATTAATGTCACATTTGGTAAAAGAAAAAAGAAAAAAGAGTTGGGAAAAAGAAGACGTGGTGAACGACTTGCACAGGGCGCCACTCAACAATGGAAAAAGAAAAGCATATTTTTTGATCTTCCATATTGGAAGGATAATTGTATGCGTCATTGTCTTGATGTGATGCATATTGAGAAGAATGTGTGTGACAATATCATACATACTTTGCTAAATGATAGTGCAAAGTCAAAAGATCATATCAATGCTCATAGAGACCTTAAAGCTATGAGCTTAAGACCTGACCTTTGGCCAAATGAAAATGGAAAATATCCTTTAGTTGTCTACACAATGACTAATAAAGGAAAAAGGGCATTTTTGGCAACTTTAAAGAATATTACAGTGCCAGATGGTTATTCAAGCAACATTTCCAGTGTATTGACTTAGATAATCTCAAGTTGAATGGAATGTTGAAAAGTCATGATTGTCATATATTGATGGAGCAATTACTACCATTAGCCATGCGGACATCGTTGCCTAATGAGGTTTCGGCAATTTTAATTGAGTTATGCTTATTCTTTAGACAATTATGTGGTAAGGTGTTGAAAGTTAAAGATTTGGACAAATTGCAAAGTCAAATTGTTCTCACTCTATGCCACATGGAAATGTTATTTCCTCCTTCATTCTTCACTGTTATGGTTCACTTCATTATTCACCTTGTTGAAGAAATTAAGCATGGAGGTCTTGTCCATTATCAATGGATGTATCCTATAGAAAGGTGAATATGCGCTAGCTTCCTTTTCATTTTTATCAATTTCATAATTGACAAGGTTATTCTAAATAATATTTGTTTTTCTTTATAAATAGGTACTTAGGACATCTAAAATCCTATGTTTGTAATAAAGCACGACCAAAATGGTCTATTGCGGAAGGTTACTTTGTGGAAGAGATCCTTACATTTTGCTCAAGGTATATGGATAATATTGAGACAAGATGGAATTGACATGGTCGTGTAGACAATGTGCCTAATGATATACAATCTCAATCACGAGTATCTGAATTATTTCCTGTAATTGGGAAACCACTAGGGAGTTCTTCATATTTTACCCTTACACCCAAAGAAAAATTACAGGCTCACCGACACATGTTAACAAACTACCTTGCCATTGATTATTATCTTCAGTAAGTAATTCATTCATAAAGATTAATTATACATTTCTCATTTTCATACATCTATTGTACGAAGACAACTTAGGACAAGGAATGCTTCGGAGGTTGACAAAAAGGTTCACAGAGAATTTGTTCGTTGGTTTGCCAATTGAGTGAGTGTTTATGCATGTTTGTATTGTATTTACATATTTTATAAGAATATGACTAACAATATATACTGTGACATCTAGATTGGCAATAATCTCAACAGTGTTAGTGGACCGAACAAAGAAGTTCTTATTAGTCTTGCACAAGGTCCATTGAACCAAGCTAGAAGGTTCACTGCATTTATTGTTAATGGATACAAATTTCAAACCTTAGCATGAGACAAGTTATTAAAAACTCAAAATAGTGGAGTTTTTGGCACATTTGGAACAAGAAGTTACTCAAGCAATAGTGATTCCCAAATGAGGTTTGGAGGAGTGCCTTACTATGGAAGATTGGTAGACATCATTGAGCTATCCTATAGTGGCTTCACAGTAGTCATGTTTAAATGTGAGTGGGCTAATACCACTAATCCAAGAGGCATGAAGACAGATAAGTTGGGTTTTACATCTATTAATTTTGCATGATTAATACATACTGGAGAACATGAAGATGATGAACCATATATTAAAGCATCTGAAGCTCAAATGGTTTATTATGTTGAGGATGAGAGGGAACAAGGTTGGAGCATACCGGTTCATTTGAAGCCAAGAGACTTATACGACATGAGTGAAGAAAAGGAAGAAATTATGGCATCGAATGACTCATATCCATCACAAAATTTGTAACAAGTTTTCTTGGATGATAACACATATATTCCTCTAGCAAGAGTTGCTATAGATGATGATACTGAGAGTTCAACCGTTAATGAAAATATTGATGACAATAATCAAGATATGGATTTATAAATATGATTGATTGTTTAGTATTCCATGTAATATTATTACTTGTAGTTATCATATGTAAGAAGAATACTCATTTCTATACGTACTTATTCCTCTTGATGTAAGTTTTTATGAACAAGTCTTTCCTTTTCTATTTCCTGTGTAATTACAATTGCTGGAACATTCTATGTTAACTATTATTTTTGCTCTCGTCATTGTGTTTGTCTACACTGTTGTTCCTAAAACCTAAAGGAATTCATTGTAGCCAAGTGAGCTCATTTTTCATAATGAAAATTTACACATTGCTTATTGAAGATCAAGTCAAATGTAAAATACTAAAAACTGAAACATTCAAGCTGAACGTAATTATTGTCACATGGTCATAATTAACACTGAACTTGTCTACACCCAAAGAGGAGTATCATTTTGTGATTCTACTTTCTAAGAGAACAATAAGGAAAATTATAAGAGAGAATTGAGAGAAAGAGGTCTCTGAAATTAAGAGAAAGTGGTCTCTACAATCTCTAACAGCTTAACTAACATATTCTTATGTAACAAAAACAACAATAATACAATTTAGGTTTAAGATACATCATTTCTTTTTGCTCCTATTGTTTCTTTAGATTGAAACTAAGAAATCAGCTATTGAGGTTGCAAAGAAAGCCACATATTAAGAGACAAGATTTTCTATTTTTGGTTTAGGTTAGGAGGCAAGAAGAAGGTAAAAGTATTCACCCTTTTAGCTTTTTTGTTTTTGTTTTGTGATTTTCTCTATTATTCTCTCTTTAATTTTGTTCATCACACATTAACATTCTTTCATTTTCATATTTTATTACAATAACAACATATTCTACATTTTTGAGTATGAATAGGATATGGAGATCATGTTGATTTGAAAGTAGTTATGATTGAGATACTGTTTGCACTTGAAATTTAAAAAAAAAAAAAAACCGTTCTAAAAAAAGATTATTAACAATTATGTTAATAGCTAGGTCATATGTCGAATATGGTGAAGATGAGTAACATACTATATGTTAGTTTTAGGAGTGGTACTAATCTGCACAGATACATTGTATTGTTTCTATTCTTGACAAAGTGTTATTTCTGTTATTACTATATGCATTGTATTTTGCTTAAAGATCATGTTTTGTTCTTTTCTTTTATTGTAGGTATGCCTCCAAAAACAAGAAATGGTCCACGTAAGTCTAGATCCACACCAAATCAATGTGGATCTTCTACAAGTAATCCTTAAAGTGCACTAATACCACAAACAGATCCTATGCCTCAAATCAGCCCATTATCTTTTGAAGATGAGATTCCTAATCCTGAGTTACAAGATCTGCCATAGCCAACAATTGAATTTGAATCCAGAAGTCAGGGAGATCATGAACCTATTGAAGCTGAACCAAATGTGATTGAAAATTCATTAACACTCCACAGCAGTACTAATGGATTTTGGACTGTAGATGTTATTGGTATATCTTTTTTAATTTTAATTATGATATTTTTTATTGTGTTATATTTTGATATACTAATTTTTTGGTTTATTTTACTTGTTAGATGAGAATTCTAATGTGAGCGAAACACGTTTAAGAGTGAAAGATGTATTTTCAAACCAAATGGGATTTAGGGTGTTGACCAAGTGTAATGGACATAATCAACCAATAGGAAATTCTGTTGCATTATTGACTAGGTATTTAGGGTGTCATGCAAGCAACTTTGACACATTCCCCATAATGTATGAGAGTTGGCTTAAAGTTCCTAAAGTTTACAAACAATCTTTATAATCAAACAATAAAGGTATCAACTATAATTAACTTAGTTCATTTGATTTGTATTGAGTTTCTTTTACTGACAATATGTTTCATTATCCATGTTGAAGAAAAAATTTGTGGTCAATGATGGAGGTCACAAGAAGTTTATCTTCTATAGACTGGCAAAGAAATGGTGAGACAATTGGTTTAAGTTGTTTCATGATTATTATGATTAGCAGTGTACCCTTGAACAAAATCTTGAGAACATACCGCCAAGCATTAATCCGGATCATTGGGCTATGTTTTTACATTATAGACTAAATAGTAAAACTATGGTAATACATATGAATTGAATGCTCTTTCTAAATTTGCCTACCATTTATTGATTGTTAAATATGTTGCTTGATACATAAATATGTTGCTTGATGCAGGAGGTAGTAGAAAAAAATGCTGAAAATCGCCAAAAGCAAGTAATTGCCCACACATTAGGCTCCATGTCACTATTAAGAAAGAGAGATTTGATGGTAGGTTAGAGTGAATACATGATTAATTCTTTAGGTAGAGAAGTTTACTTAATTCTTTAGGTAAAGAAAATGGAGAGCTGAGTCTTAATCTTATGCATTGGTTGTTGTGGTGCTGAAGTAATAGTTTGCGCAATTTGTTATTGAATTGATAGTGTTTAACATATTGAATATATCTAATTATTCAATGTTTCATCGTCTTCCCCTTTGATATGCTATTATTGAATTGTACTATTAGCATTTAGTGTCCTGTTTATTTTATAGCATGCTTGGATTGGTGTTATGTTGTTTCAATTTAGAAATTCTCAATTTAATTATTTTTAGTCAGTTGCATGTATATCTTAAATTCTGAATTTAGAAATTGTTTTCAGTCAGTTGTATGTGTATCTTAAATTCTCAATTTATAAACAATGCATGCTTTCCTTCATTTTCCATTTTTGCCAGTAGCTAGCTAAAGTGAAACATTCTATCATGAGCATTTTGAATCTAAAAGTGTTGTAGACTTACCCTCAAGAGTTTAATTATCAATATTGGCTATCATTCTACTAGTGCTAAGTTTTACTTGAAGTTGAAAAAAAAATTTACATATGAAATGCAAATAGAATATGTGTTTTGTTTGTCTTTTTTGTAATTTATTGAATATAATTGATGCTGATTTGATAATGACCTCTCTATGGTTTGGTCATTGTCTTTTGTGATTTATTGTTGTGCTTAGTCCAATTTGCATGTTCACTCAACTTGTTTGTTCATTTCTTTAGTTTTCTTTTGTCAGTAAGCCTTTGCCTTTATAATATAATATTCTTTGAATGATGGTTATGAAGTGATGAATTGAGTTGAATGGATGTTTGATTGTGTGATTATAGATTATGAGCTATGGTGTAATGAATGTGCTAGATTGTACTTGTACAGCCTCTTCACTTCATTTGCTTGCTTTTTCTCGCTTGATTCACTTGAATGTTATTAGTTAAATTGTAGGCTTGTTGTAAGAGTTTTTCATGCCTTTTTTTTTTTCCTTTTATGTTTTGGTGCAAAATTTTAGGAAACTGAACATGGGAGACCTTTTAGTAGAGCAGAAATGTACCAGATTTCACACAAGAAAAAGAATGGTACTTTTGTTAATGATGTTGCCAGAGAAAAGAATGTAAGTTCAATTTACTGATTGCAATTTTTTATTACATTTGAAAACTTCAATTACAAGTATTTTTTGAATATTTATGTTCATCTTTAATATATGCAGGAACAATTACAAAAAGAAATTGGGGAATCTTCTTCTGAAAATGAAGCATTTATAAAAGCTTTTGGGAAGGAACATCTGGGTATGTTCGGGGTATGGGTCTTGGTGTAACACCATCACAGATCACTGGATGCAGCTCTCGTTCTTCAACAATAGAGTCTTCATCAGAGGCTAATGCCAAGATAGCTAAGATGGAGCTTGAAATTGAATCCCTAAAGGCACAAGTTTTTGAAGTTGATGCCTTAAAGGCACAAGTTGCTGAAGTTGATTCCCTAAAGGCACAAGTTGCTGAGTTTGATGTATTAAAGGAACAAATGGCTTTCCTTATGCAAGCTATTAAGGGAAACCTAGGTAAAGTAGTTATAAATAAAATGGTTTGTTAGACATTAATAATGTTTCAATATGCAATTTGTGCTTCTTGTTTAATTAACTTATAATTTTTTTATTTCAGCATGCTAACATAGAATCACTAGATGGAGTAAGACACTCATCTGAGTCCAGCCATGTACCTGAAGATGATCAAGCAACACTATCTCGTCGGACCACCTAAGGACCTTAGATTTAAGCTTTTTTTGTCATCATTACCTAGAGACCGTTGGGTTTCATTTTTTGGTTATTAACTAAGAGACCTTTGTTTTCTACATTTTAGTTTGGTTTACTAAATCACTGAACTTATGGATGTGGAATTAATTTCATGTATAGACTTTATTTGCTTGCATGTTTTTATTTATGATTGCTTTTTCTATATGTGTTTTTATAATTTTTTATACACACACTATGTGTTGTGTTTTAATTTATGAATGATGTTTGCTCAACATTTAATTTTAATTTTAATTTAATTGTTAAACAGGTTCAAAATTTAATAAAATCGCTGTTATATTTTCGATAAAATTAAATTAATCAAATTATATTAGCGGCGGTTTAAGAACCGCTGTTATCAATTTTAAAAATATTCTTTTTGTTATATTTACGGCGGTTCAAAACTGCCGTTATTTTGTCAATTTTACGACGGTTACTAACTGCTGTTAAGATTGCGGTGGTTATAAAAATGCTGCTATATTTTTTTTTAGAATTTTTTTGAACGTATTTGAGGTGGTCCAAACTGCCGTTATTTTGTTGACATTGCGGCAGTTACACACTGCCGTTACTTTGCGGCAGTTAAAGAACCGCTGGAATATTTTTTACAAGAATTTTTTTAAAAGTATTTGAGGCAGTTCAAACTACCGTTATTTTGTCCACTTTGCAGCGATTATATAACTGCCGTTAAGTTTATGGCCGTTATAAAACCGCTGCTATATTTTATTCGAGACAGTTTAAATTGCCATTATTTTGTTTGTTTGTGGTGGTTGTAAAACTGCCGTTAACTTTATGGCTGTTACTAAACCACCGTTAACAGTTAGAAAAAAGTTAATTTTAAAGCTATTTCTTGGCGATCACACTTGCCGCTAAATTTGTGCAGCGGTTTTCAAAATTGCTACAGGTCGAGCTCTCGACACTTCAAATTACGGCGGTTTGTGACCCGCTGCCATGTTTATTTGTGGCAGTTACAACCGCCGTCGGTGCTTAAAAAAATTGTCGTCGTTTGAACCATTTGTTGTAGTGATAAAACTAAATTGAAGGGGTTATTGGAAGAAGAGATAATTATCGAAAGGAGAAAGGGTTATAGATAGAAATTGCAAACAATTGTAATGCATTGAAATATAAGATGGGTTAGAACATACTGTTTTCCTTAGGACTAGTAGCCATATGTGCAGCGTGTGTGGTGTACAAGATTTGTGTAAATGGTCAGAACCAAAGAAAAATGACTACACGGTCGTTTATTTATAAACATTCTATCCAACAGTAAAATACTACAACAAGACACGTATACAACATGTAAATAACTTCTGAATGATATGCTAACACATATATATAACTGTCTTTTAGTAGTAACTGCTTCCAACGTCATTATAATCTCATCTCTACGTCTTTTTGATTTGTCCATGATCTTTCGTCGAACGTCTCTTGAATATTTCCTTGAACGTGCTTTGAATTCCTCTTCGCATAGCAAAGATTTTTTACTTGAATTCCTTGAAGATTCTCTATTTAAACACTTTTCGAGTAACTTTCTTGCATAGTAATTCTAATTATGTCTAACAGGGTATTTCGAAAAAATCTGAATCTTATCGAAGAAAGTACATATGTTTGATAACACCCTCGTGTGTCTTTTCGACAACTATATTCGACAAATTTCATAATGACCCTAACAGTATAACTCCATTCTCACTGCTAGGGATGACAATGGGTAGGGTCTGGGTAGGGTACTATGGTACCCGTCCCCATACCCGCGTTTGAAAAAATTCCTGTACCCGCCCCGATACCCGCGCGGGTAGCAATTTTAATCCCCATCCTCGTACCCGCTGGGTACCTATATACCCATACCCGTACCCGCTACCCGCACTTTACTTAAGTGTAGTGCCATGAAAAAAAAAATTGTAGCCTTAGGAGAAATTCAAAATTTAATTTAATACAGTTTGACAAATCTCATTTTATTTTTGTAGCAATTATGAAAGTATTGATCAAATTTTTATAATTAAGCTTTTTTAATATTTCACTTTCAATATATAAAGGAAAATTCATTTAATCCATCATTTACACATAGTTATTAACTAATAAAACTTGAATAATCTTACTTTTAAAAAATCTACATTTAACGATAAGAATAATTACAAATATTTCAATAATATTTAGAAGCATGTGTACATTTGAAAAAGAATATAATCTTTTTATATAATTTATTTTTAAAGGAGTATAAATTATTTTTGATATTTAATTTATATACAATTGTAGTGCAAAACATTTTTACATAGACATTTAATAAAATTTAATTATTTCATCATATTATCCCATTTATTAATATGATGCAGCAGTATAGTGAATTTCTAGCTTACATATATGTAAAAAAAATTTACAATAACAATGCATATAAATTAAACTCTTATTTTTGTTTATATTTCTTGCAATGTCTTTCTTTTAATGAATCAAGATTTTTAATATTTTAATACTCACTAGAACTTATTTTTTTAGTATATTATATGAGATATATATATATATATATATATATATATATATATATATATATATATATATTTATGTGTGTGTGTGTGTGTGCGGGTATGGGGCGGGTTGGGTACTATAGTACCCATACCCGCACCCATCCCCATTAAATTTTGCGGGTAAATTCCCGCCCCCGCCCCCGCCCCCATCTCCATTGAGCGGGTATTTATCCTACCCATTGTGGATATTTTTTGCGGGTACCCATAGGGTCTGGGTAGAATTGCCATCCCTACTCACTGCCCAAAGATCATAGCTTTCTCTATCAAAGACAGGAGGAGTAACTTGTGAAAAACTTGTTTTGGCTTCCATCTTCACAAGTCCGTAAGAAGATAGCTCTGATACTAATTATTTTTTTTTTTGTAGGAAAAAATATTTTAAGAGAAGAGGAGATATGTTATATAGAGGAGATTCATAAACTTTTATTCATGGGCTCTATATATAGAGATAAAGTGTAATACAAAATTTAAATACTAATATTATCTTAATCTTAAATTCAAACTGGTATCTTCTAAGTCTAAATGATAAGGATAAATATTCTTATATTTATCTAGATATCATCCTAAAATTTGAAATCTAACAAAATTCTTAAAATCTAAATTATCTATTTTTAAATTACAGATATTTAGACATATATTTTCAACTCTCTAGCTCCATCCCAAGCTAAACTGTACTTTATTATGCCATCTTTGTCCGTAAATTTTTATTCTTTTGTTGTCATCATTATTTTACAATAAAATAAAATAAGGAGCTAGCTTACAATTAAGCATGATTGTTTGTGGATGCAACACGTGTTCTTGTTCATTTAGAAAATCGAAAGAAACCTGCGTTATTTGATTCTATTCTTTAATAGCATGCATTATGGTTTTCGTTACTCTTTGCAGTTATCCTTTTCGAGAATGTTTCCTGTCACTTTATCTCTATTCACCCTTAATCTTTGTGTCTATACTAATTAAGAAAGTTAGTTAACATTATTTAATATTAAGTAAATGTTAGCCAGTGCCTTTATTGTATTATCTAAGGAATCAAAAATAGAAATTTTTATTAAAAAGTATTATTAATACACATTTACTATTATTTTCAATGCATTCTCAATGTAAATTCTAATAAAACCTTTTTATTTTAAATTTCTTAACAAGACCCTTAATTTTATTAATTTTATTTAAAAAATAATTTTTTTTCTTAAATTGTCCTTTATTGAAATTGATATAAAAAATAAAAAAGAGTCATTGAAAATAAAATCTCAATTAATCAAAAGATATCTTAGATGGTGTCATTAAATAGGATAAAATTAATTAAGGTTTGCTTATATTTTGAATTAACATATATGAGTTTTTTTTTTTTGCTTGTATTTAAATTTAGAGAGAATATTTTTACAAAATTATTTAAAATATTTTTATTATTAATTTAATTAAAAAATTATTTTAAATAAAAATTACTTAAATTAAATGATCTTAAACATCTTAGTTCGTAGGACGCAATAAATAGACACACCCTATCTTTTTTTATGATGCAGTTCCCTCGTTATCTGTTCCAAATGAAAATTTCTTGTGAAATTGTTTAAAAAAAAATAAAATTTATGAAAAAAATTGATAGCAATTATCTTATATCCATTTCTAATATTTTATAATTTGTGTTCTGTCCGCAGCCTAATTTTTTCTGTTCTTAATGAAGTTTCCGTATTTGGGCCAGATTCAATGGAAATGCTGCTATGTAGCTATTAACACGCAGCCAGCTTTGGATTCAATTGTGATGCCGAAAGCAAGTTGAAATTCATGGCACGAGGGAACAGAATCCACAGTCCATGTAGTGCAAGAGATGCATGAACTTGTAAAACTCTCTCAGAAAATTATCTCAGGACACCTGGAACATAAAAATTCACTAAAAAATACCTTGAAAATACATTTAAGATTTCGGCCAAGGTTTTAAATGGTCCTCAACGAATGGAATAGCAGCTGAACATCACATTCGTGTGTAATTTTGAAGGATTTTTGCAGCTACTTTTGCAGTCGTATTTGTCTGTAATGTGTTGGAAATTTATGTATTTTGAATGATTTATGTGGACACATATTATAAAACAATTATATCAGTTATTTATCATAAAGAGACTTTTTATTTAAGTGATTAGAATTTAATGAGCCCATACTACTACGAAACTTGATGAGTTTAATGAGTAGATACCAGTATTGGCCCATTAGATGATTATGAGAATCCTAATAAATTAATATGCTAATACATGGTTATCGAATCAAGATTCAAATCGTGAATTGGAAGAGCTATTTTACGAATTGTGTACCAAATCGTATTATAAATCATAAGATACAAGATCAATAAAATACATAGCATTTTTAACTTAAAAAAAAGGTGAAATAACCAAAAAAAAAAAAAAAACCTAATATATCATATATGAAGTTATGAACTACAAAATAATCCAAGATAAAAAAATATTGGATGGAATAGTTAAAGTCTTCAACCTCTAAAAATAAAATATGATGGAAAAATGCAAATTTCTATTTCCTAGTTCCTACATCCTACACCTTAGTCTTATACTCTCATTCATCATACCCGAAATCAATGTCACTTTGTTCATCTTTTTCCTCTAATATCAAATGCTTTTCCTCTTCCTCTACATTTCCAATTGTCTCTTCAATTTCATTCTCATATCCTATTATGATAGATTTTCCTTTCTTATCAGCCTTGGCATTTAAGTTTCTTGGACCTATTAAAAAAACAAAAACTTAACGAGTATCATAACATAGCACTAAAGTTAAGGGTTATAAGTTTCAAAGTTTAAAGTTAATCAAATATCTCTCTTCCTTTTCTTGCCATGAGTTCCTTCTTCAAGAGTAAAGGACTCGTGCATATCCATCCGTGAAGCATTCATTGGTTGTCAAGGATCCTTTTTTTCAGTAATTCACTCATCATCCAATTCAATATTAGATAAGCATATAAGATCATACGTATCTCCTTTCTCCTCTCTATCCTTTTGCCTCATCTCAAGTTGAAGATTATAATTAACAAAGACAAGAGCATTTAATCTTTATTGCTCTAAGTAGTTTCTTCTCTTAGTATAGACTTGATCAAATATGCTCCAATTTCTTTACCTTGTAACACTACGGGTGAGACTCAAAACTCTCATTGCTAGCTTTTGTAACTCTTTGCCTTCTGAACCATAACTTTCCCACCAAAGATTTGTAATGTGAACACAAAAGCCAACAAAAATAAAAACTATCATGGTTGTCATGCTCTTTCTAAAATTATGAAAATTGATCAAAATCTCACCGGGTTGTTTTTTGTCCCTAGTTTCTATTGTCATGTTTCTTCCAAAATGTCCTTTGGATGTCTTGAATTTATCAAGTTGTTGATCAATTTCAAATCTAATCCTTTTATCTGGGATCATTCTTTCAATGGTCTCATATAAACCAAATAAAACTTCATCATTCGGACTGAAGTTTTTGTCATAGTGAAACCTAATAAAATAAGAAATTAGTAAATTTTTTAATTACCAAAGTAACATGATTTGATCTCTAAATAATTGCAAGCCATAAAACTTAAAAAATGAAATTACTTAATTGGGATTAAGGTAGTAAGCAACAACATGAAGAGTATAATACCTCTACCTTAATTTTTAATTGTTTTCTAAATATTTGATGATTTATTTCTAAAAAATTGAAAAGGAATTTCAAAATTCTATTTTTCACTGTTGTATTTAGAATGTCAAAAGCTATTTAGTCGTGATTTTTAATAATTTTTTGGGATAGAACTCGAAGAAATTAAAAAATGACGGTTTTACCCTTATTTCTCAACATTAAGGGCTGGCATGAGAAAAAAAATTCAATTGACAATAAAATATCAATTTGAGCTTAAAATCATGTCATATATATTAAAATATAATTTTAGAAATTTTTTGGAATTCTAGTATAAAAAAACCAAAATGTCCCAATGTGTTTGTTAAGCCTAGCCAGTATTAGTTTGACATCCAAAAATGATGAACATGATAATATTAGTTCATTGTTAGGTAAAATATTAATTATAAAATTTTCATAAAATTTTTTATATTTATTCAATTAAAATGAATTTTCTAGCTCAAAAATATAAAATAAATAAATAAAATTAGAAAAAAATTAATTATTAGAAATTTATTTTTGATGGAAAATAATATATATGTTTAGTTTTACATTAAAATTTATTATTTTGATATTAAAAGCTAATTTATCTAAGTTTAGGTAATTTTATCAGTGCCGATTAATTTAATTGCAGAAAAAATTAAATAGATAAAGTGGGAGCAAGGGATATGTCCAACCCCTAGTATAGCTGATTCACCACCTATTTGTGAATATGTGTCCCTAAATTAAATTAAAAAGAAAAATAAAAATAGGTTTTATTACATAATACATGACATCATTTGTGAACACTTAAGCCTCTCCTATCCTTTATAAATACCCATGCATTTGAACAAATTTTCACCATCTTCACTCTTCCAAAAGTTGACCGAAACTCATATGGAGAGTTTCTCTCTCTAAAAAATTTTTTTATGCTAAAATTATACTAGTTTCCATCAAGTTTCTCATCCTAAGAGTTTTGCACCAACACTTCCATTAACCTTCTCCTCATTTAAGTTACTTTAAGAGGTAATGAAGGCAAGTGACGTTGGTTCTAAATTATTGTTACTTTGCACGTTGATAAGAAAGGTTTCCTCCTAAACCTTTGAATGCATAAATTTAGCTATGTTTTCCTTATAATGTTATAATGTTTAATGCTAAATTTTAATTTTTACTAAATTGTTACACTGCTCAATTTTAGATAACTAAAATGTACTTACTAAGTAGTTATGTTGCTCAATTTTAGATAACTAAATTTTAATTACTAAGTTGTTAAATTTTAATTACTAAGTTGTTTCTCTACTCAAATTTAGATAATTAAACTATAATTACTAAGTTGTTATTTACTAAAATTTTGATAATAAAATTGTGATTTATGGATTATCTAATTTACTATTGTGCAATTTCTACAATATGAGGCAAAAATGTTGATTGCACTAGTGTTCAAATTAAATGAGAATAGGGAAAATTTTGTTTAACAAGTTAGAAATTGATAAGTTAATGAGCAATGTAAAGCAAGTGACATGTAATGGCATGACACCCTACTAGGGAAGCTATAGTTTGGTATACTAAGAAATGAAAGGTAGGAACCCACTTGCGAAGGTCTTCGAGGTAGGTATCAAGTGGTGAAGGTCCCAATGACTAAGGTAGAGCCCAAGAGTCGAGACATTCGTCTGACCAAGCTTGATAATCCTGACAACTACTTAGCATTCCAAGATTGGTGTGAGAGTATACCTTCTATAAATAGATGTCCAAAACTATTATTTCGTTCCTCAATGATGATGAGGACTATACCAAATAATGTTATTGAGAGAGGTATATGTACTCTCACTTACTTCCTGGTTTTATTGACAACTATTACTTACTAATGGGAAGTATGGATTTATACCTAGTCAAGAGTAGTCTAGTATAACTTAGAAAAAACCCTATATTTCCCTCTATTGTTAGTTTTATTTTATCTTTATTTTATGGTAGGTTTTCTATCATATATTTGAAAGTAATTTTAGAACAAATCACCTCACTCCATTTTATTTTATGCATGTTTGATCGTGGTTAATGAAGATGGCTATGCAGTACTCTTTAACCTACATATAACTTATCATATTAAAGGAGCATGGGAATATCAGGAGGACACAAACATTTTGACTTATACTGGTCTTATGTCTATGACTTTCCTATCCTTATTCCTGGGGCTATAATGCCCCATTGATGTATGTGATACCTATATCATTTACGACCACTCCACCACCAAATTTCATTTATGCTCTCCTGCTCCACCACCACCCAGAGATCATGACGTTCCTTTGGCTATAGCTTATGTGAATGCCTATCTACCACTTCCTGATCTACAAGTTGTGGATGTTCTAGTTGCTGATGAGCCAATACCAATACCAGTAGATGACAGATCACCCATGGAGATGGTACTTGTTAAGTCACCTGTGGACTCCCTTGGGGTTGAGTACCAAGTGGGGATGACCAACCGGTGGCACACCTTCCCATCATCATCTTTTTCTGGACTTGAGGTACTTCATGGAGTACCTAATGGACAAGTGTACCATGCTATAGAGGATGAGTTAGAGAAGACTCCCAAGGATGAGGATAAGTAAAGTTAGTATTGTAATATTTTAGGAGGAATAGGGTAGACTGACTACTGCTTTATATAGGATTTTTTTATGTATATATTGGGTTAGGTAGTGTCTATCTTTTGATGTACATTTGATCGCTTGTATTTCAGTTACCTTTCTTTAGACCGATATGTACTACAAAACCATGACATATTTATATACAGACTTTATCTTTTATCTTTACTACCAATTACAAATTCTGTTAAGTTTAGAATTTTTTTTCTCTTACAAAATTGAAAAAAAAGTTTACTCGCATTTTTATTAACTCAAACTTAATAATTAAATTAAATAGCTAGATAAATAAGGATTATAATTAATAATAATAGGGGTTACGAAGAGGCCTATGTAATGGTAAATTCCAACGAGTATCATTATCTTCCACACCTTTTTTTATATCGTGACTCTTGATCATTGAAATTTGTAGCTATTTGTTCTTTAGCTCTATCCATGGCTTCATAGATATACGACATGGCAGGTTTTGAGTCTCCATCTATAAGCCTTAAAACCTTCACAAGTGGAGTCACACACTTTAAGCAATATTGAATGGATTTCCAGAATCTAGCATCACATAAACCAATGTTCATCACTTATTTAACATCACTTTTACTAGAATGACTACAAGTAGCCCATTCCTCTAAAACAAACATAGATTGAAGAGCATTCGTTTGTTGCATTACACATTGTACGGTGAGAAAAGTAGTTGCAAATCTAGGGACTGTTATGATTGAATGCTTTCTATACAAGTTTAAGACCCATGGTAAGATCTTTTTGGCTCTTACAGTTATGGTTGAATGCCATATTCAAGAAACATCTGAAGGTAGATGCTTGAGTAACTCCTTCGTTGAAACTCAAAGGTGCTCGCTTAACATACCTGACTCCCAAAAAAAAAGTATCTTAGACTCTTTCAAACAGTACATATCCATCTTGTTAGGCTTCAAGCATTTTACCAAAGACTTGGCACTTTTTGCCGAACCTACCATTTTAGGTCCAAAATGGTTCTTTCAAAAATTTCCTTGTGAAACCCCAAGACAGCAACCTGAGATCGAAATATGGTTCGCTTCCTTACTTAAGACCTTATTTTTATTGGCTTCTACCTGAAGGATACTAGGTTCTTCCTATATCAAGCCCAATTACTTTCTTAACAATTTGGGATGTGCCAATTAGTTCATGTCCCAATGTTGAAGGAAGAACTAGAACCCAATGATGTTCAAGGTGATGAAAGTATGATTCCTAATTTGATCAAGACCATGGTTCCCAGGAAGAAAATGTCTTTCACTCCAGTTCCTTTCGAAAATTCCTTCTATTGCACTAAATCTTTCCACGATTGATGGAAAAATTATTATTTTAAGAGATCAATCACTGTTGATCAGTGCAATGGAAATATGATTGATTTTTCAATTTCCTGCAGGAACAACGAACAAAGTCGAAAGGTAAGCATGCTCAAATACTTGAAATTCAAAGATTTAAGAATTTTTACCACGTGTGTTATTGTCCAACCCAAGTCTCTAAGAAAAAAAATCAGGAAAAATCGAGATAATGATTGAATAATAAACCCTTAAGGAACCACTGGTTTCAAAAATTATTGCCCCAAAAATTTACCTCCACTTCCAACTATTCTTTATGGCACTGGAAAAAGTTTAAGTGATCCCTTATAGGTTTAAGGAAATTTAAATGTAAACGAGGATCAACCTCAATCAAAAAAGGTTACTCCTACCGGATATTATCTTGATGATTTCCTTTCTTAAGACTAGCAGTATTACGATTTAGACGAGGTCTGGTTGTTAACATGTATACCTAGTAGTAAGAAATTTCTTATTTAACTTCATCTTTTTCCTTTACTTCCCATATTGTTATGTTTCATTCGATTTTTTCCTATTGTTGTTTTTAGCTTTGAAGTAATAAGTTTCAAAAAAGCCTGAAAACTAGGACTCAGATGAAGACGCCAAAAAGGCTATGACCTTGAAGACTTATCAAAAGAGAAAAGCACCATCTATTCTTTTTTGAAGACAAGTTTCTTAACGTACTCTTCTCTTTTAATCTTTAAACAATTTTCAGTTCACCACTAAAAAATCCCCAAAGAAACCAACGACTGCTCCTAAGAAGCAAGTCGAAAAGTTAACTAAGAAGAAGAGGAGGAAATAAGATGCCTCTAGTGAAAAGATGGTAAATTCAATTAATACTTCACCAATTTGTTTTATTCTTCAATAACCTCTTCAAATTTATTTTTGAGACCGGCAACTGAAAGCACTTATGTGCCCGAGGAAAAAGATGGTAAAGAAGTGTCACTATTGAAAGTGGCAATCAAATAAATATTGAGAAAAAGGAGACTTTTCTAGTTGCCCCAGTAAAATAAAAGGTATGCTTGAAATCTCCACAATCTTGGCAAAATTTTAACTTTACTCATAGAATTTTTCTAACTTAGCTCTTCAGTTTCTAGGCTCCACCTAGAAAGATATACAATATGCGGTCTAAGTTTCCAAAACCTAAAAAGCAAATAAACCTCAATCCCCAGAAGTACTTAGTAAATCCTTTTGATCAAAAACCCCAGATAGAATAAGTTGGGATAAATATTGGTTTCGTTACTTGCAAGAGCTCAATGTAGTCGAAGTTTCTTCATCTTAAGAACTTCGATCTAAACAAAAAGTTCAAAAAGTAAGTTTTCAATTTTTCAAACTTTCTCTTTATAGCATTCTAATAACTTCTCACCATTTCATTTTGACAAACAGCCAACAGAAGCAGGAGTTATTCTTAAAGCCACTTCAATCCCTGAAAATATTAAACAGGTTGACTTAGGTATCGATTTTGATTTATATTCTTTTTGCCTTTTAAAAGATATAAATGTTAATATAAAATACTCCTCCTCCACCTAAAGTAAATGTCGAAGAGGAAAACCTTGTTCGGAGTCAGAGTGAATCTTCTCCTGACAAAGATTTTGGAAGTCAAGGCCATGAACCTACTAATCCAAGTCCTGTATATCGAGCCTCTAACAGCGTAGATCTTGATAAGGCTTTGTAACAAGTTGATTCAAACCCATTTGCTATGTTGAGCCTTTGTTTAGGTGGTTCAATGCCTTCGAAAAATTTAGAGACAAGCTTGGATCAGTCTATTAATGAAAATTTTGAGATGGCTTTGAATTGTTTCTGCTATTTAGCTTTTGACAAAGCTTTATTCACTTGTCTCAAAGATCCAGGTTATAAGAAGGAACTTGAAGATAGTCTTAATAGATTAGAAGAGTTTGATCAGGAAATGACCACTAAATTGAGAGAACAACTTTACTCTTTCTTGAATGTTTTCAACAAAGGGCATAAAGCCTTCAGACTTCAGAAAAAATCAAAAGCTTAAATTATAACCATTGAAAATGAGTCCAAAGAGGATCGAGTCAAACTAGAAACTACTCAAACTAAGGTTACTGAGTTAAAATCGAGCTTCAATCAACAGGATCCTATTTACCAATGCCTCAAGGCCACTGAGAAAGAACTTGAAGAGAAGCTTTGAAAATCCAAGAATAGTTGGCCAAAGTAAAGAAGGAGAAGGAAGACATCGAAACTGCAAGAAGAAAGAACCAGGAGCAGCAAGAGATCTTGATGTCTTCAGCATCATCCATTGCTCATAATCTTGGAAACCTTTACGTAGAAAAGTTGCGGCTTAACGAAAGACGCTCTGAGTTTGATGTCGAACTTGATAACTTAGTCGAGAGTCCTAATCAAATGAGGAAGAACAAATCCTTCTGAATAATTTTTTTTATGTCCTTTATTAGTTCTAAGTTTTAGGAACCTTGTACAATTCTCTAGATGATTTAGTTTATTAAAATTTTTATTTCACTTATACTTGGTTTATATTGCTTTAGATATTTGCTATTGACCGACATAATTCGACTACGATATTAACATTATGAATCAAATATGCATTGTTAGAATAAACTTTCTCGATTTCGAATGGGCCATCCCAATTTGACAACCATTTACCAAATGTTTTTGACTTTTTATCTATTGGCAAAATAACTTTCCAAACTAACTCTTCAACGCTAAAGGTTTTATAATTAACCATCTTATTATAAAATCAAAAAATATGCTTTTTGTTGAACAATACTTTCCAAAGAAAAAATAACCTATCATCATAAAGTGTTTTTAATTCATCAAGCATGAAGTTCCAATAATCTTAACCAGGGCAAATCATTCTGTTCTTATAATCAAATGGATTGTAGGTTGATTTTAATGAGCAAAACAGTCTCATGACCATAAACCAATCGAAAAGGAGTAACACCCATAACATCTTTAGGTGAATTTCGATAAGTCCATAAAATCTGATTTAATGTCTCATGCCAATTTCTTGGTTTTTAACCAATATGTTTTTGATCAACCCAATTAAAATTTTATTAATCATTTCAACTTGACCATTGGCTTAAGTATAATAAGGAGTTGAAGATAACAACTTAATATTTCTAGATTTGGCATAATGAACAACTTCTCAACCAATAAACACAATTCCTTAATCAATTGTAATAGTTTCTGAAATGTCGAATCGAAATATGATAAATTCCTCAATAAAATTAATAATGTCATTTTGATCATTGCTTCAATCCATTTCATGAAATAATCGACAATAACTAAAATATACCTATGACCCTTTGAAGAATGAGGATGTGTAATACCCCTACTTTAGCTCTGCAATTATTTTCTAATATTTGTAGATTTATTTATGAAAAATTAGAAAATAATTTCAAATTTATGTTTTCCATTATTGTATTCAAAATTTTGAGAACTACTTAATCATGATAATTAATAATTTTTTCGAGCTAGAGCTCAAAGAAATGAGAAAATGACGATTACGTCTTGATTTCCCAATATGAGAATTAACATAAGAAAAATATTTAATTGACATTAAAATATCAATTTGAGCTTCAAATCATGTTATATATATTAAAATATAATTTTGAAAATTTCTAAAGTTTTTGTGTAAAATAACCAAAATGCCCATAGTTGTCTACTAAGTCAAACCAATATTGGTTTGACATCCAGAAATAGTGAAAATAATGATCTTAGTTCATTTTTAGTTAAATTATTTAATTTTAGAATTTCTATAAAAAAATTTGGTATTTATTGAATTAAAATGGGTTTAATATGAATTTTTAACTCAAAAATAATAAATAAATAAATATAAATTTGAAAAAATTAATAAAAATAAATTTTTATTTTTGGAAATTAATTTTAAATAGAAAATAATGTGTGTGACAAGTTTCACACTAAAATTTATTAATTTGATGTTAAAAGCTAATTTACTAAAGTTTAGGTAATTTTATCGATTTCGGTCAATTTAACTATAGAGAAAATAAAACACTGAGATTGTAGGACACCTCAGCTAGACACATCACAGTCTTAGTCTAGGTGACTCACCACTCTAATTTTACACTTGTCAAGCTAACAAATTATAAAGAAATTAAAAGGGGAATTATGACATCATTTAGGTGATGTCATATGTGGACACCTCACCATTCTGTTCTTCTATATATAGGACCAAGTGGACAACATTTTCTTCACACCTTTCCTTTCTCCCCTAATAGCTGAATGCTTTCTAACTCCCTCCCTTCACCATAATTTTTTTAAGCTTCCATAATCCTTCATCATCCACCACCTAGGAGACATTCATTATTGGAGCTTGTAGATAACCATCTTCTTCATCATTCTTCCTCATGTTCACCAACCATTATTGAGGTAATGGGGGGAGTGGGGTGGGTTCTTATATTGTTGCTTTCAGATAGATGTTGGGTTGGGTTTTCTCGCAAAACCCATTTGTTTTTTAATCTTGAAGCTTATACATATCTAGTTATTATGATTGTGTTGCTGGATGAAGTTCTTGATCTGACACTCGAACTTGTTTTGCTTATAACATGATCTATGGTTATTATTTTTGAGAGCTTACTTTTTTTGGTAAGAAACTAGACAAAATTTTCTTCATAATGGACTCAAGAATCACTTGAAAAAGTTAAGAAATGAAAAAGTTATACCTGTTGAAAGTTGAGGTTACTGTCTGAAAATTTGAAATTGATAATGTCCACTATTTCGTGATTTTGGAATTTCTAGTTGGTTATTTGGTAAACCTACTTGAACAACTAAAAACTAGACTTCTACTCTTCACAATAATATATAATATGCCTATATTTATAGTCATTTACTGTTTTTTAACAAATTTTAAGAAACTGTTGGTCACGCTCTGATTCTGGCCAAAATCATTTACTAGAACTGCCATATTTCAAAAATCACTATAAATTGTATAAAGCTTTGTTTTTGAATGATCTTAATTAATTTGAAAAGCTTATTGAATCTAATTTGGAGGAAAAATTTACTTTGTTACTAAATGTTCTACGACAAAAGAGAAAAAAGCTAAAAATAGTTTGCTAGCCAGTGGTTCTATTTGACCTCATTAGCTTGTTATTTTTGTATTTTTTTTTGCATATATTTTTTAATTTGATCCTAGATGTTTTAGAAAATAGATAAAATTATCTTTTCAACAAGCAATGGATCACATTTAGTAAAAACTATTTAATTGTTTAAACTAGAGGATCAAACCAAGCCACTGAATCTGGAAAAAGAAAGAAACCCTGCTTGTCATTTTAGACAAAGTTTTCAACCTATTTCATTAAAATTTTTATTGGCTTCAAATTAATTTATAAATTTTATCTAAAGTATTTCCCTAAAAGTGATTAATTAAAGTTTAATTAGGTACGTAAGGTAGTGAATAAAATGTATTAGTAAATTATTAATATGATTAATTATTTTCTTTGATGCATGACTTATAAATTATGAATTGCTCAATTATAATTGTGTAGATACTTTGTAAAAGTATGTAGAACTTAATTTGTTATACTGTGAGATAAATAGAGACCAAGTCTTTGCAATGAGAAGTAAAGACATTAAAGAGAAAATAAACTGGTGCTTAAATAAGCTGAGACCAGGAAAAATCTCTGCCCAAAGTTAAAAAGTAATAAATGAGGAGATGTTAAGTAGTGAGTAATGTGATGTGAAGGACATGTAGTGGCATGAAACCTTGAATGAGAAGCTACAGTTTGGTACGTAGAGGAATGAAAGGTAAAGACCTACTTGCGGAGGTCTTAGGGGTAAGATATCAAGTGATGAAGGTCCCAATGCCTAGGGTAAAGCCCTTGAGTCGAGATATTCGCCTGACCAAGTTTGATAACTTCAACAACTACTTAGCATTCCAATATTTGTGTATGAGTATACCTTTATATGGACAGTGGATGTCTTGAGCTGTTGGTCTGTTCCTCAATGATGATGAGGACTCTACCATGTGATGTTATGAGAAAGGTATATATACTCCAAATCACTTCCTAGTTCTGTTGAGAACTATTACTCACAAATAGGAAGTATGGATCCATACAGAGTCAAAGGTAATATAGTTTAGATAAGATCTTAGGTTCCCTTATTTTATTATTGGTAGTTGTAAATTATCTATGTTTGATGGTAGGATTCCTTATCATCTATGTTAAAGTGATTTTAAGAATAAAATTACCTCACTCCTTTATCTTTTTCTCTATGTATGTTGCTTGTGGGTTGATACACGAAGATGGTCATGATGCCCAATGATCATGCCACGATACTGTACTAGATGATCTAGAGACTATTTCTACAGATGAAGACTAGGAATCGTACTTGCTTTTGGATTATATATATGGGATAGGATAGGGTATATAGACACTAGTCTAGTGTAGGACCCTCTTTGCTATATTTAATGAGGTAGGTAGTGTTTGGATTTTCCCTGTATTCCATTGGCTTTCTTTGTATTCAGTTCTATGTATTCAGTTATGGTCAATTAATATAATAGACTTCATTTTCATATCTTTACTCCTATTTCCAAATTCCATTAAGCTTGAAAATTTTCTATTATAAAAAAAATAAATTATTCACATTTTCATCAACTTAAATTAACAACCAAATAAAATTACTAAATTAATATGAGTTATAATCAATATGAACGAGTGTCACATTTAGTGGTAATAGAGCAGTTCTTTCTTGCCAAAGCCTAAGGTATGGCCTTGACCTTCTTTGTGCTGTGTGTTCTCATACAATTTTATAAAGATAGAAGTAGATGTCCAAACTTACTACAAAGAGTGGTCTACGCACTCAATAGAAGACTTTGTTAAGAGTAAGCCTAATGTTAATTGTTGAGTTTAGTAAAAGTGATTAGTGCATGTCTAGGTAAATTCTGGCTAAGGAAAGACTTGGTATTTAAGAGTATCTATTGTGACCCACCTCTCTTTCTTGGGAGTCTATCTGGGTACTATTTCACAAATTACTTTTACTCACATGACCTATGGTTTTATTCAAGGCAATGAACTAAACAATGTTCTCTTTTTTAGGAAATGGTTGGAGGACCACGACAAGATGATACCCAACAAAAACTCGAAAGGATGACCACTGTCCTCGAGAACATGAACCGAGGATGAAACGCTAAACCTGCAAAGTATCGAGGTATTGCGACATTTTGCAAAAATGATCCATCAACATTTAAGGGCAGATTTGACCTAGACGACGCTTAGAATTGATCGCAGAGATTGAGAAAATCTTTACTGCCATGGCGTACACTAATGTACACAAGGTAACATATGCCACCTTCATGTTATCCAAAGAGGCTGAGCATTGGTGGAGGAAGGATAGGAAACAAAAGGAAGTTGAAGGAAGATTGATCACTTGGGAAGTGTTTCGTCAGAAGTTTTTGTGAAAGTATTTTCCAAAAAACCTAAGATGAAGGAAAGAAGTAAAGTTCCTCAATCTGAAACAAGACAACATGACTATTGGGGAGTACGCTACTAAATTTGACGAATTGTCGAAATACTGCCCCTATTTCTAAGAATGAATTGATGAAAGGTCTCGATGTTCTAAATTTGAGAGCGGACTGAGGCCTAACATCAAGTAGGTAATAGGATATCTTGAGATAGCCCAGTTTCCTACCTTAGTGAACTGCTGTAGAATTTATGAAGACAATATGAAAGTAAGGCAAGCTCAGTGAAAAAGTGGAGGACCACATAGAAATAAGAGAAATGAGTTCTTCGACAAGGAGAAACCTTACTAGCGTCCATTCCAACTTTTCAAAATTTTTTAAGGCAGAAAAAATTCGCTTCTACACTTATTGCTCTTAGCATAAACAACCCTATTGAATGTTTCCAATATGGTGGTCCTTATTTGGCAAGGAATTGCATTGTCAAAACTGTGACATTTTATAATTGTGAAAGCTTGGCCACTATAGCAACAACTGCAAGGAGCCAAAAAAGGAGCATGACAACAAAAATGGGAACATCAATGGAAAGGTTCAAGTCGGAAGACCCAAGACAACAGGCAGAGTTTTTACCATAAGCGGAACTAAAACCGTTCAATTTAATGACCTCATTCAGGGAGATGGACAGTTCCAAAATGACGAAGCTGATAATGATTCTTAAGATGGAAGACCATTATGATTAAAGATTCCATTCGGATGAATTAGAAAGTAACTAGTAACTTGTAGGTTGTTTTATTTCTCTAGGATGAAATCGTTCTTTTACTTCGTAGTTATGATGTATGCGGAACCTTGTTGTCCCTACCAAAACATTAATGTTTATTCTTCTTTATGTTGTGAAAGACTTCGTTCCTCAAAATGACAATGCTAGTGTCTAAACTTATCTTACTTATGGCTTTTTATCTAGTTATTTTTCAAGTGATAAATTTGTTTTCAATTGATGTGATTACCACTTGTATGATTATTTTCTTACTTTGAAAACCTGCATATATAATTCATCAACAAAGACTAGGATTATTTGAGATCATTTTTCCTTGATTATTTAACTTGATCATTTCCTCCAATGATTTCAAGCATATAAAACTTTTATATGATCTGCATACCTCAATATGTCATTTGGACAAGTGACGATAACTTGTAAATTATTCGGTATTCAACTAGTCATTCTATTATCAACATTAGTCAAGTAGTTTCTCAATAATCATTCTAATTTATTGAGAATTGGTTATTTATCATCGATTAAAATCAATTCCTTAATAAAACTCAAAGATTTATCGATGTTTCCTTATTGTTCACACTTGATAATTTCGTTGAGATCCTATCAATCTAAACATTCCTAAATATTATCATTCAATTTTGTTTTAGGACTTTTGAATATGTACTCCTTCCTTAACCCTCATAATTGATTCCTTCTTCATTAGAATTGTCTTAGTAATAATTATAAATTTCAAATTAAATATTCTTTGTTCTATGGTTGATTATTCATTTAATAGTATTTCTCTAAAGGTTCATAATGATTTTCTACCTACTTTTCTTGACTCAAGATGAGTTACTTTGTCATACCTCGATTCTTGAACCTTGATCTCCAGTTCTTCTTATGCTTTGATTCATCATCTAAAGAGTTATAGTTCTTTCCTTAGGACCCAGATTATGATCTGCTAGATTTTCTGTTTTATCATATTTCTAACTATTGAACAAAATTCCTTGATTATACCTTGTCTATTATTGGTGACTTCAATGTAATTTTGAGTTTGGCCAACTCAAAACTACATTGGCCATTGACAAGTAGAAGGTGATATTGGTTGAAGAACTTATGGATTGAGTCAACCCATGGTTATCCTCCATATGTTTGAAAAATTTATTTACTTTGAAAATCAAATCATAAAGTTGTAGCAAATGAAGGAAAAAGTAATTAAAGACAACTTTGGATTCAACTAAGATTTGATAAAGATAAAGAATTAAGAGAAGATTTGTATATCGCAACCTTGTTTTCATTATTAAGTAGTTTTGATTTTGTTTGTTTAGCCATAATAAGTAAAAGAGTTGTATCCCCAACTCTTTACACAATTAGTGAATTTTAGGGACAAAACTCCTAAAAATAAGGGAGTATTGTAACCCTTTACTTTAGTTTTGCAATTGTTTTTTAATATTTGTAGATTATTTATGAAAAATTGGAAAGGAATCTTAAAATTATGTTTTCCACCATTGTATTTAGAATTTTGAGAACTACTTAATTGTGATTTTTAAAAAAAAATTCGAGCTAGAGCCCCAAAAAATGAGAAAATGATGATTATGTCTTGATGGAAAGTTTGAAGGTCTAACATCAGAAAAAGATTTAATTGACAGTAAAATGTCAATTTGAGCTTGGAATCATGTCATATATATTAAAATATAATTTTAAAAATTTTCTGAAGTTCCTATATTAAATGGCCAAAATGTTCTTAATTGTCTACTAAGTCAAATTAATAAGGTTTGACATCCACAGATGGTGAAAATAATGATATTAGTTCATTTTTAGGTAAATTATTTAATTTTATAATTTTTATAAAAATTTTGGTATTAATTGAATTAAAATGGATTCAATATAAATTTTTAACTCACAAAATAATAAATAAATAAAAATTTGAAAAAAATTAATAAAAATAAATTTTTATCTTTAGAACTTAATTTTAAATAGAAAATAATGTGTGTGACAAGTTTCACACTAAAATTTATTAACTTGATGTTAAAAGCTAATTTACTAAAGTTTAGGTAATTTTATCGGTTCCGATCAATTTAATTATAGAGAAAATAAAACATTAAGATTATAGGACACCTCAACTGGAGATGTCATAGCCCTAGCCTAGGTGAATCACCACTCTAATTTTACACTTGTCAAGCTAACAAATTATAAAGAAATTAAAAGGGGAATTATGACATCATTTAGGTGATGTCATATATGGACACCTCACCCCTCTCTTCTTCTATATACAAGACCAAGTGGACAACATTTTCTTCACACCTCTCCCCTCTCCCTTAATAGCTAAATGCTTTTTCCTTGCATCCCTTCAGCAAAATTTTTTTTAGCTTCCATAATCCTTCATTATCCACCACCTAAGAGGCCTTTATTATTGGAGCTTGGAGATAACCATCTTCTTTGTCCTTCCTCCACATCTTCACCAACTATCATTGAGGTAATGGGGGGAATGGGTGGGTTCTTATGTTGTTGCATTCACATATATGTTAGGTGATTTTTCCCCAAAATCCATTAGTCTTTTAATCTTGAAGCTTATACATATGTGGTTATTGTGACTGTGTTACTGGATGAAGTTCTAGATTTGACACTCGAACCTTTTTTGCTTATAACCTGATTTGTGGTTATTATTTTTGAGTACCTTTTTTTTTGTATGAAACTAGACAAGATTTTCTTCATAATGGACTCAAGAATCACTTGAAAAAGTTAAGAAACAAAAAAGTTAGAATGGTTGAAAATTGAGGTTACTATCTGAAAATGCGAAACTAGCAGCGTACGCTATTTCGTAATTCTGAAATTTTCTATTGGATGTTTGGTAAACCTACTTGAACAACTAAAAACTAAATTTCTTACTTTTTCCCAATGATATATAATATGCCTATATTTATGGTCATTTACTATTTTTAACAAATTTAAGAAACTATTGGTCATGCACTAATTCTGGCCAAAATCATTTTTTAGAACTTCCATCTTTCAAAAATCACTATAAATTGTATAAAGCTTTGTTTTGAATGAGCCTGATGAATTTGAAAATCTTATTGAATGCAATTTTGAGAAAAAATTTACTTTGCTGCTAAATATTCTAAACAAATGAGAAAAAAGCTAAAAATAGTTTGCTAGTCATTTAATGGTTCTCACTAACCTCATTGGCTTGTTATTTTTGTATCTTTTTTTTAATGTGATCCTAGATGTTTTAGAAAATAGAGAAAATTATCCTTCCAACAATATATGTATCACATTTTATAAAAATCATTTAATTCCAACCAACCCACTTAATCAAGAAAAAGAAAGATACTCTACTTGTAATTTTAGACAATGTTTTCAACTTATTTCATTAAAAATTTTATTGGCTTCAAATTAGTTTGTAAATTTTATTTAAAGTATTTCCCTAAAAGTGATTAATTAAAGTTTAATTAGGTTCTTAAGGTAGTGAATAAAGTGTATTGGTATATTACTAATGTGATTAATTGTTTTCTTTAATGCATGATTTATAAATTATGAATTGTTTAATTATAATTATGTAGATATTTTGTACAAGTATGTAGACCTTATACTGTGAGATAAATAGAGATCAAGTCTCTGTAATGAGAATCAGAGACATTAAAGGGAAAATAAACTGGTGCTTAGATAAATTGAGACTAGGGAAAATCTTTGCCCAAAGTTAAAAAGTAATAAGTGAGGAGATATTAGTTAGTGAGTAATGTGATGTAGGGACATGTAGTGGCATAACACCCTGTGTGGGAAGCCACAGATTGGTACGTTGAGGAATAAAAGGTAAGGACCCATTTGCGGAGGTCTTGAGGGTAAGGTATCGAGCGATGAAGGCCCCAATGGCTGGCGTAGTGCCCTTAAGTTGAAATATTTGCCTGACCAAGCTTGATAATGTAACATCCCAAGTACTAACGAGGGCGGGGAGTGATCGTCGGTACAAAAGAGATAAGACACAGACAAGGAGTGGCTCCTGACAGGCTTTTAGCGGGAGGGGCACATGAATGAATTGAATACACACCAAAATGAAAAGGATCCAGAGGCTGTGCAGGTATAGGACTGTACAATCGAGGATAACTTAAAGGAATTAATAAGTACTACCTATACCAACAAGATACATCTACTTTTCGGTAGCCTATCACTTAAGAACTCCATAGTTAAGTATACTTGACTTGGAGTAATTTAGGGATGGGTGACCTCCTAGGAAGTTTCTTAGGAAGCGTGTGAGTGAGGACAAAGCATGCTGAAAAGTCTTGTGTTGGTTTGTAGGGATAGTCACTCATCCTAAAAGTGGCCAGGCATTACAGATAACCTTGACAACTGCTCAGCATTCTAGAATTGATGTAAGAGTATACCTTTATATGGATAGTGGATGTCTTCAGTTGTTGCTCTGTTCCCTAGTGATGATGAGGATTATACTATGTGATGTTGTGAGAGAGGTATATATACTCCTAATCATTTTCCAGTTCTGTTAAAAACTAGTACTCACAAATGGGAAGTGTGGATTTATACAGAGTCAAGGGTAGTATAACTTAAATAAGATCCTAGGTTACCTTATTTTATTATTGTTAGTTGTAAATTATCTATGTTTAATAGTAGGATTCCTTACGATCTATGTGAAAGTTATTTTAAGAACAAAATCACCTCACTCTTCTATCTTTTTCTTTATGTATATTGTTTATGGACTGATATGCGAAGACGACTGTGATGTCCAATGATCATGCCCTAATACTACACTGGATGATTTAGAGACTATTCTGACAGATTAAGACTGGGAATTGTAGTTCCTTTGGGATTATATATATGGGATAGGATAATGTATATAGACATTGCTATGATGTA
Organism: Spatholobus suberectus; assembly: GCA_004329165.1. Taxonomy (NCBI): domain Eukaryota; kingdom Viridiplantae; phylum Streptophyta; class Magnoliopsida; order Fabales; family Fabaceae; genus Spatholobus; species Spatholobus suberectus. Next base: position 36,151,560 of record CM014733.1, read on the forward strand.
GGACCTTTATTGCTGTATTAAGTAGGATAAGTAGTGTTTAGATTTTTCTTGTATTTCATTGGCTTTCTTTGTATTTAGTTAAGATTAGTTAATATAATAGACTTCATTTTCTTATCTTTACTCCCATTTTCAAATTTGGTTAAGTTTGAAAATTTTCTATTATAAAAATTGAAAAAATTTTATTTGCATCTTCATCAATTCAAATTGACAACCAAATAAAATTACTAAATTAATACAGGTTATAATCAATGTGAACGGGTGACATAGGATGAATCAGACCAATCAGGTCCATTACCCATCCTCAAAATGGCTAAAGCTTAATTATTGAGTGAAGTTCACTACTAGGAACTTGTTGAATGTTTTCATGTTTTTGACATTCTTCACAAGACTTAGCATAATTTATACAATCTTTTTAAAATCGAAGGCCAATACAAACCTTTTCGAAACAACATCCACTTCATTTTGTCACTTGCTTGATGAGCTTCGTGAACTTCTGCTAAAGCTATATAAGCTTTGGTCTCACCTAAACATCAAAGTAAAGTACCATTAACTCCCTTTTTTACACAACGCATCACCCAAAATTACATAGTTAAGAGCCCTGTATTTGATTTTTTTGGTAAATTTAAATATTAGAATCTCTTAAGTATTCAACTAATGGTTTTCTCTAGTCATTAGGTGAGAAAGAGTTAATGTTTAAAACTTTGAATTCATTAGGCATCTTTTTATGAATTTCAATAAAATAATCGAACTTTCACTTAATAACTTATAACTAGGAGTAACTTAAGCTAAGTCATTTGCTTTGTTATTTTTAATCAATTTTTCATTAATACATTTATTTTCTTGAGTTAGCTGTTTGATGATTAACTGAGAGTCGCCTTAAATTAAAACATTTTTAGCCCCTAAAGCTATTAGAGTTTCAAGCCTAACAATCAAAGCTTCACCCACAGCCTCATTATTTGAACAAGTTGGTTTAATTTCGAACAACAACTTAGTTGGAATATTTTTAGGAGAACTAATAACTATACCAATTCTTGATCCATGTATATTCTTCAAACTATCAAAATATAAAACCCAAGATTTTACTACAACTAACACTCTCCAATTTCAAAAGGTGTATAATCATCCATAAAATTGATTGTCCTTTTATTACTTGTAAAGGAATAAACATTAAGGATAATTTAGTTAGAGATAATGCCAATTTACCAATTCAATTATGCAAGATGGACATGGACAACATAAACTTTATTATATTATTTCGAGAAAGTACAAGTACATCGAAAGGTTTAATATAATATACTTCAATTTAGTACAAGAGAACTACAAATATAATCATAATATCTCAATTGGACTATATCAAGTCTTTACATCGTTCAAAATTTGACTAAGATAATAAAGGACACTTTCAATTCCATTTTCATCTTCTTCAACCAACATACTGGCTATAGTTGTCTCTAATGTAGATATGTGCAATTTCAACTCTTTGCCTTTGATAGGAGGAACCATGACTGGAGAATTTGTCAAGTACTTTTTGATTTCCTCAAAAGCTTATTGATGTATTACTTCCTACTTGAAATCAACTTAAAAACACTTGAGTTTTTTTTTCTGATTGATTGGAGATAAATCTTTGAGGAAAATTCTCCTTACCTAATAAGAGTTACAGCTATTTCTTATTCTTTAACAAAGAAGTCTCCAAGATAGCTTTAGCTTTATTTTTGTTGATTTCGATGCCCTTTTAAAAGGGTACGAAACCCAAGAACTCTCCTACAGATACACCAAAAGCACATTTAATAAGATTAATTTTTAATACATACGTTATCTTCTTTTTGAAAAATTGCCTTAAACAGTTAAGGTGATCCCTTTTCGATTTGGATTTTAACACAACATCATCAATATAAACCCGCATCAATTTTCTAGTTAAATAGTGAAAAATAAGATTTATGGCTCTTTGATAAGTTGCACCTATATTTTTCAAACCAAATGGCATAATAATCCGATCATAGGTACCAAGAGCAGTTGGACATCGAAATGCATTTTTTGAAATATCTAATCCAGCAATATAAATTTGATTATAACTAAAATATCTATCTAACAAACTTAAAATTTCATTACTTGTTACTAAATCAAATAATATATCAACAATAGGCATAAGATATTCATCTTTAGGAGTGACTAAATTTAAATCAATGTATATAGCCATCCTGATGAACTTGGAATTTAGCAGCCTTTGTGACACTAGTTCAAATTGAACATAACCCATGTTTATTTAATTATTTATTTAGTTATTTTGATTTTAGATTAAGAAAATTAAGAGAACATTTTTCACTTTTTATATCACACGCATTCCGCTTACGAAACTTTTTAAAGTAAAGAAATCGTAAATAAAACAGAATTTGGAAATGGGAGTAAGAGGTAAGGAAACGATATATGTCTTATAGTCAGAATCATATACATATGAATTTCTGAAGTACAATACAACTGAATACATCATAACTGAATACAACTGAAATCAAAAAAATACAGGGAAATCTCAAAAGTACATGAACAAACACTAGCTACCCACTATCCTAACCAGAGTAGTGTCTAAAGATCTACTCCCAGCCCTTATATCAAAAGAAGAACCACTGGATGAGGTCTACCAATCCTCGTCCAGCTGCGTCTCCTCAAAATCTGTGTCCACTCCGTGGCATGTATGGCCATTAGGCACCTCGTGAGGTGCCTCAGGTCTAAAGGAGGAGGAGGAGAGGGTGGACCAATAGTTGGCCATAAAAGAGTCCATAGGGGACTTAGCCAGTATTACCTCCATGGGTGATCCCTCCTCAGGGGGCTGTACATCATCTACAGGGTGCTCAGCTGGTAGTGGTGGATATGCCTGTATGTATGGTGCCGTAATAGGGATTTCTGCGTCTGCTGATGGAGATGGGGGTGGTGGAGGCACGTGGTTGTAATGTGGTGGCGGTGAGAATGATACCAAGATCAGGAATGTCCAAGTCATAGGAGGCATGAACGCTCCTGGAACAGGGGACATGAATGTAATAGTGACAAAGCCATTGTGAGTCAGATAGTCCGCTTCCTCGTCATAACTCCGTGTCCCTATAGCATCAAAATCAACGTGTATATTCAGCAGGACGGAGAATGTTGCCATCTTTAAGTATTAACCACAATGATCATGCATAAAAGAAAAATACGGAGGAGTGAGGCAATTTGTTCTCAAAATTACTTTCACATAGATGGTAGGGTATCCTATCGTCTTATACCGACAAGACACAGTTGACCTAAAAAAAAAGGGAACCTAGGGTTTGTTTAAGTTGTAACATCTACCCTTGACACTGTATGGATCCATACTCCCAACATGGTTCTTTAACAGAACCAGGAAGTGACTGGGAGTACATATATCTCTACTCAACATGGTACAATCCTCATCATCATTGAGGAACAAGGCAACAGCTCAGGAAATTCACCGTCCACACAGAGGTATACTTTCACACCAATCCTAGAATGCTGAGCAGTTGTCGGGGTTGCCAAGCTTGGTCAGGCGAATATCTTGACTCGAGAGCGCTACCTCAGTCATTAGGACCTTCACCACTTGACGCCTTATCCCCAAGACCTCCGCAAGTGGGTCCCTGTCTTTTATTCCTTAGTGTATCGACTGTAACTTTCCATGTAGGGTGTCATGCCCTGGCATATCCCTCGTATCACACTACTTTATGATTCCACTACTGTCTTTTCTAAACCTTCTCAATATGAATAGAGGTTTCTTTAGTCTCAGCTCACCTGAGTATCAGCACAGTCTCTCCTCAACATCTTTGCCTCTTAATGCAGAGGTTCTTATCATAGTATAATGTAGGGGGATTCTAAGTATATAATTAAGAAAACAAAACGACGAATAGGACACTAGAAGATTAGCATTGATTCCTCTCCATTATCTTAAGTGCCTAATTTAAAGATTAAGCTTACTTAAGAGGCCCTAAGTTAGCTAATAGTGATTTGATTTAATCATTTAAATTCTTAATTAGGAACTTAGGTGTTTAATGAAATGTTCAACTTATTTAATTAATACTTAGTATATGACTATCTGTATGTCTTATATACCAAATTACCTAACAATATTAGATGTTACCATCAATCTATTTTAACGAAGTTAATTAGTAGTAGTTAATCGTGATTCTAAAAGAGTTTTAGTAAAAAAAATCACTTGTTTCAAGGTATCAAAATAAAACTTTATATCTTAGTTAAGAAAGAGTTCTTTTAAATTATATATAAAAACAGAGAGGGCTTATTCCTTAAAAGGGATTTTTTTAAACTTTAAATAAAAAGGTTCATTTTACGTCCTAAGTATAGAAAATGACAATTTAGTGACTAGAAGCATGTTCTTTCATTTTTTTGTTCCAAAACCGGAATTCTAGAGAGTACGGTTTTTAAGTTTGGATTTGAAATTCAATTTGAGTGGGCTTATGATTTTTGTTTGCCATGATCTATAGCTTGTTGGAAAGATGTTTTTGTCTACTTTCTAAATCATTAAAGATAATCCCAAAAAAAAAAATCTATAAAAATAGATAAGAAAACAACAAGGCAGAGAGGTCAGGAGGGCCTTACTAGAGCACTAGTAACACTCCCTTACTATTTTCGTATCCCTCTTTAATTTTTTTGCAAACAAGGAGATTATTTTCAGAAATTAAATTAGAAAACCTTTTCAACAAGTCCAAGAACTCCAAAAAATAAGATCTAGTTGATTTATGATGATTTTTCAAAGTATGCTATTGAGAAAGGGGTCTCGGGTTAGAAACAGTGTGTGTGATTTCGATTGTAAAATTTGGTAAAAATAGTAAACGATGACTAATATAGGAAAACTATATGTCCCAATAAATCTTAAGGAGTCTACTTTATATTCGTTTAGGAATAATCAGTTGACTCGCACTAAAAAGTTCAAAAATGTCTTTTAAGTGAACACTGCCAGTTACCGTTTTCTAAAAAGCAACCCCAACTTTTGAAAAGTGTAACTTCATCATTTCTTAACCTTTTTTGAACGATTCTTGTGTCCATTTCGAACACAATTTTGTCTACTTTTCATAAAAAAAACAATCACTTAAAATTATTGAGTGTAGTTCGAGTTATTGTGAAAACAATGTCGGTTGTTCAAACGGAAATCGAAGTCGACTCGCTAGAACTTAGATACCTCTCTACAAAAATCACTCTTTTCACTAAGTTGTGGATCTTTAATGACTAAAATAAAATTTTAGAGTTATTAGGTAGGTCAAAAACTAAAATAATCATCCTTCTCTTCATTCAAAACCGTGACTTGGAGAGAGATAAAAATGTTAACTTTTAATGGTCAGCTGAGTTCTGGTTCTAGTTTTAAAAGTCCTTGATGTTCTAGGGTCTTGGTAATGAGTAAAGTTTCATTCTTGTCTTAAGAAAGTGACCATTTTCATGAGTCCTCTTTGGAAGGACCAGATCAAGGTTTCAAAAGTGTTTATATGTTATAAAAGTCTTCCCTTTTTCTGTTTACTACCAAGTTGAAGGGAGTTTACAATTTTAAGACTTTGGTTTAGAGGTTTTAGAGTTCTTCAACCAAACTTTTATCATTTTAGGGTAATGTAGCCATATAAATCAACATTAAGATGTCAAAAGCAATTTTAAACAACACTTCCAGCCATGAATAAAAGAGAACAACAGATCATAAAGTGAATAACTACACAAAAAAAAAACTATAAATAACAAGAAGAGAAAAAAGAATAGAGGTAGTAAAACAGCAACATACTAAGGGTTTGAAGGCCAAACCCACCCATAAATCATCTACATGAAAGTAATAAATTTAAGAACACCCCAATCCCCCCCTATATACCTCACGTTTTTTTGTTGTTGGAGAAAAGGAGGAGGATGAGTGCTTGCTTCCAACAAGGTGGTGGATGGTGGTGCCTTTGATGGAGGATGGAAGAAGGAGAGATTGGAGACTTTGTGGGTTAAAAAAAATTTGAAATGGAGCTTGGGAGAATAGAGGAGCTGGTCTTCCAGCTTAGAGGCAGTAGAAAGGGTGAAGAAGTTGTCCACAAGTAGGCTTTTTATAGAAGAAGCTAGGTAGTCTTAAAAGGGTAAAAAGGTAAGCCTACTCTTTTCTCTTTTTCTTTTCTTTTTAGGTTTATCTTTATATGACATGTGAGAAAATTAGGGGATGGGTCTGTAGAGTATTAGTATTCGTGTCCTATCTCTGCTCTCTCAAGTCTCTGGGTTTCGTTTTTTCTGCAAACGAATCGACCGGTTCCGATAAAACATTTCTAAACTTGTAAATTTGGTTTTTATAGCAATTGAATCAATTTTTATTTGGAATTTGGTGAGAACCTTGATTATTGATTAAAAATAATTTCCAAAATTTAAAATTAATTTTTAGTAATTAAATTCTAATTTTTGAGTATTTATTCGATATTTTTGAATTAAAAATTCATAGAAATTTCATTTTAACTCAGAAAATTCCAAAATTTTTATGGAAATTATAAAATTAAATATCTAACCCAAAAATGAATTGAGAACATTCATTTTGTCTCTTTTACATATTTCACTTATACCTACTACAGTTCTAACAGTCAATGGAGGGCAATTTGGTCATTTTCCACAAGAATCTCAGAAAATTTCTAGAAAATTTCCAAAATTATATTTTAATATGTATGACATATTTCTAAGTTAAAAATGACAATTCACAGTCATTTTATCATTTTTAATATGTCAGCGCTCAGTGTAGAGGAATTAAGATTAACTGTCAGTTTCTTAACTCCCTGGTAATTTCATAGACATTATGAATTAAACATAAGTCTAAAATGAGGGTGTTACAACCTTTCGACTTCTTCCTTAATCTTTGTAATTACATCGAGGGAAAATCTTTGAGGAGCTTGTTTGATTGGTCTCTTATCTTCTTGAATTGGCAATTTGTACTTAACCTAATCCCGACTTAGTCCAGGCATTTTATCATAGTCCCATGCAAAACAATCTTTGAACCTTTTCAAGAGTCCAATGATCTTTTGTCAAAGATTAGGATCCAACAATTTGCTCATATATATAGGTCTTCGATTTTTCTCGTCTCCCAAATTTATTTCTTTAAGAGGGTCTTAAGCCTTCATCTTTTTAATACTAGGAGACGTAGGATTTTCGAAACCCAAAGGTGAATTGTCATAGATACAATCCAACCTTTGATTTTCAAACGAATTATCCTCTTTAACAAAGATCTTATGCTCAGGATGTCCTTCTTGGTCAAATTTGTCTACTGAATTTTCCTCAACCCCAAGCACTGTGTGTCTTTTCTCTAGATCATCCATTTAGGCCAAATCTTCAAAATTGATGGCCATACTAGCCATATTTTTTTTTCTATGTTTAGTTAGCCATTTCTTTCAAATTTTTTATAACTTCTAAAGCTATGTCTTTTATTTCTTGATCATTTGATCAAAATTTTGGTTTTCGATTATAAATGTCAAACTTATATTATTTTCGGCCACATAAGCCGATATTTGAGCAACATAGCTTGAATATAAGTTGTGTTGACTCATTCAGATGACTTGGCAATTGAAACATCATCGGCCTCTTGTCGAAAACGATGAAACCTACCTTAAGGTTCCATTAAAAGAAATATGGAGCATCTCCTTTTCAATTCACATAATGTGAATCAACAATTTTGAAAGAGGATGTGATTGTTAACAATTTGTTGGGTTGTTCAGCCAAAGAGGCATAAGCTTTATACAAAGTTTGGTCAGCCTCAATCTAGTTAGCCTTCTTCATTCTAGAAGAATAACTTTTCATGTACAGTCAAAGGGACTGCACCTATTCCATGAATCCATTCCCTTCCCAAAAGAATATTAAAGCTAGCATGGGAAAAAACCACTACAAAAATAGTAAACCTTCTTCAACTTCCTAGTACCACATCAAGGGCTATCATGCATTCAGGTTTCAAAGATTTCCCACTGAAATAGAAACCATGATATTATATGGTACTAAGTCTTTGACATTCTTCCTTAATCTCTTTAACATGTATTTTGGAAGAATGTTAATAGCAACACCCTCATCCACTAGGATTTTGTTCACCATTTGTCCTTCCACCCATGTAGTTAAAATGAAAGGCTTTAGATGAGCCTTCATTTGTTTAGTGGAAGGATCAAAAACAATAGTGTTAAACTTAGGAGTGATGCAAGAAACCAGTGTTACCCAAAAGCCTTTAATTCAATAGAAGGCTCTTCATAATCGCCTTAACGTTCAAAGTTTTCCCGACTTTGATAAACTTTGTATTGCTAAGCTTACTTAGCAAGTAAGATTGAGATCATTCCACCAATATCATAGAGTGAATCTATGAATCCAATCTTGAAGCTATTAGTGATTAATTCATCTTTACTTTCGACCACAAAAGGCCTAGCTTGATCTTAACAACCTTCGCATAAGGTCCTTGCTCATCACTGTATATGTTGCCCCTAGCTTTCGAGGGTAGCCTTCCTTATCCTTTGGTTCCTCCTCCATTGGGTTTTAGCCATGTTTCAAATCTTAAAAGCCTTTGTAGTAGATCTATCGAAAACTACACTACATTTGAGGCACAGCATGACTTATTTATCAGCTTCCTTTTTTTGAAGGAGAAAATCAGCAAAGGGATCCCTATATTAGGGATAAATGTCTCCCATTTCCTTTTCAAACTCCTCTAGAGCTTGATCAAGATCATCCTTAAGAATGGGTGACCTTGGTTGCTTTGGTGTCTCTTCATAAATCGAAACATCCACCATTAGGATCTGTACAGGTTTAGCATAAGTCATTTGAACTTGGAAAAGGTTCATGTCAACCTTCATAGGTTTCTCTTCGAACTTAAGCCTTCCCTCCCAAATTGCCTTTTGAATCATATGCCTAGAACTAATACAATTGTCAGTCTAATGGCCACACACGTGGTGATACTTACAATACTTTTGACCTTTTCTTTGTTTGAGAGAAGGTAACTTATGATCATCACTTAGCACAATTTGTTTATCCTTTAATAAAATATCAAAAATCTTATCAGTCTTAGTTACTTTAAAACTATACTTTTGATTCGAAATTCATCCTTATCATCATTAGGTTTCAACAACTAACAAACATATGGAGGACCTGGTTTTAATTTGCCAAGTTTACGTCATTACCCTCGTATTCGATATCAATTTCATGATCAGTGTTATTTTCTTCTTTGCGATCATTGGCTATTTCAATGTATGCTATTTTATCTTTTCGAGCAACTCTATCAAATTTTATTCTCATTGTCAAAACTCTAAACCCATACAACTCTCTCCCTGTAACGACCCAATATCACTACATGAAATCACACTACTCAAACACGTAAAGGTTCAATTTTTAATTAAAACTAATATTAATTTGATTATGAAAATGTGGTTAAATTTTTCCGAAACATTCACAACGCTCATGAATAACATAACTCGTCATAAAACCAAAGCCTCAATCAATCACCATGCATAATCTCAAAACAAGAAATAACTCTTATGGCCAAGGCACTACAACTCCTATGCATAAAGGTACTACTACCAATGTGCATCATCAAAAGAAAATACTCTCAATATTAAAGTAAACATGAAATATAAACATAAGCCTCCTATGGTGGAACAAAAATCTATATAGAGAACTCTTAAAATGGCCATAATAACATCCCTACACTATGCAGTAACAAGATGAGAATAAAAGGCGAAAGCAATGCCACTAACCTTTCTCTTTGTGATTATATTTGTCCTCGAGTGAGGTCCTATACGAAAGTTGCCACAACACAAAGATGTACGACTGCTAGCCCTAGGTGCATATCAAGGCATGCTTAGAATGTCCACCAAAGGTAGCCAAAACTACAATGACAAGTTCAACAAAAGAAAGAAAATTTCAATCCCAATAGTTGCATAAGAGAGTGTGACTTCTTCACGATAATAAATCCTTTGAGTATCCCAATCAACACTCCATGCTTCTGATTCGGTACCGTAAGTGTACAGTATCGTTGAATAATAAAATATCATTCTTTCCACAAGGACTGCGTGTTAGGTTTAGTGATTATTACAATTTAATATAAATTAAACGAAGGGAATTGAATTAGGAATTTAGGTTTTAGAAGTAAAAGTAAAAAAATAAAAAAGATAGAGAATTCAATTAAACGAGAAAATAAGATTGATAATAATTCAGTAAGGAAAACTTCTAGGATCGAGGTTCACCCTATGACGCTTATTAAATTAATTCCCTTATCCCGTGCTCTTACTTGTTCTTCTTGAGGGTGAATTAACCTAGGGTACCTTCCATTCTCTTTTAAGATACGGAAGGGTATCTAATCAAATTAGCCCCCTACTTTCGTGGTGGTTGTGTTTAATTAAACCCAATGAGCTCTTTGTTAATTCAATTAATCCCCAAAGGTTTCACCTACTTTTGTTGTTTAGACCTAGGTTTCTTCCCTATAGTTTCGGTATTTAAGTTCTCCTCTCGGTTCTTCCCCAAATCCCTAAGGTTACATAAAACGTGGTTAATTCGTTTCACAATAAAGAAAATCGATAGAGAAGAAATCAAGAGAGAACCAAGAATTACACAAGGATAAAAGAAATCAATTCATTAAGCATTCATAGGGCTACGCCCAATCCTAGAACAAAGATGACTACTCACACATAACCATAGAAAACAAACAAGTAGAAAAGAGAAACATTCAAACCGGTAAAGAGAAAGAGACGAGGATCGTAATCCTAAGCTCTCACTCTCCACGATCAATGCCAAGGTTCAAGATTATTAAACTAATCCTAAAAGGTCTATTTAAAACCTTAGGCTGATGGGAGTCCAAGCCCAAACAAAATAAAAATGCAAAAATACTTAAAATAGTTTGCAGGTGATAGGTCATGGGCAAAAGGGTTGGTCACGGGCTGCCCGTGAATGTAATGCCCACTATAATAATACAAGTACATAATTGATTAGTACAATGTTAACTATGCTTAACTCGTTACCGCACTATTATTTTTTATTTTTTTGACTTTTGCAATTATAAAGTAAATAAAGAGACATCAGATAGAGAACTGTAACCATGAAATAAACATCATCATATATATATGCATCAAGCCTTTGTACAAGGTCAGATATCAAGTACATACATCAAAAGGATATAAAAGAAATACATCAAAAGAAAGCCTAGATACCCGCCCGTAGCTATACAACAAAAATTTATGTCAGAGAAGTATAAACCTATACTAGGCTACCCCATCCCATACAAAAAGGTCACAAGCAAAATCGTCGTCACAACGAATCCTCGACATCCATCATATTAGTGTCCTATAAATCCATCATATCGGTGTCCTCGCCATTAGTGGGTATATGACCATCGGGTAACTGCCCAAGGCCGTCATAGCTGCCGACACTGCTAATCTCGGAAGAAGAGGATACTCATCCATAATTTTCACCCGGATGATAGGAGGGGCTGGATGAAGACTCAATGGTGTCAAGGTATGGTGGGAACTTGACTGGTGGCTCAAAGTACTGATGGTATAGTGCCGGGATCGCCATGATGCCGATGTTGGGAACAACATCCATCTGTGGAAAAGCAGCGCCATCCATATCATCGTCTGTAGGTGATGGCGGAGGGGCCTGCGGTCCTCTGACATAGCCATCGGGCGCGGTAGTAGATAGGGTCATAGGTAACGTCAGCTGCTGAATAGGTAGAAAAATGTCTGGGATAGGAGACATAAACGTAAAGGTCACCTTCCCCTGGAATGTCGAATATTGAGTAATTGAATCATAGACCTAGAGTCCTAGTGGGCAGTAGGATATGTGGATGTTCGCCATCCCGTGGGATAGATCTATCTGCTCGTACCACGATCGTATATGAAAAGAAGCAAAAGAAAGGAGTGAGGTTTTTGTAAAAAGCCTCATTTGTTTCTTGATAGGCTACAAATAGCAAATTAAACAAGCAATCGGGGGGAATCCTAAGGTCTGACCTACGTTATTACAACTCAATCTCAACCTTTACCAGACGTATAGATCCATACCTATCTCTGATGATCATCAAGAATCACTGGGAAGCAATTGGGAGTTTGTATAATCCCTCACAAGGTACAGACATCCATGTTGTAATCATCATCCTCGAGAAAAGGGCCATACGCCCATCAGGGAAATACACTACACCAATCATGGTGATGCTGAATAGGTGTTAGGGTTACCAAGTCGGTTTACATGATTTACCCCGACTCAGGGTGCTAACCTGACCATTGGGATGTTCACAACTCAGCACCTCTACCCTCAAGACCTGAACAATGGTCTCTGCCTTTCATCCAACAGTGTACCAAACTGTGACTTCCCAGACATAAGCACTCATGCTTCTCAGCATGGTCCTAACTCAATCGGGCTTTTCCTACGACTTTGTTTTCTAAGTTTCAAGACATACTCTCTGGATAACCCAGCATAGTTCTAGAGTTACTCATTACAGAGATTTCATTCATCCATCACATTTTCATAGAACTTAGAAACAATTCAATATGAACATCATAGAGAAGGAAATATCAATAACCAAAGTGTCATGCATATTCATTATCACACGTTTATACATTTATTGCGATTCTTATTTTAATTATTTTGATTTGTCCTTATCCTTTTCTAACTTTTCAAATAAAACTATTTTAAAGAGAAAAACTTTCGTCTACAATTATGATTAGGACGTAAAATTTTAAGAGAAGTTCTTTTCTAATGTGGAAGGTCAGACTATGCTGCAACCACAGAGCATACTTAGAGTTTCTCTCCAGTTATTTCCTTTTTACTAAAATTTGGATTGTTCATCTTACAAAACCAACACTCCTAATTTCAAAAAAATGCGCAATTGCATGCATTTTATTAAAACCTTTTTTAACATTATTTATTCATTTCCACACTAGCCATAATTTGTTCAAAATGATGGTAATAATTTAAAATTGTCTAATAAGGTCTTTATTCTAAAAACTTTTCCTAATTTGGGCCTAAAGTCCAAAACTCTATTTCTAAAAACTTAGTAGAACTTGCTTTTTCAAGAAAACCTTTTCTTCAACTTTCCTTAGGATTTATTCTTACTAATTTTAATCAATTCAAGTAATTATCAAAAATGCTAAATCTAAATGAAAGATTTATCTTCTTCATTATTTTATTCCTTTAATGGGCTGAATGTCCTTTTTAGAAAAAGCCCAAATTATTGTTTTTCTTTTTAGAGATTGAATTCATTTTCTATGTGGTCCAAAAATTGATTTTTTTAGTAATTATTATTTTTCAACCATCTTACCTATTCTAATAAGTTAATTGACATGAAAAACAAAAATTCTTACCCTTTTCTTTAAATATGGCTGAGAGCCTTGTGAGGAGAAAATGGGTTCCAAAAATTATTGCTTCAAGTGATCTTAAGGCTTAAAATTGGTTTTTAAGAAAATAGCTATTTTGCATGAAAATAAGCTCGTAATAGCTATTCATAATAGGATATTAAGTTATAATATAATGCCAAAATAATAATAAGGGTAACATCAAAATAAATGACAATAATTAAGATAACAATAAAGTGAAACTTAAGTAAATAACAATGGAATAGCAATAATAATTTTAAGACAACAATAAAATAAATGGCAATAATTTAAATGGGCAAAAATTAAATGACAATAAGTGAAGCAAGAAATTAAAGGGCAAGAATTTAAATAGCAAGAACTTAAACAATAAAGTAAATGACATAATGTAAATGGGCAAAAATATAAATAAAGCATAAAATAAAAATAAATGGCAACGTAATGGAAATAATAACAAGACAAGGAAATAAATGACATTAAAGTAAATGGCATAATAGTAAAGCAATAATTTAGATAATAAGAATATAAATGATTATATAGTAGTAGTAGAATTAGTAGACTAATTGGGTTTAAGGGATAACCCACACACTCACACACCCATCAAGAAACAAACTTAGAGGCTAAACCTCCTCCCCCTTACCTCTAAATAAGGCTTGTTGGTAGAAGATTGGAAGAGGAGAGATGGCTTTAGAGGTTTAAGAGCTTAAACTAGGTGGAAGCCTTTTAATGGAGAAGGAAAAAAAATATTCAAGAGTGTGTGGAGAAGAGAGGGCTGCACGTTCCAGCAGCTAGGAGGGGCAGAGAGAGAGCTCTGAAATCTGAAGTGAAGAGTATAATAGTGGAGTGGTTGATGAGATTTATTTATAGGTCAAAAAGTGGGTAATTTAGATTAAATTTTTGACTTAAAAATAGTATAATATCAATTTTACTTGTACTTTTCACATGTGGGCTAAAGGGGAACGTCCAGACCAGTCAAAGGTCTGAATTTTTTTTTTAAACATTTTATATAATTATTAGGTATTAAAAATAATTAAATATTAATTTAATGCAACAAAATTAGATAGAAATTTTGGATTGGTTTTTGGAAAATCTGGCCACACCACGTTTTCAAGTATATTTCAGTAAGCCTTAGAAAAAAATTTCAGATTTTTCTCATGTACATATTATTTATAATAAATTTTTTCACTAAAAAGACATTTATTAAGCCAGTAAATCCAATTTTTGCCAAATAAATATATTTTTTTGACTTTTCACTATTTCTCCCCTAAAATAATATTGATATAATTAAAATATACTCAATATAAATTTTTCAAATGTTTTTTGAGGTTAAAAAGTCTCTTGCTGACTTTCATAGTCGGCTAAAGATATACCAGTCATTTCACAAAAACTATTTCAGAAAAATTCCCAAAAATTTCTAAAATTATTATTAATTATTTTGAATATAAATATGGTTTAAAAATAATTTTAAACCTCTCTAGCTAATTTTTACTATTTTATCCCTTTAAGCAAGTTTTCAGGGATAAATCAGTTGTTTTATCGCTCCTGGGCCCTAATCCAAATAAATTATTAAAAATATAAACTAGATAGAACTTGCTAACATGAATATATTCATGAAAATCATACCCTTGAAGTTCCTATTTTATTTTTCACAATTAATCATAGAATAATTAAAAAAACATACGAGTAAGTCAAAGTGGGGGTGTTATAGTGAACCTTGCTATCTTGACTTTGGTGCACCACAAATTGGTTCACGAGCTACTTGTGAACTCTGCTATTTGATCTTGATGTGCTCAACAGATTGGTTAACAAGCAACAGTGTGTTTCACAGGCTGCCCATGATCCGTTCTTTGCTACAACTCTTTTCAATTCAAGCTCCAACCAAACTTGACGCCATTATCAAGAATCAACATAAGAGGTATCCAATCCTTGCACATGCTCCATGTTCTAAATCAAAGGAAAATCTGCTCCTGAAACCAAAATATGACTTAAACTATGACTAGTCCAACAAAAAGAAAAAACAACTAAAATCACTAGAAATAGAGCTAAAGAAAGCATAAATATGAAACATATCCTAATTTTAATGCTAAACATGGTATAAAATACAATGCATCAAACAACCCTAAACTTAAGAATTTGCTTGTCCTCAAGCAATCAGTGTGCATGGGTAGAAACATGGAATCCAATTAACCAATGCCCTTAAAAAGGTGGGAGTACAAGCAGTAGATTAAGATTCAAGCATACAAACAAATTCAAACAAATCCAATTAGAGCTTAGCTCTTCTAGAATCAATGCTTACATAAACTAGTTCACTCCCTTACTCAAACTCAAAGTGTTTAGGGTCTAGGAAAATTCACTCAACACTTCTCAATTAAAGTAGCCTACTATAAGCTTGATAAGAAACCTCATATTCACAATTGTATCCTGACAACATGGACAAATCACAAGGTCTTTTATCGGATGTAACATGGCTAAGGGAGAAATAATAGGGTAGGAAATTGAAAGAAGGGATATGCAAATGGCTACAGAGCAATCTTGATACTCCACCAAAGGATACATTAAGCAACAATTTATACCATTGGGGTTGTATAACAAAACTTGCATCTTGTTTCCTTCCTTAACTTCCTTTGTTCATACTTTCATACTTTTCTCCAAATTTTAATTTCACTTCCCCTTTTTCTTTTATTTTTTTCTAAGCATTTTTTTTTCAATTTATTTCACCACTTTCATCACTTGAAACCCTCTTTGTTTGAGCATCTTCTAATTCATCAACTATGAAGACATTATATAGAGCACCCTAATTTAATTCACAAAGTTGCCATAATCTATCCCTTAAGGTATATATATATATATATATATATATATATATATATATAATAGGGCATCAAAGGAAATTATAGTGTATGGCTCAAGTGGTCAACTAAGGGTCAATTTTTGCAGTCTAATTCAGGGGTCTGAAGGAAAATTCCTATTTCCCTTGATCATATTTATCTATGAATACAGAAATTATAGCTTTAACAAGGTTCCATAGCAAGTTTTAGAGGCTACAATAATGAGAAGTCTACACTTAAGCAATGAAAATAAGGGTGTAGATATGCAATGAAAAATTCCCCTAATTTAGGCTCAAACCTCGCTTTTGGTGGCTAGGGTCTATCCAACCATCCAAACTGGAAGATCATGCAAATTTTCAACTTGCTCAAAATTAATCTATACAACATTTCCACCACAAGACTCAAACATGTTGGGCAACTAATTCAAAGAATTCAAGAGAAGAACATATTGTCATGCACACATAAATGTTGATTATGTTTCAGGGAAGTTTGATGCAAAAATGCAAATGCACACAAGCCTAAAGTCCTAAATGCAAGATAGGGATGGTAAAACTACACAAAATGCAAATGAGTCTTAAGTATAATTCTTAAATATAAATGCAAATGATGAGTATGCAAATGCAAGACCCTAAACAACCCCAAACTTAAAACTTACATTGTCCTCAATGTAAAAGCCAAAAGTAAGGGGAAGAGAGGAACAAATTCATCGAGAGAGTGGACAGGGGGAAGGGAGGTAATTTTTTTTTTAAATGGCCCATTTCACGAGCTAGCAGTCATTTCACAAGCTGCTTATGAACGACTCTGCTCTACTTTTACTTGCTCCCCTAATGTGTTTGACGGGTTGAATGGTATTTCACGGGCTTCCCATGAACGACTATGTTCTACTCTTATATGCTCCCCTTGATGCGTTTCACGGGCTAAAGGGTATTTCATGGGCTGCCTATGAATGACTCTGCTCGAAGAAGTGCCTAATGTTGTACTAGGCAGATTTGATCACGGGCTATGGGGTCTTTCACGAGCTACCTATGATCGCCACTGTTATCTGTCAAAATTGCCCCCCAAATAGTCTAGTGCAACTACTTTTCGTGATTTTGTCTTTTCAAAAGCTACCCAGTCCTGCAAAATCACAAAAAGACAAAGAAAAAGCAAAGAGATGGTAACATCAAAACAAACAAAAGAAAGGACTTAACCTAACATCCTAAAAAATTCCATAAGAATAAGATCACATCCTATAAATTCTAATTTAAGAAAATAAGACATAAGTTCCAAACTCCTAATATTCTAAGAAAAAAAATAACTAATAAAATAAAGGGTAGGACTTAGGTTGCCTCCCAAAAAGCGCTTGTTTAATGTCATGAGCTCGACGCCTGTTAGAATCAATTTTCTTTAGTTGGGTGAGTGAAGGAAAGTGCCATCCCTTTTTCAATCGATTTCCATGCCAAGTCATAGTTCAACTTCTCTTTCTTCTTTTTGCCTCCCTCAGTTGAAACCTCAAGATTCCTTAATCTATATCGGTGAGGAGGGATGTAAGGTTCCCTTTTTGGCTTGTACTTTTCCTTCAAACTTTCCTTTTTAGGATGCTTAGCATGTTGCTTTCCAGTTAAGCATAGTTCTAGTGGATCCTCAACAAGGCACTTAACTACCTCTTGTTTCACCACTTGATCCAATGAGTCAACCGTGCACAGAGAATTCTTAACAATGGGGATATCATTAGCCTTAAACAAATCAAATTCAATGGTGTTATCTCCTACAGTCAAGGAAAGCTTACCCTGCTTTACACTTATATTAACATCACCTGTAGCTAAGAAGGGTCTACCTAGAATAATAAGAATGTTAACATCCTTTTCCATCTCCAATACTACAAAATCACATGGGATAAATAAATCCCCTACCTTAGTAGGAACATCTTCTACAATTCCCACTAGGTGTTTGACAGATCAATCTGCCAATTGTAATGACATATTGGTGGGTTGTAGTTTCCCAATACCAAGCTTCTTATAAATAGATAGGGGCATTAAACTAACAGTAGCTCCCAAATCACACAAGGCTTTTTCGAACCTAGTATTACCAATCAGACATGGTATGGAAAAACTACTTGGATCCCTAAGCTTAGGAGGTAAAGTACTCTGGACAAGGGTCACAGATGCTCATTAATTTTTCTCCTATTAGCCAAAATGTCCTTGAGAAACTTTGCGTAAGTAGGCATTTGTTGCAAAGCATCTACAAAGGGGATGTTGACATACAGTTGTTTAATCATCTCTAAAAACTTTTCAAACTATTTGTCTAACTTAGGTCTGGCCAACCTTTGAGGGAATGGAATGGGTGGTTGGGAAGGCATCGGGGAAATCTTCTTAGACACTTTTGCTTTTTCTACAATACCCCATTCTTTTTCTTTTTCAACTAAGGGAGGGGTCTCTACTTCTATTTCTATTTCCTCTTCTCCCTCACTTGCTTTGTTAGACACAGGATCATCTAACTATTTCCCACTCCTTAGGGTCACTACATTACAATGCTCAATAGGATTTGTTTCGAGTTTGCTAGGAAACTTACCTGAAGGACAACTCAAGGAAAGGAGAAATTGAGCAATATGAGAAATTTGGCCTTCCAACATTTTATTATGCAGTTGCAAGTCATCCACTCTAGCCGTCAACTCCTTGATGGAGTTGCTCATTGTCTCATTAGTTTGCTTTTGGCTCGTGGTAAAGTTCGCCATTAAGTTTTCGAGCCAAGATAGTGATTGTTGTGTTTGGTCCGATTGTTGTTGTGAGATGTGACTACCAGAGCCCTTATTGAAGTGTGAGGGTTGTTGAAAATTTTGCTGCTAACTACCCCCTTGACCCAGATTATTTCGGTAGGAGAAGTTCGGATGAGCTCTCCACCTCGAATTATACGTATTTGAATAAGGGTCAATTTTTTTCTTTTTGGAGTAGTCATGGAAGTTGTGTGTGGCAGCCATGTTTTCCATTTACTCCTCCAGACTGTCAGGCATTCCTACTTGACAGTCTATGGTTGTATGGCCTGCACACCACAAATCTCATAAGAGAGGTTAGAAGTACCTACTACATTAACATTGCCCTTTTCTAGTTTATCAAATTTCTGGCTTAAAGCATCAAATTTTGCCATGAGAAGGTCAATTTTATTTACCTCATACTTACCTAGGGTGACTCTCTTTGAGTTATTTCCTTGTTCTTCTATCCAATGGGGTTGATTCGCCACCATAGACCCAATGATATCAAGTGCCTCATTGAGAGGCTTATCCATGAAAGCTCCTCTTGAAGTGGCGTGTAGTGCCATTCTACTTGGGCAGTTCAATCCACTATGAAAGAAGTGGATAATGAGCTCTTGTTCAAAGCCATGATGAGGACATGTGAGTAATAATCCAGAGAATCTCTCCCACGCTTCAACAAAAGACTTGCTTTCGCCTTGGCAGAAATTAGCAATTTGCTTCCTCATCTCACCCGTCTTCGATGGTGGGTAGTATTTATCGAGGAAAGCTTGCTCGCATAAGTCTCAGGTGGTGACAGCATTCTTGGGAAGAGTCCTCATCCATGCTCTTACCTTGCCTGCTAGAGTGATGGGAAATAGGCGTAGGCAAAGAGCATCAATCGAGATGCCTTGAAAATGTTGGGTCTCGCATATCTCCAAGAACCCTTCAAGGTGCTCTGTGGGGTCTTCTAAAGGTAACCTGCTAAACTGATTTTGCTTCAACATGCTTAATAAAGCAGGTGGTATGACAAAGTTGGTGTTTGTCGCAACAGATGGGCAAGCGATCCCAATTAGCAACCCACGGATTCTCAGGGCAGCAAAATCTTTTAAGGGCCTAGCCTCCTACTCTTCTGCCATTGCTTTGGTTCTTTTTGGAATAGTAGTTGCTCTGTGCTTCTGTCTTTATTGTCTCTGCCTTCTGTGGTAGGTTCTTTCTATCTCAGGGTCTGCTTCAATGGGTTCTCCAAGACGGAAAGATCTTGGCATTCACAAAGAAAAGCACCTGCAAAAGAGAAAAGCCTGTGAAGTCTGAAAAGGAAATAAATAAAGGAAAAAATAAATAAGAAATAAAAGGGGAAAACTAGTCTAATTTTATTAAAAGGTAAAAATCACCAAGCCAAGAGATGCAATCCCTGGCAACGACGCCAAAAACTTGATGCGGTACTGTAAGTGTATGGTATCGTCGAGTAATAAAATATCGTTCTTTCCACAAGGACTGAGCGTTAGGTTTAGTGATTATCACAATTTAATATAAATTAAACGAAGGGAATTGAATTAGGAATGTAGGTTTTAGAAGTAAAAGTAAAAGAATCAAAAAGATAGAGAATTCAATTAAACAAGAAAATAAGATTGATAGTAATTTAGTAAGGAAAACTTCTAGGATCGAGGTTCACCCTATGACGCTTATTAAATTAATTCCCTTATCTTGTGCTTTTACTTGTTTTTCTTAAAGGTGAATTAACCTAAGGTACCTTCCGTTCTCTTTCAAGATACAGAAGGGTGTCTAATCAAATTAGCCCCCTCCTTTCGTGGTGGTTGTGTTTAATTAAACCCAATGAGCTCTTTGTTAATTCAATTAATCCCTAGAGGTTTCACCTACTTTTATGGTTTAGACCTAGGTTTCTTCCCTATAGTTTCGGTATTTAAGTTCACCTCTCGGTTCTTCCCTAAATCCCTAAGGTTATGTAAAACGTGGTTAATTCGTTTTGCAATAAAGAAAATCAATAGAGAAGAAATCAAGAGAGAAACAAGAATTACACAAGGATAAAAGAAATCAATTCATTAATCATTCATAGGGCTACGCCCAATCTTAGAACAAAGATGACTACTCACACATAGTCAAGAAAATAAACAAGTAGAAAAAGAAACATTCAAATCGGTAAAGAGAAAGAGGCGAGGATCATAATCCTAAGCTCTCACTCTCCACGGTCAATACCAAGGTTCAAGATTATTAAACTAATCCTAAAAGGTCTATTCAAAACCTTAGGCTAATAAGAGTCCAAGCCCAAACAAAATAAAAATGAAAAAAATACTTAAAATAGTTTGTAGGTGACAGGTCACGGGCAAAAGGGTTGGTCATAGGTTGCCCGTGAACCTTGCTATCTTGCCTCTAGTGCACCATAGATTAGTTCACAGGATGAAGGGTTGATCACGGGCTACCTGTGAACTCCGCTGTTTGATCCTAATGTGCTCAACAGATTGGTTCACGAGCAACAGTGTGTTTCATGGGCTGCCCATGATCCTTGTTGACTATGAAGATTCAATCTTCTTCATTCTTTGCTACAACTCTTTTCAATTCAAGCTCCAACCAAACTTGACACCATCATCAAGACTCAACATAAGAGCTTTCCAATCCTTGCACATGCTCCATGCTCTAAATCAAAGGAAAATCTGCTCCTGAAACCAAAATGTGACTTAAATTATGACCAGTCCAACAAAAAGGAAAAACAACTAAAATCACCAAAAATAGAACCAAAGAAAGCATAAATATGAAACATATCCTAATTATAATGCTATGCAAACATGGTGCAAAATACGATGCATCAGCTTCCCCATCATATCCTGCCAAAGTGTCCTTGAAGTCAACGCGAAATAGTCTGACTCAGTGATGAAACCTTAACATATGCTCCTGTGAACATAATCCACAATCATAGTAGTCACACATACAAATAGTAAGCATGCAAAGGTAAGCTTACGGAAAAAAAACATGGCATTATAAAGATCCATAAGTGTGTGTGTGTGTGTGTGTGTGTGTGTGTGTGTGTGTATAGTCATTGAGATTCATTATTCAACATAAATGCACATCATAATTCATGAAGATGTCCATGCAATGCATGCAGACTCAACTTTAGAGATTCATCAACAAATCAAGTGATCAATCTAGACATGTCATTTAACATGGTACAACAGCAACAAACCACGCAGAGTGCAATCAACGAAAAGAATAGTAGTTGTCAAGATAAGCATACGTGGGTATGTCTCACATATATATATAGTCATTGAGATTCATTATTCAACATAAATGCACATCATAATTCATGAAGATGTCCATGCAATGCATGCAGACTCGACTTCAGAGATTGATCAACAAATCAAGTGATCAATCTAGACATGTCATTTAACATGGTACAACAGCAACAAACCACACAAAGTGCAATCAACAGAGAGAATAGTAGTTGTCAAGATAGATGTACGTGGGTATGTCTCACCATAGCTCAAAGGTTGCAAGGACCTTGACCATCTATGGAATCACCTGTCCACCTATCCTCAAGGGTCCATCCATAGTTACCCCACTACCTTGTCCTACATTAGTTGTGGTTTCTCTACCACCAACTTACGTCCAATACTTGATCATAGCAACGAAATTATGTAACATAACAATAATATTGTGTACCTCAATTCATGAATGCATATGATTCCATCAACTAACATCATACATAAGCATGGATGAGCTCTTTTACACTAATAATAGCCATAGGTGCAAGGTAGTTCAACCCCCCATCATATTAATGTTAACATATCATCTTCACCATTTCAATGTCACTAGATAGGTCCTACCAAGCAACCTATGTAGCCAACAAGAAAAAGCCCTACCAAGCAGCTTCTACCAAGTAGGAATCCTACCAAGCAATTGCTATTCCATAGATAGAGGTTCTCATTGAGCAACCATCTATCTCGAACATTCCTCACTTTCTCTTTTATTTCTTCTTGTAATCAAGTCTTTTACACACAATTCTTCTTCCCTAAATTACTCTTATGTTTTCTAACTTTTGAAATTAACTTTTAACATTCTTAAGACAAAAGGGAATTTTCTCAAAATATGTAATTAAAGATTTTTAAAAAGGTTATCTAAAATTAAGTTTTAATATCAAAATCTATGACTACTTTATGTGACACCTGTTCATTCATTTGAATTTGTTTTGAGTACATAAGAAAACAAAAAGTAAAACAAAATTTGAAAATAAAAGTAAAAGATAAAATAAATAAGATCTATATATATACGTCAAGTACTATATAAAATTCTTGGTCATTACTAGGTACATTTCCACTCTCAACTAGATACGTACATCATTGTCAGCAAGATACATCATGAACTCAATATATATAAAGTCAAATGGGATACAGGAAAATAGTCAAAATATACATCAAAAGACATTATCTATGCTCCCATATACATCAAAAGGGTCCTACATTAGAGCAATTTCTACTATCTAACCCATCCCATATACATCAAAAAGAGGCAACTCCAGCATGTAATACTAGTCCTCGTCCATATGAGTCTCCTTTGAATCATCCTCGACAACATGATGAGCATGTCCATTGGGCACTTGATAAGGTGACCCAAGTCTTAATGATGCTGATAAAGGGGAGGTAGCCTACTTATTCACCATATCCACTTGGTACTCAACCATAAAGGAGGCCACGGGGGACTCTACAAGGACGACTTCCATAGGCTCTAGTGCAACATCCTGTCCCTTGTCCATGGGTGAAGCAGGTAGGACAAAGTCAACATTGGGTGCCATGAGTGGCTCAACTCCCTCAACCGAAGGAGAGGGTGGAGGTGGTGGTGGTGCATAGTAGAGTTTTGGTAGGGGCGTGGCGAGCCTCAAAAAGTAAAGTAATTCATCTCCTTGTGATAATACCAAATCCCCAGCTGATGGTACTTAATGTGTATGTTCAATAGGATAGGCATCGCCACCATCTTCGTGCATCTATCCACAAACAACATACATCGAAAAAGATAGAGGAGTTAGGTGATTTGTTCTCAAAATCACTTTCACACAAATGGTAAGAAATCCTACCGTCAATCACAAGATAAAACATGATCGACGATTATAAAAAGGGAAACCTAGGGTTTTGTCTAAGTTATATTAGTTTGTCCTTGACTTTGTATGGATCCATACTTCCCATTGATGAGAAATCAATCACATCAAAACTGAAAAGTGACTAGGAGTATATATACCTTTCCAATATCATCACAATGGTACAATCCTCATTATCATCGAGGAAACAAGCAATCTTTCAGCTTAGGGCTACAACCCGAAGTAGAGCTATACTCTTTACTAATCCTAGAATGCTAGACAATTGTTAGGGTTATCAAGCATGTTTACATAAGTATCTTGGCTCTAGAGCACTACCTTGGCCATTAGGACATCCACCGCTCGATACCTTACCCCCAAGACCTCCATTAATTGGGTCCCTGCTTTTCACTTCTCAATATACCAAACTACGACTGTTCATTACTAATTTACTTCTAACACAAAACTATGATCGAGGAATAAAATTAAAGTGTCCTTAATGTTAAGATAAGATCTAAAACTTTCTTATTTTTTGGAGAAAAGTAATCCTAATCTATTGTTTCAAGAACTTAGTAAAACTTTTCACTTTACTTGTCCAATTCACTCATCAACTTTATTTAATCCTTAAGTACCTAATTTAAAAAGTAAAGTTACTTATTAGTAAAAATTCTAATTTTGAATGTTTAAGGCTAGTTAAATCCGAATTGCTTAAATGTGATTTAACAAATTTCAATATTGAGCTATACTTATAGATCTTAGGTACTTAATAAAAGATTAAGCTAATTAATTAGAAGTTTTAAAACTTAAATTTAATTGCTTCTAAAATTATTAAAACTGAAATGTATAAGGAGAGGACTAAAGTTTTGGATTTTATTTTAGTGTTTAAGACATTGGTTAACCATTAAAATTATCTTAAGCCTATGATTTACCAAGGTTCAATTTAAACTTCTACTAAACTTGTAGGCAATAGGACTTAAAAATAAGTGGTTGCTAAAATAAAATTTTGGTTTTAAGAGCCCTTAATTGGTTGGACTGAATTTGCTACATAGGAAGGACTATGGTTCTTTCACTTGTTTTAATTTTTGCTAAGACAATTGTTAGTTATTTTTAGCACAAACACCCTAAGTCATTTAATAAAATTTTCTCGAAATTGCATTTAAAAAAAAAAAAACTTATGGTTGAATGGCCTTTAGTAATAACTAAACCATTTAAAAAAAAAATCTCATTGCTAACCATAATTTACCAATTTAACACATAACCAATTTGAGACAAATTTTCTAGAATCAATTAGGTAGCAAAAGGTTTTCATTTTCATTTCTAAAACTTGATTAAGGCCTAAAAGCTTCTTAAACATTTTTAAAGCTCAAAATTGTGTCTTAAACCAAACTAATCAAATCATGATGCAACAAATATCTTAGAATCAAGAATACTAATTTTATTTTTTTTTACTAGGCCACCATTTTCCTTGGTAAGGCTATGAGCCTCCTTAAACAAAACCTTAAAATTTTTCTCAACATTCCCATCTTTAATCCAACATAATCAAACTTTTTTCAACAACAATCCATCAATGTTTTACCAAGATTAAGATTAGGGAACATAATAAGAGCTTAAGGAAAGCACAATAACATAGATGCAACAACAATAACAACAATACATGTATAATCAATAATTAGAATAACTAATAGGATTTTGGGAGCAAAATACTCCCAACGTCAATGTGAAAGCAATAACATAAAAGAACCCACCCTATTCCCCCCTAATACCTCTTAAATGGTGGGGAAGGTAAAGTACAATAGAGGTTGGAGCGTGGCTTTAAGCTTTGCTTGATGGAGGATGATGGCACATTGGTAGGACTTGGATGGATGGAACTTTTTAATGGAAGAAAAATTTTAAAATAAAGAGGTGAGGAACATGGGGGTTTTGGCAAGCAAATGCAGAGGAGAAAGTAAGGAGTTTATGTCACCAAGGTGGCTATTTATAGACAAAAAGTATGTGAATGATGTCACCTAAATGACATCACCCTGAGTGATGTCATAAATAAAAGATTTTCTTAATTTAATCAATTGGACATGTGTTTAAAATGTTAATTGCAATTTATTCCCTACACTAGGTGATCTAGTTGAGTAGTATCTCTCCTCCCAAGTTTCTGTGCTCTATTCAATTTTATCAGTTAAATCAATCGGTATTGATAAAACTAAGTAAACTTTATTTAATTACTTTTTATGTCAAATTAATGAATTTTTGTTTTAAACTTGGTCAACACATAATTTTAAGGTTCTAATTAATTTCTATAATTTAAAATTAATTTTATATATATTTTTCTAATTTTCAATTAATTAAATGTTATTTTTGAGTTAAAAATTAATAATAAATATATTTCAACTCAATAGATTCCAAAATTTTTATGGTAATTATAAAATTAAGTTTCTCACCTAAAAATAAACTAAGAACAAAAATTTCACTATTTTTAGATGTCAAACCAATGCTAGTTTGACTTAATAGTCTACTAGGGGCATTTTAGTTATTTTTTACAGAGATTTCAAAAAATTCTTAAAAAATTCTAAACATTATATTTTAACAAATATAACAAGTTTCTAGACTTGGAATGATATTTTACTATCATTTGAACCTTTATCACATGTCAACCCTTTTTGTTGAGAAATTGAAACGTAATTGTAATTTTATATTTTTCTAGATTGTGACTTGAAAAAATTATTAGAAATCACGACTAAATAGTTCTCGAAATTATGAACACAATAGTGGGCATCAAAATTTTGAGATTCCTACTTGATTTTTCAAAAATAAATTCACTATTAATTGAAAAAAAAAATTATATATGAAGGTAACAATAGTACACTTTATTCCATGAACTAAAGGATTTTCTCTTTTAAGAAACCCCCCTTGGTCATGCCATGTCACATGAAAAAGGCATACTAGGGTTTCTTGAGGACTCCTTAGTATGCTTGAGTGAACATTGGCACTTACCATGGGGCTCAAACCCATGACCACAAGGTTAAGAACCTTTAGGCCGACTGAGCATAGAAAGCGCTAATGCCTTTCAGGCTCAGGGCTTGAGAGGTTGTGGATTGTCTGGCCAAATAGGCCAACTGAGTATAGAAAGTGCTCATGCCTTTCAGGCTTAATGCTTGAGAGGCTGTGGACCGTCCGACCAAATAAGCAGATCGAGCATTGAAAGACTCACACCTCTCAGGCTCAACACTTAAGGGGCTGTGGACTGTTTGGCTAGGACAAGTAGGCCTCTGATCATTTGGCCTAATTACATTCAAGTGGGCTAACCGAATAAGGACTTCTCAAGACGGGTGGGCCTTTTGTCTTTAGGCTAAATAACACTTAATAAATAGGCATGGCCCCCCTTGGTCATTCTAGGTCACGCGGAAAGGGCTTAATAGGATTTCTTGAGGACTCCTTAGTATGTTAGACGTGAACAGTAGTAAAGATTTTCAGACTTGATTGGTTTACTATTATTAAAATCAGTTTTCTATTTTCTAAATAAATTTACTATATTTGAAAGTATTTGTCTGTTGACTACATTTATGTTTTTTAAAGTTTATCCCTTGAATGTTTGAACAAAATATTTAAAAAAAAAATAAGAAAATATTTTTCTAGTTATATTTTATTTTTTGTTCTTTAAAATACTTGTTTTAGAAAGGTTTAATACATTAGTAGGTTTCTAAACCTTTTAAGAATTTTAATTAGGTCCCTAAACTAAAAAAATTTGTAATTATATTCTTGATCTTCTATAATTTTTGTAATTGGGTCTTTAGAGTTAGTAAAACCGTCACAATCAATTGTTATTTTTCTAGTGGTCAAGTCACTATACACTAATTCTAGAGACCCAACTACAAAAATTGTAGAAGATAGAGGATCCAATCACAATTTTTTTTAGTTTACAAACCTAATTAAAATTTTCTAAAAAAGTGTAGGGATCTAGATACGTATTAAACCTTTTAGAAACAATTTTAAAACCAAAAAAAAAGTCAAAAAAAAAAATCAAACAACTACATATGTAATTAAAAAAGTGTAGAAAACGCTTGATGATTCAATAAAAAAAGATTTTTTCATATTTTATAATTTTCAAAGTTTAATTTATAAATTATTCTATCAACTAATTAGATATCATTTTAGACTTGACTTATTATAAAAATCAACATTCTTATTTTATATGATAATTTATTATTAAATAATAGTATCACAAATTTTTACATTTTCATTACATTTAATTAAATTCTATTTTTTATTATATGATGTGTAAGAAGGACAACACGTACTCTCGCTCCAATCAATAGATTTTCACTAATTTCTCACTGTCACGGTTGAATTTTGTGTGTGTGTGTGTGTGTGTGTGATTGTGAGGAGACCATTCAACTTCAACCAATTTTGATGCATTCAAGGTGAGTTGATGAGTTCGATCAACTATCCACTAGTGGAGGAAATGCTTTTTAAATTGGTTAAAAAAACTTTTAAATCAAGTATGAAACCAATTTAGATACAGTCGATATAAAAGGTATTACAATTTTAAACTGCATTTTGAATCGAGCTAGAAAAACTTTTTAAATCGGTTACAACAATAACCGATTTAAAAAGTTCACTTTTTAAATCGATTAATGTATAACCGATTTAAAAAGCTACGGTTTTTTAAAAAATAATTTCATTGTTTTATGATACAACCAACCCTATTATCATTAAACAAATGCCACAAAAGCAACCAGTATATCATCACATTAAGTTATAACATACTTTAACCAAACAAAACTTCAAAATATACTTTGAAACATATAAAATAAAAAACTACTATTCTTTGCCTAGCTAAAGACATTGTAAACAACCTATCTATTACTAATTTGAAGAAAGAATGCTACCCAACATTGGCAGATGTCTAGCAAGTCCTTTTGTGAGAATGGTTCCCTATCTACGAATATCTGCGAGATAAACATAAGATGAATCATTACCCAATAAATTATAAAAACTATAACTATTTTAACTGGATGAAAATAATATTACCTCGTCCCATGAATCCACAATATCTGCTGAAACTATGGTCAACATATGTTTCATTACATGATATCCACACTCATAGCTCCCTCCTTGTTTGTTAGCCTACCAATGAGAAAATTGCTTTTAAAAACAAGTTGTAGGAACTAGTACAAATTGTAATTGAATAGGCAACTGTAAATCACTTACATAAGAAAAAACCCAACTAGGCTTCCTTCTTAGTGACATGTGCCTACTCGCTAATGTTTGATGTCCAATCATGACTTTAATTGAAAAATGGATATGCAAATTATGTTATATTTCAAAATTATAATTCAAAGGACAAAGGAATATATTATAAATTTAAACTTACCTTTCTACTAGTTGTTTCAATTCTTTGTTGGGTTTCTTGTGCAACGAATACAATAAAGCCACAACATTGTCTCTAGGACAAATAATTAGCAATTGCCAATGCGAGGTGCATGTAAAAAAGAATATAAGTGACGACATTCAAATATCATTTAAAATCATTTGGGTGAGAAATATATACAAGTGCTTACCAATGCAAGTATGGTGCTAGGTAACACCGTTTTTGCCCATTAAATATCCAATTTTGAATGTAAGCCTAGGAATCTTCATCCTTATTCCCTATTTTCTGAATAGGGAATGGGTCAATAAATCCATAAACATTGTCCTAACCCTTTAAGAGACAGAGGCGATGCATATACCTAAAATATTCAAATAAGTGTTAATTATAATAAAAGAGATGCTTATTTAAGAGATTTCCAAAAAGATTAAACTTATAGCAACCATAATTGTAAAACTAAGATATCCAGCATGTCATTGCCAGTGCATATTTCCAAGACATCCTTCTGGGTGATCCATAGGTCAACATGATTGGGTCTGCCAAGGAATGAGGGTTCCCAATCTATTTGCGCCACATCCGTCCCCATACTAGATGCCATTTGCCATAGGCATGTCATTGGATTAACTTAAGGTTCTAATATTTTAGGTGGAACATCTTTCTTCGATGGTTGACCATCCTAATAAAATAAATATAAAATAATGCTATAAAATACAATCTAGTAATTTCAATTTGTAATTAGAGAAAAAAATAACTTAAGAAGAAATTTGAATATACCTTAGCTAATGTAACCTTTATAAGTCGTTTTGGTCGCTGGATAAATTGTTTAGGAGCCTGCCCCACAGTCTGAACCTCCTCAGTGGGTACAGGGACTTGAGCATATGCATCCCAAATTTGTTCAACTACCACCATTGTCATATCATCCTCAATGGTCCTGTGATGTATGGTAGGCCCCAAATTATATACTATCCCATAGGCCACTAAATGAACCGTCTCTCCATCAACATATAACTCACACTGCTCGGCGATATCAATGTCAATCTCTTCCCCAAAAGGATCAGCAGCAGCACAACTTCCCTTCATGCTGACACATATAGGAGTATGAGCTTGTTCTGGCTAGACATTTGTATTCTACTGTGAAATACCCAACTGCTTTTTAAACTCACTTCTAACCTCATGTCTGATTTGCTCTGTCTCTTCCCTTATGACAATCCTTGAGGTGGGCCCATTACGTGAAGGTGCTCCATAATAATCACGAATGCCAAGACCTCATCCAACAGCACGAACCCGACTAGGGTGCTCTGGTCTTCCAATAGCAACGGTTAATATATCCTTACGTCTATGAGAAACAAATGTTCCTTGTTAGCTCTGCTCAACAAGAGAATCCTACAACATATAATTCAATAAATGAGTAAGAAGAATAACGTAGCAAGTAGCAAGTTACAATTAGTACTTGAAGTCAAAAATTACTTACAATCTTTTCTACAATGATGCATGTCTCCTCTAACGTATATCCACCCGACTGTAGTGTGAGAGCCACCTTCCATTTATCCCAGCGTTGCAGTGGTGATGGAGGAGCAATATCTCTAACAGATCTAGATGTCGAGGCTTCTAGTTCACGTTGCCTTGCCTTCTTAACCATTATTTTCTGCTCAAGCAACTTATACCCCCCACGAGATAATTTGTGGGGGTGGACATTCTTCGATGCAATCATCTGTCCTTTTTTTCTCTTCTCCTATGAACAATAACACACTGTTAAATTCAATAAAAATTAATCAAATGTTGTTGTATTATTAAAAAAATATGTTTTTAACTAAACCTGGAAGGCAGGATCCTCTCGGCTTTCAACAAATTTTGCCACGTCTCCTCATTCGAAAATGCATACTTCTCACAAGGAGAAGTGTCTTTCAATTTTTCATATATGTATCTCGTGGTCAACTGTATCTTAAATGCCCTCCAACACTCAGCTGCAAGTGTTAGCAATTTTCTTTTCAATATGGATTTATGTGGAACATCATAAGTGAGCTGCAAAATAAAATTGAAAAGTTAATGTACGACAATAATACGGTGAAATACAATATTTATGTTTCAGACTATAAAAGTTAAATACCGTGATAGTTTGACAAATTTGATTCTTCACACTTTCACCTACATTGTCCCAATCCTTATAAAGAATAGAAACCTTGCTTCTAGCAAGAACGCCTACAAAACTAATGAATTTTGTGGTATTTTCCCCTTCAGGTGCCCCACAAGTTATGTCAAACTGAATTGGTATTAGATGGTTACCAGTCCGGCTGATAGTCAACTCCTTTAACCATGTCCCTCGTCTACCTTTTTTTTTGGTAGACTCATCGATGGGTTACTAGAAGAGTCAACCATGAGCCTGTTTACAAATAGAAAATAAGAAATGTATATCAGTATCGACATTCACAAAACATGTCATTTTGAAAGATAAACATTACGATTGAAATGAAATATATAAAATAAAAAAAAATAACAAAAACAAGAATAAACAATAAGATAAATATAAGATAGTAACTAACACTGTTAAGTATGTATATTTTCTCATATTCCTTCGTGATGATCATTGCGTGTGGCATATACATCATCCACTTCATTCTCATCACTAAAAGTGGGCATTTGTGTTGAGAAAGAAGGAATGTCAATAAGATCGACATTTGAATCTTCTTTTCATCACTAGCATGCATGCTTGTTCCTTGCAGAACCACTAACCATCTCTTGTTAGAAGAATCACTGACATAAAAAATTTGTTTTGCTTGGTAGGCCATAATAAAAGGCTCTTCATTATAACCTACCTTGCTAAGATCAACCAATGTGAACCCTAATTCATCGGTTTACACACCCATGTCACTATCAACCCACTTACATTTAAAAACAGGCACTCTGAATTTTGTGTAGTCAACCTCCCATATGTCTTCAATAACTCCAAAGTAACACATGGATGCCATAATGGGATTTTTATCCTTTGAACTAGAGAAGTGCATGGACTCAGCCACAACCATAACTCCACTGTTTTGCACGGTACTCTTCTCATCCAACGACTTTGTATGGAAACAAAACTTGTTGATATCGTATCCAGTCCAACATATGACATCAAAGTTAGGCCTATGTGCTAGCCATTTTAATGTGTCAGAAGCATTATCATCATTCAAAACTTGTTCTTTAAACCAGTTTAAGAATGTTTTGTTATGCTCATTCAACTGCCATTGGTCGTTTTTCTTGACAATGTTTTTGTGAGCAGAAAAGTAAGGTTCAACTTCATTAGTATTATTCAATATATACAAGTGTGCTTGTAAAACTTCCTCCTGACTCATTGGTTTAACCTTTACACCTCGAGTACCCTTACTGGAAAATCTTCCATCATGACGCAATTTAGGAAGCCCTACAGGTTCAACTTGTGACAAATATTATGTACAAAACTCAATGGCTTCTTCAGCAATGTACCTCTCAATAATAGATGCTTCTGGACGGTATAGATTCTTGACGTACCCTTTCAAGATCTTCATATATCGTTCAATAGGATACACCCTGTACCATATATTCTAATCTCTCTCACAAGATGCACTATTAAGTGAACCATGATGTCAAAAAATGAAGGAGGAAAACACATCTCTAACTGGCACAATATAATAGTAACTCCATTTTCTAACTCATCCAACTTCATAGGGTCAATGACTTTGCTACATATGGCATTGAAGAATAAGTACAGTCACATAATGGCATGTCTAACCTTTTTAGGCAATATGTCACGAATAGCCACTGATAAGAGTTGTTGCATCAAGACGTGGCATTCATGAGACTTTAACCTAACTAATTTAAGATCTTTTAGTGACACAAGGCTCTTGATATTTGAAAAGTATCCTTGTGGCACCTTCACACCCTACAGACAGTTGTAGAAACTTGTTTTTTCTTCTCTTGACAAGGTATGACATGTTAGGGGCAAATATGTTCTCTTACCTATTGACTGCGGACCTAACTAGAGGCGTATACCCATCTCAACAAGATCTTGACGAGCATTCAAACCATCCTTCGTCTTGCCTTTAATGTTCAAAAGAGTGCCATGACACTATCACAAACATTTTTCTCAACATGCATTACATCTACACAATGTCTAACATGTAGATCAGACCAGTAGAGAAGATCAAAGAAAATCGACCTTTTTTTCCACAAGTTTTTCTCGATAGCTTTCTTTTGAGTCTTTCCAAATTCAACACTGATATCCTTCACCCGTTGATAAACCTGCTCGCCAGTTAAGGCAGGTGGCACAATACCATCTTCTTGAGATCCATTAAAAGCCTTTTTGAGTCTACGATATGGGTGATTGGGCTTGAGAAATTTTCGATGCCCCGTATAAACTGTCTTCTTGCCATGTTTAAGCTATATGTAGCATATGTCTTCTTCACAAATAGGGCAAGCATTATGTCTTTTAACACTATACCCGCTTAAGTTTCCATATGTTGGAAAGTCATTGATGGTACAGAATAACATTGCACACAACATGAAATTTTCATGACGATACCCGTCATACACATTAACACCTTCATCCCACAACATTCTCAAATCGTCAATCAAGGGGCATAAGTAGACATCTATGTCATTTCCTGGTTGTCTTGGGCTCGCAATCATCGACGCTGGCTAGCGTGCGTAAGTGGGACAAATCACGCACCGTGCACAAGTAATTTTCTACTGTCAGATATATGCTCTTAATATTGTTCGACTGGGATTGATTTGGGTTTAGCCGGTTAGTGGGTGAGTTTTAAGTTAGTTATAATAAAATAAAAATGTCAGCGTGGATTTAAGGTATCAGATATCCCTTTATATGGTACACCCCACGTGATTACCCCCTTACCTATGTCAACCTTTACTCTTTTTGAAAAATTCCACCAAACTTAGGGTTCTTGCACCCAGAGACATGAGAATGTTTCACACACTAACCAGCATCAGACGTTGCCTGTAACGGCTGCGTTTGTTGTTGGTCTTCACGTTGGGCTGCGAAATACCTGAATGCATTGCTCTACTTCCAATGGTTGATGGTTGTAATGTATGTTGTTGGTGTTCAGTTTGGTAAGAAAAATTCCCGACTGCATTGATGAAAGTGGGGGAAAATTACGACTGTCGACCAGCGTCACACCATTGGGCATCAAGTGTACTGTGTAGTGTTGGTTGCAGTTATTTACACATTTTAGTTCG
This sequence comes from Spatholobus suberectus, assembly GCA_004329165.1. Lineage (NCBI taxonomy): Eukaryota > Viridiplantae > Streptophyta > Magnoliopsida > Fabales > Fabaceae > Spatholobus > Spatholobus suberectus. The sequence continues at coordinate 36,186,049 of CM014733.1, forward strand.
CAACCATTGATTAAGGTAGTGGTATGTCCATGTTCGACTGACCATTACATGCTCGAAGCTATTGTTGTTTTTGAGTGTATACGGAGTAGTTTTAGGGAGTAAGGTATAATAGATTCAAGTTTAGCTATTTCAGGTGCAACTTGCCGGCTCTAGAGGTGCACCTAGCGAGTCGGTTTATGGCGGACGGGTTTGCAACGTGCTGCGATTCGTCCGGTTTGGGACTTAGGCTTTGTTCGCATGCAGGGTGTGGGAGGCCAGAGATAAGGAAGCACGAGTTTCGACAGCATTCGGTGTGTGGGGCAATGAATTACTGCTCACGCACGTGCCAGGCACTTGATTAGAAGTTTTGGCACAAGAAGGAGTGCGCCCTGTGGAGTAGTGGCTCAACAAGAAGGGCAAGGATGTCGGTGACAACGACGGTGACGGTGAGGTGGAGGTTATGATGGATAGTTAGACGATTTTTCCCAAAGTAATGGTTACAGTAACAAAAGTCGCCTTGGACGATAAAATATGACTCTATTTTTGGTGAAGAGAAAGAAAAATTACATATGATTTATCCAACCGTCTCAAAAAGGTAGAGAGTATAATATGGCTTCCTTTTTTTTCTTGCATATTGCGAAAATTCTCCCAAAAAAACAAGAGGAGATTAATTTTCTTTTTCTTTTTCTTTTTTTGTAATTATTAGATTTAATGTTAATTAGAAACTAGTATTTTAACTTATGTATTGCATAAAATAAATATTTATTTTATATAACTTAAATTTATAATAAATAAATATTTTTGAATATATAAATTATATTATAATTACAATTTGTAATAAATAAATATTTTTGAACATATGGATTATATTTTAAATTTATAATAAATAATTTATTGTAATACAATGTTAATTTTTAATTATTGATAATTTTTTTTAAAAATATATTAAAATTAAATTTAGAACTAAATATATTAAAAATGATAGATTGAAAGAAATAAAAGATTAAAATATTCTAAAAATGCTCTTATTGAAGAATAATAGCTAAACACGCTCTCATTGAAGAATAACAGCTAAAAAGGTTTTCATCCCTTATAAATTTTTTCATCTGTTATCTATTATCTATTATTTATTATCTATTATCTATTATCTATACAATTGAAAATAATCTCAAAAAGGAAACAAACCACATGTCAATCTCTAGAGTAATTCTACATAGAATTTCTTCCATTTGGCAACACTAGAATGTTTCTCACTATTTTGCTTATGTGTCAACCTCATGTGTATTTGCATACAAAATAATTTATAGATAATTATGACATAAATTATAAATCAATTTTTTTAAGGAAACATTATAAAATCAAGATGAAAATTAATATAAATCGTAACTACCCGTTTTTTAAAATCAATATAAATCGACATTATAACAATAAATATTACATAAATCTCGAGGACATATTGACCCTTATATAAATATTATATAAATCAACATTAATATATAGGAATATTTTTAGGAATAATAAATAAATATTATATATAAGATAAGATTTCATTGCGTTTTTTAGACTTTTATTGTAAAGATAATTGAAACGGTAGTTTTTGCCTTAATTTCTCTTTTTATGAAATTTCAATTTCAAATAATAATTATATAATTATAAGGGAAAATTTGAACGAGAAAATAAAAGTACCAAACACGTATGTTTTCAAAGTGTCAATCACTACAAATTGACAATTCCAATAGGTTAACTATTTAATGCACCATTTCATATCCCACTCAACATCTTTTTTTTCATGACCTACACTCTCATTAACATATGTAGCACTGTTGAGGTTTTTTTTCCCCCCTTCAAGCTTCATTCTACAATCTCTTTTTCAAAGAAGAAGAAACATCGTGAAAAATCAAAAAGGTAGAGCATGTGGCTTGAGAATCCCTTTCCTATAGGTAAGTAAAGGTACTACTTAATAAACATTGTTTATTAACCATTTTTAGTCATTTTTTCCTTGAAAGTTGGTACATTTTATTTTTTATTTTTTCATTCTACCTTTCTTCCATTAAAACCAACTTATTTCTTTATACTACTTTGTTGTTCTTTCTTCCACTAAAAATTGGTACAAATTTACTAATTGTTTTTTTTTTTTAGCAGTCATGATTTGAGTATCAAGAGCTCTTTAAGAAGGAAGGTCAACATTTGTTCTACATTTTATTCATATTTATATTCTATATTTATATGATTCTTAATTTCTAATTTTCTCCAATTTTGCAGACACTATTTCTCCTAATAATAAATTAAGGAAGGATAGTATTTGATTATTAGAGAACAATGACTTCATGATGAGCGAAACGATGAGTCTACCCTTCTAATTTTCTACTAATTTATTTTCCTTTATGTACATATATCATACGTTATTGTATTATAGCTAATGAAATTGTTTTTTATCACCTATTATTGCAAATTTCAAGTAAGTCGTCGTTGAACGGACATTGCTTATAAATCCGATTTGAACAAAACAATCATTATTTAGGAAGTTATAACTCAAAATATCATAAAGTTACGAGATAGAGATAGAGTCTCAACCAAGAGTTTCATGAAATGGAAGCGAATAAATAAATTTTATGGATGCATCTATAATGAAAAAAGTTTTCTATAAATTCCTCTTCAATATGTATTACATAAGGATATAGTACATAGAAAAGATCTATTATAAAAATTATAAATTTTGTACCTTTCTCTAATTTATTATTGTATTCGTTTCAATATGAATATAATTTTCCTACATCATGTCTTCTCACCAAAATTCATTGAAGGTTTTTTAATCTAAGCAAATTTAATTTTTTTAACCTAATTAATTTAGATTCATTACATGATAACATATTAAAATTATTCATGTGTTTGTTTCTACCTTTTCTATATAAATTAAATTTGGGCTCCAGATTATTTTAATGTTTTTAATAGTTTTTTATTTCATTGTTACAATTATTAAATATAAATTTTTATATTTATTTTTTCAATTTAAATCTATTAAAATTTTGATTTAGATATTAGTTGTATTGTAATTATTTTTTTAAAATTAAATAGGCAGTTTTATCCATGTAGTACTTGAAAAAAAATAAAAGCCAATTAAAGATAAATGATAATAAACATACAAGAGATAATATTACATATTATTAAAATAATGGAAAATATCTTACAGAATTAATAGAATGAAATATAAATTATCTATTTAAGATTAATATATTATATTTAATAATTTTAACATCTAATAGTTGTTGGAACCAAAGACGTTGAAGCGTCTAATTCCTCAAGTTTTGAAGATAACAAACTTATTAAAGCTTAAGTTTTTGTTTGAAATTAATGAGCTTACAACATCAAACTCATGGTGTCCAACGCGCCAATCTTGACGAGCATCCAATTTACTTACATATGAAGACCGTCCAAGAGTAAGTCCTTTTTATGGACTGAGTGTCTTAAAGCATGAAACACTTATACTAAATGTGTCCAAACCATTAAATGGTAGACAGAGACATTCTAATGCAAAAGCGCAGCTACACAGAAAAAGGAAGTCAACTTATCAAGCTGTCAAGCCAAATGAAGAATGTTCAGAAAAACATATTGCCAATGCAGTCATGCACTTTCCGTTTTAATGCAAGCTTAAAAGTTATTTTTTCTTACCTATCTGAAAGCTCGATACCTACACCTCTTTCTTGAAGATTGAAGCTAAGTCATCTTCAATGGCTCTTTCTCGCTGAAGACTAAATATATCAAGGAAGAAGAATAAAAACAAAAAAGTGACAAATCAAGCAAAAAGCTTACAGATGCTGACTGTGAGATTGTTTTTAGAAGAATACATTTCTTTTATGCGTCTATTGGACAATAGTTGAAAACTCTCTGAAACAATATTGTATTGTGCTTGATCTTCTATATTCTCACTTTGAGTTGATTTTCATTGTTAACAACTGTATTTGTTGTGAAAGCCTGGAGAGGGTTAGTGAGAAAAAATACTTGGGTTGTGTAAGCAATCTGAGGTGATTGTGTTGTAAAGCCTGAAGAGGCCGTAAAAATACTTGTGTAACCTAAGGTTGGTTAGTGAACACCTTATGGGTGAAGGGATTGGATGTAGCTCAAGGTTGAGTGAACTAATATAAATTCTCTGTGTTCTTTTCTCTTCCTTATCCTTTGCTCAAATCATTTTTGAACTTGTCTTTTATTTTGAAAAGTTTTTGAGACGCACAATTCAACCCCCCTTCTTGTACGTCACTTACTCTTTCAATAGTTATAATTATTCATTTATTCATATTAGACAAGTTATAAACCATATCTGAATGGTTAATATTAAGAAGTTAATTTTATATAGGGATACTTTTTGTTCAAGTTGACATTTAATGGTTAAAGTTTGCACATATAACTCGTATATAAAAAGGTTTACTCATTTGATACATAATTCTTAATTTTTAAATAATTTTTTTTGGAAGTATGAATTTGAATTTTAAATTGTCAAGTGTTAATTTTACCGTTAAACATTTCTATCAACAACAAGCAATTACATGCTAATCGATGACATTGATTTTTTTGAAATTTAATATCTAATTGATCCACAATATTTTCTTTAGTAAATAAGCTAAATTAAAAATTAAAATAGAATTTGGCATTAAGGATGAGGGTAATTCTTTGTAGGCCTACTAATTGTGTTTCCATGCTAATTTAATATTTAAAAACTTGATAATTTTTAAATAAATCATTACTTATTATTTTATTTATTATTTTCTCATCTAACTAATTTATTAAAGACTTTTTATTGCGGTGATAAAATTCCTGTGCATTGTGTGGTGATATCTTTACTATTGATATTTTTATTATTATTATTTTTATGAATAAAAAATAAAATAGATGACTAATTTATGGGGTTGATGAGAATTTGTTGTAATTGATGGGCATGATTGTTAATTTTTTTTTTTATGTACATGTATCTTATAAAAATAAAAGTAGTTAATTATTTGATGATTTATTTATATTCCTTAATATATGAAAAGAAGTTAGTTGTCAAATAAATTATAATTTAATTATAATGAAAATTATTAATTGGTTAATTTTTTTATTTTTATTTTACATACAAATTGTCTTTCAAAATAATAGAAAATATTTCTCACACATATAATTTATTCATGCATTACAACATATCACATTTAACACCAATGAATATGATATATGATATAAATTGTACTAACATCTAATCATGTAAATGTGTATTCTTAAATTTATATTGTTTCATTCATTCATTAATTTTGATTTCAATATTTTTAAATTTATAAAAAATAAGTTTTTTTTTATAATAAGTATTAAAATAAATATATTTAAAATTTTATAAACTAATAAAAGATATATCTACCGTGCAAAATTTTAATATTAAATATTAATTAAAAAATAACCAAATACTATTTTTTCGTGCATTGCACAGGTCTGCATACTAATATATTATAAAAGAAGATTTTGTCATGCAGACAAATGCCACGTAGCATCATCATATTCATTCTTTCTTGCCTAATTTTTTTTTTGACATTTTATTAATTCATGAAAACATATTATTATATTAAATTATAATAATTATAGTAATTAAGATAATTATAATTAAGATAATTATAATGAGTATATATTTTGATTAAATCTATCAATTAAATCATTAAAAGTTATACATATTTTGATTTTATATAATAGTGTAATCAATTATTATACTTTCCTTTTTCAATAACTATAATTACTATACAAATATATATTTTGATTTAAATTTATTATACAATTATATTTATACAGATATATATATATATATATATATATATATATATATATATATATATTGATTCAAATTTATTATACAAATCATATTATTATAAAATAAGATTTTGTCACGCACATAGGCAATTTCGATCAATATATATTCTGATTTAAATTAATTAAAATAATTATGAGTAATATATATTAATTAAGATAATTTATATTATTTTAAATTAAAATAATTAGATTATTTTACATTTATTAGAATAATTGTGACTAATATATATTCTTCTTCTTTTCCTTTGACCAACCCTTGCATTTTACAAAAAGTTATTGAAGGTATAATTTGACATTTTTTACTTTTTATTTATTTTTGGCTGATTTTTTATATATTTGATTTTTTATTTAACATGTGTTAACATATCTAGACTTTTTGATTATTTTGATTTACTTTATATTTTTTTATTTGATTTTTTGAATATGAGTTTAGTTATGTAGTGACAAATAAGAATTTGAAATATAAAATGTAATCTAACACGTATGATTTCTTTATCAATAGTATTTTTTTTGTGTACATTATCAATAGTAATTATTTAAAATATTTTGAACATCAGGATAATTTTATCATTATTGAAACATAGAAAACATAATTAGAAATATTAATTAAAATATATAAATATGTGAAATAAAATTCTACCCGAAATAAACTTATTTATTAGAAAATAATTAAGAATTTCACATAAATAAATAAAGATTCTTTATAAATAAGGATATGCATATTATTTTATTTTAATTGTGCAGTAAATATTAAGGTTAAACATCATTTTGGTCTTTATAAATGTGTAAATGTTCATTTTTAGTTTTTCTTTTCAAAATTGTCAACTTTTGGTCCTTTATTTTAATAAAAGTGTCACATTAATCCCAGTCGTTAACTATGTCAATATAAGTAATGGTGATTCCATGTTAGCATTGGTTTTAGTCCTTATAAACTTTAAAGTTTGATTTAATCCCTACAAAATTTAAAGTTTTGTTTTGGCTCTCATAAAATTCGTAACTTTGATTTTAGACTCTGTAAAATTTAAAGTTTGATTTTAATCCTCATAAAATTTAGAGTTTGACTTTAGTCCTTAATTTGTTATTTTATAACTCAAGATGCAAAACTTCTTCAAAAAATGAAAAAATTGAATCGCATGTATAAATAGGAATTAGTATTTTTTTTAAAATCAAATTTTTAAAAATTTGCTTTCTTGGAATGTAATTAAGATCAAAAGTAATATAAATAGCACTTTGTAGTTAATATTATAAATGCTTAATTGCACTTTTTGTCTCCCGGAGTTTTACAATCTTGCGAATTTTGCCTCCCAAATTTTTTTTGCAAATTTTGCCTCCGAATAGAAAAATTGTCATAAAATTATCTTAATTGTGACAATTTAAAGGAAAATCCACCACAAAATGTCTTAATTGTGGCGGTTTTTCTATGTTGGGAGAAAATTTGCGATATTTTGTAAACTGGAAGCCAAATTTGTGAAAAAAAAATTGGGGGGGGGGGGGGGGGATTTGCGAGATTGTAAAACTTTGGAAGTAAAAAGTTCAATTAAGCCTGTTATAAAACAAATACCTGAATGTTTGCTTTAATATACCACAAAAATCATGGTCAAGACTATTGTCTATTATATATTTACTCAGAATTAAGTATTAGCAACATTTAATTAAATGAAAAGGTTTGATATAGGACTAAAAATTAGAAAACAAATGTCAAAGGTCATAGTAAAATGTTTTACTACATATATTTTTATAAATTAAAATAATATAAGACATGTGAATATACAATTACTTAAATATATATCAATATTTATTATCATTTATATATATAAAAATATTTATACACATATATACTAATATATATTTTTGTAACATCAAAAAATAATTTAGAAATATATTAAAAAATATAATAATATATAAAATTTATAAATTATAAACTTGATACCTATACAAGATACAAGTTAATAAACTAGTTTAATGCAGAGGGTGAATTCAATCCTAAGAGGTTATAATATTTGTTAGAATAAATTATACTGACACCTCTTGAGGTTTCATCAAATTTCACCTAATACCTTTTTTTTTTTGCTCTTACACTAACCTCCCTTAATTGTTTGAAAAACATTACACTAACACTCCTTATACATTACATTAATTTTTCTTGATAGTTTGAAGAATATGTATCTCTATAAAGGTCGTTGTTGTAAACGTTAAAAAAGCAGAAAAGATTTGTGCAATCTCAAAAATCTCAAGACATGTCAGTGTAATTTACACTCTTTGTTATTATATAATCGATCTAATAGTAATTATTAGCAATTACGTTCTAATGCTATATAAAACCTTGAGATTCTCACAAATTTACCTTTTTATTTAAATGTAGCATTAATGCATTATATAAATTTTTTTTATTTAAATGTAGCATTAATGTAGTGTATATGCAACCGTTATAGGCAACATCCAATGCTGGTTAATGTGTGATACATTCTCACATCTCTGGGTGCAAGAACCCTGAGTTTAGTGGAATTTTTCAAAAAGAGTAAAGGTTGACATAGGTAAAGGGGTAGTCACGTGGGCTGTACCACATAAAGGGATGTCTGATATCTTAAATCCACGCTGGCATTTTTATTTTATTATAACTAACTTAAAACTCACCTACTAATCGGCTAGACCCAAATCAATCCCAGCCGAACAATATTAAGAGCATATATTTGATGGTAGAAAAATTACTTATGCACAGCGCATGATTTGTCCCACTTACGCACGCTAGCCAGCGTCCGCAATCATCATAGATAACATAACATATTTTTGCATCATGCACAACCAAGGAGACAAATTGTAAATAACTAGAAGAATAGGCCATGAATTATGCTTACTAGATAAGTTACCGTAAGGATTCATTCCATCCGTAGCAAGTTCAAGCCTAAGATTTCTTGCTTCAGTCCCAAAGACTGGAAACAAATGATCAATTTTCTTCCATTGCGGAGAATCAGCAGGATGGTGAAGCTGTCCATCACATTTTCTCCCATCTGCATGCCACGTAAGGTTCTTCACGTCTTCTGCATTAGCAAATAATCGCTTAAACCTTGGAATTATTGGAGGATACCATAACACCTTTGCAGGAGGACCCTCTTTTTTGCTCTCATCACTATTACAATCATCATCCTTCACTTTATACCGTTACACCCCACACTTGGGACACTTGTGCAGCTCTTCAAACTCTTCTCTGTACAATATGCAATCATTAAGGCATGCATGTATTTTTCTGTATTCCAATCCCATTGGACACAACACTTTCTTTGCCTCATAGTTACGTCTTGACAATGTATTATCTTCTGGAAGCATTTAGTTCAACAATTCAAGTAATTCAGTGAAACCTTTATCACTCCATCCATTTCTTGCCTTAACATTCACCAATCTTAAAACCGCTGACAACCGTGTGAATTTAGTGCACCCCGAATATAGAGGCTTATCCACATCACTGCACAAAGTGTCGTACACTTGAGCTTGCTAAAAAGACTCCGGTCCAATATCAAAAATCATATCCTCTAATCGATTATCCGTAGGTACATCAACTTGCTCTGTTTGAGACACAGTCGGCATGTCTAACTGTAACGACCCACTGTCGCCACAGTACTACAAACAACCTTACTAACAATACACCTTATCCACATATCAAGTGAATAAAATTAAATCATAACATATCTGTATATAAGTCATACACATCAACTGAGAGATCCACCTATCTCTCCTAATGCCATACATGTATATCTATTCAACTCAAATCATCATACATACATAACAAATAAGATAACACCAGCCCATATTAACAATATCAAAATATACATCACCAAGAAAGAGATATACAAAAACTCACTCCCTATAGTTGGTCACTCTATACAATCCCATCAAAAGAATATAATACAAGACAACACATCCAAAAAGAAACAAAAAGAGCTTATAGAAAGCTCCACCCAAAAACAGCCTCCAAAAGTCTCCATCTGATACCTCCTCTATCAGTTCTGGGACGTTGGATCTGTAGACGTCTCTCCCTCCACTCCCACGCCAAAATGACATGATCATCACACTCACAACAACACAACAACACAACAACAGCAACAAGACATCCAACTAACAACAATACAAGGCAAAGGTAAGCTTACGAAACAAAGATCAACATATAATAATTAATCCAACATAATCAAAATCATTATTCACATCAATATGGAAATCAAATCATCAAATAAATGGGTCTACATGCATTACAGTATCATGCACAACATCACATATGATTATGGCACACCATCATATATCCAAAGTTCTCAACGTCTACATGCAGATGTACATATATAAAGCATTCATTTACATGGCAAAGAGTTCTCAATCCAGAACTCTATATCACCACCAATCCGTCACAACTATGTCAATGCATGATGACACGACTCTCGAGAGATTTCTATATTTAGGCGATCAGCCAAGTCTTATCCCCTACCATGGCCATCTAGCACCATTCAGGGATTGTCAAAACTCTGATCAATTGGATAAGCTTATGGTTGTCAGGATAAGTGTATGTGGGTGGTGGCTTATTGCGACACAAGGCCTACACTGCCTTGGCCCCCTACAAAATTACCCATCCACTCATCTGCTAGGCCCAGCTTTAAGACCCCACTTCTTATCCAGGCAATAGGTTGGAGACCTATCTGAGTACCAACTCTAGTCACCATCCACCTTACATGCCTACCCGCACACGGCTTGAGGCTCACACAACCTCAGCCAACAACATATACATGCCAATGCATGTATCACCACTAAAAACCAACTCTACCAAACAATCATTATATTATATATATTTGTATCAACATATCAACACAACCACAACAGTCATCATTAACCCCATGTACACCCAATTCGGCCTCTTGCATGGTCAACAGGTAAGGCCCTATCCAAGCAGCCCACCTCATGAGAAACCTCCTATAATAATATCATACACATCAAGTGGAGGTCCTATCTAAGCAACCTTCCACTTCACAACCAAATCCAACAATCAACTAAAATTTGAAAACCAAACCTTCTTTGAAAACCATCTAGAAGATTAGCAAATCTTAAAATTCATAAAATTTCACAATTTGAGATGAAAACTTTAAAATCTGAAATAATACATTCAGTTCTGGAATAACAGATTATGTATTGTAGCAACAGATTATGTACTGTAGTAAAAGATTTCTTTTTTTTTTTAGCAGTAAATAATCGATTATCCAATTGCATAATCGATTATTTTCGAAACCAAATTGCGAAAACAGTTTTTGAACAGTAGATAATCGATTATCCAACTGCATAATCAATTATTTCCGAAGCAAATCACGAAAACAATTTCTGAAACTCCAAATAATCGATTATGTGACTCTCATAATCGATTATCTTCGACGATTTTCAAAAAAAAAACACGATTTTCTACAGAGAAATTCAAATTTTTCAACCAAATAACATAGATTTTCAAATCAATGGTGTTCCAACAACCTCAATCCACCTCAACCAAGTTGACACAAATCAAATCATACAATCAATTCAACATTTCATCACAAATCATCAATTTCTCATCCAAATCTCAATTTCTCCCCCAAAATCCATTTTCACCCAAATCCAACAAAATAGCAACATCCACAAAGATTCAACTGATTATAATGCAAGAAATCAGTATACCAACAATTATTAATACAAAACAACCGATTTGTAAGCTTCCCTTACCTCTAAAAGTTCCTAAATCTAAATTTAAGTTCCTTGAGAATCCGGTGTTCTTGAGCCAAAATCTAGTTAGGATCGTTCTTTTCCTTACCACAACTGTTAAATCAAGCTCAAACCTTGTTTATACTCCCATAGACTCAACAATTTCTAGAGAGAGATTGAGAGAGAATTGAAGAGAGAGAAAGCGTAGAGAGAGAAAGAAATGAGAGAATGAAGGGGAAATCCTATTGGAACCAAAGACATAGAAGCGTCTAAACCCTCAATGTTTTGAAGATAACAAAGCTTATTAATGTTTATATTTGCACGTATAAACTAACCCTGTCACAGCTAAGAAGAAGACTCGCCAACAAGGACCGTCTAGTGACATGTTTAAAGACCATCCAGTAGACGTGTGAAAGACCGTCTAGTAGACGTGTTTAAAGACGATCCAGTTGAACAAACTGGAGGCAACCGTCCAAATCTCCAAGATCATATATTCAAATGGCTAAGTTTTTAGTCTGAACGTCAATTATATTTATGCTAAGTCTGCCTCGTAAATTACACATTACTACTCTAGTGAACTAACGTTCAAATCTGTTTGAAGCATCAACATCAATTCAGTACAAAAGCATAGCAGAATAGATAAAGCAAGTCAACTAATCAAGCTGACAAGACAGATGAAGAAGGTTCAGAAGAACAGACCGCCAGTGCAGTCCTGCACCTTCCTTTGTAGTGCAAGTCTACAATTGCCACGCCTGACTTTTCTGAAAAGATGGTCTGCACGCTTCTCATTGCGTAAAGAATCAAATTATCTACAACGAATCTTTTCCTGAAGATCATATATATATATACATGCACCAACGAAAACAGAGATACAACAACAAGAAACAAAAAGTGAATAGAAAAGGCAAAGTCTGTCAAAAAGAACAAGAATGTAAAGTCATTTGTAATACTCTGTTAAGAGCGTCCAGTGGACAATAGCAAAATTTTGTAAAGATCCTCAAAGTGATCCTGAGCTAAATATTTCAAATCCTCACTACGTGAGTTGACCCTTCCTTTTTAAACACTTGTGTATTGTGAAAGCCTAGAGAGGCTTAATGTAAAAGAATACTTGGGTTAAGCAATCTAAGGAGATTGCATTGTAAAGCCTGAAGAGGCCAAGAACAATACTTATAACCTAAGATTGGTTAGTAGAAACCTTCTGGGTGAAGGGACTAGACGTAGCTCAGGTTGAACGAACCAGTATAAAACCTTCTGTGTTTTTCTTCTCTCTATCCCTATACTTGAAAAAGTTTTGTTTGATCTACTTATTTCAAAAAAGTTTTACAAGGCACAATTCAACCCCCCCCTTTCTTGTGCGCTTTTTCGTATTTCAAATCCCCTTTTCCTTCCTTATATACATCCGACCTCCCCGGATCTCTCACATGGACTTTTGGCCAACTGAGGCCCAAACCTCACCAAGCCACTTCCTTTATCTCAAAACTGGTATAACTTAATTGTTTTCTCTTAAAAGCCCAAAATCATTCCCACAACATATCCAAATTGGCTCAAGCACATATCTCAAGTTTCCTAAATTCAAATTAGAATTTCAAACCAACAACATCGAACCATCACTACACGCGACATACCATACATAACAGCAATTCATTTATCTCTTTTAATTAGCTAGATTACATATCAAATTTCCACTTTTTAGTTATTAAAACACTTAATCATACATTAAGAAAAACATGAAGTTACATTAACAATTCACCATGCTATGTCCATGTTGTATAACTTTTGCAAAACCCATCACAAAGAACATGCTCCCGTATTTGCTCAATTTGTCGTCGTCTCTCATTCAAACAATTAACACAGGGACAATAGAAAAAGCCACCACTATCAGGAAGATTTCTTTTCACAAATTGGATAAACTTTTCCACTCCATTCTAATACTCATCAATTGTGTGTCTAGAATTAATCCAACTACGATCCATAACTTCGTACTGTGATCCACAAACCATATCTTAATGCATGTAAATCTCACTTTTGTATACAAGGTGTGGCCCTATCCCATTTAGAAAGACATTGTCTTAAACTTGATTAATACGTACAGGTTTAATCTCATGTCTTAAACTTGACAAAATTTCGGCAGCATGTTGTATTGTTCTCCAAGTACACGAAATGAAAGTGATGACATCAAGTTCACCACAATCAAGTATGCACCCGGAGATACAACACAAAATGCAATAAACCGAAATTTAATCAAATTTAAGATAAGACTTAATCACTACGTATTAATCAAGTATAAAAAATGAATCTTTCCAAACTGTCCAACTGGACAATTCAAGATTCAATACAATAATTAGTAATTTAATCATTGTATTGAATCTCAAACGGGAAACTAAGGTTCGCTCGTAATGCATAAATTTAATAAAAAACAACAAAATTAAACACAAAACATAATGAACATAATTTATACAGAAATTTCAACAAAATTTCCTCTATATTTTGGTGCTTTCCCAAATACTTGTTAACATATATTCAATCATAATACCAAAGGTTAACCGAAGCAACAATCCAATCCACAACAACTCTCATATCGGTTCTCATGGCCAATATTATTACATTTAAATTTCTTAATTTCTTAAACTTTAGAACTTAAATTATTCAATTTTAGATTCTTATGTACTAATTCACTCTTAAACTAATTCTCCTTCTTTGCTCACTTTATCTTAACATACTCTCCCACAAAAGTCCACTTATATTATTATCTTTTAGTTTTCGAACAATGTTCCTAATCTACACTAAGGCTAGTTCTTTCATTCTTGTAATCCACCAACCCTATAGCCATCATACATTTTAAACAAAATATAATATATTTTATGACAATTAATTCCTTAAATATCTTTAATTAAATTAATTTCAAATTTTTATCCTTTCTCATTACTAAGCAACATCAACTTAAGTACTAACCAAAATAATTGACTTCAATTGATTGTATAGCTTATGTCATTCAATTCTCAACAATTAAAATCCTTAACATATATTCATATAAGTTATGACTAATTTAAATAATACTTTTAGTATTTTACTAAAAGAATCATAAATCCATACGTGTAAAATCAACTAAATTTATGTTCTATTCATCAACATATATATTCAAGCATATCCTCTAGTAATTAATTTTTCATAGCAAGAAAATTCAATTGCAAAATCGCAATAATGACAGCACATGCATAAACAAAAACTGCAAAAATGGAGCTCGCACCTATGCAATGCTAAACTTGTTGGTGTTGAATGGAAGTGAAGGTGAAGCGTGCAAGCCCCAACACCCCAATGCAATGCATATTTTTAACTTCAATGGAGTTTGGGAGCAGTGCAAGACGCGAACACAATAGAGGGAGGGAGAGCATGCGCGATATGACCACCAAGGAGGGAGGGAGAGCGCCGGCCACTTGAGCACAAATGGAGGGAGGGAGAGCGGCTCCGGGTTTGGAGTGAAGGAGGGAAGGGAGGGGGAGGGAGTCAACGTGTGGAACAAGAAGATAAGATGAGCAAAAATTTTAAAAAGCTACAATTTTTAAACCAGTTCCAAGTAAATCGGTTCCTATTGGAACCAGTTTAAAAAGTTTAATTTTTACACCGTTCATCAAAACTGATTTAAAATTGTACATTTTAAATCGGTTACATCTGTAACCGATTTAAAAATTAGTTTTTAACTCGGTTATAATACAACCGAGTTAAAAACTTTCGTTTAAAATTGCAAAAATACTACCCTGTCTTTTTTTAAATCAGTTGAACATGAACCGTTTTAAAATCCTGCTCTAAAATTGATTTTTTGCACTACTGATTTCCCGCCGTGCCGAAACCTCATCCAACTGAATTACATAATAATAACTCAAGATTTTTAGCAACCAAAATCGTCACTGCGCGAGCTAGGTTTACGCCTCGTAAGTTAAAAGTCAACGCGAGTTTAACAACACTACATGCAACGAAGTTTCATAATTAATTGAAATAAAGTTATTTAATAGCTGGACATACGGCATGTGCCATGACCATAACAACCAATGGAAACTAGACAGGGTAGTAGTGCTGTATGTTAGTACTATATTGCTTATATATGACACAATATGTTATTTAATCATGTGCAAACTATCCAATTTTAATAAGATGAGGGTATCCTTAAAAATTAGCCGATTATTATATAAGATATATGGTATAATTATATATAATAATAGGCTATTTTTTAGGGATATACATGATCTGATACAACTCATGTTATTAAATTTTTGGAATAATATTAAACTTACATCCTATTTTGAGTTTGATTAGAGTGGATGAAAGAAAGAAATAAAGAAGAAAAAAAAATAGAAAGATAAAATAATAAATATAATATGTGATGTGATAACAAAAGAAAAAAAAATAGAAAAAAAATGAAATGGAAATATATTATAAGATAACAAAGTGTATGGTTGTAATCACACCAATTTTTATTGGAAAGAATCGTTGACTTCAACTAATACCAAGAATGCACGACTTCAAAATTATTAGCAGTAGTTCCCACGAATTTTATCCATTGGATCAAGCCCGGACTGCTCATAAAGCAATTCAACGATGGAAAGGAAGAAACCATTTCGTTTTGCGAATAACACTGTTTTATGCCTTTCTCCCGATTTCATTCTCCCAGAGGAGAAACGACCATGCCTTTCAGATGTTTCCCACATAAATTTAGTTCCCATCATTGATCTGAAAGACTGTGGTGAATGCCAAAATAGTTTGGTGCAAAATATATCAGATGCATGCCAAAAATTGGGAATGTTTCAGGTCATCAACCATGGAGTCCCGCCAGATTTATGCCAAAGCGTGTTGGTTGCTCTGCACGAATTCTTTCAGCTGCCTCCTGAAGAAAAGGCCCTTTACTTCACAGCAGATCACTCCGAGCAAGTCAAAATCTTCAACTACTACTTCAAGGGTGATGACCAAAAGAAGGTTACAATGTGGAGCGAAACTTTCTCTCACCCTTGGCATCCCACAGAGGATTTCACCCATCACTTGCCACCAAATCCTGTTCAGTATAGGTATGAACAATAGACTTCGGTTAATTTGATCTTTAACGTACTGATTTGATCATGTTACATATTATTGGTGTTAATTTTAGGAATCAAATTGATGGTTGTCAAAGTCATGAAATAAATTTGCCTTTAGATATTATTAGGGATTAAATTAACCCATAATGCAATTATAAGTGATTAAATTGATGTTTCACGCTTCAAGTTTTGTTGTGATCCATAAATCATTTCATTTTCTTAATTTCTTTGACTGGATTTAGAGATGTCTTCGCTGCATATGCAAGGGAGATAGGTAGCCTCATGAATAGGCTTTTGAGTTTGATGTCCAAAGGACTTGGGCTAGAGGAGGATTCCTTAGTGAGAAGATTAGGTGAGAGGCCTAATCTTTATACTCATGCAAATTACTATCCACCATGTCCGGAACCAGAGCTAACCATGGGATTGAATGAACATAATGACATCACTGGACTCACTATACTGCAGCAGTTGGATGGAGTCCCCGGCTTGCAAATGAAGTATAATGAGAATTGGGTAGCAGTTGACCCTGTCCCTGGTGCCTTGGTCATCATTTTAGCAGATCAGATGCAGGTGTATATAATGGTTTGATCTTTATGAATTAATAGGGAGTTATCTTAGATCACCCTTCATCTAATGTCTTTTTTTATTAAAAATATAAAAACAAATTGAATATCCAATAATATTAATTATTGTTCCAGTAATGAGGCCCTTTTCTTTTGAATGAACCAAAGTTGTGATGAATGATTGGTTCAAATAAACCCTTGGTAAGCTCTTTAGTTTTATGTTTTAAATAAATTTTTTAATAAACTCACCATTTTATTACAAATTTATCATCTCCTTGATCTCTGCTTAAGTGTTAATTGATGTTGTTGTAATTAACATTATTCTTTGAACACTCATTTATGATTTGAGATAAGATCAGGTGCTCAGTAATGGGAGGTACAAGAGTCCAGTTCACAGGGCAGTAACTAACAGGTGGCTTCCACGGCTGTCACTAGCTATGTTTTATGCACCACATGATGAAACCCTTATTGGCCCCATGGAGGAGTTGATAGATGAGGGGCACCCTCCCATTTACCGAAACTATAGGTACAAGGAGTATATGGAGGAATTTTATCGGCAAGAGGGTAAAAAGAGGAGGGTGAAGGAAGCTTTTAGGCTGTAACACCAACCATGGTGCCAATACTTATAAAAAATCCTCACAGTTTGGTCTCGGTAATAATATCCACTAGCCAGACAAGTGCTTTTACAGAGAACAGCATAATTTGTTTTAATACAAATTAGTCAAGTAATCAAGTTTCTCACCTCTATGTCAATTCTTGTGGCTTGAAAACTCCTGAGTTAAAGCTTCTAGATTGTATATTACACAATGATTCATTTAATAGGCCCCGTAAATTACATCTAGCAACTCCAAACTCTCATATTCCGAATAGAATAATGCTGTTTTCTACTGTCATAAATTTCTATGCTTTTACTCTGTTTTGAATTAGTTTGATTTAGGAGAGAATGAAATAAAGAAGAGTGAATAAAGGTGGAAGGCAAGCACTCTGGTTATTTGGTTGATGATTAAGGATGAAAATCGGCTGGGATAAATTAGGTTTTCCGAAGTTTGAATGAAACCTACTTTCCAAATTAAAAGTCTAAACTCAATCTATTTATTTTGATATAGTTTTTTTTTTTTAATTATATAGTGTGTCTTTTTTAGAAGTTGGACATGACCTGAAAATCTACTTAGAAATATATTTTATAATTAAGGCCCATTAAATAAAGTTGTAAGCAATTAAGCATGTTTCTAAATAAATTAATGAGCTAACATTTCTATGTAAGCGGATGAATTGAAGCTTTTAAATATAGTAACAAGTATATAATTAATTAATATCAAAATATTATAGTAAAAGTTTAATATAATAATAATAATAATTAGTTATATTATTTGTATTTATCCAAATAAATTAACTTGTTAGACTTAAAAAATAATTTTAATGACTCAAAAGTCTAATCCTTTTAACTAAATAAGTTTTCAAAAAAGTCTTGACTAATTAAATAAATAAGCTTGGTCTAATCTATGTCTAATGTAAAGTACATATTAAACCCTTTACGAGTAATCTAACCTATTTCATCTTTATTAATGATTACTTAGTGGGGGAAAGAAATACTTTCAATTGATTCCAACACAAATAAACTCTCCCCAAGTATGGCGAGAATTGCTACATGGAGAACCACTAACAATTTCTTTGTCCAAAATTACACTTATTGAGTATGCTCAAAATTAATTGATAACTAAGGCTCCGTTTGGGTGGTTACAAGTTTCCAGTTTTTGGTTTTTAAACTAAGATTTGAAAACAAAACTTGTTTGGATAAAAAGGGGTTGAAATGGTTTTTAAATGAATTTCAAAAATATTTTAACTCATTTTTTAAAGCAGGAAAAAAAGTTTTTAGTACTAGTTTTAAGTTTTTAGAAATTGTTTCATCCCTTTCGATGTTTTTCTCCACCTTCCTTCTACTCTTCCCAACCTCCTATTCAATCCTCGCTAGAGGTAGCAAAATGGGTTTGGGTGGGTGGACCCAACCTGAAACCTCTCGATGAAATTTAGTGTAACACCCTCATTTTTTGTATATTATGTTTTATAATTGTTCGGTGATTTATTTATGGAAAATCGATTAAGATTCTAAAAATTTTGAGATACACAATCTTGCTCAGATTGATAAATATTATTTAGATTTGATTTTTAATAATTTTTTCGAATCGAAACCGAAAAATGGCCAAATTGCCACTTAGAATGCACATACTACTTTCGTAAACAGAAAATGGTTAAAAATAGAAGGAAATTTTATTTTGAGTTTAGAAGTATATTTATAATAATAAATAAATTTTTTGGGAATTTTTTGAGAATTATTTGAAATTGTTGAGTAAAATAACCAAAATGTCTTTTTTTTTTTTTTGGTACATTGGGAAAAAAAAAATAGAAGACAACTACACTACTACACCTGAATCATGTCCCAACTTTCCTAAGACAAATCAGGTGGAAATGCCCCTAGTTGATTGTATAGGCTCAATTAGTATCTTTTTAATCTAGGAAAATTCTATAAAAATTATCTAAATTTTAATTTTGAGTAGGGGATGATTTAATATAATTAGTTTATTTATTTATAAATTATTCTAGATGAAAATTAAAGTAAAATGACCTAAATACCCTTAATTATTTAAAAATAACAAAAATATCCCTAGGGACCAAATTGGCAATGTTGGACAACCCAATTAAATTACCGCTTCTATGTAATTTTTACCATGATCTAGATTATCTAGAGCTTAATTAGAGTTACCTAAGTCAATTTAATTAAGCTTAAGTTAAAATTAGTTAATTTTTTCATAACTACACTAACTAAGTGACGTGGCTAGCTTATTAACCACTTGTTTCACCTAACCACAAGTGAGAACAACTCACTCTCTTCTCCTTTCTATTTGTTGGATGAACAACACTCAACACACACTTCTCACTTTCTTAATTTCAAATTTTTCTATCAAAATTTCATGTAAAAGGTGAAGGTTTGGGGTTAGTTCTTCATTTCTCTTGAGTTCTACTCCATCAAAGGCCTGAACAAGACTAGGAAAGCAATTCACTCCCTTCTCTTTTCCTCTGCTGCAGTGTGAATAGAGGTAAAGGGGAGGAGTTTTAATCACTTTTGGGTCACAAAATGATTCAAAGGATTTGGGATTTGTCTCCTTGTTTTGCTTCAAATTTATGTATAATATGTATGATGAACCCTATGTTTATTGTTTTGATGTATGGACTATTTTTATTAAGTTAATGTGAATTTTGAATGATGATCATGATGTGGTTTATGATGGATTGTATGAATAGATGAGAATACATGTATTAGTTGTGTTGCCGCTAAAATCAACGGCTAACGGCTAGTTTTGGTATTTCCAAATAGTTGATGTGGGCCCAAGGGTCATAGGACCTAATAAAGCCAATATTGGGTCAGGCCCAATAGTCAAACCAAATACATGGGAAACAGTTACCCAAGACTAAAGTTTGGAGGAAAAGCGCATGTCCTACAATTTCCTAAAAATGTGGGTAGTGCCATAGTGGGTGGTTTTAGGTAATAAAAACGACAGATAACAAACAGTCTCTATAAACATGAGTTTTCATGATGTAATCACGGCCTCCAACCAAAATTAATGAAATTTATCTTTTCAGCCATTTTTATTCATTTACAGTTTTATTTATTGCTTTCCTTTACTTTACCCGTCGTTTACAACATTTCTTTACTGCATTTCCTTATGAGTAGCATAGCATAGTAACTCAATCTTTATGATTGCTAAAAAGCTCATTAGAGTGGACTAGGAATATAATTGAGGAACAAAATCCCTTCCTTATGTTAATCACTTAATAGAGGAATCAAGTGTAACATCCTCAAAATATTACATAAATAATTATCCAATAATTATCATTTGTTTAATTGTCTTGTGATATTAATCAAAACTCTAGATAAAAACTTATAAATTTTGAAAGTTTTGATTTAGCTCCAATGAATAAATAATATCTAGAATTAATAATAATAATAATAATAGTAATAATAATAATAATAATAATAATAATAATAATAATAATAATGATGATGATGATGATGATGATGATGATGATGATGATGATGATGATGATGATAATAATAATAATAATAATTGAGATTATATAGAACAGCTTAAATAATTAGCATATACCCTTTTAAATTTGAGAAAATCATGTTTTATACTTAGAACAATATTAGAAAGGTATCTAAGAAATAAAAATAATCTTTGGTAATTTTATAAATAAAATTGGATTTATTACAATTAATAAATTAAAATAAAGAAAGATAATTAAGAGATTGTGGCAACTAAGGTCTCGACGAGATGGCAAAAATGATATTAAAAACAAAGGAGTGTCATTATAGTTTATTAAGGAAAGACGTATGGAAAAACTCATAAGAAAGGTCTTGAACCTAGATAAGGATTCGGAAGTCAGTTATACATAGGGAATGTATTAATACCCTACGACGTCCGTTATAAAAACGGTTACCCTTTAACTTAATGTGTGAAAATATTAATTACTTATCCTCTTGCTTATAAAATTGTTAATCATATTTATTATTATATTTTTATTATTTATATTAATTTTTTTAAAAAAAGATTATTATTGTTATTATTACTATTTTATTTTTATTGTTTTTGAGATCGACAAGAGTAGGCCCCTGCTCATACGTATCCTTTGGTGCAATAAGGATATTAGACTCACGTAGTTCTTTGGTAGAAAATTATTTTGTGGGTTGATGTTGCCTAGTTATATATATTTGTTTTTGTTTTTTATTATTATTCTTTTTAAAAAGGTTATTAGGACATTAAATCTTAAAATTTTAGAGAGTATCTTCCACAATGATAAGCGGCCTAACAGATGCGAAATACTCTAAAATGGTCCTAGATAAGATTTTGATATTCAAGTGGGCCTAGGGCCCAACATGAAAAAAAAATTATCAAATCTACACTTTTATTTTTACTTCTAAAGAAAAAATCAATTAACAAATTATTAATTAATTTAAAGTTTTTAGACAAAATTTGTGATATTAAAGTGAGTCCTAGACCTAACATGAAATATCACTAAATCCTTGATTTTAATTATTTTTATAAAAAAAAATGTTACATTATCAATTAACAATTAATCTTAGGTCCTAGATAAGATTTTTGTGACATTCAAGTGGGTCTTAGACCCAACATGAAAAATCACTAAATCTATTTTTTATCTTTTTATTAAAAAAACTTATTAACAAATTATTATGTAATCTTAAGCTTAAGATAAGATTTTTGTGATATTCAAGTGGGTCCTAGACCCAACATGAAAAAATCACTAGATCTATAATTTTTTTTATTTTCACTAAAAAGAATTACCTATTGACAATTAATTATTTAATCTTATAAAAAAAATTTGTTACATTAATCTTTTATTAACGTAAATATTACACTTTTATATTTGATCGTAACGTTAATCAAAAAAGAATTTATTTCTATTATTACATGCCTTATATATTTAGCAAACAAAAGATTTTAACTCATAAATGGAACACATGAACGCGACAACGAAAAAGTTAAAAAAAAATTGGGCCCAGCCATCCAGGAACTAAAGGGAAACCAATATCAAATTATTAGGACAAGTATCAAAATATTGGGCTAGGCCCATCGGGGAATAAACCCAAGGTTACTAAACATGGGGTCGAAAGGCGCAGGGGCCAGCCAAGACAAACACGTGTACGTGCAAATGCCTAACCCTAAGGCACAGGGTCGCGATTTTGGGTTCTCTAATGGCGCTGTAGCCTTCATCGATGCGCGATCTTGACAAAATGGTGAAGACGAGGGAGCGCGAAGACTCACGCGACGGAGGCGGTCGAATCGCGATAGTGACCGGAAAACGCGGTGAATGCGTGATGATAGGTGCACGAGGATTCGCGTTACGGCAGCTCGCGGCGGAGATAGAGAAACACGACGGTCCGCATGACGGAGACGAGAAAACCTCACATGGAGAAGATGGAGCGGACTCGCGTTATTGCGGAGGCGGAGACGTTAGCGCGACAATGAAACCGCCACGAATTTGGGATGGCTGGCGAGTCACACTCTGGTGACTCGAGATTCGCAATGTGTTAGAATTTGCGGATTGATTTGTGCTCCGCGTGAATTCGAAGGATGCACAGGGACGGGGACGCGTACTGTAATGAACAGTTTGCGCGAGGATGTTGCGATATCTAATAGTGCCTAAATCTGAGTGAGCAATGTGTGTAAAGTTCTGGTGTTGGTGTATTATGTGATTTCATGTGGTGTTTGATAAGTGGAAAGTAACTGTGAGAAGCAGAGACGAAACGTTCTGGTGTTCTGTCTAGTGTGTGTGCAAACATGAAGGTGAATGTAGTGGAACATTGATGATGAATAGAGCAATTATCAGCATGTGTGGATACAGATTCAATATGCTCTCTGTTACAATAGAGATAGAATGCAGGGATTCAAATTAAGCATTGTTTCATTATTTCATCAAGAGAATAATCATCAACAACAAAGATAGAAGAACATCACAGGATTCAAGACATGATTGAACAACATTATAAGAGCAGTAACAGAGTTTAATCTGAAGTCACATTTGCCTAGCAATGGTAAAAGGAAAACAAGAGTACCTCAGAAGCCGAGCTCTCACTCGCTGAAGCACTCAAGATAGCTTCCACTCAGTAACAGACTAATGCTCCTCCTTCTCCTCAATTCAGCAGCCTAACGTTGCTCTGTTTCTTTCTCCTCAATCTCCCAGCATCACCACACTCTTCTCTCCTTTTTTTTCCTACTATACCCCTCCCCTTTATTTATAGGCAGAAACTATAACCGCTTCTGGTTCTCCATCCTTCCTCTTTCTTTTTTTATGTAATTTTTGTTGTATCATATGATGATGATGATGATGATATGGAATATTTTAGAATTCTTTGTGTGCTATTGATTGAAATGCTGCATATGTATGTATACAGTATGTGATGATGCATGGTCTGTGAGTGATGCGCTCAATTCGTAAAGAAGATGACGAGGCGTAGACGAGAAGCTTTTCCTTTTTTTTTTTTAATATATTTTTTCTTTTTTGATTATGTGCTTTAGACACTTCTAGCCCAACAAGTAAAAAAGAAAAAGTCATTTATTTACGTATTATTTCCTCTTTTCTTTATTTTCTTATTTTGTTATTTTTATTTAATGTTAATTTTCATTTACAAATATGTGAACTATCTGAATAAAATTGGGTGTTCCTAAAGATAAATTATAGAATGGTCAAAAAAATTAAAAAAAATAATTTTAAACTTAGAAAAATGATTAGAAATTCATGAATTTTTAGGATTTTTTCAAAAAAATTTGTAATTTAGCATATTTGAATTAGACCTTACCTGAAAAAGGAGAACTCAAATTGAAATCTTTATAGCAATTTTCTAAAAATAAGTTCGTAAATAGCTCCCAAATGACTTATAAATAAATCAGTTATTTTTAGTTCTATTTGCAAAAATACCTTAGATATGTGACCAAAGAAGGACTAGATTAAGCCAAATGCCATTAACTCTAACTCTTTACAAGCACGTTGAGTCGAAATTAAAACAAATGCAATCAAAAGTTTAGTAATCGGACACTTTAGTGACACATGTTGTTGAGCACTCCTTCCTTGGCCTATAACTCGTTGAGCACTCCCTCCCACTCTACAAGTCTCATTCTTTTTCTTATTCTTCTCAAACTCTCTCCACTTCTCCAAATTCCTCTAATTTTTCAAGAGTTTTCTCAAGACCTAAGCCTTCCAATCCATTTGTGACCATGCTAAGGTGAGTGGGAGCTCCTCCTCTTCCTTTTTCTCCTTCATGAACTCACCACCACCATTCTCTATCAATCTCTCTTTCTCTCCTCTTGAAATTTTTTCAAATTCTCAATGGATTTTTGTTATAGAACACTAATTGAAGCTTATTTTGTCTTGATTGTGCAATTAGGAACTTGATTAGAGCATGGATGACCAAAGCCCTCTCCTCCCCTCTTTTGGACAAATACGGGTTACTATGGGTAAAGGGGTAGATACTAGATTAATTTGATTTCAAGAATGATAACTGCCTAGATGGTGGTTTTGATGAATTGTGTTGTCAATTTCATTTGTGCCTCTTGAGGATTCTAATTGTGATGTGCTTGCATGATTGGCCACATAGAGCTTAGTTGGGCCTTATGTGATGTTCTTGATGATACAATTGCTTGAAATACATGTCAATTGCTTGATTACAATACTAATAGATTAAATTGCAAGTTGTTGAATTTTTACTATAATGGAACAGCCTTTGTGTTTCGTGTATAACTCCCTACGTAGTGCAAATTTGTGCATTATTTTTGGTAGAGAGATGCTTCTATATCTCTAAAATATCTCTCTAAAATCTCATAACTTAGTTTCAAGTAATGAATATTTGGCAAATTTTTGATTGGCTATTGTCCTATCAAAATCCTAAGAGTAAACAGCAGTGAAAATGTGCTTAATTAAACCTTGAGATGATTTTATAAAATTTGGAAAAATTATATTGTGAAACTATACATATTGAAGGTTAAGACTACAAAAGGAGGTGGCAAGAAAATTTTAATTACTATGTTAAAATGGTTTGCAAAAATAGGGTATTATAGGATGGGAGAAACAAAAATTTCTTTAAAGATGTTTGATGTTTATATAGTAATGTAACTGTTGTTTGCCACGAAATTTTCATTCAAAACCAAGTTTTAAATGATGCTTTAATGTTGGTTTGCACTCCCTAAAGTTACTATGTGATTATATAATCAATATGTGATGTTTCTACGCCAAAATCTTTTGATTTGAGGTATTTTTATGCATGATTTGTATGTGTCACTGCAAAAAAAAAATGAGCTATTGGTTTTCAGCATTTTTCTATCATTATACTTGATTTAAATGATGATCTTGATATGATTTAGCCTTCCTTATGATGTCCTATAATTATATGGATGATATGGGATGTTTTGGTGCACAATTCTTTTGATTTGAATCCTTTAAATGCATGAATTGTGAGAGTTGCAGCATAAAAACAAGATTTGGTCTGTGCATCTTTATTCAACCTTGAATCATGTTTTAAATGGTGATTTTGTGATAAATTTGTTTCCCTTATATTACCTTTTCATTATATAAGTGATAAGGGACGTTTTAATACATGATTCAAATGATTTGAAACTTTACAACTCATATTTTGGGAAATTTTGTCAAGAAAACGTGGCTATTATCCTGCCACACTAAACAGCCCTAAACCATGTTTTAAATGATGATTTGGTGTTGATTTAGATTTAAGTATGTTTCCGTGTGATTATACAAGTGATGTTGTAACACCCCTACTTTTGCCTATTGAATTATTTTCTTAATTATTCTATATTTATTTCTAGAGAATTGGATGAGAATCTTAAAAATTTGATCCCAATTGTTACGTTCATATTAGTAAGTAGTAGTTATTATATTTTTAATAATTTTTCGGAAACAAAGTCCGAAATTGGTAAAATGACTATTTCATCCTTAAAAAGCTAGATAACATGATTAATAGACAAAAATAGTTACAAATGTTTAAAAATTATTTTTAAGTCATCAATACACTTAGAATAATTAATAATAATTTTAGAAATTCTTAAAAAATTTATTGAGATAGTTTTTGAGAAATGACAAAAATACCCTTATTTCAATTTTCAACTATTGTACCAATATTTAGTAATTTAATTCTGAAAAATTAAAAAAAATCTCAAAATTCTATTTTTTGTGATTAGATTCAAAATTTCGAGAGCTATCTAATCGTTATTTTTAATAATTTTTTCGAGTAAGAGCCCTGATAAATTAAAAAATGACGATTTTGACCTTATTTTTCAACATTAAGGGCTGATATGAGAAAAAGATTCAATTGACATTAAAATGTCAATTTAAGCTTAGAATCATGTCATATATATTAAAATATAATTTTGATAATTTTTTGGAATTTTGTTACAAAATGACCACAATGTCCCTAAGTGTCTGTTAAGCCTAGTCAGCATTGATTTGACATCTAGAAATGATGAAAATGGTAATTTTAGTTTATTTATAGGTAAAATATTTAATTTTAAAATTTCAATAAAATATTTGGTATTTATTGAATTAAAATGAATTTTTTAGCTTAAAAATACAAAATAAATACATATAATTTGAAAGAAATTAATAAAAATTAATTATTAGAAATTTATTTTTGATGAAAAATAATGTATATGATCAGTTTCACATTAAATTTCATTTTTTTGACATTAAAAGTTAATTTTTTAAGTTTAAGTTATTTTCTTAGTACCGATTAATTTAACTATAGATAAAATTTACACTGACAAAGTTGGGACAACTCACTATGCACATCCCCAAGCCTAGGAGGGGTGATTCACCACCTATTTTTGAATATGTGTCCTAAATTAGATTTAGAAATAAATAAAAATTAGATTTATGACATCATGTATGATATAATTTGTAGACACTTAACCCCTCCCCCCCCCCCCCCCCCCCCCTCCCTTCTTCTATAAATAGGCCTTAAAAAAATTCAGATTTCTCACCATCCTTAGCTAGCCAAAACATTAGAGAGCTTCTATCTCTGAAAATTTTCCTTTCTCTCTCTTATTTTGCTTAAATTTTATTAGTTTTCATTAACTAGTAAAGTTCTCCTCCTAGAAGTTTTGCACCAACAATTCCATAGTCTTCATCAACCACCTTAAAAGTAATGAGGGGAGTGGGTTGGTTCTAAATTGTCACTTTACATACTAGTATGAAGGGTTTTTCCTTAAACCCGTTTAGGCATAAGATTTACTATTATCATTACATTGTTTGATGTTCAACTTTAATTTTTGCTAAGTTGTTGCTTTGCTAAAATTTAGATTATTAAATTATAATTACTAAGCTGTTACTTTGCTCAAATTTAGATTATTAAATGTATTTACTAAGTTGTTATTCTGCCTAATTTTATAATTAAAATGCTTTTATTAAGTAGTTATTCTGCTCAAATTCAGTTATTATTTTGTTATTAAATTTTTGTTTTGTTAAAATTTTAGTAATAATATTTTGATTATTGAGTCATTATGCTGCTAAAATTTTGGTAATTAAATTGTGATTACCAAATTGTTATTCTGCTAAATTTTGGTAAGTAGTTATACTGCCAAAATTTTGATGATTACTAAATTATTATCATGTAATTTCTGAAATATAAGGCAAAAATATTATAGGTACTCAAATTAAATAAGACCAGGGAAACCTCTGTTTGAGAAGTGAAAATTTGATAAATTAGTGAGTAATGTAAAACAAGTGACATGCAGTGGCGTGACACCCTGCTTAGGAAGCTATAGTTTGATACATTGAGTAATGAAAGGCAACAACTCAATTACGGAGGTCTTGGGGGTAGGCATCAAATGGTGAAAGTTTCAGTAGCTAAGGTAGCACCCTCAAGTCGGGATATTCACCTGAATAAGCTTGATAACCCCGACAATTGTTCAGTATTTCAGGATTGGTTTGAGAATATAATTCTATAAATGGATATCTTGACTGTTATTTTCCTCAATAATGATGAAGACTATACCATGTAATGATGTTGATAAGGTATATGTACTCCCACTTACTTTTCGGTTTTATTGAGAACAATTACTCACTGATGAGAGTATGAATCCACACCTAGTCAAAGGTAGTTTGATACAACTCAGAATGAACCCTAGGTTCCCTTCTATATGTAAAAGTAATTTTAGAACAAAACATTTCATTCCTTTATTTTTCTTCTTTGTATGATTGATTGCGATTATTCAAGATGATGGTAATGCTCAGTGATGCTGAGGACAATTCTGAGGATACTTCGATGGGCGAGGATCTATAAACTTAGTTATAGTATTTTATTTTTTTTTACCAGGATAGGGTAGATTGACACTGTTTTGTATAGGACTTTTTTATGTATATATTGGGTTAGATAATGTCTATCTTTTGATGTATCTTTAGTTTTTCTATATTTTATGATTGTGATGTATTATCAAACCATGATGTACAATTTTACAATATATATGTATTCATAGTCTTTCTCTTTCATCTTTTACTATGATTTCCAAATTCTGTTATGTTTGGAATTTTTTCTATTATGAAAGTGGGAAAATTTTACACTCATTTTCATTTAATTAGACATAATAATTAAATTAATACGAATTGTATTTAATACGAATGGGTGTTACAAATGTGGATCTTTTTTGTGTGGAAAAATCCTTTAAATTAGAGCCTATAGCTCATGGTTTGGGTGACAAGATTTGAGACTTGTATTGATTCATTTCCAATGGTGAACTGATTTGATTGAATGATTGAATTGAGTTATGGTGTTCCCATTTGGAATTAAAGTAATGTGGAATTGATGAAAGGCGAACTATGAGTTAATATGTAGGCTAGGTTTCCCTCTGTTGAATTGTTTTCCATACCTGTTGAGAGGTATGATAGAATGTACCCAAATAAAGGAATCTTTGTCAAATTTTTTAGAGAAATTATGAATTGTTAAGAATGAATGTATTGTTTTGGCTTAGGCCTATGCATCATATGTGACAACCATTCACATTGAACATAACCCGTATTTATTTATTTATTTATTTAGTAATTAAGTTTAAATTAATGAAAATACAGGTAATTTTTTTTTTTATAATAGAAAATTTCTAAGTTTAACAGAATTTGGAAATGGTAGTAAAAATAAAATAAAATCTGTATATATTCATCGTACAACTGTACATAATGGTTTCATAATTAGAAAAAACTACAATATATGGAGATTAAAATATACATCAAATTAGTTACTACTTATTCCTAGTACATCAAAAAGGTCCTAGTCAAAGCAGTGTCCGTCTACCCTATCCCATAAAATAACAAGCCATCAAACTAGCCCTATAGGTCCTCATCAACAGCCGAGTCTTCATCAACCACAATCAATCATGCATAAAAGAAAAGTAATGGAGTTAAGTGATTTGTTCTAAAATCACTTTCACATGTATGGTAGGAAATCTATCATAAAATACAGATAAAACATAGTTGACAATAGAGGGAAACCTAAAGTTTATTCTATGTTATACTATCCTTGACTTGGTATGGATCCATACTCCCCTTTAGTGGGTAATAGTTCTCAATAGAACTTGAAAAGTGACTGGGAGTATATATACCTCATCAACATCATCACACGGTATAGTCCTCATCATCATTGAGGAATATAACAGTCAGGATATCCATTTATAGAGGTATACTTTAAAACCAATCCTGAAATGCTGAGTAGTTGTTGGGATTATCGAGCTTGGTAGGTGAATATCCCAGCTCAAAGGTGCTACCCTGACCCTTGGGACCTTCACTACTTGATGCCAACCCCCAAGACCTTTGCAAGTAGGTCCCTGCTTTTCATTCTTCAGTATACCAAATTGTAGCTTTCTTAGTAGGGTGTCATGTCACAGCATGTCACTCGCTTTACATTACTCACTAATTTATTACTTCCTAACTTATCAAACAGAGGTTTCCCTAGTCTCATTTAATTTGAGTACCAGTACAATTAACATTTCTACATTATATTATAGAAATTGCACAATACCAAAATTTTAACAGAATAACAATTTAGTAATCACATAAAATTTTAGTAGAATAATAACTTAGTAATTACTAAAATTTTAGCAGAATAAAGACGTAGTAATTATAATTTAATTACTAAAATTTTGGCAAAATAACAACTAAATAAATATATTTTAATTTTCTAAATTTGAGCAGAGTAATAACTTAGCAAATATAATTTAATAATTTAAATTTGAGCATAGTAACAACTTAGTAATTATGATTTAATAATTTAAATTTGAGTAGAGTAATAACTTAGCAATTATAATTTAATAATCTAAATTTGGGCAGAGTAACAACTTAGCAAAAATTAAAGTTTAACATAAAATAATATAAAAATAATAATAATAATAATAAAACTTACGCCTAAAAGGGTTTAGGGGAAAACCATTCCTACACACATGCAAAGTGACAAAAATTTAGAACCAAACTCACTCCCCCTATTATCTCAAAGATGGTTGATGAAGAGGAGAAAAGTTGATGGTAGTGATGGTTTCAAGCTCCTAGGAAGAGAATTTTACTAGTTGATGAAAACTAGTAAAATTTAAGCATACTAATAGAGTAAGAAAAAAAATACTTTTAGAGAGAGAAGCTCTCCAATGTGTGTCAGCTAGGCTAGAGTGAGAGGAGGATGTGAAAAAACTGAAATTTTAGGGCCTATTTATAGAGAATTGATGGGCCTTAGGTGTCCCCAAAGATGACATCATCCAATATGTCATAAACCCCATTTTTATTTTATTTTTAATTAATTTAAGGGGAAAATATGCAAAATAGGTGGAGAATCAGCCCCCTTAGGTTTGGGACGTGGTAAATGAGCTATCCTCAAGCTCCTCAATCTAAATTTTATCTGTAATTAAATTAATCGATATCGATAAAATCTCCTAAACTTGAAAAATTAGCTTTGAATATCAAAATAATGAATTTTAATTTGAAATTGGACAAATATATTATTTTTCATCAAAAATAAATTTTTAATAATTAATTTTGATTTTTATTAATTTATTTTGAATTATATGTATTTATTTTATATTTTTAAGCTAGAAAAATTATTAAAAAAATCCATTTTCATTCAATAAATTCCAAAATTTTTATGAAAATTTTAAAATTAAAATTTTCACCTATACATAAATTAATTACCATTTTCATCATTTCTAGATGTCAAACCAATACTAGCTAGGCTTATAGACACCTTGGGGCATTTTGGTTATTTTACACAGAAATTCTAAAAAATTACCAAAAAATTAACAAAATTATATTTTAATATATATGACATGATTCTAAGCTCAAAATGATATTTTAATGTCAATTGAATTTTTTTCTCATGTCAGCATTTAATGTTGAGAAATAAGGGCCAAATCGTCACTTTTTAATTTTTTGGCTTCGGCTCAAAAAAATTATAAAAAAGTAGCAATTAAATAGATCTGAAAATTCTATGCACAATGGTGTGAATCAAAATTTTGAATATTTTTTTATTTTTTAGAATTAAATCGTCAAATATTAGAAAAACAATTGAAAAAAATTGAAAAAGGAGTGATTCATTTTTCACTATTTTTCTTTCAAAATAAAATTTTTATAATTAAATGTACTTTGTATAAAATTTTCAAAATATTTTGAGGTCAAAAAGTCTTTAATTAGTTCACATAGTCAACTAAGGGTATTTTTGTTATTTCACAAAAATTATCTTAATAAATTCCCAAAAAAATTTTAAAATTGACGATCTAAAAATAAATTTTAAACACTTCTAAATATGTTTATTAATTATGTTATCTAGCCTTTTAGGGATGAAATGGTCATTTTACCAATTTTTAGGCTCTGTTCTTCAAAAATTATTAAAAATATAAACTAAATATTGTTCACTAATATGAACACAACTGTAAGAATCAAATTTTTTGGATTTTCATCCGGTTATCCAAAAATAAATTTAGAATAATTAAGAAAATAATTTGATAGGCAAAAATAGGGGTGTTACATCATGTGCATAAAATGATGATGGTGGAATGACAACTTGGTACACTGAGGGATTATGAGCAGGAATTTCGAGTCTAGGGGATTAAAGGTAATCGAGTTGTAAATCCTTATATTCGGGACTTGCAATATGAGTTGGGAGACTCACACTAACCGGCTTGATAACCCCAACAATTACTAAACATCACTAAACTGGTAAAGAGTATTCCTTTTAGAACAGCTAAAATTGTGTAAGGCTTTGGTATATAAATGTGAAAAAAAAGTAGCATGGAAAGGAATATGTACTCCCAGAGTCTCCCTAAAAATCAAATGATGAAATATGAACACGTAGAGCCACATTAAAGGCCATGTGAATACATGGAGCCATGTTAAGGGTTAAGGCCCACATGCATTGCAATGGTAGTAAGGATTGATATATAAAAGAGAAAATGATAGGACATGTATCAAACATCTGTTGTGTGTAGCATGGGAATGGGATGCATTATATGTGTGTAATCATTGTGATAATTGTTATGTGTTTGTATGATTTATGATATTTAGGTGATATATTATATGTTGTGAATGTTGTACCTTTTAGGTGACTTGATAATTGTTAAGTGATTTCATGATATATGTAGAATAATATGATTTTAGAAATGATAGCTATGTTAGTTGTATTATATGAAATTTGGTTTGGGTGTCTTTAGGTTTATTTGATTTCTTGGATTAAAGTTGTTTGGTTCTCACCCCTAATTAATTTGTTCCTTCCTTCATTCACAAATGTTGAAAGGAAAATAAGGGTCGAAATTGTACGTGAGCAGGTGCATGGTTTAGGAATGCTTGGTATCAACAAAGGAAACACACTAGTTGAAGGCACTATATGGATTAAAAGGCTTACAACCCTTAATTAGGATGCCATCAGAGTGGCGCGATAGAAGTGTGTATGAGGATGTAGAATACTCGTTCTTTTGGGACAAGGATTTCAAAGTTTAGTTTTATAACACGCGATTTTGAGCTAATCGCATGTAGTGTCAGAACCAATACTTCCCTAAGATTAGAAAGGGTAATGTTCTAGTCTAGAGAAATATCTAGACATTTAGTATATTGTGCTGTAGTGTCATTGGAATATAATGTAAGCCCTTTTCAGTCAAAAGGATGCAACTACATTTTTTGTATTAAAGTAGATATTTATTTTGTATTCCATGTCTAGTTGTATTTGTTATTATGGTATATTATTACCCAAATGATTGAGTAGTAAAAACTCTTATTTCATTTTACATGGAAAACATTTTATGATTTATAATATGCTATGATTTTAATTTTTTTTTTAAAAAACTTCCCAAAATTTCTACTATTGAGCCAATAGAACTCGAGATTAAGTTACATAAAAGGTTGACAAATTAGGGTGTTACATCAAGCATTGGTAATTAGCTGTTTTCTATGGATAAGCAGTCACAAATTTGACACCAATAGGTTGTTTGAGAATTGAAAAGCTTGGGGCTTCATTTTGATGCTTATGTGCCACGGCCATGAGAAATTCTTGGTTGCTTGGACTTGTGTTAATTTTACTATTTGGGGATGCCAGATAGTGATGTTGAAGAAGTTTAGAGAAACTAACTAATGATCATAATTAGGATTAATCTAAATGTAGGAATGATAGAAACTAAATAGTTAAAGGATTTTGAGGTTTAATTCTAGTGATTTGAGCAAATTAAGCTTGACCATAGGACAATAGGATGCCATAGGTTTTTAGTGATTTGGTAAGAAGATGGATTAAATTTAATTAAGGAGAGCTAGGACTTAGTTCAAGTGAATTAGACAAATTAATTTGGATCATGGAACCTTATATATATATATGTGTGTGTGTGTGTGTGTGTGTGTGTGTGTATCAAGTGAGATGGCCTTTTTTATGTGAAAGTGAGAGAAATGAATATTAACCATTAGATCTTGTCATGAATGGTCAAGATTAAAACATACAAAGTCATGTGAGTTTTTTAAAAAATCACATGACTTTTTAAGTGGTCACATGACATTAAATATTGACCATCCATACATGGTTGTATGGCCAAGATTTACCCCTCTCACTCTTATAAAAAAATAGCTCTCTCACTAGATATGTCCCCTATATGGAAAGAGAATTAAGTTGTTAAGGAAAGATGAACTAATCTAGGACGACCATTTAGGAGTAATGGAAGTGCAAAGTGGTTAAGTAGTGAATAAATAAAATCATTGGTGAATTGATTAGTAATGGTTGAATGGCCTATAGGTTAGGAAGGGAGCTTAATTCATTTATTCTTAGTTAAAAACCAAGGCTAAAGTGAATTGGTATAGTTTAGAAGAAAGAAGCTAATTAACAAAAGTTAGAATATATTAAATAATGGTTAGTAAAGTTGCTAATTCTTAATCATAGTAAAAATTTGAATAACTAGCTAAGAGTTTTATGTTAGATGATGTGCCTAGGCATGACAATGGGTAGGGTACTATAATAGCCATCCCCATACACATATTTGAAAAAATACCCATACATGGCTCATACTAGCATGGATAGCAATCTTAATCCCCATCCTTGTACCCGTTGAGTACTTATCTATCCATACCCGCACCCACTACCTACACTTTATTTAAGTGTAAAATTAAAAAATCAAAAGAAAAATGGCACAACAGGAGTGAAAAATCCCTCTTAAACATTACTACATGAAAAAACTTTAAAATATAAAATCATATGTAAACATTACTGTTGTAAAATATGTTTAGATGATTGACAAACATTGAGATGTCTTAGAGGAAGCAAAATTTGAGCACAAGACGAAAAAAATAGTGGATGAAATCAAGGGCGAAACCAAGGGGGACCCACAGGGGCTATATCCCCCCAAATATTTTAAGTATATTTATATTTTTATAATAAAGTTATTATGTGGGCCCCCCAACCTTACTGCTACTATAAAATATAAAAGTAAATATTAGTTATTTTTTGTTTTTCTTCTCTCACATGCTAGCTTTTGTCTCAACTTTTTAGTTCTACAGTCAAATTATGTCTCCACTCCATTCTCTGTCTATCTTAACTTTGCATAGGAATTCTAATGTTCACTCAAGCTTTGATAATTGTTAGCCTCGACTCACTGATCATTGTTCAACATTGATCACACACATGCTATGAGCTTTAGTCTTCAATATACTAGTGGGTGTGACTTTTTGCCCTTTATCCTATTCCCCATTTTATGTGTTTCATATTTTTATTATAGAGTAAATTACATTGATACCCTTTGAGATTTTTTTAGATTACACATGATATCCCTTCTTTTTTATCCCTACACTAACACCCTTAATTGTTTGAAAAAACATTACACTGAAATCTCTTATACATTACACTGACCCCCTTAATTGTTTGAAAAACATTACATTGTGTACCCTTATAACAGAGATTGTTGTAAACGTTAAAAAAGCAAGGAAATTATGTGCAATTTGGAAAAACCTCAAGGGGTGTTAGTGTAATTTAATCTTTATTATATTATCTATTTTATCATTTTATGCCTTTGTCTATTTACAAAGTTTGTATTACCATTTACTAAATAAGCCATTAGTTATATTAGAATAATATTAATAGGATTCATTATTCATGCGTACATTTCAAAGTTGCAAAATGATTTTTTAATACTTCTCAGTTGACACTTGTATATTGGTTGCATTTACTGATAAGTATCTCTTATACTCAATACAACTATATATTTCTTTTACTCATAAGAAATTATTAGCTATATATTTACTTTCTTGCATAATGTGGAATTTTTTTTTACTGTATTATATTTTTGTTCTTGGCCCCTCTTAACTCAAAATCTTGGCTCTGCCCCTAAATGAAATACGTGCAAATGAGGTACTTCTCTTGGCATGTTTAATTTTCGTGTCTCTTAAAAGGTGGAGTTCTCTCATTATAGTCTTTATTTTGCATGTGGATGTTGACTTCAAATTAAAAGACGTGAAGAAAGCATACAAAGAATTGAAAATGAAGGGGAAAGGTTACAAGAAAAGACTAGAAGAGTTGCAAATGGCTATTTGCAAACTTCTTGAGCAATAGTCATTAGCTAATTGTTTAGGATATTTTAATAATTTATATATATATATATATATATATATATATATATATATATATATATATATATGTATAGGTACATGTATAGGTAGGGTGGATATTATAATACTCATACCCATTAAATTTTGTAGATAAATCCTCAGCCTTGGACCCATCCTCATTTAGCAGATATTTACCCCATCCATTGTGGGTAATTTTTTATGGATACCCATAGGGTCTGGCTAGAATTTTGATCCCTAGATGTACCTTAATCAAAGTAGTATGATTAAAGGATTAGTATAAATGACTAAGAAAATAAAAGATTTATAAGTGTAACCTAGTTGTAAACTAAGAAATTAATGAAGTAAAGGTTAAGAACTCTAATTCTCCTAATTTCAACTAAAGCCTAAGGTTATGATAATTGGGTAAAGTTTTAAATACATAGAGTTATGCAAGAAGAATACTAATAAACCATAATAATACTTAGAAAATTGTCAAATTCCACCTTTATAGAATTGAAACAAATTGCTAGAAATCCTATGCTAATTAGTAAGCCTTACTTTACGTGATTTACTTGAAGAATTAATATGAGCACCTAGGAATGTGAATAGGATTAAAGTTCACTAAGAGTTTTACTAGATAACCAAGTTGATTTTAAGATCCAAAGTCGAGTAGGAATAAGGTAAAGGATGTAACATCCCGGGCGCTAACGAGGGCGGGGAGTGATCGCCGGTGCAAAAAAGATGAGGCACGGACAATGAGCGGCTCCTGGCAGGCTTCCAGCGAGAGGGGTACATGAATGAATCGAATACACACCCGAACGAGAGGGATCCAGAGGTTGTGCAGGTATGGGACTGTACAATTGAGGATAGCTTAAAGGAATTAATAAGTGCTACCTATACCATCAAGATGCATCTACTTTTCGGTAGCCCATCACTTAAGAACTCTATAGTTAAGCGTGCTTGACTTGGAGCGATTTAGGGATGGGTGACCTCCTGGGAAGTTTCCCAGGAAGCGTGTGAGTGAGGACAAAGCACACTGAAAAGTTTTGTGTTGGTTTGTGGGGACAGTCACTCATCCTGAAAGCGGCCAAGCGTTACAAAGGATGTTAGTTTTAATGGACTTTTCTATGTAGCCTTATACTATGGATAGTTAAAAAAAGAGGTACTTAAAATGACTTAGGAAAAAGAAAAAGATACCTATTCTAAAATAAATTATGATTTCATAGATGATTAAGAATAGAATAGGAGGCTTTCAATTGCATCAATGATTTGGCCATTCTGACTAATATATGATAATATATGGCTTAATTTTGTTTGATGAGCATTATATGATTGGAGACATATAAAATGATGATTCAGGAAATATATCGAGATATATACTGTTTGTTAATTGTGATCTTGATGTCTACTGCCATACCTTTGATAAAGGTATAAGGGAAAGTATCAAGGTATAAAAGAGACTCTGTCAAAATTTTAGAGGAATGTGAGGAAGTTTTAAACTCTAGAGACAGACGCCATGAGTCTTGAGCAGTAATTATGCATCATTTGCATGTATTGAGGAAAATCTGGGAAGCTATAGTTTGATACATTGTTGGATGTAGGTAGAGACACTAGGTAATCTTGGGGGTTTGGTACCAAGTTGTGAGATCCTAATGGTTAGACTATCAGCCTGTAATTGGAAAAATCACATAAACTGACTTGATAACCCCGACAACTAATAAGCATCGCCAAGATTGATGGAGACTATTCTTGAATCGATAGCCACAAGGTGGCTATACTTCTTGAGAAAAATAATATATATATATATATATATATATATATATATATATATATATATTGTACCTTAATATACCAAGGAATACAATCTCCCGATCACTTACCAATCTGATAAACATTTGATCAGGCATCAAGTGATGAAAAGGCCCACATGTATTGCATTATAACTTAGGTTAAGTCATAAGAACCCTATGCGGATACGACATTTGTAGATTTAGAAAGTGTGGCTTGTTTGTGTAGTCATGTGAATGCATTTTGTGAATCATGATTTAATGATTAAATCACCTTACTCATTCCCCTTTAATCTTGTTCTATGTATATATGGTACAACTTCTTCGTGAGTAGTTAATAGAAATGGACGATATCTTGATCATGGGGATACTTTCCCTTCGATTCCACAATTATGGATACTTGACCCATAATGACATAGCAAAGGATGACACGTTTCGGGGTTTAGTGACTTTCTCACTACAAGAAAAATCAATTTTAACTGAGGTTTATTAACGGGGGTTCCCGTAACCCTTGAAAAGACATGGAACTAATAGGCATTTCTATAATCCTAGTTAATTTCTCGCAGTTATTGCTACAATCGCAACTAATTTTCCATGGTTTCAAATTAACCCATGTTAATCTTATTTTTTTTAATGTTTAATTTCTCTAAAACTTTCCCCCTTGTATTTTAGCATTCTTTCTCAAACCTCCCTTTTTTCTTTTTGCACTTTCTCTCGCTTTTTGAGTTTGACACCTTTCCCCTTTCTTACTATCAATACTTTCTTGTTCCTCACTCTCCTATGCCTTTTCCCTTTCTCACCAAAACCAATCAAAGCCCTACCCAACACAAGAAACCAAACACCATCATTGTTCACACTAAGTAAATAATTCCCCTCTTCTACGCCTCACCTTTTCTCTCTCACACTTCAAGTAATTAATCCAACCCTAGGTCTTCGAAGCCAAAAGCAACATTTCAAAAAAAGGGTGGGTGCTTGCACAATGCAGGCACGAAGAAGAGGAGAGAGGCCTCGCCTTGTTTCAACTAACCAATGGAAAGGGAGTCCGCTGGCTAAAGTTGTCTAAGAGTAGGAGTAAGATCAAAAGATAAAGGCCTTTAACAATGAAGATCTTTCCTATGGCTTGAGTTTGGGAGATGATGGTTGGTTTTTTTTGCAGTTTTGTGCCTCTTTTGGTTTAGAGGCTTGGTTGGAGCTTTTTCTCTTCCAAGCCATTGCGAACCCTAACTCCACTGTTCTATAGTCAAAGCACATCACTACTAGCATCGAAGCGCTCCATTGTGAAGTGCATCACCTTTGAGGACAAGGACAAGTGCTCCTCCTCAATGGTTGTGACGCCTCTATTGTCGTCCACATCAAAATCACTTACTTTCTGCATAGGAGATACCAGAGAGCAATTTCCATTGTTTTCCTTCCTTTTTTATGTAAGACTTCAAATTATTTTTGTTATTAACACACCCCTGTAATAATGATGTTTTCAGTTCTTGTTTTTGCATTACTGTTTTAATTACTTGCCAAAATTGCTAATGCTTTTTCCACTCCATTGGGAGTTTCTTTGTTGTAAATGGTTGTAACCAAGGAACTTGGATTTGAATTTTATGAAAGGACAAGTACAACTATATGTGAATTAGTAATTGTAAGAGATGAGGAGAAATATCTACTACTTAGCAAAGGCGTTAACAAGTTTATAATCTCATGCTTTGCTATCATAAATTTATATTCATTACCTAATTTTTTGTCCATTATTCAAACTTTGTTTATTGTCAATGTTTATATGGTTGTTTGGATAGCAAGTGTAATTATCTTACTACTATTGAAGTTCCAAAAGGTTGTTTAATATTGTGTATTATGTTGTTGTGTATCTATAAAAGTATTCTCTAAAATCGTCTCTAATTATTTTCTTTTAGGTTTAAAGTTGCTATGCATCTATCAAACGTTGACTATAAAAGTATAATTATTTTCTTTTACATCAGTTCTCATATAACAAACGTAAAATGGCATCTTTAAATGTGTTTTTTGCATTAGTGGATCTATGAAATTGTATTCTACTTTGTCTACTTTGTAAAGGTGTTTACATTATCAATTATTGTCATATGTATAGCACACTTGTTGAAAAGGTTATGAGAAGGACTATAGAAAAAAAAATAGCTTCATAGAAATATATGCGAAACCTAAGGGTTGTTCAAAAGGATTACATGAATGATGAGTAATATGAGAGTAGAATCTAATAATAACTCAGAATTATGCTTATCTTGCTAAGTTGCTACATAATTTGTAATAAAAATAAAAATTTCTATTTTTTATTTATTTAAGGTAGTCTGAATCTAAACATTTTAACACCCTTGCTTGCCTTAAACATACTAGTCTAAATTTTATTTTATTTTTTGCTTAGCTGAAAACGTGCCTTTGGCTGGACCTAAAATTCACATAAGATGATAGAGGCAGTTATGCAATCTGCTATAAAGGGAAAGGTTGAATTAAGGCCTGTAAATTGTTGATTAAAGATATTAATTATTACTTATACCAGTGATTTGCTTTGATGATTTTCTTCTCTTTTCATTTTTTTAGGTTTAAACTATTTGACAAGGTTATCTCAAGAAGTTTGCAATAGTAATGATCATGTACTAAAAGTGAGAAGCCAATTAATGTGTTATGAAGAGTTTGTGAGAATGATAAATATGCAGATTACGATTTTCCCAAACTTGATTGGGCATCACTACATCTTGGTTTCTTGTTTATATTGCATGTTTTGGTGTACATTGTAACCTTAGTGTGCACTTATCAAATGTAGACCATACAAATGCACCCCTTTGACCTTATCTATGTTATATCTACAAATCATTTGTTTACTTTTGAATATAAATTGTAAATGCAAATGCCTTTTTTATTTATCTACAAATCCCATTACGTAAGCACTTTTTATATAGTAACTTAGAAGTTAAGATGGAGATTAAGATTGCAATTGAAGCCAATTGTTTGAAGTTTGGGTGATCTTTATAATAGTAAATACTACACAAGTAAAACAATTAGGGAAATCCTAAATAATAGATTTTTTTTATAAAAATAACTTTGGTTTTAACGGGTGAGTAAACCCACGGTAAATAACATGGGTTTAAAAATCATGGGTAATGACTGTGGCTTTAACGAGGGTTAGTAAACCCCCAGTAATTACTGGGGGTTTGAGAAACGCAAGTAAATCTAGTGTTTCAAAAGGTTGTTGTAAATCGTTGATAACATGTATGCCACAAACAATTTCAGTACAGTTTCTTCAACCATAAGCAATGCTTTTAACGAGGGTTTAAACCCCTGGTAAGATAAGAAATAACCTTTGTTAAATCCATTTTTTCTTGTAGCGTTTGCTTCTTATTTCTAAACCCTCAAACCTGGATACAATCAGCTATTCTCACTATTCCACTAGAGCTAACTCTATCTATAATTCTTGGTTACT
Organism: Spatholobus suberectus; assembly: GCA_004329165.1. Taxonomy (NCBI): domain Eukaryota; kingdom Viridiplantae; phylum Streptophyta; class Magnoliopsida; order Fabales; family Fabaceae; genus Spatholobus; species Spatholobus suberectus. The sequence continues at coordinate 36,228,035 of CM014733.1, forward strand.
TTAGAGAGTCATTGTCATCATGTTCACGTGATTCTATAATTGATAGGATAATATGAAAAATAATTAAGATAGGATAATATGATAATAGGTGTCACATATAGGACTTAGACTTTCAATTTTAAGTACAAATTAAATTTGAGCCTTTTTTTGGCTTAGCCAACAAAAACTCGTATGAGGTTTCGCTGGGCTTAGGCCTCATTTTAGAAGGCCAAATTGAATATGGGCTTCTTGGATCAACCCACTATAGCTTGTAACCTACATCAAGCTTACGACTAGCCAGACTTAAACCTTACTCAACAAAATGTAAGGCTTTTACTTTAAATTTGAGCTTTTTTAACCTAATCCTATTATGGCCCAATCTAGACTTAGCCTGCAAAAGGCTTAGACAAGTTAGGCTTTCACCATGGCTTGGGCCTCGTTTTAGAAGCCTAAATTGAATCTAGGCTTTTTGCCCTAATCCACTGTAGCATGCAACCCATATGGAGACTACAATTGGTCGTACTCAAACTTGCTTGATGAAATGTTTGACTTGGACTTTAAATTTCAAGCACGAATTAAATTTGGCTCTCTTTAGCCTAATTTGGGCTTAGCTTTCAAAAAACCTTTACAAATTGAAAAGTTTGGCATCTCAAATACCATGAACGTGTGAGACGTTGGACCTATAAAACTCTTTGTAAACCAAGAGGCGTTCTTAATGTGCTTTATGCTCCAAAGTGTCTTAGACTTTGGGTCCCTAGGAGTGACTTCTAAAGTTACATTCCAGGGTATGAAATGCTGCACAACGTATGGGATGTTGCATGACAGATAATAACATGTAACTTTTTTTTTCTGATATGGGACATTTAGACGCCCCTTAGTGTATGAAACACTGCATGCAAAGAAATTTTTGAAAGCATTTAAGACTTAGGTGTCTAATGTAACACCCCTACTTTTGTATATTGAATTATTTTTCTAATTATTTTGTATTTAATCCTAGAAAAGTGGATGAGAATCTCAAAAATTTGATTCCTACGGTTACGTTCATAGTACTTAATTACAATTTTAATAATTTTTGGGGAACGAAACTCAAAAAATTGGTGAAATGATTGTTTTGTCCCTAAAAAGCCAAATAACAAAATTAATAGACAAAAATAGTTAGAATTGTGTAAAAAATTATTTTTTAAGTCATCAATATACTTAGAATAATTAATAATAATTTTTAAAAAAATTTGGAAACCTATTGAGATAGTTTTTGTAAAATGACAAAAATACCCCTAGTTTACTACGAGAACTAACCTGAGACTTTTTTACCTAAAAATATTTTGAAAATTTTATACTAAATATATTTCATTATAAAAATTTTATTTTGAAAGAAAAATATTAAAAAAATATAACAATTCTATTTCAATTTTTTAACTATTTTTCTAATATTTGACAATTTAATTCTAAAAAATTGGGAAGGGATTTCAAAATTCTGATCCCCACAATTATGCTCAAAATTTGAAGAGATATTTATTCAAAAAGCTACTAAAAACAAACTATTTTTATGATTTTCTATAAGTTTTCTTTTCATATTTCTTTTTAATTTTTTTTTCTCATTAAAATTATGCACATATATTCATCAAATATGAGTTTGTCACCCCCCATCTTGTACAAAGGAAAAAATTCTTATATGTATGATCTTCATACAAAGAGAGAAAGAATTAACCACTGCAAGCTACAAACCAACAAAAACCCTTCTCAAAAAGCCACAAAAAAACCATTTCAACAAAGAAAAGAAATAAAAAACAAAAGAAGAATCATCACATGTGTCGACAGCCATTGCTACTACCTGTGGTAGCATTTCACCCCTATCCCTCTTTTTTCGTTCCTTTTCTCTCCTCTATTATTGTAGCACCCTAAGTTAGGAATAGAATCTATCTCATTTTTGGTTTGAAAGAAAAGAAAAATAAACTTTTATAATGTTTAGTTGATGTAAATACAAGTAAATTTTTCATGAAAGTATAAACTTGGATATTGGATTTGCAAAGCTTTAAAATAAAAAGAAGGAAAAGGTCTACGTCATCATTCAAAGTTCTTTATATATATATATATATATATATACTTGCATGAGGGATATAAAATCATAAAAGGAATAGTGATATACAGTGGCTTCATCTGTAGATACCCAATAGATAGTTTGTATATATGTAATTTAACTTAAAGAAAAGAAACTTCTCAATAGAATCAGTAAAAGTTGTAAAATATAAATCCTTTGTCTGTCAATACCTGATAAGCAACTGTATATAGGATATTCAGAAAGGGTGGAGTAATGGTACATATATTAAAACATAGAAGGTTCCCTACATTTCTTAAACTGTAAATAAATGGCTTCAGATACACAGGAAAAGTAAATGGACCTTAAAATGGTAATTAAAAGGTTCCCAGGTTTACAAAATAAATTGATAGGTACTTGTCCTACATAAATACATTAGTCTAATGCAGTTAACAAAAATAGTCCACTAGTTCTATCCCAACAGAGGATGATACATGAAACTCAACTAACACTTATCAACCTTTTATATCACTCATAAGGCACCTATTATTTTTAATCTGGCCATGCTTCTACCGCACTTATGCTTTGTCCACCTTCTGGTGCATCCAAGGTATTTTGGAGATGTTGTCTTCCATTTGTCTACTACTTGGTGCCAAGTAGGGCCACTACTAAGAAACAAATCCAAAAGATAGGTAAACAATAGAGTATAACATAGATATATTTAATCAGAAAACATGGTACTACAAGCCTAAGGGATGCCACCTTCCATTGGTGGTAACCCACCCATCCTTACATGACTTACATAAGCCTAGACAGTTCTACTTGTACAAGCAGTTTGTTCTTAAACTAGAGAACATTAATAATACACAAGTATGCTAGCACAAATCATAATTCTTTAGTCTAGACATTAATTATTCCTTCAAATACATATAACCTTGCCATTTCACAATCTTAGATAAAGTATTACAATACGTAATATGTTCCAAAACCATACAACACTTAAGCAATGATTCTTTGACATTAACAATAAGATAAAGCACATGAGCAACAAGACAAAGCCTTAGCAGGGTATGACAAACATCATCAAACACACATAAACAATTTCAAGCTCACCACAAAGGTTAATTGGTTAGTTTTACATGTATACTACATGTGATGTCTTTAGCAATCTATTTCTATGTCTTTATTTACTACATGTTTATATATAGGGTCACTTAGCTCCTTAAGAGGATCATCCCTCCATAGTGTGGGTGGGTATGCATTCCATATAGGAATGGCACATCTTTCGCATAAAGGATAATATAATTTCTTAGGGGACTTAACAACTCACAACCTGGATAACTAACAACTCATGACTTGACAATAACTTGTTAGCTCTGTTGTATTAGGGGGAAGGACGGGTACCTTATTAGACTAATCATCTCTCCCATAAGAGACAAGCACGCACTTGCCTAAGGGGTAACTTCAACCCATGACAGACCACTTCCCTCCCTTGCATGATTTGTTTCATCTTGGTTACTTAGGTAGATGGGATGGATGGGATGGACATGTAGTGAGAAACCAACCCCTTTTCTTATAAAACTTTACCCTTTTCCCTATTGTGTAATGACCCAACTTCGTCACAGGAAAACTCGATTAACATAACCGAGGTCCAATTGTAATTTTCTATTATGAAAGCTCTCTTGTTAATTTGTTATTAAAAAGAGTGAGAATTTTTCACAACTTCAAAATATGCTTCTAATACTAATGCCAACTTAGAATAAAATCATAATCTACATCAATGAGCATGAAATAAAGAGTCTCATAATCATGAAAACATCAACATTACATGTAGAGAAGAAATCAAACTACTCTAAGATGAAATGGGTGCCAATATAGGTGGCCAACCTACCAATGCAACTCGAGAAAGGGAAGGGATTATACATATGAACACTCCCTAATCTAAGTTGGTCATAATAACTGACTCACATAACAAAACAAGAATGACCCAATATAGATCTTATCTTTATAACGGAGGCTCTAGATACATGGCTAGTGGTATAGCTTGGGTTGCCTCTACCACCTCTATGTACATAGGTCTCTCGCCTCTAGGGACATCCAGCGACGCCAAACCGAAAAAGCTATAGGGTCACTGAAAGGATCGAAAAGTAACTCCTTAAAGCTTCGCAGAGGTGTCAAGATCTGGCATGTATACGAAAATGATTCCTCCTTCTTGTCATCCATTGACTATAGTGAGATCCAAAAGGCGTCATCCTTTGATACAAATGTGCACTCCCAAAAGTCGAAAGAGTACTCAAGGTCTAGGAAGATCGTCGTCTATCTGCTCTCACGACAACAAATCATCATGATTATCACAATCACACACACACAAAAAACACATAAGTAAGGATAAGCTACCCAAAAGAGCAAACATAGTATTCAAAACAGACATTGTAACACCCTCACTTTTATTTAATTAATTGTTTTATTTATTTATTCTATATTTAATTCTGAAAAATCGGGAAGGAATCTAAAAATTCTGATCTCCACAGTTAAACTCAAAATATTGAAAACTATCTAATCGTGATTTTCAATAATTTTTCCAAGTTGAAGCCCGGAGAAATTTGAAAATGACGATTTTGTCCTTATTTGTCAATATTAAGGACTGACATGAGAAAAATATTCAATTGATATTAAAATGTCAAATTGAGTTTAAAATCATGTCATATGTATTAAAATATAATTTTGGAAATTTTTTGGGAATTTTCTGAAATTCCTGTACAATATGACCAAAATACCCCTAGTTGTCAAATAACCAACTCAGTATTGGTTTGACATCCAAAAATGATGAAAATGATATTTTTAATACATTTCTAGGTAAAATATGTAATTTTAGAATTTTCATAAAAATTTGAGCATTTGTTGAATTAAAATGAATTTAATATGAATTTTCTAAGCTTAAAATATATAATATATATATTTATAATTCGAAAAAAATTAAAATTTATTTTTAGAAATTATTTTTGATGAAAAATATTACATTTGTTCAGATTTATATCTAAATTAATTATTTTGGTATTAAAAGTTATTTTTTTCAAGTTTAGGCGATTTTATCGGTACCGGCTAATTAATTAACAGTCAAAATTTATACTGCAAATATTTGGGACAGCTGCTATCCCACGTACCAGCTCTAGCAAGGGGTGATTCATCCCCTATATGAATATGTGTCCCTAATAAAAAAAATAAAAATTGCATTTTGACATCATGGGTGACATAACTCCTTGGACACCTAAGCCAATTTTTTTCTATAAATAGCTATGAACTTGAAATAAATTTCTCATTCCTCTTCTCCTAAAATCACCGTGAGCCTTCCTCTCCCTTTAGAAAAAAATTTCTTTACTTTGTTCTATGCTAAAATTCTACTAGTTTTCCAATAAACTAGTAAAAATCCTCTTCCTAGGAGCTCTGCACCAACAACTTCACCAGCTCTTTGAGGTAATGGGGGGAGTGGGGTTGGTTCTAATTTTCAATTACTTTGCATGTTGGTAGGAAGGGTTTTCCCCTAAACCCGTTTAGGCTTTAGTTTTACTATTAATATTATTGTTATATTATTTGATGTTAAACTTTAAATTTTGCTAAGTTATTATTTTGCTCAAATTTAAATTATTAAATTATACCAAGCTGTTACTCTGCTCAATTTTAGAAAATTAAAATGCACTTGCTAAGCTGTTACTCTGCTCATTTTTAGAAAATTAAAATGCATTTACTAAGATGTTACTCTGCTCAATTTTAGATAATTAAAATACTCTTATTAAGTAGTTATGCTGCTCAAATTTAGACAACCATAGTATAATTATTAAGTTGTTATACTGCTCGAATTTAAACAATTACAGTAGAATTACTAAGCTGTTATACTGCCCAAATTTAGAAAAAATATTTTTAGCTATTATGATAAATAATTAAATTATTAAATTATCAAATTTTAGTAATACTCAATTAGTTTAGCAAAAATAGTAGAAGAAATAAACCATAAATCTCATAATATGAAACTAAAGATAGAAATTATTTTATGAGCTATTTATGAATTTATTTTTAGAAAACTACTATAGAAATTTAAGTTTAAGTTCTTATCGTTCAGGTAAGGTCTAGACACACTAATAGACCATCTGTAAAAATTTCATAAATTTTAAAGCTTATTTAGTACTTCTAATTGTGCTCTATAAGTGCCTGTGGACACATTTTTCTTAGAAATACTGAATTTCAAAAATTTTCGAAAAAATTATAAAAATTCATGATAAAATTCTAATTATTTTTCTAAGTTTAAAAATTATTTTTATGGAATTTTTTGACCATTCTATGATTTATTTCTTAATTATCAGTCTTTATTTTAATTTGTATATCTTTATTTTTATTGAATTATTGCTTATGTGCTTTAATTTGAATTATGACTTATGTGAATGATATGTATGGATCAAATCTCTGTAATATAAGGCAGAGATATTAGTAGAAATTATACTGGTGCTCAAATACTTGAGACCAGAATGAACCTTTAGAAATTAATATATTAGTGAGTAATGTAAAGCAAGGGACATGCAGTGGCATGACACCCTGTTAGGGAAGCTACAGTTTGGTACGCTGAGGAATGAAAGGCAGGGACCCATTTGGGAGGTCTCGGGGGTAGGCATCGAGTGGTGAAAGTCCTAATAGCCAGGGTAGCGCCCGTGAGCTGGGATATTCACCTGACCAAGCTCGATAACCCCGACAACTGCTCAGCATTCCGGATTGGTTTGAGAGTATACCTCTATAAATGGACGTCCTGACTGATATTTGTTCCTCATTGATGATGAGGACTGTACCATGTGATGATGTTGATGAAGTATATGTACTCCCAGTCACTTCCCAGGTTCTGTTAAGAACTATTACTCACTGATGGGAAGTATGGATCCATACCAAGTCAAGGGTAGTGTAGTATAACTTAGAATAAACCCTAGGTTCCCTTCATTAATTGTATTTAAATTCCTACCATACATGTGAAAGTGATTTAGAACAAATCACCTCACTCCATTATTTTTGTTATGCATGTTGAATCGTGATTATTGAAGATGATAACAATGCCTGATGATGCTGAGGAAGAGCCAGAGGATACTTCTCCAAATTTGAAGACCTAGTTTATAATATTTTCTTAAGGGATAGGGTAGATAAACACTGCTCTGTATAGGATCCTTTTTTTTATGTATATATTGGGTTAGGTAGTATATATCTTTTAATGTACTTTGTTTTCTCTTTGACTATTATGTATTACTTAAACCATGATGTACGGTTGGATATATATATATACATAAGTAGTTTTTATCATTTCACTTCTATTTCTAAATTCTGTTCTGCTAGTATCAAAAAAAAAAAATTTACTCACATTTTCATCAACTTAAAGTAATAATTAAATTAATATGAATTAAAATTAAAGGAGTGTTACATTTAGTGGTATCAGAGCAGTTCTTTCCTGTCAAAGCCTGGGGTATGGCCTTGACCATTCTTTGTGCTGTGTGTTCTTTCATTTACTGTTGATAAAATAGGAATGAAAGATGAATTGTTTGTTCTTATATTCGTTTTGGACATCCAACCTTGTTGCAGAAAGTGGTCTGCGCACGCAATTGAAGACTTTGCCAAGAATATACCAAATGTTAGCTGTTGGGTTTAGTAGAAGTGATTAGTGCATGTCTAGTTAGGTTCTGGCTAGGAAAGACTTGGTACTTAAGAGCGTCCATTGTGACCCACCTCTCTTTCCTGGGAATCTATCTGGTGTACTATTTCACATATTATTTTTACTCACCTAACATATGGTTGTATTCAAAGCAATGAACTAAGACATTGATTCTCTATTTCAGACAATGGCCGGAAGACCACGGCGAGATGCTACTCAACAAATACTTGAAAGAATGACTGCTGTTCTTGAAAATATGAATCAAGGACGAGATAATGAACCTACGGAATACCGAGGGCTTACAGCTTTTCGTAAAAACAACCCTCCAACATTCAAAGGCGGATTCGATCCTAACGGTGCTCAAAACTGGATTGCAGAGATCGGGAAAATCTTTACTGCCATGGAGTGCACTGATGCACACAAAGTGACTTATGCCACCTTTATGTTGTCTGAAGAGGCAGAATATTGGTGGAAGTACACTAAACAACAAGAAGAATTCGAAGGAAGACAAATCACTTGGGAAGTTTTTCGTTTGAAGTTTCTGGGGAAGTATTTTCCAGAAGACTTAAGGCGAAGAAAAGAAATAGAATTCCTTGAGCTAAAGCAGGATAATATGTCTGTTGGGGAGTATGCTGCTAAATTTGATGAATTGTCAAAATACTGTCCCTATTTTCAAAATGGAGTTGATGAAAGGTCACGATGCTCCAAATTTGAGAGCGGGTTGAGGCTTGACATCAAGCAGGCAGTGGGGTATCTTGAGATAGCCCAATTTCCTACCTTGGTGAACCGCTGCAGGATCTATGAAGATGACACAAAGGCGAGGCAAGCCCAATGGAAGAATGTTGGGCCACAAAGGAATAAAAGACAGGAATTCTTCACTAAGAAGAAACCTTATCAATTTCCTGGAAATTCTTCGAGTCAGAGGAATTTTTCCATCACTAATAACTCTAATTTTGGAGTTAACAACCCTGTTCGCTGTTTTCGTTGTGGAGGACCCCACTTGGCAAAAGATTGTACTCCACAAATGGTTATTTGCTACAACTGTGGAAAACCAGGCCACTATAGAACAAATTGCAAAGAACCAAAGAAGGAACTTGGTATGGGAAGCAGAAACAACAATGGGAAGGTTCAAGTTGGAAGGCCTAAAGCAACAGGCAGAGTTTTCACTATGAGTGGAATCGAAGCCGTTCAATCTGACGACCTCATTCAAGGTAAATGCATCATAAACGGATATCTTTTGAATGTACTATATGATTCAGGTGCCACTCATTCATTCATATCACATGATTGTGCAAAATATCTGAAATTACCTGTTTCTCTGCTACCCTATGATTTGACTGTTTCTACCCCTACAAATGTTCCTATCATTACTTCTTTAGCATGTTTAAATTGTTGTATTTCTATAGAAAGTAGAAATTTCTTTGTAAACTTAATCTGTCTACCTTTATCTCATCTAGATATTGTATTAGGCATGGACTGGTTATCTTCCAATCATGTCCTCCTAAACTGTCATGATAAAAGTCTAGTCTTTGAGCCAGAAATTGATAAAACTTATAAATCAGAAGATTTAAGAATAGCTACTGCCAACCAAACTAAGGCTTCGAAAGGAGCTCAAGTTTACATGATCCTTACTTCTCTGGAAGTAAAGGGAAACTCTGATGTTAGTAAGTTTCCTGTAGTCTGTGATTACCCTGATGTTTTCCCTGAAGATATTCCTGGTCTACCTCCGGAAAGAGAAATAGAGTTTACCATAGAATTGGTACCAGGATCAGGTCCTATATCCATAGCCCCCTATAGGATGTCACCTTTAGAGTTAGCCGAGTTGAAAAAGCAAATTGAAGAACTGTTGGAAAAACAGTTTATAAGACCCAGTGTTTCTCCCTGGGGTGCTCCAGTATTATTAGTTAAAAAGAAAGATGGAAGTATGAGATTGTGTGTGGATTACCGTCAGCTTAACAAAATGACCATTAAGAATAGATATCCTCTTCCTAGGATTGATGATTTGATGGACCAATTAAGGGGTGCTATTGTGTTTTCCAAGATTGACTTAAAATCTGGTTATCATCAGATTCGAGTCAAGGCTGAAGATATTCCAAAGACTGCTTTTAGAACAAGATACGGTCATTATGAGTACTTAGTAATGCCCTTTGGTGTGACTAATGCTCCTGCCATTTTTATGGATTATATGAACCGTATTTTTCATCAGTTTTTGGATAAGTTCGTAGTGGTCTTCATCGATGATATACTAGTGTATTCTAGAAGTCATGAAGAACATGAAGAACATCTGCGAATTGTTTTGCAAATTTTGAGAGAAAGACAGTTGTATGGGAAGCTCTCAAAATGTGAATTCTGGTTGGAACAAGTGCAATTCTTGGGGCATGTAATATCGCAAGGTGGGATTTCTGTTGATCCTACAAAAGTGGAAGCGGTTTTGCGTTGGGAACAACCAACAACAATCACAGAGATACGTAGTTTCTTAGGATTGGCAGGCTATTATAGAAAATTCATTGAAGGATTTTCGAGATTAGCATTGCCTTTAACTAAGTTAACACGTAAAGGACAACCTTTTGTTTGGAATGAAAACTGTGAGGCTAGCTTCCAAGAGTTGAAGAGAAGATTGACTTCTGCTCCTGTGTTAATACTACCTGACCCAACTGGAAAGTTTGAAGTATATTGTGATGCCTCGGGACAAGGGTTAGGGTGTGTATTAATGCAAGAAGGAAAAGTAGCTGCTTATGCTTCAAGACAATTAAGACAGCATGAAGTTAACTATCCTACGCATGATTTAGAGTTAGCTGCAGTAGTGTTTGCTCTAAAGATTTGGAGACACTACTTGTATGGTGCAAGGTTTGAAGTGTTCAGCGATCATAAGAGTCTGAAGTATCTCTTTGATCAAAAGGAACTGAATATGAGACAGCGTAGGTGGATGGAATTCCTGAAGGATTACGACTTTAAGCTGCAGTATCACCCTGGCAAGGCGAATGTAGTGGCAGATGCTTTGAGTCGTAAATCCTTACATACATCAATGATGATGGTGAAGGAGTTGGAATTGGTAGAATCATTTAGAGATTTGAATTTGGCAATAGAGATAAGACCCAAGAGTCTTTATTTGGGAATGCTGAAAATTTCAAGTGGACTTTTAGAACAAGTTAGAGAAGCACAAGAAACGGACCAATTCCTACAAGAGAAAATGAAAGCAAGAGAGGAAGGAAAGGAAGCGGAATTCCACAAGGATTCTAATAAGATCATTAAATTCAAAGATAGAATATGTGTGCCTTTTGAGGAAGATCTGAGAAAACTAATTCTAGAAGAAGCTCACAAAAGTAGACTAAGTATTCATCCAGGTGCCACCAAAATGTATCAAGACTTGAAGAAGATGTTCTGGTGGCCAGGAATGAAGAAAGCTGTAGCTGAGTTTGTAGCATCTTGTTTGGTGTGTCAAAAAGCAAAGGTAGAACATCAGAAACCTTCTGGTAAACTACAATCCCTGGATATCCCAGAATGGAAATGGGATAGCATCTCAATGGATTTTGTTACGGGTTTACCTAGGACTTTCTCTGGTAATGATGCTATATGGGTGATTGTGGATAGATTAACCAAATCTGCTCATTTTCTACCCATTAACATCAGATTTTCTTTAGAAAAGTTGGCCCAATTGTATATCAAAGAGATTATTAGGCTACACGGTGTACCTTCTAGTATAATCTCTGATAGGGATCCACGTTTCACTTCTAGGTTTTGGGATAGTTTGCAACGAGCCTTAGGGACTAGGATTAGACTTAGTTCAGCCTACCACCCTCAAACAGATGGACAGTCTGAAAGGACTATCCAATCCCTAGAAGATTTGTTAAGAGCTTGTGTGTTGGAACAGACAGGTAACTGGGATCAGTCTTTACCACTGATTGAGTTTACCTATAACAACAGTTTCCACTCTAGCATTGGAATGGCTCTATATGAGGCTTTGTATGGAAGAAAATGTAGAACTCCATTATGTTGGTATGAGACCGGAGAACCTTTAATTTTAGGACCTGAGATAGTTCAACAAGCCTCTGATAAGATAAAAATGATTAAGGAAAAGATGAAGATATCACAGGATAGGCAGAAAAGTTACTATAACAAAAGGAGAAAACCCCTTGAGTTTCAAGAAGGGGAACATGTATTCTTGAAAGTTACACCAATAACTGGGGTTGGCAGAGCCCTTAAATCTAAAAAGCTTTCTCCTAAATTCATTGGTCCTTATCAAATTCTTAAGCGAATTGGTCCTTGTCGCTTATCAAATTGCTTTACCTCCAAATCTTTATAACCTTCATAATGTATTTCATGTCTCTCAACTCCGAAAATACATTTCCGATCCTTCTCATGTGATTGAACCTGACATAGTACAATTAAAGGAAAACCTCACTTATGATGTATTTCCTGTAAGAATTGAGGATCGTAGGATTAAACAACTTCGAGGAAAAGAGATATCTTTGGTAAAGATTATTTGGAGTCAACAAGACAACGGAAATGCTACATGGGAACTAGAAAGCAACATGCGAGAATTATATCCTCAACTTTTCTCAGGTTAGTAAATTTCGGGGACGAAATTCCTAAAAGGAGGGGAGTAATGTAACACCCTCACTTTTATTTAATTAATTGTTTTATTTATTTATTCTATATTTAATTCTGAAAAATCGGGAAGGAATCTAAAAATTCTGATCTCCACAGTTAAACTCAAAATATTGAAAACTATCTAATCGTGATTTTCAATAATTTTTCCAAGTTGAAGCCCGGAGAAATTTGAAAATGACGATTTTGTCCTTATTTGTCAATATTAAGGACTGACATGAGAAAAATATTCAATTGATATTAAAATGTCAAATTGAGTTTAAAATCATGTCATATGTATTAAAATATAATTTTGGAATTTTTTGGGAATTTTCTGAAATTCCTGTACAATATGACCAAAATACCCCTAGTTGTCAAATAACCAACTCAGTATTGGTTTGACATCCAAAAATGATGAAAATGATATTTTTAATACATTTCTAGGTAAAATATGTAATTTTAGAATTTTCATAAAAATTTGAGCATTTGTTGAATTAAAATGAATTTAATATGAATTTTCTAAGCTTAAAATATATAATATATATATTTATAATTCGAAAAAAATTAAAATTTATTTTTAGAAATTATTTTTGATGAAAAATATTACATTTGTTCAGATTTATATCTAAATTAATTATTTTGGTATTAAAAGTTATTTTTTTCAAGTTTAGGCGATTTTATCGGTACCGGCTAATTAATTAACAGTCAAAATTTATACTGCAAATATTTGGGACAGCTGCTATCCCACGTACCAGCTCTAGCAAGGGGTGATTCATCCCCTATATGAATATGTGTCCCTAATAAAAAAAATAAAAATTGCATTTTGACATCATGGGTGACATAACTCCTTGGACACCTAAGCCAATTTTTTTCTATAAATAGCTATGAACTTGAAATAAATTTCTCATTCCTCTTCTCCTAAAATCACCGTGAGCCTTCCTCTCCCTTTAGAAAAAAATTTCTTTACTTTGTTCTATGCTAAAATTCTACTAGTTTTCCAATAAACTAGTAAAAATCCTCTTCCTAGGAGCTCTGCACCAACAACTTCACCAGCTCTTTGAGGTAATGGGGGGAGTGGGGTTGGTTCTAATTTTCAATTACTTTGCATGTTGGTAGGAAGGGTTTTCCCCTAAACCCGTTTAGGCTTTAGTTTTACTATTAATATTATTGTTATATTATTTGATGTTAAACTTTAAATTTTGCTAAGTTATTATTTTGCTCAAATTTAAATTATTAAATTATACCAAGCTGTTACTCTGCTCAATTTTAGAAAATTAAAATGCACTTGCTAAGCTGTTACTCTGCTCATTTTTAGAAAATTAAAATGCATTTACTAAGATGTTACTCTGCTCAATTTTAGATAATTAAAATACTCTTATTAAGTAGTTATGCTGCTCAAATTTAGACAACCATAGTATAATTATTAAGTTGTTATACTGCTCGAATTTAAACAATTACAGTAGAATTACTAAGCTGTTATACTGCCCAAATTTAGAAAAAATATTTTTAGCTATTATGATAAATAATTAAATTATTAAATTATCAAATTTTAGTAATACTCAATTAGTTTAGCAAAAATAGTAGAAGAAATAAACCATAAATCTCATAATATGAAACTAAAGATAGAAATTATTTTATGAGCTATTTATGAATTTATTTTTAGAAAACTACTATAGAAATTTAAGTTTAAGTTCTTATCGTTCAGGTAAGGTCTAGACACACTAATAGACCATCTGTAAAAATTTCATAAATTTTAAAGCTTATTTAGTACTTCTAATTGTGCTCTATAAGTGCCTGTGGACACATTTTTCTTAGAAATACTGAATTTCAAAAATTTTCGAAAAAATTATAAAAATTCATGATAAAATTCTAATTATTTTTCTAAGTTTAAAAATTATTTTTATGGAATTTTTTGACCATTCTATGATTTATTTCTTAATTATCAGTCTTTATTTTAATTTGTATATCTTTATTTTTATTGAATTATTGCTTATGTGCTTTAATTTGAATTATGACTTATGTGAATGATATGTATGGATCAAATCTCTGTAATATAAGGCAGAGATATTAGTAGAAATTATACTGGTGCTCAAATACTTGAGACCAGAATGAACCTTTAGAAATTAATATATTAGTGAGTAATGTAAAGCAAGGGACATGCAGTGGCATGACACCCTGTTAGGGAAGCTACAGTTTGGTACGCTGAGGAATGAAAGGCAGGGACCCATTTGGGAGGTCTCGGGGGTAGGCATCGAGTGGTGAAAGTCCTAATAGCCAGGGTAGCGCCCGTGAGCTGGGATATTCACCTGACCAAGCTCGATAACCCCGACAACTGCTCAGCATTCCGGGATTGGTTTGAGAGTATACCTCTATAAATGGACGTCCTGACTGATATTTGTTCCTCATTGATGATGAGGACTGTACCATGTGATGATGTTGATGAAGTATATGTACTCCCAGTCACTTCCCAGGTTCTGTTAAGAACTATTACTCACTGATGGGAAGTATGGATCCATACCAAGTCAAGGGTAGTGTAGTATAACTTAGAATAAACCCTAGGTTCCCTTCATTAATTGTATTTAAATTCCTACCATACATGTGAAAGTGATTTAGAACAAATCACCTCACTCCATTATTTTTGTTATGCATGTTGAATCGTGATTATTGAAGATGATAACAATGCCTGATGATGCTGAGGAAGAGCCAGAGGATACTTCTCCAAATTTGAAGACCTAGTTTATAATATTTTCTTAAGGGATAGGGTAGATAAACACTGCTCTGTATAGGATCCTTTTTTTTATGTATATATTGGGTTAGGTAGTATATATCTTTTAATGTACTTTGTTTTCTCTTTGACTATTATGTATTACTTAAACCATGATGTACGGTTGGATATATATATATACATAAGTAGTTTTTATCATTTCACTTCTATTTCTAAATTCTGTTCTGCTAGTATCAAAAAAAAAAAATTTACTCACATTTTCATCAACTTAAAGTAATAATTAAATTAATATGAATTAAAATTAAAGGAGTGTTACAGACATCATATTGAGTCATAAGATAAAGCATACATTCATTCAAGATAAATAAATAAACACACATAGGGTTGTTCATTTCATTATTTTTGGTTAAGGGGTGACCAAGTATGTAATGTAGACCATGTACCTAGACTCTCCAAGGAAATTTAAAAACTGAGTGACCAGCCTGGATATTCCTTAATCATGGTATACTAAACACAGATACCCTCACCAGGGTTCTTAAAGCGACACATGCCTAAACCATTTGGGGAATACTGGCCACTAATCATGGGAACTAGTGTACTTTGTTAGGATTTTCATATGGAGGAACTGCCACCATGACCCAAGGTTTGCAAGGACCCAGTCTCCTGTGGAATTGCGCCATCTATTGTTCTCAAGCTTTTGCACTCGGCTAGCACCATGATTCCATGAATACCGACACCTTCAGTACCACATGCTCATACAACAATGCATGCATGCATGACAAACATCTCATCATAAACAAACATTGATGGCAACATATATCAACAATTGCTTATCGTTCATATCTGGATAAGCCTTTATCAATAGATTCACAACATAATCAACATGCCATTACGTCACAAATATTCACCAAGTCATGCCTTTTGCAATTTTCACCAAGAAACTCTTTTAATCCAAGATTTATCAAGTCTTATATATTAATATAAATTCTGTATTTAAAATATTAAAAATAAAAATTAAATAAGAAAATACATTTATGAAATTGTCAACCAAAAACTTAAGTCTTAGATTTTTCATAAACATAGTTTTATAAGTCTTACTATAAATTTCTTTTTAATTTAAATCACCAAAATATATTTTACAATATGTAAAACAGTAAAGAATATATTTTATTGAAATCCATATTTAAATTTTATTTTGAATGACTCACCATTAGGTTTTTAGCACAAAAGATAGTATTTTTATAAAGTTATACAAAAGTTATAAAAACTTATTTCTAAAACAGATTCCAGTAGCTTCCAGATTTTTAGCCTCTTTTTTGAAAATCATTTTGGGACAGTAAACAATTTTTGCTTAACATGATCCATATACGGTTGGAAAGGAAATTTTGTCTATTTTCTAAAACAATAAAGATCACCTCAAGAAAAAATCTACAAAAATAACAAGAAAGTAAGGTTAAGGTGACCCGCTAGAGGACTAGCGAACATGTTTCCAAACCTTTTATTTTCTAAAAGTAAACTTAAATTTTTTTTCAAAATGACCAAGAATGTCAAAAACAAAGGTCCACACAATTTTATATGATTTTTGAAAGATCACAGTTCCCAAAACCACTTTCAGTTAGAAAACAAATACAACCTTCAGATTCTGAAAATCATTAAAAATAGAAAACCAAATCAAATATAGGTAAAACATATATGTTTGGAAATCATTTTGTGTCTACTTTTTTTTCAATCAAATAGTTTCTACAAGTACACACCGAATCTTCCAAAATCACATTTTATTACACAAAGTCGAATCAACATTTTTAGAAAGCATGCCCAACCTTCAAAAGGCTTAACTTTTTTGTTTCTTAATCTTTTAATGTATTTCTTGAGTCAATTTTGAAGAAAATTTTGTCTAGTTTACAACAAAATAACAAGCACTCAAAAATATTAATCACAACTCCAAATATCACAAAAATAGTGCACCATGCTCAGACAAAAAAATGAAACACCACCAGGAACATTCAACACACACGCATGAAAATGTTTCCTTTCATCAAGTTTACAAGTTTCATAAATACTAATATTTTTAAGTAACAACCCACATCAAAAACGAAATCACCATAGTCCAAACACAATAAAAAGGGTTAGCTTTCCTTACTTTTTGTCAAGATCCTACAAGCTTGCAAGAGGGTTTTTGGGACAAAGAGAAAATCTCCTTCAAACTTTGGTAAGGTGAACCACCAACCAACACCAAGAATGGTTGATATATGACATAAATACAAGAAAGAACAAAGTTTAGAACCAAGGAGGTAAAGGAAAGATTTAGGCCACTTAGGTCTTGATAGAAAAGAAAAGATGAAGAAAAAAGATGGAAAGGATGGAGCTTTACCTAACACCACTTCTTTGAACACTCTAGCTTCAAACTCCTCTTCCAACAACTTAGAAAAATTTTAGAACAAAGCTCTCTCTTTCTCTCAACTCACGGTTTTTAGAGGAGAAAAGTGAAGGGAGTTTTTGCTTTGAAGCTTATTTTAAGATAACTCAAGAAGGGTATTTTGGTAACTAGCAAAATAGGAGGCAAGTTTGAACAAAATGGAAAACAAACTCACCTTCTCCAAGAAGGGAGTGGTTGGCCATAAGGGGAAAACAATGGGAGGATTAGTGGTTTTAGTACCATTAAGAACACCATGACAAGACTAATTGTAGGAATTTGGGAAAAAGTTTCTAGTTAGTTTGCAACTAATCTAGTTTACGTAGGAACTAACAGTTAGCTTAGTTGGGTTGGGCTTGGCATGTGTGGGTCTCAGCTGTTAGACAGTAGAAATTTTAATTTCTCACACTGACAAAGAAAATGCGATCAAATACCAGAATTTAGCGAATTAAGTTTAGGATTTTTGGCATTCAAACTAATTAAGGTAATTTAATTGGAATTAAAATATCAATGAGTTTATGACTCACTAATATATCTCAAGACATATTTGATCTACCTCTATAGTTGTCAAACAGTCATTTCTCTTTATTTGACAGGTGTCTTGATAAATGGTCCTGAATGGCAATAGAGAAAACCTAATGTTTTAAACCCTTTGGGTAAGGAAAGCTATCAAACTAAATAGAATCTTATCATAATTAATTTAAAGTTAATTATAATTAAATTTTTTGGTCGTGTACTGCTCATTAGTTGTATAGATAAACATCAGCTCGGTAGATATCATTACAGACTAGATTCTCGCAAAAATCTTTGTAGAATCTCAAACGAGAACAACATGTAGTTTTTATTATATATTTTTCATTAAAAAAATTAAATTTAATTCCTCTTGTTAGTTATTCAATCACTTAATTAAGGACCAACCTGCTGCAAATCTTAACACTATCAGTCTTTACAATGTATCTCTGCACTACTGAAATCTAAGCAGGCTTAATCTCTGTAAAAAACT
This sequence comes from Spatholobus suberectus, assembly GCA_004329165.1. NCBI lineage: Eukaryota > Viridiplantae > Streptophyta > Magnoliopsida > Fabales > Fabaceae > Spatholobus > Spatholobus suberectus. Next base: position 36,246,457 of record CM014733.1, read on the forward strand.
CTACTAAAATTTACACAACAAATATTATTATTAAGTATTTACTAAACTAAATTTAAATTTAATTTCTCTTTTTAGATTATCAACCACTTATGCAGCAATTATAAAAGATAGGTCTTACATATTGCCTCACCCTTGAACTTTCATAAACATAGCTTTTGATTTGAATTGCTTTAACTAGTTTGAAAAGAAAACCAAAATATTTTATTTAGTAAGATAGCTAAGGCTTTGGCTAAAAAAGTCTTTGAAATATATATATATATATATATATATCTTAGGTATTTGTAAGCATATGAAAATACAATAATTTAGGTTACTAGTCTTGAAAAGCTAAAACTTAAACAAAACAATCAATGTAGAGCAAGGGAGACAACCCCAATTCACGGTTCAAGCCTTACACTTCACAAATTGACAAAAATAGCAACCACACAAAATCTGCCCCGCACATAAACATACCCACCTTGCCTCACCAAAATATTTACCAAATATTCTAGAAAACTCTAAAAATTATGGGACCAGTTAGGTTTGAAAGAAGACATTTAAAACTAGAAGGTCACCAAAGAATTTAGGTTAACTCAAACATATAAGATCACATGTGAATTTTAAACACAAGACAAATGTTGTCTTAAAATTTTAGCAAGTAAATGTCAAAAGTTTAGGCACTTTCCTTTGCTAATTGTCTTTCTATTACTTAGGCTTTGGATACATGCTTAAGTTCAATTCTTAAACACCTAAAGTAATGATTAATTCAAATTTATATAGCCTCTCCTAACCTTTCACTCCAGTTCACAAGATAGATTCACACATCACATTCATTTACACACACAATCAATGTAGAGCACCAACCACACCTCCACAACATAAACCCGTCAACTTTGGCACCAAGCAATTTAACCATTTCTATAGACAATCAAGCAATGCATTCTACTTAGCAAATCATCAATTAGGAATAATGAGAAAGAGGCTACTCAATCTATACATACAGGCCACACAAACAACAATCATAATCGACTCGACACATGGTTCCTTGACTTTTCAATTATGGCCTATAGAGTAGCCAATGAGCTACTCTACCTTATAGCTCCATAACACTCTAGAATTAAATTTAAATCCCAAAGGCTTAACCAATCTATTCGTGACAACAAGCACATATAACCATCACGGTCACAACATTAGTCACAATGTGCAAAACAATACAAAATCACATAACTAACATACGAAGCTATAAGTTGTTAGGAGCAAGGTGCTCCTAACTAACTCTAAACACCTACTATACGTAAGATATCTCATTATCCCCTTACCTTAGGTTAGTGAATGTTCTTCAACACATGCTTTGGCTCCGTTCGTGCTCCTCGCTCTTTTCGCTTCTAAACTTACAATTAGTGTCGTTTTCTCCTCAGGTGTCAGATCAATGATTAGGTTTTGTCAAAACGAAGCTTATGATGAGTTCTACAGGGAGATTCCATTGCATGTGGCTTTCGAAGGCCCACACCTAATAGAGAGAAAAGAGAAAGGGAAACTATAATTTCGACTTACCTTTGGTTTCTATGCATTGAGAGGGTTACACCAATGCAATCCGAGCTTCACCAGTGAGCTAAAGTCTCTCCCTTAGCTAGAGGAAGGTTCAATTTTGTGGGTGGGGAGGGGAAAACGCACATGCAAGAAGGGATTTAGGGCACTTGATGGTGGCGGCTTGCAATGGTGGTGGCTAGTAAGGAAAACCGAGGAACCAAAGGAGTTTGAGGGTGGCAGTTTGTGGTGGCTTGTGATGAATGGCAAGGGTGGAGGAGTAGTTGAAGAGGAGGAGGCCATGGGAAGGAAAAAGAATAAAGGATTGATGAGAGGGATAGGAAAGAGGTTGTGAAGGAAGGAGGAGTTGGTGTGTTGTGGGGTGGAGTGGAAGAAGGGAAGGGAAAAGGACTTAGGGAGGGGGATCTGTGGAGGGGAAAGAGAAGTGAGGAGGAAGAGTTAGAGGAAGGGGGCTTTTATAAAGTGGTGGGTGTGTGAGAGATTGAGGGGGACTGTGGGAAATGAGAAGGATTTAGGTAGTTTTATGGTGAATTTGAGTGTTTATGGTTTATGTGGGTAAGAGTACTTGAGTAATTGGGTGTTAGGAATTTAAGCTAGTATCTAGGACATATGTTCATAGGTTGGTGATTTAGAATGTATAGGAAGGATTATTTTAGCTCTAGAGAGACTTGGAAGCAACCGGTCTTCTGTACTCCGTTAGTGATTTAAATCACTAACTATAGTTATAGGCTAAGCTACCTGACCTATATAAATGTGCATGCATGGTAATTAGAACCCTTATAAAAAAAACTTTATTTAATAGCAAAATACTGGTTTAAGAAAGCTTAAATAAAAACCCATAATAAGTTTCAACACTTATTTATATAAAATCAACTACTATAATAACAATTAAGCTAAATTGCACTTTTGGTCCCCCTAAAATTTTTAATCTGCGATTTTAGTCCTCTAATTTTTAAAAATTCACAAGTTTGATCCCCTTATTTTTAATTTTGCAATTTTAGTCCCCCAAAAGATATGTAATTTTAGTCTAATCATTAAATGTCTATTCCTTAACCGTTAATGTCTAAATGTTAACTATGATGTGGCATTAATCTGTTAAATATTACTTGCCATGTATTCAGTTTAATGTCACATCATAGTTAATGTTAAGGCATTAACAGTCAACAGATAAACATTTAACAGTTGGACCAAAATTAAGGATTTTTAAAAATTAGGAGACTAAAATTGTGAAATTAAAAATAGAGAGAACAAAATTGTAGATTTTTAAAAATTGGAGGACTAAAATCGCAAAATTAAAAATAGAGAGACCAAAATCACATATTTTTAAAAATTAGAGGACTAAAATGGGGGAATTAAAAATAAAAGGACCAAAATTGTAGATTGAGAATTGTAGGGGGATAAAAGTATAATTTAGCCTAACAATTAACTTAATCTAGCATATTTTAATTTATAAAACATTGGAGATAAAATTATCTTAACTTTAGAAACTCCATTTAATCAATATAAGTTAATATGAGAAAATATAGTTATAAACGTGTATGTTTACCCTTTTTAAACTTTAGAAGGATGTGCTATATTTAAGAAAAACATATAAACATCTTATTTATTTTTCTCTAAAACTTTGGGTGAAAACCATACACACACACACACATACATACATACATATATATATATATATATATATATATATATGTATGTATGTGATACTATTTTCATGTATTTCTCAAAAAAGATATGATATTAATATCAAGAAACTAAAAATTACAGCTCCCTCAATAGAGAACTAACATTAATATCAAGTAATTAATCTTTAGAATTTTTTTTTTTAAAGGTCAAAACATACTGGAAATTTTATTGCAAACTGCTAACATGAATAAGTACATCAGAAGTGATGATTTGAACCAATTGGTAGGGTATCTCCTCAATCCAGTACATCTAAAACCGAAAAAGCCAAAGAGGCAAGATTGTGAGTTGCTCGGTTAGATGCTCGCTTAGCAAAAACCAAAGTATCCATGAAATAACTGGTAACAGGTGTTTGCAGTCAGCAAGAATACCTTGCGCATAACTTCTACCATGGACCATAAGCTACTTCCTCAATTCATGAAAATCATAAGCTACGAGTAATAACTTAAATTTAGGAACTTTGATTTTAATAAACTATAATTAGAATTAGAACACTTGCTTATATAGGTTTTATTTTAATTAAGAACTTTCATTTAATAAACTTCGATCTATACTTAACTTACAAAATGAGTTGCTATAGCATTAATTATATTCAAAACAACATACTTCTAGATTAGTAAAACTCTAGTAATATAACTATTTTATTTTGAGAATTTAATTTAATTAACACGAGTTGTTAGCATAAAATATAGTTATAACTATAATTCATCCTTTTCAAATTACAAGAAACATGATATTAATGCCAAGTAATGTAACTTATAGCAACTTAAGAAAACTAAGATATTATATATTTTCTTAAACTATGAATCTATGGCTATATACATTAACTTTAATTTTAAAGAGGCATAAAAGGTTTTAGTAGAAGCAAAACCTTTAGAAAATAAATAGAGCATTTGGAAATAAATAGGTTACGTGGAATAATTAAACTACTTTGAAATAGCTTACTTTGCATTCTTGAAAATATATATAATATGTTTGTAAATACATTTCAAGATATGCTTAAGTATATAGACGACAGAGACTGAGGATATGCTTAAGTATAAATGCATTGTAAGCCTAAAAGCTTTGGCAAGAGGCAAATACTTGTCCCTCAATAAGGGCACAAGGTACTTGGCTGGGGTTCGCTTTCCTAAGATTAGAAACTAGGATGTTACAGTTACCCTCCCCATCCCTACACATGTCTCTCGCCATCACCTTTGTTGCGCTCGAACACTAGGCCACCCTCCTTTTTTTCTTCCTTTCCTCTTTCTTTTCTTTCCTTTATCCTCTTTCTTTTCTTCCCCTCTTCTTCTTGTTCTATTCTTCCTCCGCCTTCCATCTACTCTTGACATCAACATCATTGAACCACTGCAAGAGTGACCTCACATGGCCGTCACAATAGAAGCTTCATTACGCTCTTCCTCCTTGATCTCTCAGGTTGTCTTCCCTCTCCCACAACCAAGGGCAACTACTGCAATGATTGCATCACTTCCCTCTTATTATCAAGGGGGGGAAATCCAAGCCTTCACACTAGATGAACAATAGAAACCCATTTTTTTCTTCCCTTCTCTCTTTCTTCTTTTCTTTTCCTTTCTTCTTATTCTCCTTTCTTTCCCTATCTTCGTGACCAAAGATGGCCACCATGCACCACCACCCCACTAACTTCTCTCTCTCACCCTCGTGCCTCGCTCCCCCTCAATCCCTCTCTTGTTCACTCTTTCTCTCCCACACTCAAGTTAATTGATTTTTAAGGTTTTATTTAACTTAACTTGAGTGTGGGTGTCACGTGCAAGTCATGTGATTTGGTAATATGGCAAAAGAAAACAATTAAACATCACTTGAGATATTATTGTCTTTATATCAATACAATCCTTCTCTCACTTTTTTTTTTTTAGATTGAGAAGAAACTATATTTTTGTGATACCCACAATTATTTTCTTTACCTTCCTAATAAATGCCTTTCCAAACAAAAGAATGAATGAATTTTTCCATCTTTTCTTTCCATCACCATTCCTTCTTCTACTTTTCTACCATACATGAAACAAAGTTTCGTAATTAATTGAAACTAGATCAATTAATAGCATAATAACCATTGACCATAACAACCAATGGAAATTAGACAGGGTCTCTTTGTTAGTACTATTGTAGCTTTTATATGATACTATACATCATTTAATCGCGTAGTAACTAGGGCAATGTTTATCGGAAAGAATCATTGAACTGACCGTCAAGTAATACCAAGAGGAAAGAATGCCTACAAGTTCAAAATTATTAACAGTAGTTCCCCACGAATTTTATCCATGATTATTGGATCAAGCCGGGACTGCTAATAAAGCAATTCACCGATGGAAGGGACAAAACCATTTCGTTTTGCGAATAACACTGTCTTATGCCGTTCTCCCGATTTCACTCTCCCGGAGGAGAAACGACCATGCCTTGCAGACGTTTCCAACATAAATTTAGTTCCCATCATTGACCTGAAAGGCTGTGGTGAACGCCGAAATAGTTCGGTGCAAATTATATCAGATGCATGGCAAAAATTGGGAATGTTTCAGGTCATCAACGATGGAGTCCCGCCAGATTTATGCCAAAGCGTGTTGGTTGCTCTGCACGAATTCTTTCAGCTGCCTCCTGAAGAAAAAGCCCTTTACTTCACAGCAGATCGCTCCAAGCAAGTCAAAATCTTCAACTACTACTTCAAGGGTGATGACCAAAAGAAGGTTACAATGTGGAGCGAAACTTTCTCTCACCCTTGGCATCCCACAAAGGATTTCACCCATCACTTGCCACCAAATCCTGTTCAGTATAGGTATGAACAATAGACTTCAGTTAATTTGATCTTTAACATACCGATTTGATCATGTTACATATTATTGGTGTTAATTTTAGGAATCAAATTGATGGTTGTCAAAGTCATGAAATAAATTTGCTTTTTGATATTATTAGGGATTAAATTGACCCATAATGCAATTATAAGTAATTAAATTGATGTTTCACGCTTCAAGTTTTGTTGTGATCCATAAATCATTTCATTTTCTTAATTTCTTTGACTGGATTTAGAGATGTCTTCGCTGCATATGCAAGGGAGATAGGTAGCCTCATGAATAGGCTTTTGAGTTTGATGTCCAAAGGACTTGGGCTAGAGGAGGATTCCTTAGTGAGAAGGTTAGGTGAGAGGCCTAATCTTTATTCTCATGCAAATTACTATCCACCATGTCCGGAACCAGAGCTCACCATGGGATTGAATGAACATAATGACATCACTGGACTCACTATACTGCAGCAGTTGGATGGAGTCCCCGGCTTGCAAATGAAGTATGATGAGAATTGGGTAGCAGTTGACCCTGTCCCTGGTGCCTTGGTCATCATTTTGGCAGATCAGATGCAGGTATATATTGGTTTGATCTTTATGAATTAATATGGAGTTATCTTAGATCACTCTTCATCTAATGTCTTTTTTTATTAAAAATATAAAAGCAAATTGAATATCCAACAATATCAATTATTGTTCCAGTAATGAGGCCCTTTTCTTTTGAATGAACCAAAAGTTGTGATGAATGATTGGTTCAAATAAACCCTTGGTAAGCTCTTTAGTTTAATGTTTTAAATAATTTTTTAATAAACTCATCATTTTTTTACAAATTTATCATCTCCTTGATCTCTACTTCAGTGTTAATTGATGTTGTTATAATTAACATTCTTGAAAGACTCATTTATGATTTGACATAAGTTCAGGTGCTCAGCAATGGGAGGTACAAGAGTCCAGTTCACGGGGCAGTAACTAACAGGTGGCTTCCACGGCTGTCACTAGCCCCTTATTGGCCCCATGGAGGAGTTGATATATGAGGAGCACCTCCCATTTACCGAAACGATAGGTACAAGGAGTATATGGAAGAATTTTATAGGCAAGAGGGTAAAAAGAGGAGGGTGAAGGAAGCTTTTAAGCTGTAACACCAACCATGGTGTCAATAATTATAAAAAAACCTCACAGTTTGGTCTCAGTAATAATGTCCACTAGCCAGACAAGTGCATGGACAGAGAAAACCGCATATATAATATGTTTGACTATAAATTAGTCAAGTGATTAAGTTTCTCACCTCTGAAGTTAAAGCTTCTAGATTGTAAATGACACAAAAGCAACTGCAAACTCGATCTCATACTCCGAATAGAATAATGCCGTTTTCTACTGTCATGAATTTCTAGGCTTTTACTCTGTTTTGGACTAGTTTGATTTGGGAGAGAATGAAGTAAAGAAGAGTGAATAAAGGTGGAAAGAAAGCACTCTAGTTATTTGGTTGATGATTAATTATGAAAATTGGCTGGGGTAAATTAGGGTTTACAAGGTTTAAATTAAACTTATTCCTTTCCAAATTAAAATTGTAAACCTAACCTATTTATGATATAGTGATAGTGTGTCTTTTTTAAAAATCTGATATGATTTTCATCAAAAGGAAAAGTCTGATATGACTATGTATCTAAAAAAAATGATATGACTTCAAAGTCTATTTAAAGGTTGAGTTTAATGATTATGTACTATTAATGTAAAAAGTTTTACATTGTCAATTAATTAGAAATTACTTTTGATATGACTTTTAAAGTATTTATTATAAAAATTAACAAACTTATAATAAATGGTGGTTTGTGATTGGATTACAGTGTAAAATTACTTTACTTTGTCAGTACATGACTTTTTTTCTCTTAAAAGTTTACTTTATAATTAAGACCTACAAAATAAAGTTGCAAACATATCTTTAAATAGATTAATGTGCCAACACTTATATGTTAATTGATGAGTTAGAAGCTTTTAAATATAGTAACAACTATATAATATGAAAATATTATAATAAAAATTTAATATAATAGTAATAATAATATTATTATCATTATCATTATATTATTTGTATCTATTTTAATATTGAAAAATTAATGTTAAGTTTAAAAAAATTCTTCACTGATTTAATAAATAAGTTTAGTCTAATCCATGTCTAATATACACTACACCTTAAACACTTTGACGTATAGTCTAATCTATTTTCATCTACCAATGGAAGAAAGAAATACTTTCAATTGCTTGCCATACAAATAAACTCACCCCATGTATGGCGGAATTGCTGACAATTTTTTTGTACAAAATTACCCAATGGATTCACTTACACAATTATGTGTAGCAGTAATGAAAATTAAGGAACCTTTAATTCTTTAGTTGGGGTTGGATATGTCATTGACAAGGAGATGGAGTTCTTTGTGTACTAGGAGGATGTATTAAAATTTTTGGGCAATGCCGAAATGCCTTGCATCTCCATTAAGTATTATTAATGTAAGAAAATTTAAAGTTCTAAATGAACAACTAGTATTGAACTCTTACCTAAAGATTTTTTCTTTCCTATGTCATAAGTATGCCTATAGCCTTTGCATGTCCAAGGGGATAACAGATATGAATGGATTTCTTTGCCCACTTCACTTTCATTCTCCAGGAAATGATCGTAAACAAGAAAAAGGTACATTAATACTAAGATATCTAAGGGAAATAAGTTGTGTTACCTAGCGTTGTATCACCATGAGTAAGAAAAAATTTGCAATTAATAATATGATATTATGAGACTTTGAATAGTTCGTACCCAATTTTGTAGAAACATTGGCTGTTGTTATTATTTTCCTTGAGGGTAACATTGTCACATTTTTATGCTGTCTTTGGCATTAATCACCGAAAGATCATTTGAAGAATTTAATAGACACATAAGTGTTTATCTATAAAATTTTTACTTTTTAAAATGTATTAGTCTATAACATAATTTTCATGCATGTGTTTGATCATAGAGCTATGAGTACGTACCAAGTAATGCGTTGTAAGCATTCACAATAGTTGAAGAAACCTAAATAGGTTGTGTCACATGTAAGTAATTTTAAACTCAATACGCAATCATCCATTGTTTTCCTTTGCTTTTGGTCATTCATTTTTTTTGTTATTTTATGTTCATCTATAGTGTCATAAACAAGTTGACTATCATCAATGTAGATATTTTATCATGAGATGTATCCTCAATATTAGCTCCGCAGGAATTTTTAATTCGTCTTGAAGAGGTAATTGTATTTCTCACAACCTAATTAGTTTTGTGATTGTTTTTTAATTCATGTGCTATAGAATATAATTAGCTTTGAAATTCCAGAGATTCAAAAATTCTTTCTCTGAAGAGGAAATTTATGAAGTTTAGAGTCATTGGATAGGTTTCTTTCTTAACACCACCAACTTATGAATTTCACTTTTGTTGTACTTTATTACTTTTAGTAATTGTTTTCATTTAAATTCAATTATATGTATTTTGATAAATTGCATTTTTTTTATAATATGCTGTACTATATATTATAATGAAAAATGTCATTGATATTGTATTGGTTGATTGTAATGTTGGCTATTGGTTTTGTCTTTATTTCCAGTCATATTGCATTGTCTGTATTGTATATCAAGGAAGTGCCAGTTTCAGGTTTTTTTTTTTTTTTAAAATCTAAATTAATTGTGATTAAAATCGATATAGAAAGTCAACTTTTTTAAATGACTTTTTAGAACAGTTCTTTTCACAACCAATTTAGAAAATGAACTTGTAGATTAGTCTTAGTCATAATTGATCTAAAAAGTACCTACTTTTAAATTAATATTTTTTACACTAATGGGAGTCCTTTGCTTTCTATCTTCTTTGTTATAGAATCATCACCACCAACAAAAATCCACTACAAAAAATATTAACATTAGTGACAAAATAATTTACATGTAATTTTTAAAAATTCGTCACTAAAATTTTAGTGACACTAGTACTAGTGACGAAAATTGTTTTTACTAACAAAAATTGTCACTGGTGCATTAATTTCTTGTAGTGATCATAGAATAAATATAGACAAGAAAAGAAATTAAATATTTAATTACTCCTTGTTATTAAAGATCCTAAGTTGGTCCCATTGGAACGAATCATAAAGACGTTTGTTATGGAATGCGCCTTATAAAGAGTTCTGTACTCTAAAATTTCATCCCTATAGTGTAGGTGCATGCACCGGCAATTGTTTTGGAGGACAAGTTTTTTAAATTCTCAATGAATCATGTACCTTTACTTGAGTGGGGCTTTAGAAATTATAGCAGCCTTCTTGAAGGAATTCACCTAATTAAGATTGTGTAATGGGGCCTTTCCTATCAGAATAAGAGCTAAATGTCTCTAGTGCACTCAAGAACATCATTATATGTGAGCTTAAGTGATCAATATTGCGCTGATTTGCCATTTGCATTTATGAGTTGTTAGGGAGTTACGGTGCTAATTTCAGCATGTGGAAACAAACTTTTGAATATAATGACTGTTTTATATATCTACTAACTCTATACAATTATTTGTATTTTAAATTCTCGTAACATCCCAATTATGTAAACACCACACTAAACGCTAATTGGTGTGGCTATACAAACACCTCAATTATTTGTGTTATTTGTGTGCAAGACATATATATAAGCCAACAAGAAATCACAGTCGTTACATATATACTTTGTTGGCTATTGCTTTAGAAACTTTTGTAATTTTGAGTGCTGTTTTTTCCTTTTTTTTTCTCTTTTTGAGTACTGTCACTCTTTATTAATAATATTCATTATTATAGAAGCAAATATTATTGATTATCAGAATTTTAAATTTATTTTATGAATTTTCATTATTATTTTAAATTTATTTTACATTATTGATTATCAGAATTAATTTTTTTTTATTTGCTAATTAATGTCCAAGAACCCCCCACGTAACTCGTTTATAGAAGCAAATAATTATGATCTGTTACCCTATTGATATTCTTTTAATGAATTAAGGCCTGTTACCCTATTGATATTCTTTTAATGAATTAAGGCCACAACATTAGCTTTACAACTGTATTTTTTGGTCCTAAGCCGGCAAACCCATTTATTTCACTTATTTAATCCGTATTGAGTCATTCAAGTACAATAATGCAATTCCAAGTTCTTAATAATCCTTTTCCTCCCACCAGTTAATCGGAGCAAGATCTACTGCAATTGAATTTTTAATTGCTGATCCTAATCTTATACTCTCTCTATCTTATTTTATTTGATATTTAAGATTTTAGCATAGAAATTAAGAAATGTTATTAATGTTTTAGATTTTATGAAAATTATTATGTAATATCTTGAAACATCCTTTATCTTTTATTTTAATTAAATTATCTCTCATTTATAATTTCTTTTTATTTTCTCACTCTACAATAAATAATTAAGAATATAATAAAAAATATTTAATATTTTATTTATATTGTAAGAAGACAATTAAAATAGAACAGAAACAAATTGCCAAAATGTCAAAGAAAATGAAATGGAGGGAGTAAAAAAAAATTTCATATTGAAATAAAGTATGACAAATTTAAGGTCAATTCAAGCCGTGACAATTACAAGGCCAATGAGGCAACTGCTTTAGCCTCGGAATTATCTAAGGCCTTAAAATAAATTTTATACTATTTTAAAAAATTCATTATTAGGAAAAAATTTTACTATGATATAATATATTATTTGTTACTATTTTGTTAGTAAGGCAACATAGTCTTAAGATATGTCTTTAAATGTTGCTGTAAATTATTTAAGTGTAATATTATTATTTATTTAAAAAGTTAAGAAAAATAGTTTTGTATTTATTTTGGACTGTACCTTTTCCACCCGGTAAAAAAGGCTATCAAAATTAGTGGAGAGTTTAAATTTTGATGATTAAATGTATGATCTATAAAAAGGAGATTTTGGTAAAAATGTTAGTGATAAGTTCACACATGTAACCAAGGATTCTTTTTATATTGCAAGAAGTGCAAACAAAGTATCAAATTATGAGAGTAATTTATGCATATCGTCGGTGTAAAATATTTATATACATGCATCCAATAAGATTTGACCGTTTTACCACGTTTTTCTATTCATTAGTATGATACGACAGTAAGGGAAAATCCTATTGAATATCTTTTTTTAATTCATAAATCTTATATATATACACGGATATTCAAATCTTATTGAATATTTGTATATATATTTTACACCGACGATGTATATAAAATAAACTCTTAAATTATATCAAAAAATTATTTTCTTTTACAAATATATGCATTGTTTTTAAAATATTATTAACAATAGTTGTAACAATTGCTATTGCTAAAAGTAGTTTTTAAAATTAAAATTACTCAAATCTTATTTGAGATTAACTATGTTAAAAGATGGATCGAATGAATTTACCATTTTGTATATTAAGATTGAATTGATGGAAATGATTGGTTATAAAATTTTGATCATTTTATAGTTGACAAAAAAAAAATTAACTAGAATACAAATGTTTGAGAGGGAAATTCTTTTGAGTTTTTTCAGGAATTTTAGGTTATAAATGTTAAATTCTTACGTTTGGTATAAGGATTTTAAAAATCATTCTGAGGAATTCAACATTCCCAGGAATTGTTTTTTAATTAAGTTTTCCACTAAAACTTTCTCGTAGGAGGAGGTGGAAATCCAAGATTTTCATAAAGGAAAAACAATTATTTATAATTATGTCTCTTATTTCTAGAAATATTTTAAGCATACCAAACATATTTGTCACATTCTCAAGAAACATAATTCTCAAGAAACATAACCATTAGGAAACATGATTCTCAGTGATGAAAAAAGATTTCGTACAGTAAAAATGTTTTAAAATATCATTTAATCATAGATTGTTATATATGGTAAATTTATTGAATTTTATAATAACTATTTTAAAAATTATATCTAGAATAATTTCTAATTAATTGACAAGCAAAAATCTTTACACTAACAATACTTGAAAATTAAACTCAAAATAAAATTGATAAATTGTATTAAATTTTAAATACAAATTTCACCTATTTAATTCTCAGAATTTCTAAACACAGTCGATCACCGGTCAAGTTGCTGGAATCCAGTTCCACTCGAATTCGAATTCTTTTTAGAGGTTTAATTAAAAACCCATCCACACTAGCCGAAGAAATTAATCCCTTACAGAGCTGCATGTTTTGAGTAAGATTGTAAAATTGATCCTCATTTAATTTACGCCAATAAAGACTCTTCTAAAATGAAAAGATACACTTTAGAATAAATTAATTATTAAAATTTTAATAAATTTATAATTTATTATATATGTTCATACATTTTATCACAACACGAGTAACCGCTGTTTTAACACAACCGTACAATTTTTAATCAATCAATATAATTTCGACTTTATTTTAAAAAATGCACACGTTACTACAGGAAGCTTAATAGTATGAATACGTGTAGTCGTTAGTTAGCAACTGAAAGTGGGAGAACGAATAACTATTGGGTCTTACTGTGCACCTTGCATAATTGCTTTTAATTATTTTTAATTATTTCAAAACAATTAGTATTGTACAAAATTTTTTAATGAAAAAACTTTCTATTATTAATTTCTTAAATAATACCGGCATTAATCAGTATTTGCAATAACTTTTCGCAATTTTGCTTTCCGGACTTTAACATGATAGAGATTTCATCAATATGCAACCAAAGTGGGTATATTTATGGGGGGGTGTGGTCTTCTACGATCTCCATTATGTTCTGTCGCGTTACTGAAAATCCTCACCCTGGAACCTTGCCTTTTCGCTTTCGATCAATGAGCAGCTTTAGTGCTACACTTTCTCCCAGAAGACTCTCCAGTCTCCAATACCATTTTCGCTAGGGTTTTCCCTACCTTTACTTTACAATAAATTTCAAATACCACAGTCCCAATATTCCTACCCCTCCCAACGAAAACGACACCTCAACACGACATTACTCGATGAAGACCAGGATGTTCTCCGAACAAAACGAAGAATAAACGGACACAAACACACAAAGCAGAAAGGGTTAAAAAAAAAAAAGGTGTGCTACAAACAGACGCCAACTTTTCTAGTTCCAAGGTCAACGCAGAAGCTATCATTATCGTGCAATTGAAAACAAGAAATTCACTTTACTCCGAGTATGTCGTTCTCACGAAACCCTTACTCACTTCCCAGTACAAAAACATTAAAGCAAACATAAAAAAATGCGAAAAAAAAAAAAACACTGAAAAGGGCAACGGCATGCTTAAACAGAACACTGTCTACGATTTCAGTATTATCGATAATTTCAAGTACTTACCAACCCACAGTAGGGGCCAGAATACATAGAGTTGGACACATAAACCTAGATAAACCTCCTACCAATCATAAAACCCTAAGAACCATATTCCAAGTGAAGGAGAAAATTAACATTAGCTGAGGATAGAATCAACAACACACATCTAAATTAATATAGGGATGACAAGTTTTTCTTCCTTTTTTTCTTTTTTCTAAAGCTAATTAACTACCCATAAGACATAAAAGTGGATTAAGTTAAGCATTTTGCATCCTGGCTGGCAAAGAAATTAAAAAGTTCTGGATACTGAAGAATATCTTCCAAGTTGGAGCAGCCTGGAAAATGATTCATCATAAACTGGCCGTCTCTCTCAATAGACATACCCTGCATGGTGTTAAACCCATTAAGAGCTTCAAACTGCTGCATGGGAGAATCATAAGACACACCAAAACCTTCGATGTTGGGGACCCTCGTCTTAGCGGCAGAAACGACCATGTGATCATACACTGGTTGAGGAAGCGACTCAGGAACGGACAGAGCCTCCTTTTTCGTGGGCTTCGATTTCGGCAAGAACTTATGCACTATCTCTTCCAACAACCCAGAATCCGAAGACTCCCGCGGGAAAAACTCGGAATCTTCATCGATAGCCACGGCCACTTCCGTTCCGTGATTAGCACTGACAACACCAACACTGGCATTGTTAACGTTCCCAACACAGCAACCTTGGAGACAGGAAAACACAGAAGAAGAAGATAAAGACGAAGAGTTGAAAGAACCACTAGCAGCCTTGCGGTGAAGCTGCTGAGAAGAAGAGTTGAGGAAGTCGCGAAAGAGAAGCATGTTGAGGGAAGAAGCGTTGTTGTTGTGCTGGGCGGAAGATGCGGAAACGGCGCCGTTTACGGAGAAGTCCCCGACCAAATTGGGGTTGTGGGCGAACCTGCTGACGTGGCACTGCTTCGGGATGCTGAAGGGTTGGAAGAGGTGCGGGTCGGCGGCGTCCGGGTAAACGAAGTTGGTCCGGGCCTTGGCGCCGCGCATGGCTCGGGCGGCGCAGTCGTAGGCGCAGGCGGCCTCCTCCGCCGTGTCGAAGGTGCCGAGCCAGCGGCGCTCCTTCGACTGCGGGTCCCTGATCTCGGCAGCGTAGCGGCCCCACGGGCGGCGCCGGACGCCGCGGTACCTCATGGCGGTGCCGGAGTGGCTGGTTTCGCGCAGCGACCGCTTGGTGGCGCACTTCTTGGGGTGGTGGTCGGAGATGACGTCGGGTTCTTGAATCGGGGGCATTCCGTTGAGACGACGGAGTGCCTCTTCCATGATGTGGTTGAAGGAAGAATATGAGAAGGGCAAGCTAGAGTGGCAGCAGCGTATATTAGCTCTCACTTGGAACTGGCTGTGTGCCCGTGTGCCTTGCTTTATTTATATTTTGACATAGGTTGACCACCGGGCTACTTGTTAGAATTTTCGAAATAAAAGTTTAAATAAAAATTATTTTTTTAATTTTAATTAAGGGTATAAAAAGAGTGCTTATTAACATGGACAAAACTTAGATACAGCACGTAAAGGTCTGTTTTGGATGATTTTTAGTTATGAGTTTTGAAAATTTCAAAAATTGTAATTAGTTTTTAATTTTTAAAAATTAATTTTAGTTTTTTCTTAAATTTTTGATTTCGAAATAAACTCATTTTGAAATTTTTTTTATTTTGTTAAAAATAGTTTAAGGGTATATTTTTGTGATGATAACAAAGGTGGCGGTAGTGGTGGTAGTGACGACAATAGTAACAGTGGTGGCAGCGCTGATGGTTGTGGTGGTGATGGTGGTAGTAGCGGCGACATCAGGTGTTAGTGGTGATAGTGGAAAGAGTCATTGTCAAATGTAATTATGTGTACTTTTTTAAAAATTAAAACTAGATTCACAAAACCTTTTTTCTTAGTTTTGAAAATGAATATAAATGTGTTTTAAAATTGAGTTAAAAACCATTTCAGCTCCATTTTAGCCAAACGCGTTTTGTTTTGAAAATTAGATTTGAAAACCAAAAACTAAAAACTCGTAACCACCCCAAACGAGGCCCTAAGGTAGTGTTGGTGTTGTTCTTTGATTAAATTGAAGATTTATCTTGATAATCTACGAAATTTTTTAATACGCATTTTTATTACGCGAATTATCGAAATAAATCTCTAATTCAGTAATTTTGATTGAAGAACAATATCAAGTATTGTCCAATTAACATTCATTTATTATAACAAGTTTTATTATAATGAATTTTTTTATAAAATTTATGTTTTTATTCAAATAATTAGAGAAAATCTTTTCAACCTTCTTTTTTATTTATATTCATCCAAATAATATATCTTTTTTATTCTATTTTTTTATAAGAAATACTAGTAACACATTTTTTATTATTTTTTAAATTTTATTAAAAATCACCAAATTTAGTAGGTCTTACTTATTATTTAATAAACTTCACTCATGATTTATAGTTTTTAATAAATTTTAACTAACACGTAAATGATGTGTTAGAAAAAGTATAATAGAAAGTATATTGTTAGCGCTTTTTTAATATATATCTCTTTTATTCATTACCATTGTTTTAAAAAATTATAAAATACCCTCATTATATTGATTAAAAAAGTAAAAAAAAATAAAGTATTTATTATATTAAAAATTTAAAAATTATTAATAGCTTTTTTTGTTTAATTATATTTTTAATCTTTAACATATCGCAATTATGTAATTTTGATCTTTTATGTTCTAATTGCAATAATTGAGTCTCTTAAGTTTTCTTTCATTTAAAATTAGGTTCTTCCAACATAATTTCATCTAATATTTAATGGAATTAGATGACATGACAAACTCACATGACATAACAATGAGTAAATATAATATATCAACTAAAAAATATAGAATATTTGAACTGCAATAACCTAAAAGATGTTTTGATTGCATTAGCTTAATTCTCATGTTCACAATATGTGTAGGTAAATTATTATTTTTATAACAACAATGAATAACAAAAGAAACATCATTCCATTACGAGGAAATTAATAACTTAAATATTGAATGAATTTATGATGAAGGGATGAAAATTAAAAAGGAAATTAAAAAAACAATTAAATCTTTTATTTTTAAGTCATTAAAAATATTTAATAAATTAAAAACGTTAGATGCTTTTTGACATATGTTTTATAAACACTTATTAATATATAACTTCATAATTTATAAATGTAGATACTGTTTTATAATATCAATCATTGACTTTTACGTTAATTTTGTTTCATTTTATGCCATTTTTGAAGAATTTTTTTTGTTTATCTATTATTTTAAAGTTTTAAGATGCCATGAATTATTATTTTAAATGACTTAAATTTTCTGATAATAAATTTATTCATTTATTCTACATTGGTGCTCCTATAACACTCTTCAAGACTAGCTTATATTTTAGAGTAAATTACATTGTCTTTACTTAAAGGTTGTTTAAAAAATTACATTATTTTTTCTACAATCTTAAAATTTATACTACCTACATTAAGAATAATATGAACCAATTTAATTCTGATATTTAACAAATCTCTTAATATAAATAAAAAATTATGAAATTCTTAAAAATATCTTTTTCTTTCTCAACTACTTTCAGTGTCATTGTATTGAATATTATATTATTAATTTTAAGACATCAGAGAATGAAATAAAGTTTTAAACACTATATTATCAGTTTTGAAGCTTTTTTTTCTTTTCATATTCTAAAGTCACAAAATTAATAATAAAATTTTAAAACTAATTATTGATTATATAAATAATACAAGAGAAAAAAAATATTATATTAAAATTGATTAAAGTGTAAGGCATATTTATTTTTAATGAAACCAGTTTAATTTAAAAAAAAGTGTAATTTAATTTATATTTGAGTCACATAATATTAAGAGTTAGGAAAAGCAAACGCTCAATGTGATTTTCACAGTTATAGTGGATAATGTTAGTTTTTTCAAAAAACAAAACTGAGCAGGAAATTAGTGCTTTGAAGATTTACTCTGAAGAGTTATTGCATGATAATAAAATATGCAGAGTTTTCTTCA
Organism: Spatholobus suberectus; assembly: GCA_004329165.1. NCBI lineage: Eukaryota > Viridiplantae > Streptophyta > Magnoliopsida > Fabales > Fabaceae > Spatholobus > Spatholobus suberectus. The sequence continues at coordinate 36,264,845 of CM014733.1, forward strand.
AAAGAGGTTGGATACCTTATTGTAAAAAATGTGCAGTATTTAGTGTAATAAATGATCTATGGTTCAGACAAAGTTATATATAGTATATATCTGACTACATCAAATTTAGTTTCCCTATAGTAATGTGCAGTATATTTAATTAGTTCAATAATAATGAATTACAGAAAGGCCTTTATGTAATAAAAATGTATGCTATGCAACTTTATGTGATGAATAAATTATTTACAATGCTGCACTTTTTACAGCCGACATCCGAACTCTTCTTCCAGGAATGGATATTGGGAAAGTGATTGATCATGTCCAATGCAACGCACAGCTTATAATAACAGAAGAGACACAACGATGGGTTGCGACAAATCTAGCAACGATTTTTTTTGCATTTTTTTTTTGTTGGATTATTGGTTTAATATCGATAGAATTATTCGAATCAATTTTATTTTTTTAATCTTAACATGTCTCTTTAACATCAAAACTTATTAATATGCTCACACTAGCAGTGACTTACTTTCGATTCTTTATTATAAATTATCATTGAGGTCGATAGTTTTTCTTGATCTTACAAGAGGACGTATCTTCTCTTAATCAAAATTTTTACCAACCAAAAAACATTTGGATTATGAAATTTAGTATTTATTAACTTTTAAAAAATGTTAAATAAATTTAATTCTATCAAAATTTGTAAATATTCACAAAAATGAATTATTTCTCATACAATTTTTATATATAATAAAATCATATAAAATTTTTATATTATTTTTTCGTACTTATTAAATAAATGGATCTTATTGAAAAGAAAAAAGATAAATACATAGTTTTGATACAAACTTATTCTAAATAAAATTTATATGAGAAAATTAATTCCTTATAAAATGAAATAAATACAAAATTTCAAATGATAAAATAATATAAAAATCCAAAAACAGAGAGACGATCAATTCCCATTTTCTGTATATCCATCTGCAAGTAATTAAGTAACGTAACGTCTAACGTGGTGTAACCGAAAAGGCAAAATAAATAAATAAAGTAACGTAACGTGGTTATGTCTCATTAGTGATTGCTGCTTTTATTTTTCCCTAAAGTTTAGAGGTAATTACAGTAGTAGGTAGGGCAATGCTAAACTTACACTACAAGTTCGATGAGCGACCCTGCACACTGTGCATGCATGGCATGATGATAATTTCTTCTCTGTCTGTCCTTCATCCAGAGTGTTCCATGAAGCAGGCATGGCCATACATAGCTTAGCTTTCTTAGATCTGACTTTTCAAAACTTTATACCCGATGAACTTTATGCTTCTTCAGAAATGCTTCCAGACAAACTATGCAGCTATATATGCTCCTACGACTCAAAGACTTTTCGATGTCCCTTAGGACGTGCATTAGCAAGTCGTACATTGTTATAATCACCATAAACAGACAAAATTAATATAAGTATATGTCAAATTAGTATAAGTTTAATTTTATGTAATTTAACCATTTCCAATAGTTTGGTGGCCATTTATTTTAAAATTGAATAGAATTAATTTAATGATAACCATAAATTGTGTATTAAACGTAAGAAGAATTGATTCTGTAGGAGAAACTAAACGGACCTTAATCTTTGCTGGTCTCAATCAATCTTGTGGACATGGTAATGGAAGGATTGTTGTTGTGACTTGTGACAGCTTGCTAGAGCGCATGACAGTAGTAGTAATTGCCTTCGGCTATTTCCGAGAGTACGTACGCAAGACGATACATACAATCGTGGGAGAAAGAAGGCAACGAAACATTGCCAATTTTGGGTTGTAAAAAGTTTTATTTTTTTTATGGTAGAAAGCTGTGCAAAGTTATGATTGAATTTGGATTGAAGTTACAGTGGGTTTTAGGATCTTTGCAGATTTTCCTTTTTACTCTATTTTATGCATTCTCCATGGGCAATTTTAAGAATTAGGAAATTACCATAAAACTGATAAAAGATCAAATGCACATTAAATTTATTTTTGTAAAGTTATGATTGAATTTGGATTGAAGTCACAAAGGGTTTTAGGACCTTGGCAGATTTTCCTTTTTACTTATTTTATGCATTCTCCATGAGCAATTTTAAGAATTAGGAAATTACTATAAAACTGATAAAGATCAAATGCACATTAAATTTATTTTCATGGTCTGGGTCCATACTTCTCCACCCAACATGTAATAAATAATCAAGATTTTCCGGCAGGAGGGTTGATAAAGCTGCTTTTTGCTTGCTGCGTGTTTTTGTTTTTTAAATGTAGAAATTTATGGGAAGTTGGAGAGATTCTGATCCCTTGTGATTATCATTTTGAATGATTACACTGGCGGCGCTCAGAAATTGTTCCTCCCACTTTGGTTTCGTAGGTACTACTTTACACTGATCGTTTTCTTTTTCAGTTAATTTTGATTATGCAAGTGTTCATATATTTTGTTTATGTTGCTATTAACTGATGTCGAGGTGGAAACCAAGGATTTTAAAGATCACATGGACTTGTCTGATTATATAGGGGTGGGTTTAAGAGCGTGAAAGATTAGGTCTGTTGGAAGCTAGAAAGTGGCTAATATAGGTTGCTAGTATGGTTGTACTCTTGAGGCAGAGAAAAGGATGAACCGAAGCTGAAATGGAAGGGTTAAGGGTATATCCGTATATGACTATATGGCCATGCTTGGAGATTAGATATGTCCACAAGCACGTCCCTCAAAATTGGCCTTGATAATTTCTACTAGTACTTAACTAATCTTTGCATTACAACTAATCTCATTAGGACTACGGTCTCTTTCATCACATTCCCAACGAACAGGGAAATAGACTTGTCAGTACACTATGTTTTATTACAGCATAATGCATGCAAAGGATCTGGGTTCATGCACCTTTAACTCTTATGCTGTGTTTGGTAGGGAGGAGAGAAATAAAGGAGAAAAAATAGGTAAAAGAGAAGAGAAGAGAAGAGAAGTAGGTAAAAAATAGAATAGAAATAGAGGTGTTTGGTTGGAGAGAAATAGAGAAAAAATAGAGAAAAAGTTTACTTTTTGACTTTTGGAGATTTGGAGTGAAATAATAAAATTACGTATATAACCTTTACGATTCGGAATGATACAGAGAAAATATATTCGAATATGTGATATGCATATTCAAATATGCATATGTGATTGCATATTCAAATATTTCATACACTGCTTGTCTAATTTTTCGATAATATTTTCTCAATTTTTCAAAAAAACATATACAAATATATGCAGTGCAGTAAATGCAAGCTATTATTTTATTCCAAATCACCATACCCAACTGTAATCACTTACGATATTTAACACCAACTTTCATAAAAAATATAAAATTTCAACCAATAATACACTTAAATCATTCCAGAGTAACAAAAAGTAACAAAAGGTAGAGGGTAATAATGGAAATAGTGTTGCATGTTCGCATTTCTTTGCAAATCCGCGCATATTTGCGACGATATTTTTTAGCGTGGGACCCACTAAAATATTAAAAACTTTCACGCTATTTCACCGATACTAAACGAACGAAATTGTCAGGATCCTCTCACTTCCGCGCTCTTCTCTTCTCTTCTTCGCTACTTCACCGCTACCAAACATAGCGTTAGAGTTATTTAATTTATATTTTGTGGGTATTACAATATTCCATGAGATTTAAGAATTTCACAAAGTTTTATTTCTATTAGTGCAATTCTTAATACCTTAAGAGTGTGTTTGGTAGAGAGAAAAAAAATAGAGAGAAAGAAAGGGAGGAGAAGAGAAGAAAAGAGAAATATGTGAGAAATATAATGAAATTAATGTTGTTTGGTTGAAAAGAAATAAGTAAAAAATAAAGTGGAAGTTAAAATTATTTTAATTATTTTTATTATTAATATTTTATTTTTAGTATTAATATTATTTTTATTTTTTATTATTATATATATATATATATATATATATATATATATAAACAACAGCAAAGCAAACAGCAAAAAAAAAAAGCACTACAAACCGATTATGAAGCAAGTAAATCGATTACAAAACTTGTAAATCAATTTACTTGCATCGAAGTATGTGAGAGGACATTTTGTACAGTAATTTCTCTCTTTTTCTTCTCATATTTGGATGGAAATTACCGTATATGGGTCTCACAATTTTTTTCAAATATTTCCTCACACTTTCACCCTACCAAACAACCAACATTCTTCCACTTCCACTCTCTTCCTTCCTCTCCCTCCCTATTTCTACCCTACCAAACAAACCCTAAAAGAGGATTGTTAACAACACTCTCTTAAATACTCTCGTTTTAACACTTTTTTTATTATTGATTGAAATTTATAGAAAATCACAAATTTAGTAGATTTTACTTCTAAATTAAGGAGAGAAGTTCATTAAATGAAAAATGATACCTACCAAAATTTGTGATTTTCAATAGATTTCAACCAATAGTAAAAAGGGTGTTAGAAAGAGAATATTTAGGAGAGTATTGCTAGCATTTTTCTAACTTAAAATGAGCCTTGCAATTGTTTCACAATTTTTTAAAACTATAAAAAATTGTTTATATAAGCAATTGTTCTTATATAAAAACCATCACATCAATTACTCTAATAATGAAACTATATAAGAATTGGTATTTAAATTTAAGAATTCCATAAGCAACCCTTATTTAAGGAGAGAAATTATTACATAGTTTGGAACTATTACGTATTTATGGTTTTGACTAGTCTTTATATGATATATAACTAAGATTTTCAATTTACCAAAAAGTAAAAATAAGACTCAGTTTTGTGTTATGTGAAAATTAGTTAAGACTATGATAGTCCTTGACCATGCTCTAAATGATCAAATAAATAAGACATTAATTACATTAAAAAGAATCATTCATTGTGATTTTTCATATTTCAATTTTTATACTTATATTTTATTTGTATTTTTTTATCATATCACATATATTATTTTCTTTATTTTTCAATCTGGGATGATGAAGAAGAAGATCAAGCTGGCTCTAGCAGACAATTTATACACGCTATCTCCCTTTAATCCTTTGAGCAAAATGCCGCAAAAAGAAAAAAGAATTATAGACCAACCTCATTGTCTCAATTTATTTCTCTCTTTCTACTTCAAATATATATACCAAAGGAACGTTAAATAATTACATCAAATAATTATTATTTCCAAAAGTTATAATGCTTAGTAAAATGTACTCTTTTTTTTTTTCAGAAACAAACTTATTGCATTTCCATTAAAATAGCATATTCAATGCAAGTAGGAATAACTTGAAACACTTGGGAGCTAGCAAAAAATACAGATGCCCTTCCAAGAGCATGAGCAACTACTTGTCTCCTGACAAACTCAAGTTTAAACTCGGTATGTAAAAAAAGTAACCTCGTACATTCTTCAAGAACTTGTCCAAACTCTGACACATCAATCCTTGGATTATGAATGCTATCAACCACAGCTTTACAATCTAATTCAAAAATTACTCTATGCAGCCCAAATTAATACACCAATGAATAGCTTGAAGCAAGGCAAGAGCTTCCCCTTATGGACCTGCAGAACCGTGGCTTCCCAACCAAATTGTGCAACAACAAAACAACTTGCACTATCCCTTAGACACATACCAAAATCAGTCTGTTGCTGGGGTTTGAAGAAAGCAGCATCAACATTACATTTTAAATAACCTGCTGGTGGAGGTTTTCGAGCAACATCAACTACATCTTGAGGATCCGTATGGTCTCCAACAAAATGGTTCTTAGAGGCTAACCACTCGCCTAAAATCATTGGAGCTCTAGCAATGACTTGAAACTCTTGTTCCCCCTTATCTTCCCATAGTTTCTCATTGCGCCTCCTCCAAATACTCCATAGGATCATTACAAATAAATCCAGCTTTTGCTTATTAATTCTTATGCAAGCTTTAAAGAACATCTTAGAAACGTTTTCTAACGTGTCCAGCAACAGCCCAATAACTCCCCATAAATAAACCAATTTCCAACATTTTATACTGGTATGGCATGTAATTAAAGAAAACATGAAAACAATTCTCCATAGCTGTAGTGCACAACGTGCAACATGCTGAGCAAAGCACACATTTCTCCCGCAATTGCATGAGAGTTGGTAAACAACCCCTACATGGCCGCCACAAAAAGGTTTTTACTTTTGGCAAAACATGTAGATGCCATAGCATTTTCCAATTCCCTGCAACATGATTCTCTACAAAACCAGCCAAGTGTTCCAGATACATGTTATAAGCTGATTTTACAGTATATATACCATGCCTATTATGAGACCATATTGGCTTATCCTCCTTAACTGAAGCCAATAAAGGCACCTACAAAATGGCTTCAGCAACCTGAGGTGGCATCAATGCATCTATTAACAATTTGTTCCAAGTTTTTGTACCCTGGAGCATAAGGTCCTGTACTATCATATCCCGTAGTCTAGTTACGGGTGGATCTCCAGCGCTGAAACTCCCTCCATCTCGCAGCCATGGATCCTTCCATACACGAACCTGTGTATCATCCCCAAGTCGCCATCTATAGTCTTCTTTAATCAATACCCGAGATGTCCAGATGCTTTGCCACGTAAATCTTTGATTATGACCAATAACCGAATCCAAGAAATCCCTACTAGGAAAATATTTAGCTTTGAAAACTCTTGAAACAAAAGCATCAGGATCAGAAATAAATTCCAACCTTGTTTCCCCAGCATAACCAGATTAAAGTCATATAGATCACAAAAACCCATTCCCCCATCGTATAAATTGTTTCCCCCAACAATCTATCCCAATTTATCCATCTAATCCCTTTTGAATTTTTTTAGTTGCGCCCCACCAGAAGGAATTCATCATACATTGAATCTCCTCATTTAAAGATGTAGGAATAAAAAATACACTCATGTAATACGAAGGGATAGCTTGCAAAACAGCTTTGATCAAAATCTCTTGCTCGGCTTGAGATAAAAACCTCCCATTAAAAGAATTAATCTTCTTCCACATTCGGTATTTTATATAGCTGAATGATGCCTTCTTACTTCTCCCAATCATAGAAGGCAATCTCAAATATTTTACAATCCCCAAAATAGCCTGCACCCCCAACATTGAAGATAGCAGCAGACGATAATCTTGGCTAACATTACGACTAAAAAATACTTCTAAGTTTTGCAAATTAATCACCTAGCCTGAAGCTTTCTCATACACTTGTAGGATATTTTTCATTACTTATACTTCTTTATCATTGGCTCGAAAAAACAAAAAATAGCATCAGCAAAGAAGAGATGAGAAATAATAGGTGATCTCCTACAAATCTTGATGCCATGAAGGTTTCCCATTCATTCTTCTTTTTTAATCAACCAGATAATCCCTCTGCAAAAATAATAAACAAATAAGGGTAGAGGGGATCACCTAGATGAAGACCCCTCCCCAGTGCAATAGGACCAACCGGTTCATGATTAGCAAGGATTGTATAATTAACTGAACCAACACACATCATAATCTAATCAATCCAACAAGATACAAAACCCATTTTCCCCGTGATAGCGTTAAGATATCCCCAATCCACTCTATCATAGGCTTTGCTCATATCAATTTTCAAGGCAATATTGACTTACCACTCGTCTTACATCGCATGTGATGAATAATTTCATTAACCACCAAAACATTATCCAATATAGATCTTCCAACAATAAAAGTAGATTTTTCCTCAAATATGCACTTATTAAGCACCAGCTTTAGGCGATTAGCTAACACCTTGGACAGCAACTTATAAAGCACATTGCATAGGGAAATAGGTCTCAATCACGCATAGATTTGGGATGGTCACATTTAGGAATGAAAACAATATTTATGTCATTAAATTTTCTAATTTTAACAATATTTTTGAAAATGTTAAACACAAAAGTCGATACTTACTGAATTGCGTGATTCTTTTTTTTCTCTTCTGTGGAACCCTAAGATTAATTCATATACAGTTGAAGCTTCTTTCACTTCAATTAAATATTAGAAAGTGTTCTTAAACATCATTATACCCGAGATCAATTGTTAAAACCCGAACACACTTTATTTGATTATATACTCAAAGATCACTCATTATAAATTTCTAAAACGCTCTCTGTCCTCATTTGCGAGTGACCTCTCTCTCTCTCTCTAAAAAAATTCCATTTTCACATTTTCTCCCAACTCTCTTCATGATTTTCTCCACGTTCCTCCATTGCAAGTAATTTTCTAGCCATCTTCCACCACCATCAACCACCTTGGCCACCAAATATCACCACCATCCATAAAAAAAAAAGTAAAAGACGCTCTCCTAATTTTCTCTCACATGGCCAAAGCATCCCCACCTCCTAAACCCTTCATGCATGTGTGTTTTTCCTCAATGCATGCAACATGTATTCATTTGGTTTTGTTCTACTCTTCACTAGCTTCACAGGACCCACTAGTGCAAAAATAGGATTTTGTAACAGGATTCTAGATCAGTTGTTTAATAGCTGATGTAAAAAAAATGAGATGGCATTTTTTTAATTAAGTGAAACCTTTTTTAGATTGAATTCAGTTTAACCGATGTAAAAATAGTTTTTTACATCAATTTAAAATATAATTTATGTAAAAAATATTTTTTACATCAGTTATATTCTGAACTGATGTAGAAAGCATTTTAAAAAGTGTTTGGTACATCCACCAAATATATAGATCCTTTGTGACATTGTTCAAGTCGTAGTTGTGTCTTCTTGTTTGATTACATAAACTACTCCCAAACCCTAGCCTTCACATGCACACTCCCCCAAGCCACAAACACTATTTTCTTCATTAGCGTTGGCAAAACTAGCTTCATCGCGCATAAGATCTCCTAGACGCACTAACATGGTGACCTAAAAAATTTATACTTCGCACTAATATGGTGACCTAAAAAAAATACTTTTTAAGGTTAAGTTTTTTAATATTTGAATATATTTTTAATAATGTTATTTTAAAACAAAAAGAGCATGTGTAAGGGGTGGCGTCATGTATGGGTGTGAGAACGAAAGACATGAAAGACAAAATATGGTATTGTTGAGAGTGGCAGGGTTGACAAAAAGGATTTCTAAATTCAAATAGAAAGGTAAAAAAAATGATTTCAAGTAAATTAGCAAGGATAAAAAAAAAACAAACCAGTAAGCTTATAAGATATAAGCTAGTTAAAGTAGCTTATAAAAATAAGTTATAAACTACTAAAATAACCTTGTGTGCCAAACAATCTTATTTTAATTAAACCAGCTTATAAGTTAGTCAAATTAAATTATAAGCTAATAAAGTGGCTTGCCAAACACATTTCAATTTTAATTGGATTTGTTTGAATTTAAAGTGAAAAAAATCAATTAACCAAACCAAATTAATTGGTCTAGTTTGTATTGTTGGTTTCACTAAATCAATCTAATTTGATGAACACCTCTAACATCCTTGGTGACATGGGGACGTCCAGTAGTTAAATCATAGCAGTGATAACCTTTCTTGTGTGCAACATATCCCAGGAAAATGCACCGAGCAACACAAGAATCAAGCTTGGTTCTCTAATTTTATGAAGATGAACATAAGCTACACACACATGGTTATCTAATTTTTTTATGAAGATGTACATAAGCTACACACTCTCTCTCTCTTTTGAATACACTATTTATTATTAACTGAAATTTATTAAAATTTTAAAAACTTTATGGGTTTTACTTCTTATTTAACAAGTCTCACTTATAATTTTATATTGTTTAATAAATGTTAACTAATAATAGGGAGCGTGTTAGAAAGATTATATGATAGAAAATATGTTACTAGGATATCTCTAAATAATAAAGAGCATTTGATTTACACATTTTGTTAGACTACTTTATCCTTCAATAGTTTTTCAAACCACCTATTACTCTCTTTCAAACTCTTATATCAAATTAATCATATTAAACTGATAAAAAGATAAACAGTTAAGAAAATCAAATTTAATATTTAAAAAAAAATGAAAAATGCGGACAGTTTCTGGTAGATAATGTTGATCGTGAGAACATTATTATATGAGAACACCAAACATTTTATTATTATTATTATTATTATTATATTGATTAATATTAAATATTAATTAAAGAAGTTCCTTTATACTTAAGTGAGAAATTATATTGCAACCATTTTGTAATAATAATAATAAGAATAAAAAAAGTGTTAATAGAGTCACGCAATGTAACATTCGCATGCACGATTTCTCTCCCCATGCGCAAAGCACAAACACGCTTTCTGAGTCATTTGATACGAAGCTTTCAGTGTGAAATTTATTAAAGGGTCTGATGACTGATCTGAGGAAGAATTGGATTTGGCGACTCCCCCTTTTATCCGGTCATTTTTAGGTGAAGTGATAAAACCAGTATCAAGTGGCCAGCAACTCCACCACGTTGCTTCTTATCATGACAATAGAAACCTTTTCGCACAAAACAAAACGAAGGTGACGATCAAAACGGGCCACGAAAAGGAATGAAAAATGACGGTTATCTGGTACAGAGCAGATGGTGCAGGTAGATAGATGAAGCATTCTTAAAGAGAGAGAGAGAGAGAGGGAGAAGAATTAAAGCAGAGAAACAGAAACAAGGATATTTCTATCAACGTGCAGAAGAAATCTACAGTCAGAGACAACAAAATCCATAAAATCCATAAGAAACCAGCTTTTTAACCGCTTGGTTTCGAGAGACGGAGACAACAACCGCGACACGTTGTAACCTTGATGGGAATAAACTCAAATTTTAACATCCTCAGTCGCTGCCCCTAAAACTATAAGCTCTGCTTTTCCACCACATAATCATATATTTGTTGCATCATTCGTTTCCTAATTAAGGTTGAATATAAGTGGTTGCAATTTTTTATTAAAATAATCGAGTAGATAATAACAGCATAAAAATGGGCGGAAAAAAAAGAGAGCATAAAAATAATATTTTAAATAGTGATTGATCCAAAATATTCAAGGAAAAGGTGAAATAACAATTTAACACACCACACACACATTTCACACACACACACACACACACACACCACACACACACATATTATGTGTGTGTGATATGTAAACTTAAAAAACAAAAATTGGGGAAAGGGTAGCCCTTCTCCATTGACTCATTGAGAATTTTGCACTCTAGTCTACGGACTCCATACTGCGCTACTGCTTGCCCTTTTGTTTTAGGTGGTTTGCACGGATCGTTTTAATTGCCTTGTTTCCTATTCTCACGTTTGATCATCTAGACTCCTATTCTCATGTTTAATTCTCCCTATGGATAAATCCCTATTGTCATACTCTACGTCATTATTAAGGAGTAGACTTCGGTTTTAATTTCTGAAATTATAACCATTAATTAATCGGTATAATTCTTCCAAACTCGTAATTTTTTTAGGAAATAAAGATTAAAATTACGTGATAATTTTAAGGACTAAAATATTGTTTTGTTTCACTATTAAGGTCTTAAAAAAATCTTTAATTCTAGAAGTTCTGTTTTCATCAAACTTAAATTTCTTTACTCGGATGAAGATTGGGTACAATTTTTCTCCTTAAGCCTTTGTTTGGTAGAGAAAAGAGAAATAAATAAAAAAGAAATAGGTAAGAAATAAGTTAAGAGATGAAAAATAAATAAAAATAATTTGAAATTTTAAGTTATTTGATAGGAGAGAAATAAATAAGAAATAATAGAGAGATAGAAATGTAAATGAAAATAGATGGGAAGTAGAATAGAAATAAGTAGTGGGGTTTACAAAATTTTTAAAAATTTTCCATTCATTTCCATTAAACTAAACTACCTATATTTTCAAAAATTCAAAAATTTCTTCTCTTTCTCGTTATACCAAACAGACCATAAATGATATCGTATGTCCTAGGAGAGTTTTTAGTAGAAATTTCTAGAATGTAGACACCTAGAGAATTGGAAGAAAGATGTTTGCTTTGTTTGGTACAATGGAGAGGAGAATGAATTTTTGAATTTTTAAAAATATAAGTGGTTTGGTTGAGTAGAAATAGATGAGAAATTTTTAAAAATTTTGTGGGTCTTATTACTTATTTTTACTCTATTTCTCACATACTTTTATTCACCTCTCTATCTCTCTCCTCTTTCTCATCTATTTCTTTCCTACCAAACAACTTAAAATTTTAAATTATTTCTTATCTATTTCTCATATTTTAACTTATTTCTTACTTATGACTTTCCTATTTATTTCTCTCATCTCTACCAAACAAAGACATAATGAACTATGTAACGTGATAAAAAGAAAAAAAAAGATGAAAAAAGAGGAATGTTAAATATATTACAAAATTGATTCATGCACAACCAAGTATCAATCTATATTTAGAGAGTAAAAAATATAGAAGAGAGAAAAATGTAAATATAATAAGAAACAAAACTATGTTAGCTTCAAGTGAGGCCATGGTCCATCTATTTTTTTTTAATTTTATTTATTTTATATACAATTTTTTCTATATGTAAGATAAAAAGCTTTATCTTTTTTTTTTTTTATATGTAAAATTCTTGATTTATGAGATAGTAACTTTTTAACATATACATATATTGCAGTGTGATTGCAATCATTTTCAAACTGTGTTGATATCACTCTAATCAGAAAACACTTTTTTAAGTTAAGTAAATATGCTTTAATATGTAAACTTGTGGGTAAATTCTAAAGATTTATTTCTTTTTTCTAACACTGCAAATAAATTTACCCACATTTAACCTTATGTATTATATGATTATCAAAATTTTAAATTTACAAAATGATTATTGTCTAATATATAAAATTTAAAAATAATAAAAGATAAAAGTATCTTTTAATGATATCTTATGTATTTGGCCATCTCAACTAAAATAATTTAACTTTGTGCCTGGATATAATAGATGATATAATATGACAAAAAAAATAAAGAAAAATAGAGGACGTTAATTGACTGAATGTACTGTGCTGAATGTCCATATATCAATACTCAATATATAATGATACTGTACGAGTATCTATAAATAAACATTGTATATCATAAGGTAAGATTTTGTTCAAACGTATACTGTCATATTTATTGAGATTATTATTTAAGCTTAATTTATAATCTCATTATATCCAATTAACCAAGTCTTGAGAAGAAAAGAAACTGTAGGTATTACAAAAGGCAGAAAAGTAGATATGCAGTGTGAACGCAAATAGCCTACAGAACAATTTCAAACTTCTTTTTGGAAAAAGGTATCAGCTCTCGACAGCACAACTTCACATTATATAAAGTATTGTATTTATCAGGTACGCCAGGGTTTGCTTAATCATACATACAGCAAGACAAGTATGTGAGGATAAGTTAATAAAACATAGTCTTCACTCATGTCCTAACGGTTTTCTTCTCTCTCCTACAGCCAAACTGTGAGCATAGGTTTACACCCAGGGCAATATCGGTGTTGCTTCTTCAATTTCTGTCTATCAGTATGCAACGCTGACAAGAATAAAACTATTAAAACTTAAGTTTTAAGTTTATTAATAAAAAATTATTTGTTATTAGCTTTTATAAAATAAAACAGTCACATATATTAACAAAAGACTACATATATTAACAATAAGAGTCAGTATGTAACTCTTTTATTTAAAGAAAAAAAAATTAAAATTTATTTTAAGTCTCACTCAATGTTAAGCCAGCCCTACAGTATATATCTCCATCACTAAGAATCAGCTTTTAATAAAATCCCTGTGCTTCTGATGCATGTCATGACTGCTAAGTGATTGACCCTTTCTGTGAAAATCTGCAACCTATTTCTCTCAAGACCCATTGGCATTGAAGACATGCATTGACGACGACATGGTTTGTTAGCTTATAGCGCCTAACAACGGCAGCATATCCCGGTTCAAATTTCCTTTTGCTGATTGGTGAAAGAATTGAAGATACGATTTCACTTTCAATATTAACTATTCCGTGATTAGTTTTACACAATGTTTTTAAAATCGGACTGGTCATTGAACCGGTCAAGTCACTGATTTAAGGTTTAATGGTTCAACTGGGGTTGAACCGTGGTCGAACCGGTATTAATAAAATAATAATAATAATAATTAAATAATACATAAAAAAATTAAAAAATCTATAATATCATAACTTTATAATATTAAAAATTAAAAATAAAATATAATTTTATAAGTTCTTAACATATACAATACTTAAAATAGTTCAACTTAAATATGTCATAATACTTAAGTCTAAGTTTTAATAATACACATCAATATTTATTAATAAAAACAAATTTATATTTAGAATTAAAAAAAAATGACAAATATTTTAGGTTGATTTTTATTTTTTAAAAGAAAAAACATTAAAATAATATTTTATTAGACATTATTATCGAACCGCTACGAACCGGTTTTTGACCGGTTCACCGGTTCACAGACCGGTTTTTTGCCTGACCAGTTCTCTGGTTTATTTGGACCGGACATAGGACCGGTTCACCGATTTTTCGGTTGAACCAGCTGGTCCGGTCCGGTTCTGATAACATAGGTTTTACACACCTATGTAAAGTTTTGCTATAAATTATTAATAATGTTTTCATTATTGAACGCATGAATTAACTAATTTAGAATCTTTTCAGTTAATAAGTGGTTTCAAATTCAAACTCTAAATATGTAATTATATTAAATATTTGAAAAAATAATTTTGGCACTTGTAATAATTTTATCCAAGTGGAACAGGATTACTTCTCACAAAAATACTAGTGGTCTTTACAAAAAAAATTTAATAACGTTTTCTTTTGCTTGTAAAAAAATCTATAATTCCGTTCTTTATTTAAGTGTAACATAATTAATATTTTCATTTTTATTAAAATTATTATTTAATTTTTTTATATTTGTTATTTATTTTATTATTTTTTAATTTTCTATTAAAGGCAACAGATTATATGAACGAACACGAGATCACATTTTTATCCAAAATACTAATTTTTCTTACTAAGTCCATTTTTAATTACCGAGAGACTTTAAATTTATACTTGAATCTTTAGCATATGAAGATAAATTATTAGAATTGAGTTAATAATGAAGGATTTGAATAATTTTCTTAATGTTATAGGCTTAAACTTTATCATCATGTAATGAAATAAAAGACTTCATTACCACCATGATTAAAAAACAAAAAGAATAGTACTCGAGTTATGTTGATAGTTAGAAATTAGAGCATAATATCCGCGTAAGGCTGGCAAATTTTACTGTGATGTTTTGAAAATTATATGCATTGACAGTGTAAAATAGTTTTACGCAGTTATTCAATCACAAATCATCATGTATGGTAAGTTTGTTGACTTTATAATAATTACCTTAAAAGTCATCCTAACATTGATTTTTTATTGGTGACAGTATAAAACTTTTTACACTGACGCGTACATAGTTCTTAAACTATTCATTTTTATTATGTTTTGTTGTTAAATTTGCAATTCTTCCATTTATCCGTTAAAAATATACAACAAGGAGAAATTAATCTCAACAGCAAAATAAAAAATGTTGAGAGCGTGTTCATTGGTGGTAAATGTGCGTCCACAATGGATAGGGCACAAGAATAATTGCATTAATAGTGGAAAAACGGTATGAAGATCCAGACGAGAACGTAGAGTAAACGTCATTTTCTCTTTGCATTAATGATAAGCAGTCACTTATACAACTTGACATAAGAGCATTTTCATTTTATTTGACATATAAAATATTAAAATATTAATTATATAATAATTATAAAAAACTAAATTTACAATATTAAATCTTTTATATATAAATAATAAAGTAAATTGTATTGATAAAATTCATTTTCTATTTAAATTATCTTAAAAAGACTTGCATAATGTAACGATTTTATTTGTATTTCAATTCATATTAAGGAAAATTTATAATTTAACAAGTTATTTACGTATGCTCAAAATAGACCAAATGAATTGTATGTGTGTGTAAGTAACCTCAGCTCATATTAAATTAAAAAATATATAATGAATGTAAGTTTTATTAAAACAAGTTTACAAAAGGTTAATTAATATATTTCTTTTAAGTCAAAAATAATAATTTTTTGAACAAACTTCTTGAAAAATTATATCAAAACATGTTTTAAACATAAATAAATAGGCCATAAATTTTAAAATAGGCCATGATTAATATTTAAAAATTACTATAGAATTATTTGAAAATAGGTTAATTTATGTTTTAAACATAAATAAGTGTAAAAAATAAATAAATTTATTAATAAGTGGAATAATATTTTAAAATAGGTTAATTTATATTTTAAACATAAATAAATAGGACAATTTTTTTATTTATTAACTAATATTCTAAAGGCACTAATTAGCTTTTATTGTATATATGAATTGTAACATAGGAAATAAAAATTAAGCCGGGACTAGGTTGTATCAGTTGCAACTACTCAATGCTAGCGTGCACAGGAGATCGCATCAATAACCCATTTTGTAGCCAATGTAACTCATCATCCAAAAAGAATACTACGTACGAAACAAAATAATACTACCATTATTATCGTAGCCTTCAATTAACCCAAATCTTGTTAACTTGAGTTTTTGACTGATTAAAAATTAAGTGTAAAATATATTTTTGATTCCTCTAAAATTTCTTAAATTTGGTTTTAATCTCAAAAAAATTTCATCTTATTTTGATTCTCTAATTTGAACATGCATTACTTTTAATTCTTAAAATAACATTCAATAGCGGTTATAAAACATTATTTAAACCACTTTGATGATCAAAAGTAATGTATTTTCAAATTAAAGTGATTAAAATAAGATGAAATTTTTTGAGGAACTAAAATCGAATTTAGAAAATTTTAGAAGAACAAAAATATATTTTGTCCAAAAATTAATGACAAATATTTTTTTAAAAGAATAAATAATATAATATAAATAGTTTTTATATTATCATCTAATTAAAAATAACCATATATGATAAATTTAATAATTTTTACAATAAATATTTCAAAAATTATACAGATAATAATTTTTTATTAATTGACAATATAAAATTTATTTAAATAATACATAAAAATTAAACTCTTATTAAAAATTACCTTTTTAACGCACCCTACCATTGCTAGCTATATACCTCTTCGAGATCCAAAAATGGCCAGGCAACCCTATGAGTCTAAAACAGCCTACCTATGATTTCCGGGCTAAGAAAAAGCTCAGTATTCTGCCGCCATCACGAACAAGTCCTCTGTTTTGGTCGTCACAGCTTTGTGCAACGCGTGGTACTATCACTGTGGACTCTGCCTCCTCACCCATTCCTTTAAATTTTGTCTTTAAGTGAACCAAACAATCAATTAATTTCTTGTCCTCTCTCATTGTATAGCTATAGCCATCGATTATGTGCGATCCCATGAAGTGACACATACTACCTTCTGGCTTCTACCCATTAGACTCTAGTTCATTACTAGTAATAGAGTATTTGATTTTCCTTTCCTCAAAAGGTTCCTTTTCCGAAATAATAAACATTAATTAAGATGCATGGGTGGTTGGTTGTCTCCATGTATAAGTGAAGTAACTCTGCAGCTACATGATTGAAGTTCTAATGTAGCAAGGGGTGACCACCTGTGATTGAATAGAATCTGAATGCGGAGCGGTTGCATTAATTGATCTAAAAATAGTGAGAAATGTATAAAGTAAAAGAATCGGAAACTTACTATTCTAAGATATAACGTTATGCAATATCAAACGACATCGAATGACCCAATATTACAGAGCTATAAGGATGACAAGGTTGGATAGAAAATTAAAATCTTTAGACAAGACCGGCATCCCCATATGTTACTCATCAAGTGTGAATGATGGACTGCTAGGCACCTTTGGCTAATTTTCCTCCTCACAGTCGCGGGTTCCAAAAACATTCTGTCATACACGTACGTTAGGGAAATTTATCTACAACGCAAAGCAAACATATAATATTAACTTATAAAGCATAACTGAAATCAAAGGGAGTTTTTTTTATTTTTTTTTTGGGTAGGGCAAAGGGAGTTTTTAGAACGTAGGTTATGGGCCAAACTCATATATGTTAAAATTATTTAATTATAATAATGGATTAACATTAATCAATAATTAAAATATTATTTAAAATTATTAATTAACAGTTATGAATTTTATTAATTTCTATATGTCAATTATAAAATATCATAAGATGAATTTTTGTATTAAGAGAGATCCTGTAATTGGTTGGGTCATTCATTGTGAATAACCTATTAAGAGGTCCTTACCTACTACTTGGAAAGCAGTAGTTATAAAAATTGCTATCCTATTAAGCAGTTGTTACAATGAATAAAAAAGCTCTCTAGAGAGTGGGCAGTTTACTCTCAATGTAGGAAACTACTAGTTCTCTTATTCTCTGGTCAGTTTAACCATCACAAACTTAGGGATGAATCAGGTATACAAATTCTATTATCATCTCTTTGTATTACTATGAGAACATGCTATAATCTTGTATCCACTTGTATCTATTTGATCCTATTAATTTGGGGCTTATCATTTTATTTTTCATCAATTAGTATTAGAGCTTGATTGGATACAGTTTATGGTTGTTCTATTATTATTTGTTTAGAATTAAATTGTATATATATATATATATATATATACCTTATGACTCTCTCTTTTTTACCAATTTTGTAAAAAAAATATAGGGCTATTTGTTTTTTTTTAATCGACGAATATCTTCTCAATCTTCTCTCTTTGCCTACCGTGAATCCAAAATTATGATGTTATTATGTGAGATGTGCTCCAAAATAAAGTACGAAATCAATTTCAATTGATATATCTTAATAATGGCCTTATTGTCATGAATCATTGGTCAAAGCATGATCATAGTAAAATGCCAAAGGTGAAGCAAGAAATTTTGATTTGTTTTCTCTTCTTACCATAGGCCATTGTTTTTTACTTTTTTCATTTCTTTTTATTATTGATGACATTTCATGCCTTACATATGGACATAAAAGTTATATTTTATTGATTATATTTAAAGTTTGAAACCATACAAACTGCCTAGTGATGGAATTTCATTTCCTCAAGGGATCAGGTTTCAAAGCCGATAGAAAGAGATACAAATTGCCTATTATATAGTAATCTTTCTCGTTCTTGTTATTGGTATTTTTTTCTTGATTATTGTGTTTTTTTTATGCTTCTAAATTGTGGCCTGTAATATTTTATGCTGGTTTGGATATGGCCATATCAGATCTTGGTACAATGGTAGTGTTATGCAAGAGATTTTATTGCATAATTTATTTGACTCCATAAATGATTGACCGATTTTTTCCCAATTTGCAACTCGTGTTGTTCTGGACTCATCTGATTTTGTTATTTTAGGAAGTTAACCCAATAGCTAAAATTAAACAACTTTTGAATCTACGTTATTCTTGTAGGGAACTTATAAGCTCAATTACTAGTTATAGAAAGTGGTTTGTGATTGGTCTATAAACTCTGTCCTTTGTTTATCAAGACATACCATTCAAGAAGTGATATTTTTTTTGTCGTCCTTATGTTTTGATGTCATTATCCTTTTCTTTGGAAAGTTGTTAGAACTTTACAAATGAAAATATAGAGAATGATTTTGATATGCTAAATGCACTATCCACCAATATCTTTTCATTCTCTTTCTCTCTCTCTCTCTCTCTCTCTCTCTCTCTCTCTCTATATATATATATATATATATATATATATTAAATGACTCTAGATTACATGTGGTCTTTATTTGGTGCCCACTTTTGTGCATTAAGAGCTCAAGATGTTGCTACTGATTTGAACTCTGCATTCGTATAGCAAATTTGATGCCTCTTTTTCCAATATTGTATGCTTTACATACTCTATATCTTTTTTTTTAATTCCCTTTTTAATTCTTTGAATTAGTCGATTTGATGTTCAACAGAGTTGAGGTGGACGATATAATTTGCCAATTAATAAATATTTTTTTAATTTTTTAAAATAATTTTGAGTTTTTTTTGTAAAGCCAAAATTATTTTATTTTCTTTATGAAAATTCTATTATATCAATAACACACACTAATGTATTCTTTCTCTCAAAGTGTTATGATTATTGTAAAATTAATTTAGGCCCATTTGAGTTATCGTTATTTGAGCCAAAATTTGATTATTTTGGATTTTTGAAGTATTGTATAAATTATTTTGGGTTTTTCTTCTACAATATATTGCTTTTCACTATTAAACTCTTAGCATTCGATTCCAAAATTTTCTAGTTTATTATTCTTATTTGGTGACTTCTGTATAATAGATATTTTCTTTAATAATATATCTCAGTCACAAAATAAATTTTGGATTAAAATATGGGTTAAGCATATATATATTTTATTAAAATTATTTTGTTGGGAAATTCTTGAGGCAATTGAAAATTGTAATATCCTTGTAATGTATTTTATATTAATTTTTAATTAAAGCCTATTTGAAAGATGTGTGTTTTTGTTATAATTATGATTTAACATTAATTTGTGAATCATTTGAAAATAATAATATATAAATCCTGTGAGATGTTCTCCTTGAATTATCAAATCTTTATTGGCTTTACCCAAGGATGAAATACACACTCTTTGAGGTTAGTATTGGAACATTTAACTTATTGACTTATTAATTGCCCATATGGAGAAATTTGTTGATAATATATATTGTTCTCCAATTATTATTTTTAGTGCAATTTTATATGAGGGTGATTATTTCTTAGAATATTGCGCATGAATTTGTCATATTCTATTTGGCATAATTGTTACTAATTTGTACAATTGTTAACTCACCTATCATGGGTACAATTATGCAAATTTTGTGAGATAAATAATTATTTTTATTATAATTTATATTATATTAGTAATAATTATACCTTATTGGTGTATTATTATTGATATACTTTGTTAATTTGTATTATATTAATCATAATTATACCCTATCGGTGTATTATTATTAATATAATATATGTTATTCAATGTAATATTAATCTTGTGTTTATGTCAAATATTTGCTTGAGTACCATATTGACATTTGTACACTATAATTTTATATTTCTTATTTGTTATGGTTTGTGATCTTTAGGTAGGGTCACAATAAGTAAGAAATTATTTCTCTAAAGGACATGTTTTGACTATATTTATATGAAATCATTTAACTCTTATTTGGGCATGTTTTATTTTATTTTATACAATCCAATTTTACTTTAAAAAAATTACATTTACGTATCGTAATTCAATTTTATGTTTAATAATTTTTTTTAGTGGAATGGATTGTTATCACCCCTATATTATGAAAGTGATTGATGTACTCTATTGGTATGACATTACTTGACATGATCATTGTGTGGTAGCAAAAAATAGTTGAATAAATTTTGAGTACTTTGAATATTTTAAATTTTTAATTCAACTATCTTTCTCTTCCAAGTGGGAGAGTCTTGCATGTCCTATAAATTGAATTGTATTGATACAAAATCTTTACTTTAATTCTAAAAAAAAAATGTTTGCAAGTACCTCTTACTCAATTTGCAAATATCTTTCACATATTGTTCATCATTGCTTTATTATTTGGACCTTTATTGAGGATTTTGTCATAGTCTCCTCAATTTTTTTTAACTCTCTATTGTCTTATATTATTAGTGAATATAATTTTTTGTTAAGTTAATATATTGGAATCTCAAGTTTGAAGTGGATAATTTCTCAATTCTATACCATTATTTTGTATCGTTATTGATGGTATATCAAACTTTTTTTTTTTTTGTTGAAGCTCTTCTAAAACACATATTAGCTTAACAATTTGGGACATATAGGCAAACCTATGTGTATTATAATTTATAGTGAGAGTTAGAAACTATTTATTGTTATATCCTTAATACCTATTAAGTATAGGTCCTATATGCTTCCGTTGCTAGTAACCAAATCTGGTACTCAAGTGCATGTGAATATTATTTATAGTGTAACACTTGAGTTTTGAGTGAGTTATTGAAAACTTGTAAATGATCTTGTATTCTATTCAAAATATCAGGGATTTTGATCTCACTCATGTGTTTATAAAGTGAAGGTTGCCTTATTTATGTAATCCTTTTAAGATTGATATTTGCGATGATAGGAGGAGATTGAGTTATAAAGTGTTAAGTGAACACTTACAATCTCTTATTTTTATATGCATAATATGTGGTTAATTATGAAACTCAATTTTGTAAATGACAAATTATGTGTTGGGTTTCATATAGTCATTTTGTAACCACTTCTCTTGATAATTCTGCATTACTATGCTTCTCTCTAATGTGTAATTCTTAAAGAGGGAAAGATTATGACTCACCTTGTTGAAAGGTGTCCACATGATTCATATCAATTCATTTACATGAGAATTAGTGGGAGCAATTTCATCATTCTCAACTTATATATTGATGCTTTTTTTAGCAATCATGTTAAATTTTTGATTGAGACAAAATTGATGTTGAGTAGCCATCTTGATATAAAAGACCTTAGCGATGCTTTGTTGTTTGGGGCATCTAAATTATTATGATAGGTCATGTGGCACTCTTAGACGGTCTCAGAGAGGATATATTCAAAAAACCTCAAGTGGTTTAACATGCATTCTTGCTCTTTATATGTTATGCATTCCTCTTAGAACAAAAGAAATTCATTGTGTTCAAAGCGCTTTACATGTTTGTTTGAGAGAAAATTCAAGAGTTTTTAGACTCACATTGAATTTTACATCATAGAATTATAATCCCACTATATTGAATATTATACCATTAGAGTAATTTGAAATTAGTGGGCTCTAATGGTAATCCTAATCTTATTTTGGTATAAAGGATTAGTGGGAGTTTGAACATTTTCTGTTATGTCTCAAGATTTATTAATCTTGTATTGTCATATATTCTTGTGCGCATTTTATTATCATATGACACATTCTATAAGGACTATGTTATTTAGTCTTGTCCTATTGTATTGAGATATTTAAAATTTGTTGTATCTCAATAGGCATCTTAAAGAGATGTCAAGATCGTTTTATTGGCTATTGCACATTAATCCTTTTAGCATGAATTATGTTGTGCTTTTCTTTTACCCAAAGTTCCACATTTTGTTAAGTCATAAATTTATATGTATTTTGCATGTATGATATCAATACTCCTATCAAGTATGATTTTCTATATTATAAAAGTATTTATAAATTTTATGTTTAGACCAATAATTATAAATGTTTGCTTATTTTGACATTCTTGTGGTAACATTAATCTAGAGTATTGTTTTATTTAAAGTAGATGTCTATGTTGTCCAAATAGGAAATTCTTGCATTTCCTATTTTTTTTTGGATTTGCATAGTCACTTATTTTGTGAAACACAGATTAATTAACTGTCAAATATTGTAGAGCATTTATTGATTTAGCTTATATGTAATTACTCTAGTTATTGGACTATTGTGAGCACTTAAATACGTGTGGATTATGTTTTGGCTTTAATAAATTTTCAGACTTAGATTGAGCATAGTGTTAAAGAAAATATACTTGTAGAATGAGTGACACAACTATTGGAGTTTATCAAATTGTTGTAACTCATATAGTTTGTTTAGTTTTAATGTTTTGGGTTAGTGAGAGTCTGAAAATATATTATCACGAGATATGTATAAAATAACATCATTGGTCATATCTCTTACAACATTTTTAGATGCTTGGACCATTTTAAGATTGCATATTTCTCTTAATAAATTATGCTTTTCCATAGTTATTTTTATATGAAATGTAAGTATTTAACAAGCATGATTTATATCCCTATCGGATATTATTTCTGCAATGTTAAATCTTATGTTTCTTATATTGTTGATTAATGACATATGCCTTGACATAATTGTTATTTTGGTAATAATGATTCTTATATTTTAATAATTGATTAATGCTATCCAAGTGGGAGAATGTTAAAATTATTTAATTATAATAATGGATTTGCATTAATCAATGTTAAAATTTTATTTAAAATCATTAATTAACAGTTATGAATTTTATTAATTTCTATATGTCGATTATGGAATATCATAAGATGGGTTTTCGTATTAAGAGTGACCTCGTAATGGGTTGGGTCATTTATTGTGAATAACCCATTGAGAGGTCCCTACCTACTGCTAGGAGTTATAAAAATTGTTATCCCATTAAGCAGTTTTTACGATGAACAAAAAAACTCTCTAGAAAGTAGGCAGTTTACTCTCAATGCAGGAAACCATTGTTCTCTTATTCTCTAGTCAGTTTAAGCATCGTGGACTTAGGGATGAATCAGGTATACAAATTTTATTATCATTTCTTTGTATTACTATGAGAACATCTATAATCTTGTATCTATTTGATCCTATTAATTTGGGGCTTATCATTTTATTTTTCATCAATATACTTTAAGATGAGAGTTGTCCCTCACTTATATACTTTAATTTGGCTTTATCACTAGGCAATATGGGATCTCCAACACACCTTTCTCATGTCGAAGACTAGACATCTCAAGCGTGAAGCTTTGCAAAATTAGACATCTACGAGTAGTTTGATAAAGGCCTGATAGTGGGTGGCCCAATAAGCCCAACAATAATCGTTAGGATAGGCTATGATACCATCTTAGAATGTGAGTTATGGGCCTAATTCAATCTTATAAAACTAGTTTGTAAGGTAAGGGTTGTCTCCTACTTATATACTTTAATTTGGCCTTATCACTGGGTGGCGTGGGATCTTTAATAGAGTTGATAGTAATTAATCAACGAAGAACAAGAACATAATCTAATAACTGTGACTCAATTGAAAACACATGTTGAACTTGTAGAAAAGGACCCAAGTTCAATTCCCTATAATACGTCTTTATTGTGACTAAGTCTTATGTTGGAACCAAAGAAGTATGAAGCGTCTAATCCCTCAAAGTTTTGAAGATAACAAAAGTTATTATATTTTAGAGTCCTTATATACTTGTTCTTGCTTTTTAGTGAAAGGCTTTTGAAAGCGTCCAATGCTTTTTTACGAAAATAGGCATCCAACGCACCACTTTATACTGAGTGTCCAATTGCTTTATTTATACATACGCGCCCTTTGCGAAAAATGTCCAATATCTTATTGAGGTACCTTAAAAATTCAACTAAGTTTTAAGTGGCTTATTCTTGTACGTTTTGAAACTTATGCCTTATTCTTTTGTACGAGAACCAACGTTAAAAAATCTCACATTAACTGAAAGGCAGATATGTTTTTGTGTATAAGTAGAGCGTTGTAGGAAAGTAAGTCAACCTATCAAGCTGTCAAGTCGAGTTCAGAAAAAAGCAACTCTGAGACATAGATCTACACCTTCCTTTTTAGTGTAAAAACAAAAGTTATTTTTTTGTCTCATCTACAAGCTCAAAACATGCGCAACCATACACAAAATTTTAGAACGTGTCTCTGAAGACTAAAGCTTGTATATCTCAATGACTATCTTCTACCGAAGCTCAAGCACTTGAAGAAGAGGAATTGAGCAATAAATGAAAAATAAATCTTTTTGGATGATCTGCAAACTTTCTCTTTTTCATACTCTTTGCTTAGCAAAGTTTTTGTAAACACTCTTAAACTTTCATATTCTCACATTGTGAGTTGTATTCGGTAAAACACTTTATTTGTGTTGTGAAAGCTAGAGAGGCTTAATGACAAAAGAATACTTGGTTTAAAGTGATCTTAGGTTGATCACTGTTGTAAGGCTTGAAGAGGGTGATAGAATACTTGTTTGTAACCAAGAGATTGGTTAGTAGAAATTCTTTTGGACAAAGGTACTAGACATAGCTCAAGTTGAGTGAACCAATATAAAATTTCCTGTTCTTTATCCTTTTATTTGCATCTTTTTGCTTGTTGATAAAGTTTTGCGAAAAAGTTTTTTTATTTAACACAATTTAACCGCCTTCTTGTGTGTTCCCTTTTTCCTTCATCTTGGACTAAAGATTAGTTTTAAAACTGACCAAAAAGATTGAAACTTGTGAAGATATCTTTAAATCTCACAAAGAAGCCAAAGATCTTAATTACAGTGGTTGTAAAAAAAATGAACATAATCTAACTGCACTTTAATTATATATACCCTATGCTAATTATGCAAATTCCAATAGCTATAAAAAGTCATAACTTTTTTCTTAAATAAATAAATGAGGAACAAATAGAAAAGTTTCATTTAAAATTGATGGAATAAGACCAACACATGCATTTTTTAGTGTAATGGAGAATTTATTTTGACCAATAATACGCAATAATCATAAATGCAAGAGAAAGTTATATTGATAAAGAATATTAACCCATTAGATTCAGCAAAAAATAAAATAAATAAACCCATTAGGGTTAGTCTAGTTATGGGGTGATTTAGATAATTTGTACGAAATTTTGTTGGAATCAAAGACGTATGAAGCGTTTAATTCCTAAATTTTGAAGATAACAAACTTATTAAGTTTTAAAGTCTGTTACAAAAATGTTTTATAGCATCCAAAGTTGTGGCATTCAACGCGCCAATTTTGTCGTGCGTCCAATTGACTCGTATATAACGACCGTCCAAAAGTAAGTCTCTCTTTCCAATGACTAAGTGCTTAAAATTTAGACTCACGTATAAGGCTTGTCCAAGCACAAGCTTGTGGTAAATGTCTAAGTTAAAAACTCGTTCAGCCTATGCGTCTTTCTTTTATATCTTATGACTAATGGCTTACCTTTTTAAGAGATCTAACGTTCATATATGTAAGCATTTAATGAAAGACAGATGCATTCTAGTGCATGAGCATAGTGTTATAGAAAAAAGGAAACTTATCAATCTGCCCAGCCAAATGAGGAATGCTCAGAAAAGTAGCCCTCCAACACACTCCTACACCTTCCATTTTAGTGCAAGATCAAAAGTCACTTTTCTGACTTTTCAGAGAGCTCGATACACGTGCCTCTACTTGAAGATTGAAGATTTTTTTTAACGGTTCTTTTTCTTTTGAAGACTATATATATATATATATATATATATATATCAAGAAAGAAGAACGAAGAAAACAAGAGAGACTCACGAATAACAAGAACGATCAATTGCCTTTTTATGTCTACTGGATGATATTTGAATATTTTCTAAAGTAACTCTATATTGTGCTTAAACCTTTATATCCTCACATTGTGAGTTGAATTCCTTGTAAACAACTGTTTTCTGTTATGAAAGCCTGGAGAGACTTAATGAAAAAAGAATACTTAGTTGGTTAAGCAATCTGGGTTGATTGCTTTGTAAAGCCTGAAGAGGCCGTGAAAAATACTTGTGTAACCAAAGGTTGGTTAGTGTATACCTTCTGGGTGAAGGGACTAGACGTAGCTTAAGTTGAGTGAACCAGTATAAAATCTTTGTGTACTTGTTTTTCTCCTTATCCTTTTATTTAATTGTTTTTCAACTTCTCTTTGATTAAGGTAAAAAGTTTTTCAAATCACTCAATTCAACTCCCTTTTTGTGCGATTTTTTCTCTTTCAAATTTTGGGTTCAAATTTTGTTGTCATCATTGTATACATAAAAAAGATGACAAATATTTGTTAAAAAAATTAGTAGAATAACGAATTTAAAGAATAGAAAAAATACATGATAAAATTTCATTAGTTCAGCTAAATATTGTGTATCTCTAATATAATTCTTAACGCATAACACTAGATTGTATTTCCATTTTGAATGTTGATTGCTTCAAAAAAGTTTCTTTTTTCTATTTAGATAAAATCACTAAAATAATGTTTCATAAATTGTGATTCTTGTATGAAATCGAATTTCAAACTTTACGCAGAGGGTGTATGTTCAACGTTAATCTATCATTTTCTTTCTTTTACCATCAACATCATTGGAAAGTGAAACAATACTTGAAGCAAACACATTTTCATAGTGGAGAAATTATAGTATTGTTTGAGAACATATGTGTTTATAGTTTTGGCCCATTTTTATGTGATAAGTAGTTAAATTTTATTAATTATTTATTGTAGATTGAAATATTTAACTACATATTATGTACAAATTAACTAAGATCAGAAGTATGTAATTGTTCATGAGCATATATACTATAATTTTTCCTTAATAGTGTATTTGACATCAAAAGTATGTAATTGCTCATGAACACATATACTATTATTTTTCCTTAATAGTGTATTTGACAATTGTTGATGGTGAAAATTCGTTTCATTAACAAATGAAGTTTTTTTATTTATGGGACTTAAATATTTAATTGAATTTTAATCTAAACTTCGATTATAATGAAATTATTAACATTTATCATTTGAAATCGAATTTTAATTATGATTGATATTTTGTAAGTCTTAACAAGTATGGAAACTTGCACGAAAAACATTTATGTTAGACTGGATATTGAAATACTAATAAACATGCACTTAAACTAGAAAAGAAATAAGTTTTGAGAAGAAATAGGGTGTAGAAGTGACAAAGTTAAAAGTTTAGAGAAGAAATAAGGGTTAAGAAGTGAAAAAGTAAAGTTTTGAGAAGAAATAGAGATTAAGAAGTGAATAAGTAAGAGTTTAGAGAAGAAATTAAGGAAGAAATGAATGAAAGCAATAAATGATGAATTCAAAGACTTAACATAAAAGTAAATTTGCATTAAAACATGGGTGAAAACATACACTGAATCCTTGAAACTGTAGCCATATATGTGAGGTGTGTGTAGTGTTACATGAATTTGTGTAAAATGTTTCAACCAGAGAAAAAATAGCTACATGGTCTTTTATTTATAAATAGCCTAAATAAGAGTTGAATTATATGTTTTCGACCTATGTACAATAACTTGAAAATCCCTATCTATGATGTTGTCATCTGTCTTGACTTGTCTTCTTTTGGTTACTATCTTCAACTATTTGATCAAATCCTTTTCAAGCCTATTTTTTTCCATAACCACTTAAGAATCTTCTTTCGAGTGCATATCTTTTCAATTCTTCAATAATGGTAGAAGCTAAAAGAAAGAACTAGCCTGTTGTAGTAACATTGTTTAGTTCATAGGTTATGATTTAAGATTTTGAACACAAAACAAGGCTTAACTTCATGATCGACCCATTTAAAAATGGCAGAGATAAAGTGACGAAAAGGTAAATTAGTAAATGGGCTAGTATTGCAGTTCCCTAATAATGTGAAGTGACCCGTTTTACCTATTTGAAAAATATGGATCAATTTTTAATAGCAAGGTACATTAATTAATTTTAGATTTAATTGACCGTTGTTATTTTCAAATCTTTGAAAATTTTTAGGAAGTCCCTTCTTATGTTTGTTAAAACTATTATAGTATATAATTTAAAATGTCATTGACAATCAAAAATAAAACTTTAAAGAGATCCACCCTATATATTAAATTAGAATCTCTTTCTCTCATGAGAAGATCGAGTTTACTCTCCTCACTCTCCCTCACATTCATTTTCATTTTAATGCTCTCTCGTGATGAAGTACACATTCCTCTTTTGCAATGCTCTTATTTTTATTCTTTTCCAACAATAACATTCTCTCTAACTCAAAATTAGCAACAACCTATCATCTTCTCCACAATCTGCTCCTTGATCTCTAATATTTTCTATTTTCCTTTTCTCTTATCTTCTATAATATTCTTCTTTTATCTCTTTTAACTTCCATCTTGATTTGAATTCCTTAACTCTTTCATAATTTATTTTTTTTTTGCCTCTGACGCATTCACATTATTCTGGTAGCATGAGAATGAAGATTTTACTTTCTCCCTCCTTTATTTACGTGCCCTATAATAATGTCATGTTTTTGTTCCTATTTAGGGTTTCCTATTTCTTCATTTTTGATGATAATTGATCTTAATTGATTCAAATGTTTTGGATGATTGGTTTGTTGAGTTTGCTTTTTATAGTGAGGTAGTCTTTTCTATTTTGGTGATTTCTTCTTCAAAGTTTACTTTTCTATTTTTAGGTTTTGTTCCTAATCTTTGCGGCAAGGCACATGTCCTTTATCAATCTTTGCTTCATGTCATAATCTATATAAGCTGTTGCAATTTCTATTTTGGTTTTTTTTTTTCTAGTTTGCACTTATCAAATATGGGATTGAGATCAGATGATTAAATAGTTTCATTCCATAAATCATGATAATATTTCTTCTGGTTTGCAATCTCTTCATTTGAGATTGAGGTATTTCTCTTTATTTATTACTCCCTATATTCTTCTAATCAAATCTTTAATTTTTTGTTTATCCTTAATTTTTTTAAAAGATTTTAAAGGATTTTCATTGAAATGTGTGTCTTTTGATTACACATATGATATTGTATTATAATGTAAAAGTTAGAGAATTAAGGGTAAAATAAGAAGGATATCCCTAGATTTCAACTATGGGATATTGCCATATTTTCCTATTTATAGCATATATCTACGTTACATATTTCCCTTTTTATAGCATATATTTACACTCCCCCTCAAGCTAGAGCATATATATCATATGAACCAAGGTTGTTACAAATGTAATCAATGCGAGAGCCTTTAAGAGATTGAGTGAACATGTCTACTAGTTGATCATTGGAGCTGACAAAGTTAGTTGTGATTTCTCCTAAGAGCACCATCTCTCTCACAAAGTGACGTTGGTCTCCTTCCTATTTGTCTTTTATCACCTCTTTGGATTTTGTGTCTATTCCTAAGTTTACAGGTGAAGCCATAGCTGATTCTTGGTGGTGACAGGTGATGTTGATGAAATGGCAGCTTTACATGCTAGCAGCACTTGGGAACTTATCCCCTTACCTCCTAACAAGACTATTGTTGGTTGTCACTTGGTCTAGACAGTGAAGATTGGATCAGATGGAAAAATTGATTGTTTTAAAGCTCGATTGGTGGCTAAGGGCTATACTTAGATTTTTGGTTGTGATTGTGGAGATACCTTTTCCCCTATGGCCAAAATTATCTCTATGCGTCTGTTTCTTGCTATAGTTGCCATCCGATGCTAGCCTCTCCACCTACTTGACATTAAGGATTCTTTCTTACATGGTGAGTTGTAGGAAGAAGTCTATATGGATCAACCACCAGGTTTTACTATTTCCAACAAATCTCAACTTGTTTGTTGCCTTTATCGCTCTCTATATGGCTTGAAGCAGTCTCTCTGTGCCTGGTTCCAACATTTCAGCTTGCTTTGCTTCAATTTAGCATGACTCATTGTGAGGCTAATCACTCTATATTTTTCCTCCGTTCTACCTCTAGCCTATGCATCTATCTTGTTGTTTATACTGATAACATTGTCATCACTAGTGATGACTCAGATGGTATCTGATAGCTCAAATTCACCTCCACAGTTAGTTTCAAACTAAAGACTTAGGTCCGTTGAAATTTTTTTAGGCATTGAGGTTACTTAATCCTCCTTAGGCATTGCCATTTCCTAAAGGAAATATGCTATTGATATTCTTACTAAGATTGGTATGCTTGCTTGTCGCCCCAGTGACACTCCCATTAGCTTCTTTCGAGTCAAGGAGAGCTGTTGATGGGGCAGGAGAGGCGACCTGGGCCACAGTAATGGGCTTTGACTGTTCTCGGGCTTTGTGCGACATTTCGCTTTAACATGGCCATAACGATTGCAATAATTGCAATGAGGACGGTGATTTCCACTATGACCCTTATTGCGTCCACCACATTGAGAGGAGTGGGAAACAAGGGTTGAAGAATCACCAGGAGAAGCAAAGCAATACCCAAAAGTATACGGAGTGGAGAGACATAACAATTATTCACTCACCATGTCGTAGGTAGGAACAGTAGGACCAAATAGTATTTGATTCCGTTCCATCTCAAGGTCGAGTAGGAGCAGTAAGAGTAAGTACTATGAAAAATTGGCTTCGTTGCTTGTAAAAAGTCTCTACATCACTAGTAAAAGGCATGGGATTTTCATAATTAGCAATCAAGTGATCGAGCTTACCAAAATACGTTTGCATGTTCATATTCTCCAACTTAGGTAGACATGAGGTTTGTCACAACACTGTAGAGATGATGAACATTATTGGAGTAGACTTTCTTGGCCTTGTGCTAGACCTTATAAGAGGCTAGAAAAGCCTGGTATTAAGGTTGAAGGTTGGGAGCGATAGAGAACCAAAGGACACTACGTAAAGAGGCGTCATTCTACTGCTAACGGGCACGGTCCTTAGTGGAAATGTCCTTACCCTAAGTAATGAGATGATCAGCACAGCCTTAGCCTTGGAACCAAAGCTAGACAGTGGCAGACCAAGTGTTGTAGTTCGTATCCTAGTCAGTTTTTCACATTGGATCAGTGGGACTTTGGTAAATGTAATAGCAGAATTGGGATCAGAGGAAGAGCTAGAAGAGGCCATGTCACAAATGGATGGAGAAGATGGTGGAAAAGGTGCACCAGAGGCAAAGAAGTGTGGCAGAAAAGGCGATAGTTAGTGGGTCACATTAGAAAAGGTGCACACGCTAGTTTTGTTGCAAGCATGTGGGAATCATACGCCAAAGAAGGGCGGCGCATGAGGGTGCATCTAGCGGCAATTAGTGGCGGGTCTGGCAACATGGTAGTTGTCAAAGAGAGGCAATCCAGATCTGGGGGTTGCGCCGAAGAAAAAGAATGGTAGCGGCGACTAAAAGGGGCTCGCAGAGGAGGTGGGTACTATTCACCCAAAAAAGAAAAGCACACTATGGAGGATCAAACCTTAACTATTGATACCATGATGGACTTTATTGAAATGTGTGTCTTTTGATATATGATATTGTATTTATAATGTTCAAGACAGAGAATTAAGGGTAAAATAAGGAGGATATCCTTAGATTTCATCTATGGGATATTACCACATTTCCCTATTTATAGAATATATCTACGTTACATATTTCTCTATTTATGACATATATTTGCATATTTTATTATAAATACAAATTCTAAATGGACCATATACTAGCATATGAACTTAAATAAAAAAATTTGTACTTGGTTTTTTTTTTTTGTATTCTTTATAATTATTTTATTGTTATTTTACTTTGTATTTCTAATATTTTTAGTTATGCTACGATGTAATATATGTTGAGTAGCTTAAAAGTTGTTGCTAAATCTGAGGGTAAGCCAAAATGAGGAAGCATATGCCTTAATAGTATTGGCCATTATAAAAATTAGCTAAAAGACACTTAATTTTTTTTGTAAAGAAGGTGGAAGCTCAGATGGATCCATGATCACCCAAAAGCAACCCTTTACTATCTTAAAATGTAACTTGTGGATGACATGCAAACCTGTGAGATGGATATTACTATTAGTATGAAATTTAATGTTTTCAATTGTCAAGCCTCTACAGAAAATATAGTATAATTATGATCATTATTTGGTCCTTAGAATTACTATGTATACTGTACTTAATGAAAGATCAATTAGAGAAATGTATGTGAAAATCAATACTACCCATTTGTATTATGCTATTAGTTGTTGGAATATAGCACACTGGTTATGTAGCAAAGAGTTGTGTTTTCTTTCAATTTTTTTCTTATTTTATTTATGGATTAGGTTTCGTGTTGTTGGTAACACTCTCAGTTTTAGGAAATAATATTATTAATATTTTATTTTCGACAGACCCTTATATTTATATTGTTGTTTTTTATTATTATTATCGTCCTGTTATACAGTAACATTGCATGAAAGCCTAAATATCAATTCCGTACCCTAAGAAATTAAAACTTTCTCAAAACAAAAAATTGTATTTAGACTTATACAAGTTAGAGATTCATAGAATTAACGAAAAATTCTAATAGTTAAAAACATAAACACAGGAGGGTAAATAAATGTTTAATAAATATAAAAAATGACAAAATGATATTTTTAACATGGAAATATGCTTAGAATATTATTTTATAATTGTAGGAACTTTTTCGTAATTTTTAGAAATTCCTTAATTTTGACTCAAAGTACTCACAGGTAACGTTGCGAGCTCAATTGTAGATACTTAGAGCACTCCAAAAATTATGAAAAAAAATATAGAAGCTAATTTAATGGGTCTAGAATGACCCTGTAAGAAAAGATTAAGGTTTTCGTTATTAAAAATTTAAAAACACAATTTAAAAATACACAAAACAGTGGTATTAAGGGACACAAGTGGATTGAATTTAGTTCATTATAATGAGAGATTGGCTTGGGAAAAATTAATGAAGCAATTAAAAACTAAACCTATCACTAACTGAACCTTAGATTTCACTATAAATATGACATTTTGTTGCTCCCCTTTGTCTTGAAAAATAGAACCGGTGCCTCCTCTTGGAAACCCTAGGTCAAGGTTTGTGTTTTTACTTAGGAGACACACTCCAATGCTTGGTTCTACCTTCATCATAGCTTGGTGGAAGCTTGAAGCACCTTAGGAACTTGAAGAGTCCACCTCCATTTCTTCTCCATTCTCATGTGCAGATACGTAAGGTAAGGGGAAGAGGTTGTTTCTCACTTTAATATGGTCTTATGTGTGTTTATGTGGAGATGCCTTTAGTCTCCTTAGGAGGTATGAGTTTGGATGCATATTCATGTGTAATGTTATGTATATGATGCATATGACTTTATTTTCTGTTGATAGCAGATTTGTACCTTAATATTTGCAAATAAATCTATTTTTAAAGTCACATTTCTTGAGATTTTATGCCGTAAGTGATTATTGATGAATATCCTAGCTTGAATACATGTAAATGAAGATGTATGACTTGATTTAGATGTTGGAAACTACCTTGGTCTATTGAAAATGTGGTTGCTATCCTAAGATGTTTTGGGATAGAGAATCATGAATTTAACATGCTATAAAACCATGATTTGATGTTACAAATGGTGCTATATGAATCCTAAACTTAATGGAGTTCAAACTAAGCCTATGTGGTATGTTAGAGGCATTTATGTGCAATTTTTTTTGCGTAATTAAAGTCTGTTATTTGTTGAAAATTAAGTGTCTTTTAATTAATATATGATGTCCCTAAATTTTGGTAAGAATAAGAGGTCATTTTGACATGTTTGAGCACTTGAAAGTGACACTTGACCTGGAAATCAGAGTTGCAGACCAGCCTCTCTATTGCAACAAAATGTCTGATGTTTTTGTATAAAAATGATGTTTAATTGATCGATAATGGATACCATGACATTAAGGAACATATAGGAAAAATAATGGATGAAATTGGATGCATTTTGAACCTTAAAGAGCATGATTTGTATAGGTAACTTCAAGTTGTCCTATTTTATTTGGCTACAACAAAAATCAATTTTAAAGTGGTGATTTAGTGTGTTAGAAGGTGGGGGGAATTAACCAACAAGGTCATGAGTAGAGTTGGCAAAATTGGCCTGGCTTGATAAGTCCAGCCCAACCCAAAAAAATT
This sequence comes from Spatholobus suberectus, assembly GCA_004329165.1. Classification (NCBI taxonomy): domain Eukaryota; kingdom Viridiplantae; phylum Streptophyta; class Magnoliopsida; order Fabales; family Fabaceae; genus Spatholobus; species Spatholobus suberectus. The sequence continues at coordinate 36,300,074 of CM014733.1, forward strand.
AACTTGAAAAATACTAGGCTTAATTGGTTCGATGCTATATTTTTTTTTTGTAAAATACATAAAAATTAAGAAAAAAGAGTCGTGGCCCATTTGCCTAGCTGTGCTAGAAAAAGTGGCCCATTATGAATTCAGCTTAGCCTGGCCTCGCCCGCTTTTCACACTTGACCCGTTAGACCAGCTTGGGCTAGCCCATTTGACACCTCTAGTCATGGGTGGCTAGGTATAATTGGATAGATTAAATTTTACCTGAACTTGGTGAATAACACATGAAGGATGTATTAGAAAAGACCTTCGTAACTTAAAGTTAGATGTAATAAAGGAGAATTGTGCGCATTCTAATAACAATGCAAATAAGCTTTTAAGACTATTGTTTATGTGATACATAATTGGAGCATAAAATTGTTGTCTATTGTAATGAACAAGTGAGCAAATGAAGTGAGGTGAGCAAACTTGGATTTATGACTATGAGTGGTAAAGTGCTAATATGATGAATTCTAAGGTCGGTCATTAGTAAGAATGTGTGGTTATCAAGTATTCATATTGAACCTAGAACTCTATATTAAATTTATTGGTTTAATTATTGTATTATGAAAAGTATTAGTATCTAAACTAAATGAGAAGGTAAGTTAAGGACTAAATGATTTCATGTTGGTAAATAGATTTGAGACAAGATTCATGGATAAGAGCAATTATGATCTTGCTAGCCTATGTATGTGCTAGTTGGTTAATGAATGGCAAAGGTGTGCGAATTTTTCTTGTTCTAATTACTTTACTTGAATTAAAATGTTGAAATAGTATGTCATGAGATATTGGAAATGTGGGTAAGATAAGTTTGAAATGTGGTATATGTATGGTAAGCTTGATAACTACGAAGAGGTTTGGCCATGGGTGCCTATGTGAATTGAATAGATTTGAGAATTGTGTTATTGAGTAAATTATTTGTCTAATCACTATGCTTGGATCAAAGTGTTATGATATAAGGTTAAATGGTATTTGAAGATATGTATGTAATGTGATATATGAATAGAAAGCGTGAGAGCTACCAAAAGATGTGACCATGGGAGCCTATGAAAAATGATTGAAATTGAGAATGATAATGGATGAGAATGATGATAATTATTGTTTGGCGGGTTGTGTCTCTGTTTGTTATTGACCATACCCATGTAGAGGTATGAGGTTTGTTTATTAACTATATCTATGTAGAGGTATGAGGGAAAGTACCAAAAAATAGAGAAAACTTTGCTGAAATTTCATTAAAATTATAAGCCCTTAATTTAAGTGTCAATACTAAGTTGGAACATGCATCATGTGCATTGTGTAAAATGAAGTATGTATGAGGGGTTGACCATAGTATGGTACTTAAGGGATGTAAGCAGGACTCTCGTACTGTAAGGGGTGAAAGGATTTGAGTTGTGAAATCCTAAGAGTCAGGACCTATAATCCTGATTTAGAAAACTGCACGTTATTTGACCCAATAACCCTAACAACTGTTGAGCATCACTGGGATTAGTAGAGAGTATTCCTTCAAAAGTGGTTAAAGACTCGTGTTTGTCTGTAAAATGAAGTACCGGGAAGGAATATGTACTCCCAATCGTCACCCAAAGGAAATGATAAGACCTCTGATCATTGGAATCAGGGGGCAGTGGGACCACATACACGAGTCTCACTAGTGATTATTCTATTTAATTGGAACTGTAAAGGTTCGTTGTTTCTAACCTTAAATATAAGAATGATGTGACCTCACTCCTTTATTTTCTTTCTTGTATGTATGATTTCGTGACTTGTCAACTTGTTGGAGGACAGTTAGCTTAAATGGTAGGAATCTCAACATTGATGAGGCTTACACTTCGAAACTTTGAAGAAAACCATCTTGATTACACTCTAGAGACTTTAGTACTTGGGGATTGGGATGATATAGGACTTAACTCATAGACTGACTGCTTTGATTCTAGGTTCTTATATTTTATTGTATTTTATGAAGGAGTTAGATTTTAGTCATGTGGTTGTATATATGTAGTTAGTCAACTAGTTTTTATTTTGAGATACTTTGATTTACTACATATTATGTATACGACTTTACCATAAACTTTGGATTTTGGTTATCACATATAAATATCCAATACGCATTTATGATCCTAGGCATGATTACAGTTTCTATTTTTATTAAGATTAATAATATGTGGCCAAAAAAATATCCCTACAGAATGATTACTAAGTATAATAAATAAATAAAATAATTATAAAAATAAATATTGTGACAAAGGGTGTCATATTGTTACTTAGTATTTTAATTTTAATCTTTTAGTTGCACCTATTTGTTAGGGTTGGATTTTCTACCAATAGGGTCTTCTTTTCTTAAAAATAAAAATAAAAAAGATAAAGACAAAAATAAAATTGCATGTATTATGATAGATTTTGTTAATATGTTAAAATATGTATATGTGGTTTTTCTTCTCTTAAAATTAGCTAACAAACAATCAAGAATAAATATATATGATTAAAAAAAATAAAATAGAACAAGTAAAGATAAAGAAGTTAAACCAAAGACAATTTCTTACTTTTTTTTGTTTTCAATTTATAAATTATTGTTTGTTTGTCCTTTCAAATGTTTTATATCTTTTACTAAGAGTTATTTCATTTTTGATGCTTCATTTGTTCAATAAGATTGTCAAGTAAAATTATTTTAACAATAAAAAGATTGAGTGCAATTGTTATTCTATATCATATTATAAACTTTTTTTACCATACATGATTTTTAATATGACTATTTTATTTATATTTTTAGCTTATTTTATTTTTTTATAATTTATTTTAATTTATTGTTTAATATATTATATAATATTAAAATATATCTAATTTTAAGTTATTTAATTACTATTAAATTTTTTATGATAATTAATTATAATCATAAAATTTACATAATTGATTTGACCCATGCAATGCATAGGTTAAAATGCTAGTTGCCAATAATTTTAGAGTTTAATAATCTCATGTATTCTCAGTGCAAAATTTTTTATATTATCAATTAATTAGAAATTACTCTAAATATAATTTTTAAAGTAATTATTATAAAAGTTAACAGTTTTATCATATATAGTAATTTATAATTAAATGATACTGTAAATAATATTTATCTTGTGAATACATTTTAATTAAATTCAATTTTTTTTTGGTTTATGAAGAAAAATCGAATTCAAAACTTGATTGTATGCAAGAAATGGTAAAAGTAAGATTTTGCAGCACCCTGATATCCTAGTTTTGATCCATCACTAAGTTTCAAATTTTAATTTTTGTCTTTAAATTATATAATTTGTTTCTGTTTCCATCTTATATAGATATGGAAAATTTCTTGTCTATAAATTTCATTAGTGAATAAGAATTTTCTACTTGTGCATAGATATTAAAGTTTCTTTGAACATACTATTCACTTATTAAGAAATGGAGACGAGGTATATACAAATTATTAAATAAATAGTTGATGAATATCCATAACAACTATGTAGGACTGGGATAAGGGATGTTGATATTTAGTATAACAAGTTTAGGAATTTGGGTTACCTTTTCTGGGTGTGGGTTTGAATATGCTACTTTTCATGCTTGGTGGCAAACCTCCTTAGAAAGATCTCATGATGTTTAGGGCTTAGTTGAATAGCTACAACTGGGTGGAATTGTTGGATAGTATTGGGAAGGTCAAGTGACCATTACATGTAACACCCACTAGTGGCTGTGACATCATATCAGTGTGTAAAACTTCTAAAATTTCTTTTAAATCTTTAGAATAAATGTTATTTATTGATCTTAAATGAACGCTAGGACCAAAAACACTTATTTCAAATTTTAGAAGGATAAAAATCAAAGAAAAGTTGTTTACACATACCAAAATCAAAATTTCCTTATTTTATAGGAACGAAAAGTAGCGATTTCATATTTTGGAGGAATGGAAATCAAAGAAAAAATTTTACAGTAACCAAAAACAAAACTCACTTATTTTATAGGGACTAAAAATATATTTCAGCCATTTGATAAATTTTAAAGTCAAATTTTATAAAATTTTGAAAAACACAAATAAAAGGAAAAAAAAAACTTGATTAGGTAAGTAATTTGTCTATTTTGATTTTATGATTTATCACATTTATGCGATTATTAATAGATTTTTATTCCTTTATTTTTTGGTAATGCCCAATTTTGTCCCAATTCATTTTATTTATCTTCTATTTTTGTCTTGAAATAAATAAATAATTAATAAATTTATTCAGGCCCAGGAATTGAAAAAATAGAAAAGAGGAAAAATCGAAATGGACCAACGGACCCCAATGCACAAGTTGCACTGTACCAAAAAATGGCAATACAAAATAAAAATGTTTTGGGCCAATACTCGAAATCTCAATTGTTTAGAAATAATCATAGAATAAATTAAATAAACAAATAAAATATGATGAAAATGGGCTCCGCCCCTGTCCTTACTCCTTCATCTGCGTGCTTTGCAATGAGGTTCCTCCTCTTTTCTCTTTAGCAAGTAACTTATAACGTGTTTGGTTGCACGTTATTAGTGTGATTTTTCATGTTTAATTAGAAGCTAATAGTTGTAGTTTTATGCTTTTAGGATAAATTGACATGATTATTGTTTTATGATAAGTTTGCAAACATGCCCTGGAAAGCAACTTGCTAGCATCAAGAAAACGTTTAACCCTTCCATTAAAACAACTAACAATGTTTGGTTTGGGGCCCATAAATATAGAGGAGAAGAGGCTTAGGGGGGTTGAATTCTTTTGGAGCAGAGAAATGAGGAAAATAATTAAACAAAGCAAAATAAAACTAGAGGAATAAACAATTTGGTCCTTGAAATATTATCCTTTTTCCTATATAGTCTTTACAGTAATAAAATTATATAAATAGTCTCTCAAGTATTGAATATCCATCATTTTAGTCTCTAAATTGGTATATTTTACTAAAGTTTAATCAATTTGATGGATTTTTTAATATTTGAAGGTCTACTTATTATGATTTTTTGATACTTGAGAGACTATTTATTATAATTTTATTACTTTAGGGATTATATAGAGAGAGAGTAATACTTCAGGGACTAAATTGATGGTTTATTCAAAACTAGAGTGATGCAAATTTTCTTTTGCATGGCGCAACCCTCCTCCTATCTCTGCTATGCCGCACAGCGCAACAAGGGTTGCTTCCAAATTTTGTCCCAACTTGTTATAACTTTTTAGTGGCGATACAAGGTAACAATAACATTATTGATTTCTATTTGGTTTTCATGAAAATTAAACTTTTTTAATAAATTGAAGTTAAATTGATTAGTAGATTCTTAAATTATTTAAAAAAATTTAATTTAGTTTTCAAACTAAAAAAAAATTGTAATTAAGTCTTTGATTTTATAAAATTTTTGTAATTTTGTCTCTAGAGTTAGTTTTTGACAGTTTGAAATTGCTAAAAAATGATAATCTATAGCGGTTTTAAAAATTTTAGAAACCCAATTACAAAAGTTTTACAAAAATCAAGACCTAATTATAATTTATTTTGGTTTAAAGACCTAATTAAAAAAATTTAAATAATTTAAGAACCTATTAATTAATTAAACTTAAATTAAAAAAATAAAATCCTTGTCAATAGAATTGTTTTTTTTTTAGAGTTTTATTAGGTTTAACTATAATAAGCAAAAGGCTAAAGAAAATATTTTTTGCATTTCGATGGATGGGCTTGCAAACTAAAAGGTGAAGTAAGAGGAAGGGTGGAGCTAAAGAAATTAGAAGATTAGCAACACACTCCCAAATCTTTATCTTAATTACAAAAAAGTTGTTGGATCATCTTATTTTGGTTGCATAAAGTTAACCAATATTTACAAGGCATTCAAGGCCTTGAACACGGTTGGATATAATGCATAATATGGTGGATTCTATGGTGGGGGTGCTAAACATATCTCCCATTGTGGGAAAATTTTTTGACCTTTAGATATATTAATTTTTAAATGAATGGATGAGATCTTTTCTTTTTTCTTTTCCCTTTTTTTCGCTCTTTCCCAATTTACCCTTCATCCTTGTGCTGCTCCCCCTCCGTTTCCTTTCCTCCATACTTTAGATCCATTTTTCTGCCACTGTCGCCGTTGGAAGAATATTACGACCAATCCATTCATCACCATTTCGGTACCCTCGTCTTCGCCTTACCCTGCAATCATCAACTAGACCCACAAAACTAGCAAATCCACTATTGAGCCCAAATCTACAAAACCCATGACGTAAAACCATGTGACTCCTTTCTTTGCTACACGTGCAACATAGCACTACCACGACCCCCTCCTATCGTTCTTCTTTCAAGAGACCAAGAGGGTAACTACTTTTGCTTTTCTAATTTTCTAGTATCATCTTGCTTCAACTACTAGTGGAAGAAGTTGGTGTAGGGTCTCCCTGCTTCTTTTTCGTCTTCTTCTATGGCGTTTTGAGAGAAGCATCAACACGTTCACATCACATGACATCATTATTTTTAAATTTTTGAAAAAATATTTTAAAAAAATTATTTGAAAGGATAACTTAAATACCTCTGCCAACAGCAATATTATGCAAAACACGTTGGATCCATCTCTTTCATGTCTCTTTCTCCATACCTCAAACTTTGGTGTTTGAATTCAAGAAAAAGGCCAAGAGAGATTTTAGGTATGTAAAAATGGGGTTTTGATGTGGATTTGTTGATTTGATTTTGGAATTGTTTAGTGATTTTTAGTAAGAAGAATGAAGAAAGAAAGAAGATTGAAGAAGAAAATTTGTAGAATGAAAAGGGAAACGCACACACACAACCAAAGAATGGGGATTCGAAGAGCTGTTAAGGAAAGAAAGGAAGAGAAACATGAAAGAGAGGATTGAAAGAATAAGGAATACACAAGAAGGGGGGTTGAATTGTATACTAAAAAAACTTTATAACCAATTTAAAAAGGTAAGTTAATAAAAAAGTTTAACATAGGCGTATAAAAGGATAAAGAAAGGAAGGTACACAGAGGATTTTATACTAGTTCACTCAACTTGAACTACGTCCAGTCCCTTTGACCTAAAGGTTTTCTACTAACCAACCTTTGGTTACAAGCAAGTATTGTTCTTCACCTCTTTAGGCTTTACAAAGCAACCTACCCAGATCACTTAACCACCTAAGTATTCTTTAATCACTAAGCCTCTTCAGGCTTTCACAATGTAAAACAGTTGTTAAAACAAATTAACTCACAATGTGAGGGTATGAAAGTTTAAGAGCAGTACAAGAACTTTTCTACAAAGAGTTTGAAGGTTTTTAGAGTTGTCTAGTAAACATAGGGTTTTTTTGTTGTTCTTTATCTTTCTTCTTTTCTGAGCTAATATATATAGCCTTTAGAAAATAGCTGTTGAGATTTTCAGCATTAGTCTTCAAGAAAGAAATGTATGCGCGTGTATTGAGTTTATGGTAGAGTTAGAAAAGTAACTTTGTTTTGCATTAAAATGGAAGGTGCAATACTGCGTTAGAGACCTACTTTTCTAAACATTTTTTATTTGGTTTGACAGCTTGATATGTAGACTTTCTTTTTCTATAACGCTGCATTTGTACACAAACATATATCTAATTTTCATTTAATGCTTAGACACTTGAATGTTAGATCATTCTAAGAGGTAAAACATTAGTCTCAATGTATTCTTGAATACGTAGAGTTAAAGTAATTTTTAAAACTTGGTCGTTAAAAAAAAACCTTACACCTAGACAAACATCATACAAGAACATAATGGACGCTACTATAAACTAGCGCGTTGGACACCAGATATTACAAACGCGTTGGACACTTAAAGAGCCTTTTTACAACAGAAACTTAAAATTTAATAAGTTATTGTTATATTTAAAACTTAAGGGATTAGACGCTTTATAAGTCTTTGGTCCCAACAATCTCCCCTTTTTTTATGATGACAAACCTTATTAATTTTTAAGTTTTATGAGCATATATATATATATATATATATATCAAAAATGCATAAGTTGATATTAGGTAGACTTACAATTATAATCCTTTTGAGTCTAATATTTCAAGCAGATTAGCACATATTCGAAACGCAGAGAGTATATATTTGTAAAACATAGAGCATAATATATATCCAGAGCATATCTAAAGAGGGCATATATGAATGTCAGAGCATAAAACATTTTGAAACAAACTACATGTTTGAAAACTTAAAAAAATGTAGAAATAGTCAACAAAAAAAAACTTTATATCCTTTAATTATCTATCCCTTTTGACATCAACAAAAAGAGGGAAAAAAAAAACGTCACAGTCACTGCGACACAGAGGGGGTAGAGGTGGAGATGGGTGAGGAGTACAGAGGATTTCTTGTTGGTTATGAAGAATTTGTTGTAGAAGGGTCATGATGGGTTGAAGTTGAGCAGCAACGTAGGTTTGGATGATGGGATCAACAAGAAGGGGTGGGGAGGGGCAAGAGGATATTAGGGAGGCTGGCAGAGGCTTGGGAATTGGGTGTTGGTGGGGGTGGAGGTGTTGGTAAGGGTGGGTGAGGTGGTGTTTGAGGTTGAACTTTAGAAGGTGGAGGTGGAGCTTCCAAAAACTTAAGACTTGAAATGTTGAGTTGATGTGGATGTAGATGATGGCAGCAAAGAAAAGCGGACTCCTAGGGGTAAGGTGGCTTGATGGATTATGGATTGGTTAAGGTAGCCAAAATGGCATAGAGAATAGAGGTTTCAGGGTCGATCAGTGGACGCGCATCAGCTAGACGGACAAAGGTTGCAGAAGTGTCAGAAAAGTGAAAGACACGTGCTGGATGCTGCTTGCACTTACAATTTTGCAAAGTGGGAGTTTCGACCTTGTCGTTCGCGGACAGTTCACTGTTGAACGCTTGTTGTTCACAGGTCCACATATGCTGATGCTAGAAGCGTTTAGATCTGCGTCTATGTCTTGTACCATTCTTCGAGACATATACCATTCTAGAGTAATGTGATTGTTTTGTTGAAACTCAACTCTGGATGGTAGTGGCAAAGAGGGGGGCTTTGTCAACAACTTCACCTTTTTCTTGTTGACATCTAAGGTAGACATCCTTGGGTAGATCAGATTTGGTTGAATGTGAACAATTGTTTTGTGCGAGACATGTTGCAATGGGGGAATAAACAATTGATATTTCAAATCCGCAAAGCTTGTTGATGGATGCACAGAACATTTGCTCATATGGTGTTGGGAAGAATTCAGCTTTAGTAGGGTTAAGAGGCCTAAATTTCAAATTAGCAGACCTGAGCTGAATGGTTCTTTTCGGTATGCTTGCTATTTCTGCTTCTTTGCATGTTCAAGATCCTCAATTGGAGGTACTTTGTGTTGAAGTACTCTAGGAGGGTATGCGTTGAAGCGCTATGCATTAAAGATATCGGGATACCTCCTTCTGATAAAGTGTTTCAAAGGCAGATTTTCAATGGCACTAGGAGGTAGAGCCAAACATTCATGGGATGGTTGGTGTATGTAGTCATCCAGATAGGGTTCAAAAAAGACTAGAGAATAATCAAACCCATATTAGGGCTTTGGGTAAGGCTCTAGACACAAAATGATGGCGTTGTTGTCCACCAGATTTTGCTTGTTTCTCTTTTCAAAAAGTAGCCTCCATTTCTTCTTCTCTTGAGCCCAGTTTTCAGCCCGTCCATCAAAGGCGAAAGATACATCTAAATTGATACAAATCTTTGGACTTGCAATAGAAACTGGCATAAGCCTGGGATTGCACCATTTTTGGAGAAAAACTTCTCTCACTTGGGTGGCTTAACAGATAGATACAATTTTATTAAGCCAGGGGTTGGAATAGGTGCACAGATACCCTTCATCACTAGGCAACAACATGTCTGGTTCAAGTATGGTGTTGGTGGGTTTATACCATGATGGGTAATTTGATAATAAAGGTTTGTGGATAATGGGGTTGCCTGAACTATCCATTAATTGGTTTCCATTAGAGTCTAGAACTGGTGTACCTTGGACAATTATTTTGGATATAGGATGAGGAATAATATGGGTTTGTATTTGGTTAGATGGTGGGTTGGCAGGTTCAATAATGATAGAATCAACAAACTCTTGTTCAGACATAGTTGCAATATCTGGAGCAGAAGACTTACTTTTCTTGCTCATATCAAGTGCTGCCTCGAATTGAGATGCCCGTTTGCGAGGAGCAGCAGTGTTGACTGGAAGAGCTTCCTCCTTAGGTGCAGAAACTGTGACGATGGCAGTTTTTTTTTCTTTAACAAGACTGTGATAGATTCACCATCCTCATCATCGCAGTCTTATTATAGCCTGAGTTTCCTCTTGGTAGGTGTTGTAGGTGGAAGGGCAGCAACAAAGGGAGCAGCTTTGGACATTAGTACTTGTTGTGTCCTGGATCGAGTCATTTTGGACACAGAGGGTTGTTTGGACGAGAGACCCTTGGATGGTTGTCACTTGGAGTTGACTAGTCTAGACATAAAACAGGATGGACAAATAAAGCTTCCTCGTCCACTTGTTCTTCCTATGGAACAACTGGTTCTTCTGCAAGTTGCGGTAGTTCTTCTACAGGTTCTTCTTTTACATCCTAGGATTTAGAGACCTTTTCAATGGGTTTTAGAATGAACTTGACCTTCATTTGGTTGATGTTGTTTCATTCGAACGGTAATTGGGTGAACCTCAGACCACCACCCAGCCTTCTAATTTTAGCTTGCTTACCACTGAACAGAATGAAGAACTTATGATATACATGTTGTAGCCAAAAGATCTTGTTCAACAAGGCCGAATATGTGATTTGATCTAATTCATTTCTTTCTTTCATAGTTCTGAATATGTTGCTCAAAATAAGGTAGGGAAGATTGAACCGTTGTCCGGTCACTATGTAGAAGAAGGCAAAGCGATGCAGGAAGGCTTACACTATCCTTAGACCCAGCCTTGTGAAGGATGCCTTTGTTTAGAAATTGCTGAAAGACTTTGCCTTCCTTCGTCAGTTTGCTATACTCTACATTGCCTTTAGCCTTTGGTCCCATCAGAGCAACATCTACTGTCTTGTGGCTGCCATAGTTGTTTTCCTACCCGTTTTTGATACAAGAGTTAGCGCATTCACATCTAATGGCTTGTGAGATGCTTCTAAGGTCTATAGTGACCTTTACTCCCATAATAGTGTCCACAACACTGTTGTTCACAAATTTTGTAGTCCTCCAAAAGCGTCTGATAAGTTCTGGGTAAATGATCTCATTCAGATGGAAGTAATTCAGTATTTCACATTGAATGAGGTTATCTTTCACTTTTACTCCCATTTCGTCAAGAGCATCAATATCAAATTTGCTTTCAATCAAAATGATGCCTTCATGGTGTTGTATACCTTTTCGGTCACCATTGCTGATAGGAAGAAAGTTAGGGTTTGGGAGGTTTTGGGAAGCTGAGAGAAAGATAGCAATATCAAAGTAAGAGTAAGAATGCTAGGGTTTAGATACTTGCGCAAAACGCTTGAGTGTATAGGAAGTAACCGAGCAGTTTTTGTGTTTTGGTGGTATTTGAATTTTTGAAGAGAGAAAGAGATAGTGTGCATTAAATGTTGGTTCAGGTGAGAGACATATGCGCATTTTTCAATGTTAGTTACGATGCAGTCATGACTTAGACAAGGAATAAAACATTTATTTCAAATCATTTGTTAGTGAAAACATAATGTTACATAGATGAAGATATTTATGTGTTTAAATAAGAAACGTTACAATATATGGACGCATGCAGGGTGGATAATGCTATGTGACTGGACGTTACTTTGAAGAAGCAAGAAGACGAATTACTCTTGCACCTAAGAATTATTAATAGAGTTTTGATGATTTAGCCTCTTGATGAGTGCAAAGTTGTAATGTGTGTTTATATGTGTGTGTGTGGTTGTGTGTCATGCATGATTTATCTTTATCCTTGATGATTTGATGGTAATGAGCTCTAAATTTAAGACTTAAAGGATTAACAAGTGATAATATATTTTCATAAGTCTAAATTGGATTCAAGAAGAAATAAATGGTTAAAATATGGTTTTAATTTGATAAGAAGTGATAGCCATATGTCAAAGCTTTTGAAGAATTAAATCTTATGTTGAAAAACAATTTAATCGGATGAATTAGCTTCGTAATCAGTTAAAATCATTAAAATCGCACAATAAAATGCTGGAAATAATCTGTCTTAACTAGTTATAGAGTTATGTAATCAGTTACACTTTTCTGTTTTAACTGGTTACATAAATAGTTATGTAACCAGTTATATTTCGTTGTAAGCAATTACATAATTATGTAACCAGTTACATTTTTAAAAGTTGTTTTGTCTTATACAAAAATAACTAGTTACATAGTTATGTAACTAGTTATTCTAGCTCATAGGAAATAAAACAAATGCATAAACAACTAGTTACAAAGCAAAACAACTAGTTATTTCCATTCAAACTCCCATTTCTAGATTTTTAAGAACAAAATAATTGATTACAAGTAGCAAATAACTAGTTATTCTAGTGAACTCTCTATAAATTGCAAATCCAATGGATCTTTTCACATGACTTCAATTCTTTAAACTTTTGTGAGAATTCTTCTAGAGAGAAAACACATTATTCGTCATCACCACAACAAGTTTTGCATCAAAATCAAGAGCTCATTATAGATCATCATTGGAGATAAAGAAAAGTTACTTTTGGGTAGAATTTGCTTTGTGTTTCATTGTTTTTCATCCATCTCGAATTAAGGTGATATCTAACCTTTACTCTCTATATAATTTTCGTTCTTGAGAAGGGTTTTCTCAAGTCTTTCTTGTGGTAGTTTTCCACAAGAAGTTGTTCAAGATTTCTTGATAGATTTTCAAGAATCTTGGTTTTGGGTTATGTTTGTTTGTAATTCTCTTGTTTGTGTAGTGTGTAAACAATTAATTGCATAGTGATAATCCCAATTGGTTTTGATTGGAAACTGGATGTGGATCATAGTGGTAGTGATCGAACCAGTATAAATCTTGTGTGTTCTTTTCTTTCCTCTACCCTCTCTCTTAAATATATTGTATCTTGATCTTTCTGTTGATTGCATATAAATTCATGAGGCTCTTATTCATGATTGCATAGTAAAATCAAGATAATTGTTCCAATTCTACATCATTCATATAACCAAATCAATTTGATTCAAAGTTTTTTGAAAATCTAGTTCTTCATCTCTAAAAAGTTTTGGAGATTCTTGAAATTTTTTAAAGATCCAACTCACCCCCTTTTGGATCTAGCCCTTTTATTCAACATACTTGCCATTGGACGGTCAAGGCACATGAAAGAAATCTATTCCTTTATAAATTTCATACCAAGACGATCTTGAATATGGATGAGTTTATCTTCAGGAAGTAGTTTTGTAAATATGTCTACTAGTTGATTTTCAGTGCTAATAAACTGAATATTAATAACCTCTTTCTGAACATAATCTCTTATAAAGTGATGTTATTCAATGTGCTTCTAGAATATGTGGTTTTTAGAGAGATTTATGGCAACAGTAGGAATGGGATTTTATTCTCATAGATACTGTAGTCTTCTAATTGATGCTTGATCCACAGAAGTTGTGAGCAATAGGACGATGCTGATATGTATTCTGCTTTTGCTATAGATAGGGTAATTGTTCCTTGTCTTTTGCTCGTCGAGGAGACAAGACTGCCACTAATGAGGTGACATCCTCCACTGGTGCTCCTTCAGTTCTATTCTGTCTTCAGCATAGTCAACATCACAGAATCCAACTAACCTGTATTCTTTACTTGACTTAAAGCACAGACCATGGTTAGTGGTTCCTTTCAAATATCTAAATATTCTTTTAACAGCAGTGAGATGAATTTCTCTAGGATCAGGATTGAAAGCAAGCACAAAGACATACACTGAACATAATATTTAGTTTGGACGTTGTAAGATATTGTAGAGATCCAATCATACCTCTGTATGTGGTTTCGTCTACCTTTTTGGATGTGTCGTCCAGTCCAAGCTTTGAGGATGGATGCATGGGTGTGCTCATTTCTTTAGCATCGTTCATCATGTACTTTTTGAGTAGCTCTTTTGCATACTTGGTTTGATGTATGTATATGCCACTACTTGTTTGTTTTATTTGTAATCCCAAAAAGAATTTTAATTCACCCATCATGCTCATTTCAAACTCTGTCATCATACGGTTAGAAAAATCTCTGCATAGAGTTCCATTAGTAATGCCAAAAATGGTATTGTCCACATATATTTGTGCAATGATAAAATTTGAATTTATGTTTTTGCAAAACAGAGTCATGTCTACTTTTCCTCTTGTAAAACCATTTTCCAAAAGAAAAGAACTTAGTTTCTCGTACCAAGCTCTTGGAGCTTGCTTCAGTCCATACAAGGCCTTTTTGAGTTTAAAAACATGACCAGGAAAAGTATTACTCTCAAAACCAAGAGATTGTTTCACATAAACTTTTTCATTTATTATACTATTAAGAAATGCACTTTTTACATCCATTTGATAGAGCTTCATACTACTATGAGCAGCAAATGAGAGTAAAATGTGAATGACTTCTCATCTAGCTACAGGTGCAAAAGTTTTAGTGAAATCTATACCTTTTTGTTGAGAATAACCTTGAGCTACAAGTCTAGCTTTGTTTCTTTCTACTTTACTTGCCTCGTCGAACTTAGTTTTGAATACCCATTTTATTCCTATTACTGACTTGTCTTTAGGTAGAGGAACTAGCTTCCTCACATCATTTCTTTTGAATTGATTTAACTATTCTTTCATGGCTTTAATCCATCCTTCGTCTAATAAGGCTTCATCCATTATCTTTGGTTCCATTTGGGAAATTAAGGCAGTTTGAGCTTACTCTTTGAAGGTAGATCTTGTTCTAATATGATCGTGTACATTTCCTAGGATTTGATCTTGTGGATGGTAGTTTTTCATTTTTTAGTTTTGTCCAGTTGCTTCTTTTTGTTCTTCTTTTGAATTGTCCAATGCAGTTCTAAACGCTGGTTCTCCAGTTATGGAGAATTCCATTCTCCTCATAGAATCCTTGAAAACTTTCGTTTTCAAGCTCTCCTCCATGATGGCTTTTAATTGAAGCTATGCGAATACCTTTTTTCATTTTGAACTCTTTTACAGAATATAGAGAAGACTTTGAAAGATTCATCCTTGTGTCTTAGGAACATAACCCATGTTCATCTAGTATAGTCATCCACCACTACTAGTCCATATTGTTTTCCACCAAGCGAGACCGTTCTAGTTGGTCCAAACAAATCAATATGTAAAAGTTCAAGAGGTTTAGTAGTGGAAACAATGTTTTTGAATCAAAAGAGTTTTTCACTTGGTTCCCTTTTTGACATGCATCATAGTGAACGTTAGATTTGTATATAAGATTTGGAAGACCTCTTACGAGGTTATGTTTATTTAGCTTTGAGATCAATCTCAAGCTTGCATGTCCAAGTTTTTTATGCTACGTCCATTGATTCTCGTTGATGGATACTAGATAAGAAGCATTTTGATTTGTTAGATCATTTAAGTTAATCTTATATAGATTGCTTTGCCTCTTTGCTGAAAACAAAATGGATCCATCCATGTTTTTGACTATACATTCATCCTTGTTAAAGGAGACACAATGTCCATTGCCACATAATTGACTTATGCTCAGTAGATTGTGTTTGAGTCATTCAACATATAAAACGTTATCAATGGAAGGTAAAGGGTGCTTACCAATTTTACCTATTCCCTTTATCTTCCCTTTCTGATTTCCTCCAAAAGTGACCTATCCACCACTTTTTTGTTGGATGCTTTGGAACATAAACTTTTCTCTTGTCATGTGTTATGACTAGCCACTATCGAGGTACCATGACTGGGGTTTCTTTTCTGTTGTCAAGCAGATCTGTAACAAGAATAATCATAGATATAGGTACCTAAATGGACTTGGATCCTTTTTTGTTAGTTCTAAAGGCACTAGACACCTTCATAGCTGGACGATGAATGCATCGAGATGATTCATGACCATTTTTTCCACAATATTTACAAAAAGCAACAACTTTAGCTGTTCCAAAGGATTCTTCCTTTTTACCAAAGCCAAATTCGGATTTGTCATGTGGACTTTGTCTATAAGATAGAATCTTGTTTAAATTTTTAGTTCCACTGATGAATTTGGATAGACTTTCTTTTAAGTGGTTTACTTTCTTCTAAAGTTTTGATGCTTCATTAGGAGGTGTCACTTCTAGAACATCTTTTGATTTGTTTGCTTTTAATTTTTCATTCTCCCTCATAATGTCTTCATAATTCTTTTTGAGCAAATTAAATTATTTTGACATTTTTGAAAACTTCTTTTTTAATTTTTTATAACCAATTGAGAGAGTTGAAAAATAGAAAGCAGTTCATTATATGCCTTTTGAAGAGAAGATAAATCATTGAAGTTTACCTCTTCATCTTATTCATTTTTGAGCTTTCTGAACTTGTTTCAGCCATAAGACAAAGGTTTGTTTCTTCTTCTCCTTCTTCTTTCGAGGAAGATAGATCGATATATTCCCAAGTTGCTATGAGTCCTTTCTTTTTCTTTTTGAAAAAGGTCTTCTTTTTCTCCTTCTGCAGACTTGGACAGTTAGCTTTGAAATGTCCAGGCTTCTTGCATTCAAAGTAGACCGGTGGACTCTTTTCTTCGGGTTCTTTACTAAACTTTTTAGTAAAGTTTTTAGCTTTGGATCCTCCTTTCTTCCTCCACATAGCTTGTATTTTTTTGGATATAAAAGACATCTCATCCTCATTTGAGTCATCTTCTTCAGACACTTCCTTAGAGGATTCCTCCATGTTTAGAGCTTTGGACAATGATCCTTTCACTGGACACTGAGCGCTTAGAGCAATGGATTTCCTTTTCTCAGACCTTCGTCCTGTTTTAGTTCTAACTCATGAACCTTGAGAGTTCCAAGTAGTTCTTTCATGAAAGAGTTGTTAAGTCCTTGGAAGCTCTTAGAGCTGTAACCTGGTTTCCATTGGCTAGTCAAACTTCTCAAAATTTTGTCAATATGATCATAATTGTTATAAGTTTTACCTAGAGATCTCAAGTTATTTATAATGGTTTGAAATCTACCAAACATAAGTTCAATAGTTTCATTGTCTTCCATAGTAAATAACTCATATTGTCTTACGAGCAAACTTAGCTTAGATCTTTTTACTTGTGAGGTACCCTCATAAGCAAGAGCTAGAGTATCCCACATCTTTTTTGTGCTCATACTCAAATTCAGATAAAACACACATAATAGCATTTCGAGCTTTAGAGTTTAGCAAATACCTTTGTTTATGTGCTTTTTTCCATTAACCTCTCGGTATTTTTGTTTTGTTTTGATCTACAGGTAGATAGTCACCTGTCTCCACAACATCCCATATTTTGATGCGACATACATCGAAGAAGGCTATCATTCTTTGTTTTCAATAGTCATAATTTTGACCTTTGAAAAGAGGTGGTCTATTGACAACTTGCCCTTCGTTATTCATATATACGTAGAATCTTTTTACCACTGCATTGTTAGATGCTCAACCCCAAGAGGCCAAGCTTTGATACCAATTGAAAGAACGAGGAACACACAAGAAGGGGGGTTGAATTATGTGCTAAAAAAACTTTATAACCAATTTAAAAAGGCAAGTCAATAAAAAAGTTTAACATAGGTGTATAAAAGGATAAAGAAAGGAAGGCACACAGAGGATTTTATATTGGTTCACTCAACTTGAGCTACATCCAGTCCCTTTGACCTAAAGGTTTTCTACTAACCAACCTTTGGTTACAAGCAAGCATTGTTCTTCACCTCTTCAGGCTTTACAAAGCGACCTACCCAGATCACTTAACCACCCAAGTATTCTTTAATCACTAAGCCTCTTCAGGTTTTCACAATGTGAAACATTTGTTAAAACAAAATAACTCACAATGTGAGGGTATGAAAGTTTAAGAGCAGTACAAGAACTTTTCTACAAAGAGTTTGAAGGCTTTAGAGTAGTCTAGTAAACACAGTGTTTTTTGTTGTTCTCTATCTTTCTTCTTTTCTGAGCTGATATATATAGCCTCTAGAAAATAGCCGTTGAGATTTTTAGCTTTAGTCTTCAAGAGAGAAATGTATGCACGTGTATCGAGTTTGTGGTAGAGTCAGAAAAGTAATTTTTGTTTTGCATGAAAATGGAAGGTGCAGTACTATGTCAGAGAGTTGCTTTTCTGAACATTCTTTATTCGGTTTAACAGCTTGATAGGTTGACTTCCTTTTTTTGCAACGTTGCACTTATACTCAAACATATATCTAATTTTCATTTAATGCTCAGACACTTGAACATTAGATCATTCTAAGGGGTAAAACATTAGTCTCAATGTATTTGTGGATATGTAGAGTTAAAGCAATTTTTAAAACAGTCATTAAAAAAAAACCTTACACTTGGATGAACATCATACAAGAACCTAATGGATGCTTGCTATAAACTAGTGTGTTGGACGCCAGATATTACAAACGCGTTGGACACTTAAAGAGCCGTTTTACAACAGAAACTTAAAATTTAATAAGTTATTGTTATCTTCAAAACTTGAGGGACTAAACGCTTCATATATCTTTGGTTCCAACAAGGATGAAGAAGGAAGGCTAAGATCAGAAAAGAAAAATTAAAAAGATAAACATATAAAAATATGTTAAAAAATCTCATGTGACACTCCTTAATTGCATGGGTGGAATGGAAAGGATAGAATGAGAGGGAAAGTTGTTCCATTGTTTGGTTTGTAAAAATAGGAATGAAACATAATGGAAGAAGATGGATCATGATTCATTCCATTTCATCACTTAAGTATAATATTCTTCCCCCTAAATTTGGGGTGCACTTGATGGATCAAAACTTTTAACTTATAAAATGACTTTTTTATCTTTATAAATTTTATCCTAATCATTAGTCTCTTAAGGATGATATATTTAAAATAAAGATAATATGAAAATTAAAAAGTTATAACTCATTCCGTTCCATCCTTTTTCCAAACAATGGACTGAAAACTTTGTTCTATACTATTATAAAATAGGCTTAAATATGTTTTCAGTCCTTATAAAATAAGTAAATTTTGATTTTGTCCTTATAAAATTTTTTCTTTGATTTTCATTCTTAAAAAATCTGAATCGTTGTTTTTGGCCCTTAATGCCATGTGACACTTGTTAATTGCATGTGTATTTAATAGAAGGTCAAGTGACCATCTCAGGTGACACCCATTAATGTCTGCAATACCATGTTAACATGTGTCTAAAAAATTTTCTAGATTCCTAAAATAAATGTTATTTATCTACCTTAAAATGAATGTTAGGGAGAAAATTAGTGATTTCAAATTTTGGAGGGATGAAAATAAAAAAAAAGTATTTTATAAGGATTAAAGTCAAAATTCGCTCATTTTACAGGGACCAAAAATAGTAATTTTAAATTTAGAGTGATGAAAAAAAATTACAGGAACCAAAATCATAACTCACTCATTTTATAGAGAATAAAAACATATTTAAGCGTTTCTCTTTTATCTTCTCAGATTTGTTGTGCTCATTCCTGCCACAACTTACGAAAATAATCTTCATTCAAGCACAAGAGCATGAGGACTGGTGTTCTTGTCACTAGAGAACATTGCTTTACTTTGTCGTTGCCGTTCTCATGTTACAGTGTGCCTAGTGATGTAACAATGAAATTGAATACTTTTGACCCAAAAAGAAGAATGGAATTCAACAGCGTTATTGGTTGGCAAGCAATGACTGATGTGTTAAAATTTTACCTCTCAATTTTCTTTGGTAGACTTTCAAAAATTAATTTCGGAAAGGGTTAAATTTTAATACTTTCATAAATTAGTTGTTGAAATGTATTTAATATATTTTAGAAATTAATTTCTAGAACATTTAAAATAAAATTTGAAATTTAATTTTAAAATGGGAGTATATTTAGGAAAAAAATTTAAAAAATCATAAAAATGGGGATATATTAATAAAAAAAGGTGCAAAAAACAATTGCCCAAAGCTAAAACCAAAAAGCTTTTGCTATTTACACTTTTCCTATTTGTTAAATACACTCTTTTTTTCCTTTTTTTTTAATGTATTATTATTATAAATACCAATGATACCCTTCTATATAAAAAAGATATAACCCTATTTTCTATATCCATCTCCATTATTTTTAATACTTTTCTCACCCTATTTGCTCCCCCCATTTTGTACTCTATCAAAAGTATTAGAATTTTACTTTAATTTCATTCTATTGCACTCCCATGTTCAATTCCATTGTACACGTAAAATGCTTCAATCAAATTGTCAATATTGTGTGTGACAAGGTAAGGTGCAATCTCTCTCTCTCTCTCTCTCTTTTCCAATTCTAGAAATTACTTTTTGGAACACAATATTATTATTATTCTGAAAAGTACGTTTCAAAATAGTGATTACATTTCATTTTGAAAAGTACTTTCCAAAAAATACCGAGAAGAGAAATGAGAGGGGAAAATGCGGTAAAATAAAAGGTAGGAGAGTACGGTAAAACTAGAGGAGAGAAAGTGCAATAAAACTATATGTGGAGGTACGATGAAATCAAAGAGAAGAGTGTGGTGAAACGAAAGCGAGGAGTGATGTTTAAAAAACAAGGAGAAAATTAAGGTTATTTAAGTAATTTTATATAAAAAAATAAAAAAGAAAATATATTTAGCAAATAGGGAGGGATGTGTATAAATAAAACCAAACCAGAAAATTGGCACGCAAATGCCCATCTTTACTCTCTTTTGGATCTACGAGGCCCATCTTTACTAAATAAAGCAAATTTAAGCAATTAGTTGTTGACCCAAAAGATGGATATTCAATTAGTCGTTATAAAAAAAAATTAAAGTAATAAATTAAATTAGTTAATGAAATTATGTTAGTGCATTTAATTTATAAAATTAAAAAAATATTATTTTAGTCTTCAAATTACTAAATGACTCGTCATTTTGGTCCATGGCATTATAAAATGAGAGTCATTTTAGTTTTTAAAATCATAAATCTAAGGATAAAAATGATTAATACTTGATAATTTGGGAAATATATATATATATATATATATATATATATATATATATATATATATATTGTAATTTTAAAAATTAAATTGCCTAATGTTCGTAATTTTAGAGGCTAAATTGAATGTTATTCATAATTTTAAAGACCAATTTATTGTATTACTTAAAAATGGAAGAAGAGGCTGGAATTTTGAAATAAAATAAAAATATTTCAAAGCACTCTTGTCCCCACAACTAAGGGTGAGAATAAGCTATAAAGTTTGTTAGGGGCCTACGAGCTTGCATAAGATCTGACCTTACCTGACTTGTTTATTAAAAAGGTCAAACTTAGACTTTTCAAAAAGTCTGTTTAAGAAAAAAAAGTCAAGCCTTAGACCTTAAAAAAATCTATTAAGATTGATAGGCTGACTTGTTTATACATACATACATACCCATATATAATATTATATATACATAATTGTATATAATAAATGTACGTAATACATATATTACTCATAATAATATAAAAAATATATATAATTACTAATAAGCCTATTTAGGTTGATAGGTCTATTTAGGTCAAGAAGCCTACTATCCTTTTATAAGACATATCATAAAAGAGACTTTTAAATAGTATTGCAAGCCAGGTCAAACCTTGACAAAAGGCTTATAATAAGTAAATAAGTCAAGACTTAAACTGTTTTTTTAATAAAGGCTAGACTCATGCTTACAAAAGCCTAGCCTGACCTAATTTGTTTTCACTCCAATCTGTAACTAAAAAAGAAATGGTATCATAAATATTAATCTTTAATTGTATTACCCACTTAAATCACATTAACTTATGATGTAAACTTCTAGTGTGTTTGGATATTCTTTCTTTTCCTTTTAACTAACATGGAATCTGTGCAAAACAATAAATCAAACACACATAATATCTGTTTTTATTTTATTTTAGAGTAACATTTTTTTGACATTCTAACAGTATAAATGTTTTATTGACACTCATTATTTTTGTTTATCATTTTTTTTCATGTCATATCACTTATCACATTTATTCTTATTTCTCTTCAATTTCTTTCTTTCTCTAAGTGTGCTAGTAGGAAGTTGTGCATGCATCATTTTCCTTTACTGAGATAATCCAAATTAGTTTGACTAATTAATGATCGTTAACTTTTTTCTTAAGTTAAATTAGTAATAAAATCTAAATTTATTTTGACATATATATAGTAGGACAAAGTTTTTCTTCACCCAAATATTATGTTTCTTTCTGCTTCGAGTTTAATGAATTTGTAAGAACTTTTTATTACCTTCATTCATGAGTTGACAATATAGAAGCTGTAAACATTTTTATCATTTAACTAAATGTCGCTGGCTAAAATATCACGTTCAATGTTGCGAGTCCCACATCGGGTGGTTAACGAGCCTGGCGCTTGTTTATATAGCTGGGTAGGCCACCCCCTTAATGACCGATTTTTAAGGGGACCTTTTGGATGCCTGGCCGAATTCTAATATGGTATCAAAGCCACGTTCTACCCGGTGGTGTGGATAGTGTCGTCAGCCCTCGCTTGTGGTGTGGAGCCCAGGCTCGAGGGGGCGTGTTGCGAGTCTCACATCGGGTAGTTAACGAGCCTGGTGCTTGTTTATATAGCTGGGTAGGCCACCCCCTTAATGACCAGTTTTTAAGAGGACCTTTTGGATGCCTGGCCGAATTCTAATATGGTATCAGAACCACGTTCTGCCCGGTGGTATGGATAGTGCCGTCAGCCCTCGCTTGTGATGTGGAGCCCAGGCTCGAGGGGGCGTGTTACGAGTCCCACATCGGGTGGTTAACGAACCTGACGCTTGTTTATATAGCTGGGTAGGCCACCCCTTTAATGACCGGTTTTTACGGGGACCTTTCGGATGCCTGGCCGAGAGCCACGTTCTGCCCGGTGGTGTGGATAGTGCCGTCAGCCCTTGCTTGTGGTGTGGAGCCCAGGCTTGAGGGGGCGTGTTGCGAGTCCCACATTGAGTGGTTAACGAGCCTGGTGCTTGTTTATATAGCTGGGTAGGCCACCCCCTTAATGATCGGTTTTTAAGGAGACCTTTCGGATGCCTGGCCGAATTCTAATATTCAACGTATACCTGAGCCCCGATCATGAGGGGAGAGGCTACTTGTGACAAAAGTTAATAATGAGATCCTAATTCTTTCAACTTAATTGTGATACTCGGATATAATGAGATATTAAGGCGAGCTTAATATGTTTGATAAAAATTTTGAAAGTAATCTTTCTTTTCAATTATTTCTCTATAAATTGTTATAAAATAGTATTCAGTATATATAGTTACAGGAAACTACTGTTTGGTACGAAGAACATTAGACGAAATTGTATACGAACCAACTACTATGATTTTTGTCAATCACTTAAGTTTATCTTTCCCTTTTTAAGTTTTCAAATAACCAATCATGCAGATTTTTTTGTACCAAATAGCAGCACTCATAGTTACAAATCGTAATGGCGAAATACTGTTCAAAGCAAAATCAGCATTTTAAATATTTAAGAAAAAACTCAATGTCTGATACATATATTATTTTTTAGAGTTTAATTTCTACATACTATTGGTGTAAAAAATATTACACTAACCAATTAGAAATATGACTTTTAAGGTAATTGTTGTTAAAGTAAAAAACTTATCATATATAATAACATGTAATTGAATAACAATGTAAAATCAGTGCATATACTATTTTGTCTGTTTTTTATTCATGTCAACAATTTTTTTTTTTTTTAATATCATCAAATTTGTAATAGACGTCTTCAACAGTTTTTGTTTTTGTTTTCTCTTTACAAAACTGGATATTTTTAAAGTTACAGAAAGTATTACGAAGCTGAGGAGTATTAGAAATACACTCTTTATTCTCTAACACACTTTTTATTATTAGTTAAAATATATTGAAAAATACAAAATTATAAGTAAAATTCATTAAATAAAGAGTGAGAACTACAATTATTTTTTTAATAAATTTTAGTAAAAAGTAATGAATGTATTAGTAAGTGTAAATGTATTGCTAATATTTCTGAACCAGAAGCCTACTTCTAGGAAATATCAATATAATCCTTTAGTGACAAAAGTAGTCTTGGCTATTATCAATTCATCAATGCTGTTATGTGTCTTCATTGCAAACGTTGAATAATGAGATATTGTAGTGACAAGGCATCTTATCCATCAAGATATACATACATACTAAATTGCAAGTTGAAACCCACAACAAAGGTAACCTAATTGACACACACTCGAATGTCTGCCATCATGTGGGTCCGAAAAGCATTGGTGTTTATTGTTTAGGGGCCTAATTTTGCGTCATGATTCAATGCAACTCCACAAAAAAGAGAGAAAGATGTGGGAAACTTGATCACGGTGGCTCTATCTGATATGATTTCATGTTGCCAGTGGTTGAAGCACATACAATATACCAAATCCAAAAGAGATCAAAATGTAGGTGGGGGCGTTACTTGAATTAATTATCAAACCCGTGATATGGAAAAAAAGCAAACAAACTTGTGTGTTGCATATTGATCCATATTTTAAATCACATTGCATGGGTCTTATGCATATCCACTCTTCTCTCCATCTCTGCCTCACCCAATTCACTTGGTTTGCTTCTATTCTTTGAGAAAGTTCTTCCTGAAACTTGAAGGTTCTTCAAGATCCTTCTTAAGGTGAGGTCGTCAAATAAATATATGGGTACGTCTTATCTTACTAATTGGAGCAGTCACCAACTTGGCTAGTAATATTGTAACAAATGGTGTACTATTTGTGTTAGGTAGTGCAGGAATTGAAGAGCATGGAAAGTGACCAGATGACAACCAAGGATATGAAAGTTCAAATACCATCTAGGAGTGATGTCGTGTCAGGTGCTGGGGTGGAGTTTCATGGGGCTCCGAATTTGGGACAAGGTGGTGGCCTTCAGAGACAACCTAGTATGACTAAGACCAATTGTCTCTGTTCTCCAACCACACATGTTGGTTCATTTCGTTGCAGGCTTCACCGCACCCCTAGCCTCCAGAGGACCAAAAGCATGGAATCAGAGTTCCAAAGGGATCAGGCATCTACGGTTCATGCTTCCATGGTTGATGCCAACAAGGATCCAGTGCATTGATCTTGATCTGATGAATTGAATGTTAAATTGTTATTAAGATGCTATATGATTACTTTGTTTACGCGTGTCATGTTTACTTTCTATCTATTTATAAAATTGTAATCGCGAAATGTAGAGATGTATGTCATGTAAGTAATTTTACTCTATTTGATTGTCACGTCAACAATTTGGATCATTTTCATTCCTGCTTGATTGTCCTTTCAAGTTTATGTTATTCTAAGTTGAATGTCCGTTGTCTTTTCACATTCCCATATTTTTCTAAGTGCCCTTTTTCAATGAATATAGTCATTAAATTTAGAAGTTTAGGGCTAGTTGTATTAATAAGTCTTCTGTCATTTCTGTTGTCTTTGTGGTATTCATAAACCGTAATAGCATCTCATGTAAAGCAATACACCATGTACATGGAATGATTGTGAAGATCCACGTGCTTCGATAATCCATGACTACAGGGTACGGTTCCAAAACTCAGTAAGTCTCTCTGCATCATGAACAAGAATCACTTCGTTGATTCTGAAACTGAAATTTTGCAAAGGACAAAACTTGGTATAGTTGTAAGTGTTGATGTTATTCTTTAATTAAATTTAAAATTGAAGTTTTACTTAAAAAACTAGTACTAGTTATGACTTTTATTGTGAGCATTTTAGATGTAAAACTGCAGTTTTAATTGAAAAACAATACTACAAACATGTTTCGTCAATTTTTCTTGAATGACAATTTTAATTGAAAAACATTACTAAAAATTTTAATTGAAAAACAATACTTAAATTTTGTCCATTTGACAAAAGCTTTTTTTGATATTGTCAATTTTTTCTCTCTTTGAGATGTCTAAGATGTTTTATAATGGACTTGGAGTTTGTGAATCTATATATAGCTTTTGGTGTGGAAAATTTGTTTGCTTAACCGTGAAAATGATTCATAACTGACGAATGATTCCCTTTAAGGTGATTGACTTGAGGAATGGATTTTGTTTCTCAATTGGGTTCCTAATACACTCCAAAGAGCTTCCTAGTAGTTGTGGAATTGAGGTTTCTAAGTTACACTACTCCTAAGGAATATGCAGTAAAGGAATGTTGTAAAACGGCTAAAAACTTAAAGAAAAGCAATAAAGAGAGCTATAAAGGAAAGCAGTAAATGCGAAAATTAAATGACTGGGAAAGATAAAATTTGATTGATTGGTCAATGACCCTTTTTTACATCTAGATTTTCACTATTTAAACCCAAGCTATCTAATAACAGCCATTTCCTTGAAAATAACCGTCCACTTTCCTTATTTTTAGGAGATAGTGCTAAGTGTAAACTGTTTCTCAATCGGTTCAAACTTTCAAATTTCCCTTTTGGAACACATCTCTATGTTGGGCTTTTCACTTTGGGCCATCCTTTGACATTTTTTAACTTAAGCCCATGCCAATTGACGAGAAACAACTAAATCAGCCGTCAGTCAATGAGAGTCAGCCATTAGCCAATGAAAACGGCTATCTTAATTATTTTAGCACCAACAATAGCAAAAAATCACAGGTTATGGATACAATTAAAAACTATTAATATATTATAAATTTAATCTATGTATATGTTGCTAATTATGAGATTCAACATGAACACAAGTTTATCAACAAAATTTTCCTTGACATCGTGCCCGGATGATACAGAACTGCAATCTGATTGAAATTCA
Organism: Spatholobus suberectus; assembly: GCA_004329165.1. NCBI lineage: Eukaryota > Viridiplantae > Streptophyta > Magnoliopsida > Fabales > Fabaceae > Spatholobus > Spatholobus suberectus. The sequence goes on from CM014733.1 coordinate 36,326,864, forward strand.
TGAGTTGTAACTACATAGAAGACACATCATTGTGAATCGGGGAAACAACCACCTACACCGAGACAGAACATAACCAACATGGCCTAGAGATGAAAAAGAAAAAAACAAAATAATTTCCCAACATGTAAGACTGGAACAGCACACACGAGCTTAGACTTAACACCATCCCTGGGGTCACTTGCATGTGATTAATTTAATAACCAGTAAAATATCCAATTACTTATACAGACACATTATTGGTGTTGAGGTGAGTTATATGAGCAGTATATTTTCGGCAAACATGTTCAGAAATAAGCCTCCACGTCATTTCCTTGAATAAATTTGATCTTTTAAATAGTATAAGTGGAGCAACGAACCATCGGAAAATAAAGAGATCCACTAAGAATAAATTAGGAGCGTACATTCCCATTCACGCAACTTCTTGACAAATGACTAGTAGTTTGAGCAAGAGAAGAAGCAAACAAAAGCAAAAGGAATGTAAACAGTAACTGGTCAAGTAACTAGTACCAAAAACTTTTGTTAATGCTAATCATACCTAGTAGTATCGGTCATTGATGTCAGGAATACCCATGCAGGCATGCTCCCACAATAGTTAGTCAAGGTCAAAGAAACTATGATGACTGGTGATCATGATTGCAACAATGATGATGATGACCACCACAACCAGTCCGCCACTATATGATTCCCATATGCTTTATTACTTAGTTGAAACTAACAAAGTATAATTCTTTCACCACCTCCAAAACAGTGAGAGGTCGGTTTCAGTTTGTGAGATTGAACTAACTAGTTCTCTAGGGACATAATTCATCCCATCAATCCTACAAAGTCCAAATTACTGATAATAATTAGAAATCTGGGAATAAAGTATGTTGAAAGTGACCTCCATCAAATAGATCTACTGCAATTAAGAAGTCAACCCAAGACCTAAATAATTGGCTGATGTTAATGAAGTCTATGATTCAGGGCCTCAAAACTTGTTAGACATATTTCTCAATAATGCTGAAAAGGTTTCTCTTTAAATGGAAAACCTATCTTTACTCTTCATTGATTTTTTTGCTTAGAATATTAAATATAGATACATGGGAGGTTTCCGTAGGGATGGAACAATTCTGATTCATGGGTATTAAACTCACCAACTGGTTTTCAGTTCAACAGTTGTCGTTGTTTTAATAATACCACTTAGAAGCAAACATATCTTACCAATGCTGGATCTTATTCTTTCTTGTTTGTTTGTGCTACTTTTTGGTCGGCTTTACATTGCAAATCATTTTGTTAACCATACTAACACACTAGATTGTTCCAACGCACGATAGATTAATGACAAATCTCTGCTAACAAAACACCAAAACAAAATGCATGTCGAACCTTAATTATTTGCCACAAGTCCTATCCATAATTGGATATCAATTCAATAAGGATGAGATTATCCGCGTGGATACAAATAGATATGAGGCACATAATCTGATATTACAGTATTAATTGCTTTATGTCAGAAGCATGAAAAGGCCAATAATTAATTTTATCGAAAAAATCAGGACCCATTGAAGTGAACTACCACAAATGAACATAGCCACGTGTTTCAGATTCGTGGACACACACGGCACCTTTGGCCCTACGATTCGTCACTTACACCTAAGATTCCTCATCCAGTTTATCACATATGTGATTTACCAAAGAGATTTCCCCTCATGTGAAAAATCTCATTTCTTATTATTATAGGTTACACGAACAATGCACATTTGGATTTTCCCTAGCTGTTACAAGACCTTTTGCAAAAGAGAAAAATATAGTATATGTTACCCTCTAAATTTACCATCCCCATCATGCAAAAATCGAAAAAATTCACTCAATTCTTTTCAGTGGCACTTCTGTTGGTAGCCCACAACTTGCTGAACATTCTTTTGGGCTGAGTGGGAAGAGCAAGAAGACCCTTAAATCTCGAAGTTCTTCCAATTTCATCACGGGGCACAGCAACATTTTCATCCAAGTCATCCTCAGCTAGCTTCATCCTGAGAGTTGGGTTCCTAGTTGACTTTGGTGACTTGAATCCAGAAACACTCCAATTGTCATCAGCATGTATACTTGTTGTGGTGCTCAATGGTGCTGTGTGTTTTGATGGGTCGATGCCATGAGCAGTGAGCAATGCCTTGAGGTTGCTTGGCATGTCAGTCACTTTGCCACCAGCTGCTGCTGCCCGAGCTTGCTCAAAAAAGAGAACTTGGACAACAACTCTTAGGGGAAGTAGCTCATTCTGTGCTGCATGCATGCAAGCTGCCATAGACAGCTTTTTGCAGTCTAGAATTCGACAAAGTCTCTTCCTTTCGCTCTTACTGAGTTCTGGATGTGCCTACATTTTCCAGTTAAACAAAATGATTTTAGTGATACTAATAAGGCATCCCCGTGAACCTCAGAAATTTCATGTGTTGCTTCCATTTCTTTCTTCCACTGCCAGACATATATTACATCATTAAAGAGTTCTCTTTTTTGTAAAATTTTAGCTTAATGGAATGAACACATATATCATGGAAAATGGGGGGAACACACTATCAATCATGTGGAGGACTAAAGAACATTTATCTCCTTTTCTTTTCATCCCTATCTACTGAACAAACTAGTAGCAATACAACAAAACTCTTAACAACAACAACAGAGCCGTATCCCATTAGGTGTGGTCACCTACATAGATCATACGATGTCATTTGGCTTGGTTAAAGACGAAGGTTTTAGAAATGTTATTTCAACAAACTAATAGCAATAAAACGAAACTCTTATGTACCAAAAAATTAAAGTGCTCTTTCATAGTTTTCACTGGTAATTCTTTTCTTTCTTGTACTAACCAAGTTAAATGACTAACTCCCTGACCTGAATATAAATTAGAAACTATTAGTCAGAAAGTGGCAACATTCAGGCCAAATTTCTGGTGGGTCAGCCTACACCTAAACCACGAAAAAATGATGAATGAGACAAGATTTCAAGGACGAGTTGTTTATCCACCACTTCTGTCCCACCACTGAAACATGTTCAACCAGAGCCGCACCCCGCCCCCCCCTCTTCTCTCCCTCCCTCTTGGTCATTATTTATTTCCACCTTGTACAAAATGCAGTAATTCTGAAAACACTAGCAATTCTTGTTAAAAAATTTACCTTGAGATAAACGTCAATAGCTCTGTACAGATCATCATGGTCATGTCTAGCAAATTCTGGTATAGTTTCAGCAAGAGCAATGAATTTTGAGAGAGGCAAATTCACATCCCTGGCAACCTCCTGAAGGTACCTATCCACAAGCTTTGCCACCTTCAGTTTTGAGCTATGAGAAGCTGAGGAGGACCTCCTACTCTCTTGGAACTCGAAGTTAATATTCTCCGCCGAACGAGACCTTCTCCTTTCAATGGCCAACCTTGATCTTGGAGGGCTGGTTGGTGGACTCTGACCTTGCAACATAAATTGTTCCAATATGATCATCACCAAGTCCACTTCATACATCATATCATTTGTGTTAGACACTGAGCGTATTAGAAGATCATTAACCGTGGCTTCCTCCAATTGAAGTCCTACTCTTGTAGCCAATTCCACCTTTGAAGAAGCAGAAGCATTGAGAATATTGGCTGCCTTCAAGAGTTTAAGAAGGAAGCTGCAAGAAACAGCACCTTTCTCTGCTGGAAGCAAGCTCACTATTGATTCCAAAAGCAGTCTATGCTTTGAAGTTACTTCACTCGCTGAATCTGAATCTGAGTCAGATTCAGTCTCCCTCTTGACATGCACATTCTTCCTGATATTTGGTAGCCACCTAGATGCATAGATTTTCAATGCATCACCAATGAGATTTGAGGGTGTCTTGCCACCAGATTTGATAGCTATCATGGTTCTCCAATATAAGTCTATGCTCAAATCTGCTAAATCCTCAGCCCACCATCCCTTGCTTGTTGATTTGTGTCTCAGACTTTCGGTTCCGTTGCAAGAAGACACATCATCCCTGACCCTCCGGGAATGGCTATGTGACAAACTCACCTTTGAGGGGTGACTTAAGACCTTTGAGGCAATTGCTTCAATGCATCTGCTGGGAATTGCCAAGTCCTCTGACCACAAAGGCAATGCTTTGGTGGTTTGTAGAGTCACAATGGAATCCTTCCAGCCATTAAGGATGCAAGAATTGAAGAAAACCTCAAGCTTGTAAATCAAATTCCCCTTCTCAACATCCTCAGTCATCTGCAAGTACTCGGCGGCACACCGCGCAGTTACAATGTTGTAAGCACTGACAGTGATGGTTATGCCATAGCAGAACTTGGCACACAGCTCAAATGCTTCCACCCCACCTGGAAAATCAGGGAGTTGGACTATTTGGTGCTGAGGAGACTCAGAACTCTCTGAGCATAGCCTTTGCAGGCTCAAACATTTGGACAGCAGGGGGAACTGAACAACATGAGCATGAACTTCAGACAATCAATATGTGATTAAACAATAAAAAATAATGAAAAAAAAAAGATAGAAAAAGTTTATTAAAAAGACAAAATGGTCTGAGATAGAACTTGAAGAGTTTCTATCATTGGTAATTTGGTATCCTCAAGTATAAAAGCTTCTAGGAGCACACCTTGTGAAGAAGATATCTAGTTCCTTTCACTTGAATTATGAGGTCACTTGAAACTTCAGAAGAGATTGTCCTGCATACAAAAGAAAAAGAAGAACTCATGTTACTTACCTGAAGCTGATAGATACATCATCTACGAATAGGAACAATCAAATTGATCAATCTATGCCTTGCCTTACAGACTCTGCAGTGTAAAAGGTATCTGGACGAGATCCCAGTTTCATAAACTTCATGACTGCGTGTCAATTTCTTTTATGCTAAATCATATATTACTCTGGACTAGATACTTGCATAATTCAGAACGGCAGAACACACAAGAAGTGCATGGAGAAGCTAGTGGAAGAACATTTACATAAAATGCTCTTTCATTATATTGCCTTTACTAGATTTTCCACTTCCCATGTGGAAAATGAATCAACAAAACTCGTAAATTGTCAGGAGCCTCAATAGAAAACTTGAAGAACTCTCAGACAGAAAAAGAAAAAGAAAACAAAGATAGAGTGTTCTTGGAGGAGAGAGAAGATGAAGAAGTCCCTATAGAAAAGGAAAACCAAGAGGCTTGCCGTAGGAACAAATAATATAAAGCAGTTTAAATAAGTAGGAGTGACAACAAATATGGTAAACAGGAACGCAACTTTTATCATTCTTTCAAAAACACAATTTTTGTTATTGATTGAAATTTGTGAAAAAAATATGAAATTATAAATGAAATTGGATAAATAATAGATGAGAGCTACGTAATTTTGTGAGTAAATGTTCAATCATTGATAGAAAGTGTATTTGAAAGATTACGCTAAGAAGTGTGTTTTTAACCCTCTTCAATGGTCAATCTACATGAACTCGGAGCATCTAACACTATAAATTATAAATGAATTGGACATTTAAAAGAGAAAGGATCAAAGGGCAATGCAAATTCCTCCGGATTTAGGTTAAGATGTAGATTAGAGAGGCACGCTGTAAAATAAATCAACTTTTTTATTTGTTATACAATATCGACAATAAAGTTAGAATTTAAGACCGTGTGCATACTATCTAAATCTCTCATCATTAAGCCAACTCTAGTCGGTTAAATAAATTAACTATATATAGCTTAGCAGCACAGAACCCACCAAAAAATATGCAACAAAATGAAAAATTTTATAATAAAAAAAGAGTAATGTTATATTTTCTAACAAATTCTTTTACAATTTTTTTTTGGTAACCATGTTATAGGAACAAATTTTCCATCTATTTTGTCGATAATTAATCTTTGTCGAAAAACCTGGCTGACCACCTTTAGTAGGATTTCTCTCTCAACCATGTTTTTTCCATCCACAAGGTTCGAACTCAAAACCTTGTTTAAAGGATCTGAGCCTAGTACCACTTTTACAAATCTTCCTATTACTTTATAAAAAATAATTATGAATTCTCCTACAACATCCTTCTACTTAATTTGTATGATAAGTATTAAATGCGTTTTATATTTCTAAGACATTAACTGTATTTACTTTTTCATTTAATATTTCTTTTTAAAATAGGAAGGGAATTTATAGAAAGATTTGTAAGAAGAAATGTCATTAATTATATATTAAATAGAAAAAAAATGTGTTTAATATCTTAAAAATATAAAATACATTCGATACTTACCATGCAAAAGAAGTAAGGAGTAGCAGAAAAATTTAGAATTATTCATAAAAAACAAAATCATTATACAACCAGAAATAGTCAGCTAAAATAAAGAATGGAATTGAGACATGAGATTTTTACAAGCTGAGGTAAAAGCTTGATACTTATTAGAATTCGGCTAGGCATCCGAAAGGTCCCCTTAAAAACCGGTCATTAAGGAGGGGCCTACCCAGCTATATAAACAAGCGTCAGGCTCGTTAACCACTCGATGTGGGACTTGCAACATGCCCCCTCAAGCCTGGGCTCCACACCACAAGCGAGGGCTGATGACACTATCCACACCACCGGGCAGAACGTGGCTCTAATACCATATTAGAATTCGGCCAGGCATCCGAAAGGTCCCCTTAAAAACCGGTCACTAAGGAGGTGGACTACCCAGCTATATAAACAAGCGCCAGGCTCGTTAACCACCCGACGTGGGACTCGCAACAATACTCAATAATGAAACTGTCAATCATTAATTCATCCACAAATTCAACCTAGGAAAATTGTGTAACTCTATTGTTTATTTATTTTTTTATTTTGTTTTTCTTTCTTACTTGGTAGAAGAATACGATGTTGTAGGCTGTGTTACTACTTTTACGAATTACTACGGAGACAAGCCCTTGCCAGCGTGCAATTCTAAAGGCAATTTCCACGTGCTTATCCTGCGCTCACTAGTGCCCTTCCTTCTCATCATTGCCACTGCAAAATTCCAATTTCCTTTTTCTTTTCTTGCATTTCTTTTTTTAACTTTGAAGCAGCCCCCTCGGACTATTGCAGTCAAACATTATTTTATTTTATCTGCAACATGTTACAACTTACACTTCTCTCTCTCTCTCTCTCAAAAAGTGAAAAGAAAATAATTTACCTATAATAACACACTAAAAGGGTCCTGAAGTAATTTTGGTAAAAAATGAAAAGAAACAAGAAAGTTACAGAATATGCTGACAGGAAGCAAACGATAGGTGTCTCAATATCAAAGGTGCCTTTCACAATTCCAATGGATATCCTCCATTCATTTAAATATTAATTTCATCTTATTATATAAATGAGCATGGTAAGGATTGCCCCTATATATTACAATAATAACCAAATTGCCATTTTTTTTATCTCTGAAGTTTTCTGTTTGTCTTCTAGATGAGCATTCATTTTCATTTATTGCAAATGGTCCAGGAGATTGAAACTCTGCATATCACAAGTAAAACTTTGAAAAACTCTAGGTTGTTCAATGTTCGTTCATGAGATGTAGATTTTTAATTATTAGGTAAAATTAAGTTTTTTCTGGTTGCGAATTTTGGCTGTAAGTGCTGAATTGGTTAGAATGTGTTAATCTTGCAGTTGATGGTTGTCTTATACTTTGTTTGCCTCAGGATTCTATGAGGCAAATTTTTCCGGAATTCTCTCACTTTCAGTTTAATGACCTCATATCAACTATTAAGGAACTATGAGATGGATGGCTGTGGACCCTTTATAGGTAGGAAACAGAAAGGAAAAACAGAGTTATGAGGGTATGATATTCATGATTGGTTCCATATAGTGATGTGTCAGAATGATTTGTTCAGTGCTAAAATCACATATATCAAATGTTTGTTGGCAGAATTATTAAAAAAATAACAATGGAGGTGGGGGGACAGGTTCTATATAATTATATGCTTCATCAATCCAAGCTTTAAAAACCCCACCCTGATAGATTCCACTGTAAAGTTTGAAGTCACTTAGTTTTGTTGTAGTCCTACAATTAGTTCATGAAGCATCATCTCAAAATAACAATAAAAAGAGAAGCACGGTGCAAAATTTAGCTCTATAAAATATTCTTTTTCGCGTAAGTGTAAACAGCTTTGATTCTCGTAATTTTATCTTACAGCAATAGTCATTTCCAAGGCTAATGTTTTCTCGTACTTTAAATTGGGTTTAATATCATTTTGGTTCTGTAAAATGTGTTTTTTGTTGTTGTTAATTTTACTTATCTATTTATGTCTATTAATTTTACTTTTTTATTTTAGTTCTCGAGGTGATATTCAGTCATATATTTCATTTTTTTCTAGCTTTGTAAAATTATAAACATTTAATATAAGTTCTTTTTATATTGAAAGATTTTTTAGTTTTTATTATGTAGACAACAATGAGCCTTTTTTTTTTTTTTTTTAACTTTTGTTAATCTCGTCATTTAACAAGAAACTCTCATGTCATGAATTAAATAAAAAAAATTAATAGAGACACAAATAGGTAAGAAAATTTTTAGAAAATTAAAATAAAAAACAGATTTTATAAGGATAAAAAAAATATTTAAGTCCTTTAAATATTATGAGTTTGTTTTTTTATTTGATAACTTATTTTTAAAAGTTGTAAATTAATTTTATAGGCAGAATGAGAACCATACTAGTAAAATTGAATACTACATCCAACTTAAAATCTAATGACATTAGGTGTACGAGTATTTATCACTCATATGTTCCTCAACTTATCCATTTTCATGTAAGGTGAGACTTCTTCATCATATTTGACACTCCTAATTATCTCTCCCTTCAAGTGTGAGACCCTTTGTCTCATTTACTTTCCCTCAAGCTAGAATAACAATTTAAATTTTTAAACATTAATTCAATTAGTGATTCCCAATGCATAGTAAATTACTATGTTCTTGAAATAATTTTTTTGATTTATGGAAAAGCTCACATCATCTTTGAAAGAAGGAATAACACATTTCAATGACTTTTGAAATGTGAAAAAACATTTAATATGAATTTATCTATTCTTAGAAAAAGTCACGCCCCACTATTGTATAATGGACACTAGGTCTTATGAAGAGTTGAGACATCTAAGTCTAAAGGAAGTGAACAAGTGTGAAAAAAATCCCTTGTAATAGTAAAAGTGTCTATCATTTCTTTTAATGCCTAAGTATGGGTGATATACTATTTGGAATGTGTTTTCAAGTTTCCATAATATTATAAATTTTGATTGAGATAATGAACAATTTGTTGAAGTGTTTCTATGTAACAAAGGTGTGTTAAATCACATAAATTTTGTGTTTTCTTTCTTCTTCTTTTTTTTGCTATTTTATCTGCAATGTGTCTTGTGTGTGTTGCTATTTTCGATCTTTAGTGTGCTCAACATTTTCCCAACAATTACAACTATTTACAAATGGAAATTAAATTAAAAATCCGCTAGCTTTGCAAGGTGCCGAAATATAATTTTCAAATATTATTGTTGCATATAAAATGCCATTATTGTCATTACAAGAAAAGGCACAAATACTTTTTGAATATTGAATAGTATTTATCGCTAATAGTGACTACTTTTGCGACCAATTAGCTTTTGATAGCTAGCAACTGATTTAGCGATTAGTACATATGGTTGCAATACAATTGCTCGCTAAACATGTTGCTAAATAACAAGTTTTTCAAAGTAAAATTGTTGATCATATAGTACTCATTTTTGCAATTGAATATTTGTTCAATTACCAATTTGTGTTGTTTAGCAATCAAAACATAGAAAGTAGTTAAAGCACATACTATTTTGTGCCATTTAATGGCCAAAACTCAGATATTTGGCGACTAGATTGTTGTCGATTGCTTAATCACATCGTTTGAACTTCTATGGTAGCTTTATAATGATTAAATTGATTACTATTGTAACATTAAGTAATGAGTGGCTAAATAGATTCACTTTCCAAACCCTAATAAAAAATGTGACACTCTTTTCCCACTTCCATTCTTCCTCTCCTTCCCTTCTCTGTCTCATGTAGTTGTTCCTTTCTCTCACCCTTTCTATCTCTTTGTGCCTTATCTTGCTTTCTCTCATCCTTCTTAATCTTTCTATTGTGTCATTGTGCTCTTTCTCACATTGTCCTTTCACAATCTACCTCCCTACTGCACTCACCCCCTCTCTTACTTGCCATTCCCTTTCCTTTTCTCTCATTTGTCTCTCTGTTTAACATTTTCTCTTTCTTTGTTTGTAGGTTTGTCTCTGATTGTTGCAACATCACCACCACGGCTTTTTTATTTTTCGCTTACATTTGTTTCAGTCTAATTCCTTTTGGTCCAACTTTTTTTTCTTTTTCTTTTTTATTACTATTGCTTGTCATTTAGATCAAATTGGATTTCAAGGCTTAATTTGATTTCTATTTTAAGATGAAGGGATACTTGTTTAGCTTCCTAAAAATATTGGCTTGTACATTGGATTATAGAAAATGACCATAACTTTTGTGAACAATTAATTGTATAATTAATTTATGTTGTTCGCTAAATGTTGGGTTGACCATATTTTATTACTTGTATTTTTTTTATTTTTTTTTGGATTGTCTTAGTTTCTGGATTTGATATATAAAATGGATAAGAATTCTTTTATATAGTTTGTTATGTTTTGACACGATCTTTTGGATGTCAATATTCACAAAAAAGAATAGAAAAACATAAATCACATTTACATTACAAGAAAATTTTAATATTATATATTACATATGAATACATTCTGGTAGATTTTTATGTGATTTTCATTTTTACATATATAGGTTAATTTGTATTTTTTTAACATTAAATATTTATAAAAAAAAATATTTTACGTGATTTGTAACCATAAAGCTATAATTGAAAAACATTTACATATAATTGTAATTGAAGAGTAAAATTATTTATGAAATTATTATACTTAGGCTTTATATTTATTTTTCATTATTTAAATTCGTAATAAGATATATCTACAAATTTAACTTTTTGTATCTATCATTAAATATTTTACTAATTAATTAACCTTAAATTATTTTGTAATAGGATATAGATTAATTTATTTTATGGGAACTTTCAAGTAATTTAAGTAAAGTCTTAATTAATAAAATCTTAATTAATTTAAGTAAAGTATTTATCAATAATAATTTTTTTCCTTATAGAAACTTACAAGTAATTTAAGCAAAGTGTTAATTAATAATAAGTAAAGTCTTAATTAATATGAGAATATAATTTCTTTTCTAATGAGAAATTACAAGTAATTTAACTACAATTTAAATTAATAACAAGTAAACTCTTAATTAATAGTTTAAGCAAATTCTTATAGGATATCTTAAATTATTTTGAGAAAATTAGTATAATCAAAGAGTCATAAAGTCAAATTGCTAAGAAAAATAAAAATAGAAATTTTTTATAAAAATAGAATTCTTTCTTTAAGTTTAGTTCTTGCCTATTATTTACATGAGTGAATATATTTTGTAACTTTGCAAGTTCACATTTAGCTGAGGAATGTGGTGGCCCTACTTATCTAATGCTGAGTGGTCAATGACAACAAAGCAAATTGAGGAAACTTAAGAACTAAATAATAAACGCATGCATGAAAAAAAATTGTTCCTCCAATTTCAAGTTTCCTCCATATATATCATTTACAACACCTCTTGTTTTGAAAGTATTAGGTCCACCACATTTCTCAGCCAAGTGTGAACTTGCTAAAGAAGTATATATTACACATTATAACATATTTACTTGTGCAGGGCACTCTTGAAGTGATCTCCTGAACCATCAAGGAGATGTTTAAGGAACTGTGGGGCCACTTGGAAGTCAATCCCTAAAGAAGTTTGAGACATGTGGTTTAGTTTGTTGTATGTAGTTAAATATATTATTATACCAATTCATTCTTATAATATATCTTAACTTTAGATTTACCATTAGGCACAAATTTTACTTTATAAGTAGGTCATTATCAGTGGAGAACTAAGAGCTTAGAGAGCCAAATTCATGAAGTTCAAGGATGGGTACATGATTTCTTCTAGGCAATTGATTGAGGATCACATTGACCCTGCAACGAGACATGTACTCCTCAGACATGTTACAACATCTATAGATCTAGCCTCCTCCTTTTATGTCACCACCTATAAATATTTTTAATCACTTTTCTTATTTTTGGGTATTATATTTCTATCGTACTTCACACCAAACACATCATTTTGTGAGTTGTACGAAAGGGACCTTTGCCCAATTTATGAAATTGTACCTATAAAACCAATAACCCTATAGATCTATAATTGTCTATTAGTTCTAATAATTAGGGGTAAATAATGGTCTTTGTTGTGTAGAAATATGATCTAGCTTAAATAGATTGAGCGTATGTAACACCTATATTTTCTATCTGTGATTAATACACTACGAGGAAAATGGCCTATATCTATGGATGTTTTTAAAACCCAAAAATACTTCTAACTACATATGCTTGGTGTAGGTAAAAAACCTTGTATATTTTGGTTGACGTGCAAAACTCAAGAAGACTTCTACTTATAGGTACTTAGTGTAGGTAAAACCCTAAAAGACTTCTCCCCACAGATGTTTGGTATAGGTAAAACCTTTGTAATATTTAAAATACTTCTACGTACAAATGCTTAGTGTAGGTAAAACCCCAAAGACTTGTATCTATAACTACTCGGTTAGGTAAAACTCCAAAAGACTTTTACTTATACATATTGGTGTAGGTAAATCTCTTATAATATTATAAATTTATTGAGACCTAATTTATTATGGTGAACTTGAATTCACCTAAACAAAGCCCATTTAAAATTAAACTTGTTCAGATTAAACATACTAAATCTAGTTCAAGAATATAATCTAAATATAGTTCAAAAATAAATTGAATATTTAGAAACCCAAAAAACTTATTTGAACTTGGATATTTTAAGCACTAGGCGATAAAAACAATTGCTTTCACTTTTACCCAAAATATAACAATAGTATTTTTTTTACAGAGCATATATTATTCTCAAAAAACCCTTTCTCCAATTGCATATTTGCTCCATAAACTGATCTCGAACTAGATTTTTCCATATTCCATTCCAATTTGCTTTTTGATTTGATTTGTTGCAGCAATTCCTTGAGTACACACTTGTGTTATTCTTCTTGTTCCTTTTCAATTTTCTAGAATATTTCAATGATTTTTGAATCTGTGTTTCTTGTAGATTTGGATCTTTATTTTTATGGTACTAGTTAGATAATTTGATTTTTTTTTTCAATTTCTAGAATATTACAATGATTTGGTTTGATTTAGTAATGGTTGTTCTTGTGCCTCCATATCCAAAGTTTGGGAGAAACTTTGTTAGTTTGTGGGAAGCACAACAACGAAAACAACATTGAGTATTTTAGTTAGCTTTGTTATCTTTTCACTTGAATATACACATTTCTTTTCATCTAAATAAATTCTATACTGAAAAATTGTTATAGTTGGTTATACAAATTTAATGTTGGTTTGTTCTCCTCTTGCTTCTCTTCCTCTACTAGTGTAATGTGTTTATAAATTGAAATTAAAAGACGATGGCATGGCCTTTCCTTGGATTTGATAGCAACCTTTAATGGCCTTCTTTTTTCTTGGTAAATAAAAGTTTATATTAGGGGAAGGCATGTCCCTTGCAAGGCCAAAGAAGACTACCAACCTCAGCAAGAATTTATAGTGAAATTTACATATCGCCTACCAACAAAAAAAATCTAAGAATCAAATCCAAGTCATAGCTAGTGTGAGCAGAAGACTCAATCAGATGTGTCAACCCCTATTGTTTTAATGGCCATCCTTTGCTAGGTCTTATGGACTTGAAATCTAACAATCAATTGTTACAATGCATTACTTTCCAAGAAAATGTGTAAAATTTAAATTTCTTGCTAATAATATTTCCTTTCTTAGAAAAAAAGAAAAATTGTGCCTATTCATGATAACGAAACCCATGTTACTTTGAGAAATATTTTCAATATCAAGAAGTTACTGGACATGAATTTTAGCTTAACCAAGAAATGTTTAGCTAGGTGGATGCTTACCCACCATAATCACATGTTCGCACACTCAAATGGGAAGGCCATAAAAAATAAGAATTCATGCCTTTTCTTTCTTTAAAACTAATTTTTTTAGACAAGGATTCTCTAAAAAAAAGTAAAGTATTTATTATTAAGATTATTGATGGTAACAATTTATAACATGTTTTTATGTAAGATGAACTAAAGAAGTATATGGTTGAGGCAGAAAGTTCACCAAATTCACAAACCACCCAAGGTTCAACATATTGGGAAAATAATATATACTTAAAAGTTAAAGGACCTAAAATAAGAGGACATGTGCATTGTCTCGTCAAGCTTCCATGACAATCAAGTTCATCTCAAAGCTCTAATACAGATAATAGAATTCAAAGAGTAAAGAATTTGCTAAGAAATCTTGTTGTAGTCCTTCAAGCACAATTTGCATAAGATCCACAAATTAATCAAGTCTTACAAGTTGTTGCTCAAGAGGTATGAATTCTTATAATTCAACTTATTCAATAATTTAACTATGATATGATATTTTACAAAAAAAAGAACTTTTTTTTTCATTTAGGTACCTATAAATGCCTTCTACTACTTTATTTGTCCAAATGCCTAATAATAGATGCTAAGTGTTGCCATTTTGGTTATGCTTTTTAATGATTTCAATAACAACAACAACAACCATCATCATCATTTCACTGTTTGGTATTTAGGCATTATAGTTTTGCACAAACTAATTTGGGAAGAAAAACATTTGAATTGGTAACAAGTAGGAAGTGCAAGTAAAAGATTTTTGGCTAAATTATATTTTTGGTCCCTCTATTTTTAAAAATCTACAATTTTGGTCTGGCTATCAAATCTCTTGCATTGATTGTTAGTGGTTTAACATTGACTCTAACGTTAATTCTAACTCTGACATGGCATTTAAGTATTGACATATTAGAGTCAACATTAAACTTACTAACAATCAATGCAAGAGATTTGACGGCAAAACCAAAATTACAAATTTTTAAAATAGGCAGACTAAATGTTTCTAAAAAAATAAGAGGACCAAAATTGCGTATTGAAAAAAAATAAGGAATCAAAAATGCAATTTAGCCAAGATTTTTTATTATGATTATATGGATTTTACCTATAATTAGAGGATGTAGGCACAAGTTAATGACTTTTACCTATAGTTGGAGTTTGTAGGTATGCCTTTTACCTACAATTGGAGGTTGTAGGTATAAGTTAATGGCCTGTATCCATGCCCATTGTAAATTGTAAGTACCATTTATAATGACAATCAAATGTAACTATAGGTAAAAATGCATCCGTAGGTAAAACCTATAATGTATAGGCTATTAACTGTCATTATACAGCCCCTCAATGTTTACAACCAAGATGTCCATAGGTCAAAGTCCATTATACATTTACCTATAGGTTTTTGACTTCTAGTGATAGTTTTTGTCTATTACTAAATGTCAAATTTCTTGTAGTGATAACTTGACTGAATATAATTATAAAAAAAATTAAATTTATTCATGAAAAATTAATTTAATAAATATATGTGATTTTTTTGTGTATGTTTTAATAGAAAAATCTACTGAAACTTGGATTGTGTTGTAAGCTAACAATAGGATTACACAGTGAAAATGAGCAAGCAATCAAGAAATTCATGGGAATAATTATAACTAGTCATTATTAAATATAATTAAGACTCTATAAAAAATTTTAATTAATTCTGACACAGTTAATGAAAATAGCATTATTTTAATTCAGTGTTGGAATACATGTTTAAAGAAGCTTTTGGGGAGTTAGAAAAATACTTTGAGCCTTTCTAAATTATCTCTAAATGTTCTAATTAATAATAATGAGTCATTAGCTCATTACTTCTATAATTAGCATTTAATTAGAAGATGTGTCACATTTTCACTTTTGGGGGTAAATTTTTTAACCCCAAACCACTCCAATAAGCCACCACCGAAGCTAGTTTACCCTTGTCCATCAAAGTACCATTAGATCCATCCCTCTATCCCTTTTGGCCAAACCCATCAACAAATTTGGGGGAGGAAAATTCAATTTTTTTAATTATCCCAAAAATTAATACAAAAATATCTAAGTTTTGCATAAGTGTTAGTAACCATAATTTAGCTCATTTCATTCTCCTTATAATCCCTTCATTTTTTTCTCTCTTCTTCCACCTCTTAAGACTCCAAAGAATCAAGTCGAAGGTGGTGCATCTACTTAGGCCTTCACCTCTTGCTCTTGTATTTGGTTTTAAGGTCCATTTGGTGAGTTTTTTTTTTTTTTCTCCATTTCTTCTTCTTCTCTTTGAAATGAATTAAAATGTCACAAGAAGGGGGGTTGAACTGTGACTTTGCAAACTTTTCTTGAAACATTTAATCTTTTTGAGCTTTTACTCAAGACTATCTTGGTGATCAAAAAGTTTTGACACAAAAATTCATGTACTTAAAAAGTTACATTTTCTTAAAAAGTTACATTTTCAGAGTGGTTAATCACAATAGTTATTCTAAGATAACTCAATATGATTATAAGAACGTAAAACCCAAAACTTAGTATGCTTATGTTCAGAAGATACATTAATGTGTATAGAACACCATAACATACTCTAATTAAAAATCCTATATGTTGACAACAACATTTGGAAAAGCATTTCTTTATAAGGCTTCTTAATAGTCTTTTATATTGAAAAACATGTTTGTCCAAAAGATTCAATACTTAAGCATAAGTATTGCGTAGAATATTATTATGCAAAAAAAAAATTAGTTCATGTTAAAAAGATTCAACACTAAAAGTTATTGTGAAGAATGCTCTCAACAACTATGATCCTCAGCTTCAAAATTTATCTGAAGCTTCTATACTTGACATATAAAACATTTAAACTAATTTAAAATAGATTTGATAATTGTAGAGTTTATGTAGTTCAAATATGTAGATCTAAAATTAAGTTGAGCTTGCTTAAAATCTTCATAAATATGTGAGTTGATGTTCTAGAATGTTCTGATGCATAAATGATATGCATGACAATCAGTTGCAAATTTTAAATAAAGAGGGAAACAAGATACTAAGTATGAGATTATCCTGGTTTACCCAAATAATCCTTGAGTTACATCTAGTCCCCACACTAGATGAGATTTTTCCAATATGACAAGCAATATTGCCTCTTCAGCAATACTAGTATTCTTTGACTAACTGACTTTTACAAGCTAACTACTATTTTGAACCTTTACAAGTTATCAGTATTTTGAAACTTTGTAGGTTACACTCAACCACAAAACTACACTTGTTCTTGGGTGGAAAATAACCACTATTCTTAACCTTTACTGGTTACTCACAAGCACAAAACCACACTTGTTCTTAGGAGATAAACAACCAATATTTTCAACCTCTGCATGTTATTTTCAACAACAAAACCACCTTGGCTTGACCTAGTATTCTTTTATCCTAACCTTCGCAAGCTATTTTCTAAGCATGTACTCTAATTTACCAAGCCTCCATAGGCTTCACTTAACACTTTTCTCTCAACCAAACCTAACCTAACCTTGTTGGTTTAGCATAAATATAACTTACACATATAAGAGGTAATGTTTGTGATGATATGATAGCTTAACAACACTCATTGAGTAAATGACCTTGAAGTTCTAAACTAAACACACTCCCTATGTAGCCTTTTTAAAGGTCAAAAGGCTTCTAGAGTGGGAAGGAAGAGTTGAATCCCATTTCAACACAATATGGGCTTCCTCTTTCATGTTTTATAGTTGTCTTTTATCATTATATAGAGATCTAGAGTCAATATAGTCATTAGATAACAGTTGGAAAGTTTTCCAACTTTATGGTGTAGTTGTAGCAAATTTTCATGCTTGCAAAAAAAGTTGTCAGTTTACTTTTGACTTTATAGTGCTCATAGTGTCTCTTATGAGCAAGTCCTCTAAGCAGATATTATAAGCAGGCTTTCTAAGCAGTTTCGGAAGTAACATCCTGGTTTAATCTTCTAATGGTCTCCTTTTGTTGCTTTATGATCAAACTACCTTTAACAGCTTTCGGAAGATTATATGATGAGGGTTTTCTAATGACCTGTTTATGTTGTTTCTAACTTATGCTTCTTAGTAGCATTTTGATGGGCACTCAGATACATTTATTTGATTTATTATGAGAAGACTTTCTGATGTAGATGAAAAGCAAGCATAGGTTCTTCTTGTAAGAATACTTTGATGATATGTCTTAAAAGTCTTGTATTCTAGTATTCTAATATGTAGCTTAGTGTGTGCAACCATTCTGATCTGATTGAAGCATCAAAAGATGAAGTGCTTTTGTTAATATGTTCCATTTTGAGCCTGCATAAGCATTTTAATGTCTTTACTTCAAGTTTTCTTTTGAGTAGGTTTTGAATGGAAGTTTTTAATCTTCATGGAAGACATTTTTGAGATCATATTGTGTTGGAGACATATCTTCCTTTAATCATTCAAAATATTTTCTCTTGTTAGAGACGAAGTTCCATTCGAAGTTTGATACCATTTTGATCTTTCTGATGTTTCATTTTAAATTGCATTACTGAATAACCTTTTTGAGCAAAAGATGATTCTTTTGACTTGTATATTTTCCTGCATATGTTTTTCTTCATGATTGCTCTTAGTTACTTATTAAGCACAATATTCCTTGTCTCCTTGGGTAGTTGTTTCTTCACTTGGCTGAATCAGTCTCTTCATTTAGTGAGTTTTCGAGTTTATATTAGTATACAACCTAAGATTAATTATCAGCTTTGTTAGCATTTTGAGTAACTCATATCAATCTTTTGAGTTAACCTTTTGTCAACTGTTGTTCTAAGTTATTAATCTTGTCTTTCGAAATACACTCAAGCAAACTCATTAATGGACTTTTACTCATAAGGCTTATGATTTATTTTCAAAAGATTTGTCATAATTAAAATACAAGGGCTTTGGACTCAACATGCTTTACCTAACCAAAATCTTCCCTTACTCACCTCAACCATTTTCTTTAATATTTTCTTCATGAAAATCTTCATTTGGCGATATCATGTTGGTTTATTTCAAGAAACTCATCCAAAGGCCAAGATCCTTCCATTTCCACTCTAAAGACTTCCAAACTTTGTTGGTTTCAAGGATAAGGAGCTTACCCTTGTTCTATTGATTCTAACTAATTAAAATCTCTTAAAAACATGCGCTTATTGTTTATGTATGGTTTAGTTTAATCTCTTAAAGATGTATTAGTGTTTTGGGTCTTGAAGGACCACATAGTTGATGTTATATTTGGCCCATTTGTAAAACTTAAATATTTGTTTTGTTCTTGTTAAAAATCCATAAAAATTATATGTTGTAACTCATGGTAAGAGATGCTGAAAAATATGACTTTTATGTGTTTTTTGTTTGATTTTATGGTCCAAATAATTATTGAAATTCATGGATGCATTTTGAGAAGAAATTAAATTATTGTAGTGTTGTTTGTGGCTATGTTGGGCCGCAAAATTTTTCATTAATTGTGGTGGATTCATGGTTGATTTTGATGCCTTAGAAGGATGGTTTTGCTATCCAAAGGGAAAAAAAATCTTTTGGGGATTTTGGAAAAATTTTATTGTATATTATGGCCTAAATACAAAATTTTTAATAAAACTTGGTAGTGATGATTTTGCACTTTGGAATTGGATTGGATTGCTTAGTTCCTAGTAAAATTCACAGAGTTGAGAAAAATGAAGGAATGGGTTCATATCCTAAAGATTCAAGGCAAACTAGTACTTAGAAAATCCTAAATAATTAATTTTAATTAAGTAAAAATCTAAATTATTATTAAACACCAATATCTCACCTAATGATAGTAGGCTAGAGGTAGGTTTGTAATTAAAAAATATTAAGATAATTTATGATAAATTTTACAAAAAGAGTGTTTAAAAAGAAAGTTAATAAAGGCTAGTTTTGACTCCAAAATTTTAAAGAAATTCCAAAAAGAGTATTTTCAAAATTTCAGATTTTGTAAATTAATGTTTTATTATTTGAGTTAAATTTATTGAAAATAAAATTTTTAGAGTTTATTTGATATTTTTAGTAATTTTGGAAGTAAAATAAGACTATTTTTTTTGGAAATTTGAATTAAGAACAACATGGTCATTTTACACGTAGAAAAAATTATTTTTGACCTAAAATAATATATTTTAATATTATTTATAAAAAAAATTAGTTTTACGCATTTTTATAATTATTTGAGTTAATTACACTTGTTCTAGTATTTTTTAAACTATCAAGGGAAAAAAATTTCATTTCACATTTTTTTTTAATTTTTTGAAAATTCAAAAAGGTTCTAAATGGTGATATTTATCTTCCACAAAATTTTTAAAGTAAAATTTGATTATTTGGATTTATTATGTATTTTTTATGTTTAATAAATTTTACGAATAAAGGTATTTTAGCAATTTCTAATATTATTTAAATTAAACTTTGAAAAATTTATTATTCAGAAAGGGTAATTTAGAATTATATATTTTAATTTGAATTATTTAACACTTGAAAGTGGAACAAAATAAATAGCCTTCATAATGCTTAATAACATACGTTATCTATTAAAGTAGAAAATAATGAACATAGATAAGAAATTTTTGCAAAAAATTCTAAGGAATTTTTCAAGTGTTGTACCTTAATTCTTAAGGTGATGAAAATTTTCTTAGTATCATGTGGAGGGCCATAATGAGGTGGCAAACACAATGTTGTTGTGTCTTATCCACAATAAGGGTCTAAGCAATGATAATGTTGAGGTTGTATATGATGGTTGAACATGCATTCATGCGTAAGTCATTGAAGGATGCTTTGATAAGCGTTAGAAGGCTAGTGGAGGTACTGTTGGTATCCTTGAGGATATACAGATGTGTGAATCCATATAAAGTCAAGACCTTTGCAAACCTCAAGTTATGGTGATGACTACCCACGTACATATATCCTAATAAAGCCACAATCACTCTAAAATTAGTACCAATCTCACCTAGATGGTTTTAGGCACGTGTCGTCTTTTTACCCTACGAGGTGGTGTTTATTTTTGTACCATGTTTAAGAGACATGTCTGCAAGTATTACATGATTGTCAGTTCTCACATTATTTTGTGTGCTTATCTTTGCCATTATGTTCATTGGTGAGAGATGTTGTGTATGTAATTGGTATCTATTGTAAGTGATAAATTGATTTAATATTATTATTTATCTTGTATGTGTCATGTAAGATTGTTCGGTAGCTACTCTTGCATGTTTCTGTGTGTTTGACTGTGAAGGTTGGGATGTTGCATTTGTGGAAGCAGATGTCAAGGACGCATAAACAATTCGAGATCTTTTGCATTAACTTCTTAGAGACAGTCTTCAGGCATGGCAGTAAATCTTGGAGGATAGATTGGGATGACCAATAAGTCTAATATAGTGGTGAGATTATGATCACCTATGCCCCCACTGGGATTGCAATCTTCTCTTTCTTGCTTAATGTGAAGTTGGAGTTCTAGTTTTCCTATTCATTGAGGAAATATGGATAACAACTTATTATATGCCTCGGACAGATCTTGATCTTCTTCGACTAGGAGTAGATTTCATGGAGACCCAGACCTACAAAGGCGACATTCGTGCGATAAGGATTTGTTTACTGCTTCCTAGCCCTAGTTATAGGATGTGCCTAATGTGGCCAACTTAGGGAGTGTGTTTTGTATTTAGTCTCCCCGCTTCCTTTTTCAATATATATGTATTCCATATTGGGAATGTTATCCTTCGTCACCCATGTCCATTTTTGAGATACTGTGATATATGTTGTATATGGCTTGTAGTGCCTTAAGGCATAATACATTTACTATTGTTTATAAATGCATATATAATATTATTCATTTCACATTGTACTTCTATTTGCAAAATTTTATTGGTGAATGCTACGTCATAGCAAAACATGAAAAATTTACTCATATTTTCATGAACAAATTAATAAGAGTTTTATTAAAAATGAATTATTTCTGCAATTACATTGGTTAGTGTCATGTAGTGACAATGGGTCATTACAACGTACGCATTTTTTGGTTAGAATTAGGTCCCTTTAGAACTTAATGAAATAGAAGTTGAATTGTGCATTTTAAAACTTTTTAATACAAAATAAACAATTTTGAAAACGTTTTCAAGCTAAAGGATAGAGAAAAAAAACACAGATAATTTTTATACTAGTTCACTCAACCTGAGCTACGTCCAGTCCCTTCACCCAGAGGTATCCACTAACTAATCTTAGGTTACACAAGTATTGTTTGCGGCTTCTTCAGGCTTTACAAAGCAATCACCCTAAATTGCTCAACCTAAGTATTCTTTTACACTAAGCCTCTCTAGGCTTTCACAACACAAACAGTGTTTAAACAAAGGTATCGACTCACCCAGTGAGGATTTGAAAGATTAAGCTCAAACACTCAGAATATCTTTACAAGACTTTTCTAGTATCGTCCAATGGACGCTTTTAGTTAATGTACACAACATTTTTGATGTATCGCTGAGATTATCACTAGTTAGCACTTTGTCCTTCTTGTTCTTTCACTTCTTCCTTGGTGCATATATAGTCTTCAAAAAAAGGTCCGTTGAGGAAGACTTGACTTCATTATACAAGGAGTGGCGTGCAAGCCATGATTTCAGAAAGATCAAGCATGGCAGCTTTTAGATTTGCACTACAACGAAAAGCGTAGGATTGTGCTAGCAGTTTGCTTTTCTGAACATTCTTCATTCGGCTTGACAACTTGATAAGTTGACTTGCTTTATCTATTTTGCTGTGCTTTTACACTAGAATGAATCTGATTACATTTAATGCTTCAAACAATTTGAACGTTAGATCACAAGAATGGTAATATGTTAATTTTGAGAAATACGAACATAAGTAAATTGGATGTTTAAATAAGACTTAGCCGTTGGAGATTTGTCATTGAAAGTTTTAGTCTCTGGATGCATCTGATATTTGAATTTGCTCTAAGAGACAAGATTTAGCTTTGGACTGTCTTCTTCAACATGTTCACTGAACGGTCTCCTTTTGTATTTCTATTGGACTGGTTTTCTTTAGCATGTCTACTGGACAGTCCATATAAAAGTAACTTGTTCGTTTTGACCTTATTTCTTATGCGTTGGACTTCTTAGATTTGGACGCTGTAACAAGGTTGGTCCTTAGGCAGAAGTTTAAACGTTAATAAGTTTGTTATCTTCAAAACTTTGAGGGTTTAGACACTTCTACGTCTTTGGTTCCAACACTTAATGTTATTTATTAGTTAAATCCTAAAAGCTTGTTTAGGGTTGTCTATAGGTAAAGGAAATAATCAAGAGGCTTCTCTTGGTTATTGAGAAAGTAAGGAGAGATTAGTTATTAAAGTGGATCAGGTAACTATAACTAATTCCTTAAGACCTTTTTTCCTACCTCGAAAGCTACCAATATAAGGAGGGAGATATATATTTTTGAAGCAAAAGAGTGTTGAGAATCTATTTGAGTATTGGGAGAGATTTAAGAAATTATGTGCAAGCTTCCCAAAAATAGGATTTTAGAACATTTCCTTATACATTATTTTTATGAGGGCTTGCTACCAATGGAGAGAATGATGATAGATGTTGCTAGTAGAGGTGTTTGAGTGAATAAGACCCCATGGGAGGCACAAGATTTGATTTCAACTATGGTTACCAATTCATAACAATATGTATCCCCTCCTTCTTTTGATATGTATTATAGGTTCATTTGAGATACTTATTTTATGTTTTATGTTGATGGGGCGTAAGAGCCCAACTATGTTTTTGCTATGATGTACTACTATGCATGCTAGACATGCTTTTACCGTTATATTTATGTATGTTGATGTTTCCACGTCTATTTCTTTTCTTGTGTTACGATGGTGATAACTTGAGCTATTCTATTTTTAAAAAAAAAATTATATCCCTATTTTCGCAAGCAAAATAATAGAGTTTTATAAATTGAACTTAAAATCAAGGGTAGAGTGAGTAATAAGCAATCTTTTCACCCCCATTGTGGCAATTCATGGTGGAAACATCATGGGTTGTCACAAAATCAATATCCAAAACTTGGAAACATAAATAAGTCAGATAAAATCGTTTGAGTAAGTTAGAATCTCAAGGAAAGTTCTAATCCCAACTAGTTGTGAAGCCAAGGCAAAATGCCAATGCCATCACCTTGGTAGATGAAAAGAAGCTAAAGAATCATAAGAATGTGATGATACAGAATGTGGAGACATTAGTGAGCAAACCTCCTTTCCCACGACAAGTAAATGAGCAACCTGAGGACACCAAGGATAATCAATTGTAGATGTCAGTGATCTAACCTCCTTTCCCTTAAAGATTTGCTCAATCTAAGAAAAGGCATAAGGAAGAAAAGATTCTTGAGACTTTTCACAAGGTTGAGGACTGAGGTAAACATCCTCTTACTTAATGTTATTAAACATATACCTCGCTATGCTAAATTTCTTAAGGAATTGTGCACCAATAAAGGCAAGCTAAAGGGTAATGAGAAAATTAACATAAGGGAAAATGTGACGCTGTCAAGACTCAAACCTTAATCCTCTACCTAACTAAACAACCAAACAATCATCATTATAATCATACATTTTTAGTAAGTTCTATAAAATCAAGCATATATTTTTTTGAAAATTTGTAATATATCGTACATATGTATATTAATACACTTCCAGCTAGAATACCTAATAAACATCATAACACATTTTTACATAGTTTCAAGAATCAGTAATCAATTTAAAATATGTAAATATACATATATAAATATATACAAAACCATTAAATAGTGTAAAAGTGCAAGTATGTAAACCTATACATATCCATAGTCATCTACTAGGCGCCACCCAAAGATCAATCGCTGAGTCTTCCATCATATATATAAAATAAGCAAAAAAATGTTGGGGATCCTTTGTAGAAAAGTTTGTTGTTGTATTTATCAATGACATTCTTGTCTATTTTGGTACCCGTGAGGAGCATGAAGAACACCTACGAGTAGTGTTGAGAATCTTGAAAGAGAAGTTATCGTATACCAAGCTATCAAAGTATGAGTTTTGGCTTGAGGAAGTTAAGTTTTTAAGGCAAAGGTGGAAACCATCTTACAGTGGGAACACAGCAATAGAGATTTGTGGTTTCATTAGGTTAGTTGGCTACCATAGAAGGCTTATTAAAGGTTTCTCAAAGATAGTGGCACTATTGATTCAACTTACTCGTAAGGATCAAGTGTTTGCATGAACCGAGGAATGTGAGAAAAGTTTTCAAGAGTTGAAGTAGAAATTGACAGCATCTATAGTGTTATTATTACTGGATACTAATGAATCTTTTGAGGTTTATTGTGATGCTTCGTATCAAGCTTTGGGATGTATTTATGCAACATAGGAAGGTTGTAGCTAGAGCTAGGCCAAGCCAATGGCCTAGTGGGCTAGGCCGGGTCAAGCTCTCAAATTTAAAGCCCAAATAAAATTGGGCCAATTTTACTTGGCCCAACAAGCTAGATGGACCAAGCCAGACTTAGAAAATGTGGGACAGAAAACTACCTAACCTATTTGGCCAAATATTATTTTTTTTTCCATTGCAAAATTTAAATGAAGTTAGGCAAAAAAGAAAAAAGGGCCAATTTTTGGTTCAGCCTAATAGGCTAATTGGCCAGGCTAGGCCAACAAAAGTGCATCCTATAAGAAATTTGGCCAACCTAGCCCAGCTTACTTTCCACCCCTTGGCCAAAAGTATCATTTTGGATAAAGGTTACAAGAGTTGACTTGGCTATACATCTATGAGATAGTACACCTACACGGAGTACCTTCGAGCATCTATGAGATAGATACCTAAGGTTTACACTAAGGTTTTAGCAGAGTCTACATCAAGCGTTAGGAACAAAGCTACAACTTAGTTCTACATACCACCCACAAATGGATGGTCAATTAGAGAGGATAATTCAATCTTTAGAGGATCTCCTACGAGCATGTGTGTTAGATCATCTTAGAAGTTAGAATGAAGTGCTATATCTTATAAAGTTCACCTACAACAACAGTTTTCATGCGAGCATTAGGATGACACGTTCGTGGCTTTATATGGTAGAAGGTGTAGGACACCTGTTTGTTAGTACCAAGATGGCGAGAATCAGATCATTGGACGAGAGTTAGTGCAACAGACGACAGAAAAGATTAAAAAAAATACAGGAAAACATGAGGATTGTCCAAAGTCATCAGAAATCATATAATGACAAGCGAAAGGGACCACTTAAGTTTGAAGAAGGTGATCTTGTTTTCTTGAAATTCATACTCATGACTGGGGTAGGCAAATCAATAAAATCTAGTAAGCTTTCTCTTGAACCCTACTAGATTATTCATCGTGTAGGTCCTATTGCTTATTAAATAGCTTTACATCTTTTTCTGTAAAATATCCATAATGTCTTCCATGTTTCTTAGTTGAGAAAATATATCCATGATCCTACACATGTCACTAAGCTTAGTACAATGCAAATAAGAGAAAACCTAACTTATGAGGCTTAACTTGTGAGGGTTGAGAATTAAATGACAAAGCAATTCAAAGGAAAGGACAT
This sequence comes from Spatholobus suberectus, assembly GCA_004329165.1. Classification (NCBI taxonomy): domain Eukaryota; kingdom Viridiplantae; phylum Streptophyta; class Magnoliopsida; order Fabales; family Fabaceae; genus Spatholobus; species Spatholobus suberectus. Next base: position 36,353,415 of record CM014733.1, read on the forward strand.
CCGCTTGGTCAAAGTTATATGGAGCGATATGTCCAGAGATGCAACTTGAGAACTAGAGGACAAGATGGAAAAACAATAACTCGATCTTTTCCTAGGCAACCGAAATTTTGAGGACAAAATTTTTTATGTTGGGGAGGATTGTAACACCTATTTTTCCTTATTTGTGATTTAAACTTGTTTAAAAATAACTACAAGAGGAAATATATATTTAGTTAAAAAAATTTAATTAAATAATCATGTCTGATTTTATGTACAAGTTTTAGTAGGAAATTTTATTAAAACTGAGACTATGTTGCAAATAAACAGTGTAAGATTACATTGTGAAAGTAAACAATACTCAAGAAACCTATGATATTAATTATGATTGATTGTTATTAATTATAATTAAGTTAGAATTTTAATTAATTCTAACACCGTTGATTAAAATAATTTTATTTTATCCCAATATCTAATACTAACTCAAGGAAGCTTTCCAAGAGCACAGAAATTTATCTGAAACGTTTGAAATTATTCTTAATCATCCAAATTAATTTCAAAGTGTCATTGACATATTAGAAAAGTCTTTAGCATAAATATCCATGTTAATCAAGTTTTGATTACCCTTTTTTCCACCTAATCCTTTATTTATTATTTAAAAATCTTACTAAGCCATTTTTGGTAAGCAAAATTTGAAAAATTCTACCTATAAATGATACCCCATTTGGACGCCTCAACCTAGACTTCTTTGACAATTTGTTAGATGTATAAAAAGCCTTTATCTAAGTTTTTTTACATTACCATTGGTTATTAACTTGTCTGTCTTCCATCATTAAAAGTACAAAAACACAACTCGATGCCCAATTTTTCTCTATTGACAAAACCATATAGGGAGAATTCATCCTCCATTTTTGTTTCCATTTCCTTACTTCAAAACCTCCATAGCAAAGTTGTAAGGTAAGCTAAGAGTTTGTACTTCCATTTCTACACAAAAACCTTCATTTAAGTGCATAGTTGGTTGAACTACTAAGGGACTTATTTTATTCCATCCTCCATCTTTCAAAGCTTCATTGTTGTTAAGACTATAAGACAAAGTAAGGGAGCTTACTTTTCCTTCTTTTTTCGGCCAAATTTTTTGTTGAAAAAATATGTACATGTTGATTTATTTGAAGTTTCTTGTTGATTAGTTGTTGTTCAGACCTACAGAGGTCATATTTATTGAGCTTTTGTTGAAACTATTTTATAAACTACCATGTTTGGTCTCGTTTCTTTATTTTGAGCCATAAAAATTATGATTTATCCACATGTATGAGTTGTTGTTTGGTCTTGAATAAATATGATTTATTTGAGTTTGTATAGTTTAATATGTGTATTTGAACTTGTTTGGTATGGTTTTGTGTGCTCTATGTTCCATGAAAATTTCCTTGAATATGGTTGATTGTTTTTACTATTTGGGAGAGTAAAAATGTTATTTTACTACCCATTTTGAATTTATATGAATTAGGAGTTGTTTGGGTAAGAAATAAAACCATAAAACATTTAAAACACTCAAGATTTGAATGTCATAAAATCCTTAAGAAAATTCATGAAGGCCTCACTATTTGGAGCATCAAACCATGTCTCATATGGACTATAGAACTGCTATATTGGTTGCAAAAGCATGGGTATGGATGAGAAGTTGAAGATTCAAGATAAAATTCCTAAAATTTAACCTTAAACTAATAATTTTATTGAATTCAAAATCCAAATAAAAGTTTAATAACAATATTTAACCTTATTAAAGTGGGTAGGGGCTAGAATTTTAATTTTAAGAGTTGTAGAGATAATTAATTATAAATTTTAGAAAAAGATTTCTAAAAAAAAAAGGGCCAAACTAGTATTGTTTTGACCAAAAAAATTAAATTAATTTATATAAAGGTTATTTTTGTAATTTAATTTTTAATATTAATAATATATTTATTTTTAATTAAAATAGTTGACGAATGAATTTTTAGGCCTTATTTGGTATTTTTAATAAATTAGGAGTAAAAACTAGTTAAATAGTAATATTTTATGAGAAAATTATAAAAAGGGAAAATATGACTTTTCACCTTTTGAAAATTATTTGAGTTGAAAATAATATATTTTAATTATATTATCATGAAATCCAAATTTTAAGTATTTTTTGGAATGTATTATGTATTTTATACCCATTCTAGTCAAATAAATTTCCTATAAGGATAAAAATATAATTTTACCTCAAAGTTATTTTATAAAATTTTGTTAAAATTTTAGAAGTATAAAATGGTTGCGGTAGCTTATTATAAAATTTTTAAGTCAAAATAAATTCACTTAAATTTGTTTTGTATTTTTCTAAGTTTAGTAGTTTGTAAAATTAAGGGTAATTAATTAATTTCCTTATTTTACTTAATTTAAATATGTAAATTATATTTCAAATGTGTTTTAATTGGTTTAAATATTTTAAATTAAAGATATTTAGGATTGAAAGTGAAACCTTAAAGGATTTCATAAATCTGTAAAAATGTAAGCTATTCATCGGCAAACAAAAAAACATAAACCGTTAAGGGAAAATGTTGGTGGAAAGACCTTAAAAAATATCCCTAAGATTCTTACCTTATCTATGGGTTATTTTAAATACTTTAGACCAAGAGGTAGCATATTCATAGTATCATAGAGTTAGTATCTTATGAAGGTGATATCGAGCTGATACTTAGGGCTAGTGTTGTTAAACTCGAATTGGACTGGCCAGTCTGACCGGTTTAACAAGAAATCAGAATTGTGACCAGTTTGGTATTGTCACATAGTCTTCACTCTGAACAATTTGAATTTGTCAAACATGAACTTGTTAACCCGCTCTTTGCACACTGAAGTTTAAAGTCTCAAATTTGAACATATTTTGACAATTTGGTAGGTGCTAGACTTGAACCCATGCTCCTCAAGCAGCTAAAATAATTTTAGCCATTAAACCAACCTATATATTTAAGTTATGTGGGACAAATTTAACTTATATACATGTCTTACATATAAATTTAATATATTTAATATACACTAGTTCATACGGTTCAACCATTGACCTACTGGTTTAACCAATAACCTATTAACCTAATATCTTGACCAGGTCAATGATCAGTTTAATTTTAATAACACTGCTTAGGGTTGGGGGCCTAAGTGTGCAGTCATTGTTGTTTAAATCCATGAGAATGGTTTGAGTATTTAAATAAGACGAATATCTTATTTTGAATGTAATTGATGAATGGTTCATATCATTTATGCAAATATACATAGTTGTTATTGTGAGCGAGCATGCACAAAAGTTAGGGTTGTTGAGGGGGACCTCAACCTAATGAGAAAGGTTAATGGGAGGTGTCAAGGGGACCTTGCGAATAGATAGATAGGAGATCCCACACGTGGCCAAGGTCATTGCAAATCTTGAGTCATGGTACGCCACTACCCAAGCATATCTATCCTAACGTTGTCACTAGTTTGTTCTGTTGATTAGTTACCAGTGTCTCCCCAGTGGTTTATGGCACATGCCACCTTTTTGACTTGCATGGTATTTTATTATTGTTATACCATGTGAAGGGACACGTCTGAACTAGTGGCTCAAATATTAGGAATCTTCATGAAATCAAGTTTGTCTCATATTTCATGATAGTCAGCATGTGCATTGTTTACATGTATGTTTGGACATTGAAATGCTTCTTGGTGTGGAATATTTTGTATGTTGTTGATATTATTGCTTGAATGTTTTTATTATGCTTATTTGTAAGCTTGAATATTATTGCTTTGGTCATGGTGTTACTTTCGTGGGCCCTTTTAGTATTGATCATATAAGCACTATTATCAGATGTGGCGAAGGTTAGCGAATCGACTGGGATTCGCAGTAGCCACAATTCAATGGAGTCTTGATTGTCTAATACATCCTTGTGGGAGTCATCTTCACATTGATTTCCATTATCATAACTGTAGATTTAAGTTCATTATTTGATGAGACGTGTCGCATTCCATCTTGCCCTACTAGAGGTGTGGGTTGTGCATCAACCTATAGGCTTATGTTTTGTGGAAGGTACCGCTCATAGAAGAATTTAGATAAAGTTAGAGAGCAAGATGATGATGTCACGTATGCACAGAAGACTTTCTTCATATAATAGGTACAATCTAATAATGTAATTTTTTTAGGAAGTATGTTTTTTAACAACTCAAGCAATTCTACAAAACTTTTATCGCTCCACCAATTTTTTTGCTTCCAATTGAACAATCTCAACATTATGAATTGTAATATTCCCAAAATAGGCTAATAATAATTATATTAGAATAAAATAAGTCACATGAACTTTTGTGCATGTATGATATGTGTTCGGTGAAATATAAGATAACCAAATCATATGCCCTCCTATGCTTGTTTTATGAGTGCTTTGCCTGATATAGGTTTTTGCTCTGTGTTAAGTGTAAGTAGTTGGCCAGAGTTAAGTTAGTTGGGAGAAAAGACCATAAAGCCCAATAGAAGCCCAAATCCCTCTAAACTCACTAAAACCCTCATCCCTATTCACCATACACATTTGCACACATAGAGAAGGAAAAAAAAAAGAGAAAAAGGAAAAGAAGGAGATCCACCCGCACACACCCAAGCACACTAGGATCATTGTGAGTGCTTCCCCTTTTTCTTTTCTATTATTCCATGGTTTGATTGTTGATTTATTCCCTTAAGCTCCCAATCCCATAGAACAAGTCATACAGTTGGGAAAATGATGATTTTGACATGATTTGCATGAGTGATGAGTTGTTTAAAGGGGTTTAGTGTTTAAAAGCATTAGGAAGTATTTATCATGCATTAATTGTGATCTTGGATGGTTGGATGGCCATTAATCGCCTTAGGAGAGCAAAATCACGAACCCTCGCATGATAACATTACTTAATGATATTACTTAAAAACATCATATAGGGATCCCTTGTGTATAGGAATACCCTCGTGGGATGTATATGATAACATCACTTAGGAACATTGTATGACAATTGTAATTACGAGATTATTGAGTAATTATATTCATATATGATGTTTTATCCACTCTCTGATATGTTAAATGTATAGTGTAAGGTAATACTTCTTACAACATTGACGATTATGTGAAATTATTGCAAATTGGGTATATATAGTGGCATGTCAACATCACTACACAAATTGTCATACACTTTCATTTGCTCAAAGGTCTTTACACTAATATAATGGATCATGTCCTCTAGTTGATCATCCATTATCACATCAACTTCAATACTTTAGGACTCAAGACTCAATTGGTCACTTTTGTAATAATTCACCATGTCATATCCATTGCTTATAACTCTTGCAAAACCTGTTGTAGAGTACACACTCTCTTATTTCTGCACCACTTAGTCACATTTGATTTATACATTTGACACAAGGATAATAAAACCTTCCATTACTATAAGGAGCATTTCTTTACCAAAAAATTGTTCCACCCTTCATATTTGTCACTTGTGCATCTAACATTTATCCAACAATGATCCATAGCTACTTAATAAAAATTACAAGATAACATTAATCCTTGGATCATAGTGTTAACTATATACTTAACACACATCTATTTTATCCTACACAAGATGAGAGTTCTATCCTATCCAAGATAGTTAAAAAATAAAATGGGAAATACAACCTACTATTCTTAGTCAAAAAAATAGAGACGTGATAATATATTTTTGGAAAAATTACTAATTTGGTCTCTTTAGTTATTTATTTTGTTCAATTAGGTCCCTTTATTATTAAAGGTTCAAGTAAGTCCCATAATTTCTAAAAACGCTCCAATGTTACCCTTTCGTCAAAAACAACATTGTTTTTCACTACATTTTTCATGTCGTTTAGTGTAACATTGGACGAAAATGACGTCATTTTGAATAAAAAGGATAACAGTAGATGTTTTGGAAAATTATGAGACCTAATTGAACCTTTTAATAATAGAAGGATCCAATTGAACAAAATAAATAAATTAAGAGAACAAATTAGTAATTTAGCCTATATTTTTATGTGAATTTAACAGTCTCAAATTGTCCATGTTTTTTGGACAAATCAAAAACTACTTGTATATTATGTAACACATAATATACAAGTCTTTTTTAAATAGGAAACTAAGGTAAATGCATGATACTAACTTAACCAAAAATGAGAATAGTAAATAAAGAGAACAACTAAACGTATAAGAGTAGAATATTTCAGTAAAACATAATACTAAAAAAATTATAGAGATAATTAAGCCAATACTAATTTCAATAAAACATAATTCAAATAATACCAAAAAAAAATCTAAGACCTACAATTTCAAACACATTGCATTCAAACAATGTACATGTATATGCCTAAAATTACGAATGAGAACATCCCTTTGGTAAAGCATAAGCAAATAAAAAAGCACAACTGTAATGGAGAAGGAGATGCACAGGTTGTAAAGTAACGAACACACTAACAATAAAAGAAAACAAAAATATTAGGAAGACAAAAAAAAATGAGATAAAGATGAAGAGAATGAGAGATGTAGACAAAGAGAAATGGCATCCACAAAGGTTTTGAATAAGGGTTTTGATGTTGACAAAATCTTTAAAATGAATAGAAACGACATCGACATAGAGAGGAATAGGGGTTTCAACATTGTTGAGCAGAGAAAATGGTTTCAGAATTAGAATGAAAACAAAGATGTGAGCGTGAATTTAAAGAGAAAAATATATACTAGACTTTCTAGATCAGTTGTACAAATAACCATTGTAGAAAATACTTTCTAGATTTATTCTTAGAACAACCGATCTAGAAAGTATGGACTTTCTACATCGGTTGTACTAAGAACTGATTTAGAAAGTCTTTTCAACATCGATTGTCATGCAACCAATCTAGAATATCTTGTCTAGAATTTCACAAGTTGCAAAAAGGTTTCAAGATTCTACATTAATTGCCCATAATCAATCTAGAAAATACTTCTAGATCTGTTGGTCTTGAAATTGATCTAGAATGTTTATTTCAATATTACAAAATTGTCATTGTTTCACATACTACATCAGTTTTATTAGAACTAATGTAAATTTTTAATGTTAAAAGCCTTGTTTATACTAGTGTAAATACTATTGCTTAAATTTAATTAATTCTAATATATCAAATTGTCAATCCAAAACTTTTTAATGTAGATTTAGGTGCTATTGATGAGGAAAACAATGGAGTGGCATGAAAGAACTAATAATGGGTTAAGAGAGAGGTATTAATAATTAGGGATTTAGAATTAAACATGAAGAAAATATGAGTGGATGAGAGAGATACATGAGGGTGTGAGTTATCAAATAATTTGAAAATGAAAAATTCTGTTAGTCACATGATGAATTATGTTATTTTTTAATGAAAAAATTAATAAATAAATTATTTTTCACTCTTTCAAAATATTGAAAACTAAAAACTAAAATACACTATTTTTAAAAGTCAAGAACTAAGTTAATACACAAGTAAAATTTTAGGTGTTAATTTGTTTTTTTTTTCTCAAAAAATAATTTTGAAAAGGCTTAAATATCTTTTTAGTCCCTATAATATAGTCAATTTTTGCTTTTAGTCCTTATAATTTTTTTGCTAAACTTTTCATCCCTCTAATACTTTTTCATTTGCTTTTAGTCCTTACCATTACAATAAATTGTTAAGTGTAACAAAATTGCCACATCGGCTACCTACTTGACATGCCACGACAATAATTATGCCACGTCAGCAACTCATTTGACATGTTATGTTAGCAACCCATTTGGCATGCCACATCAACACATATGCCACGATAACAACAAAATTTTTGCTAAAACATATATTGGGGTGATCCTTCATGAACAACAATTCAAAGCTTTAACCATCTATGAACCCACATCGAACCTCAACATTCCATCATCTTCCACATGAGTCAACCAACCGGTATGTGATCAAAACCTACTACTGATATAAATGGATGTTAAGAACTTAAATCTAGCCTTAGCATTCCACCACATAGGGCACCATCTTCCACATGAGCCAACCCAACACTATGTGACCAAAATTCACTACCCACATGAAAAAACAATCCAAAGCTCTGGACTTATATGAACCCACATCCAGCGTCAACATTCCACCATAACAACACACCATCTTCCACACGAGTCAACCAAACACTATGTGACCAAAACCCACTACCCATGTAAATGCGAATGGTAACTCATATGGGTCTGAGCCCAACGAAAGTTATCCCATATAAATACAGGCCTATGCAAGTTGGTCGTTTAGCCTACAAGTTTGTGGACAAACTCGTTTAACCCACCTAACATATATATTATTTTGCAGACTAGGCCTATGTGAACCTAGAGGATAGTCCATGATGATTTGGATGAACCATGGTTTGGTGGAGTGGTTTGCTAGAGTAAGGGATGTATGGCTTTCAATCTTAGTGTGGTTGATCACTTTTGACTCATGTGAAAAATGATGTACTTGTTATGGTGGAACACTAAGGTTGAATGTGGGTTCATAAAGGGTTGAAACTTTAGACTGTTGTTCATTGAGGATCACCTTGTTTTAGTCCCTCTAAATATACTTGATTTTTGTTTTAGTCCCTATTAATACATCCGATTTTGTTTTGTCCCTCTAAATATGCCAATTTTTGTTTTAGTTCCTTTAGGTATGTTCTATTGCTGACGTGGCATATGTGCTGACGTGGCATGTCAAGTGGGTTGCTGACATGGCAGTTCTTTTATACTTAACAATTTATTGTAATAGTGAGGACCAAAAGCAAATAAAAAATATTACAAGGACGAAAAGTGTAGCAAAAATTTTATAGGGACTAAAAACAAAAAATGACTATATTACAGGAACTAACAAGATATTTAATCCTTTTGAAAAAAAATTAATCTTGTGTTAGTCACATGATTAGGTTCATTAAATTTTAATAGGAAAATTAGCAGAAAAATTACTCTTTATATGTTAAAAAAATTAATAATCAAAATATACTTCTTAAAATTTGAAACTAACACATAATTCAAATCTCAAAGTGTTACCCACTTCTTTTTTCTTAAATTAAATTAAACCTTAGGTGGTGGGAACAATGGAGTACTAAGAGCATCTCCAATAGAGAATTCATCCACAAGTTCTTAACTTATTTTAGTAGACTCTACACTGTCATACAGGATTTAAGAAGGAAAATGCTGTTTAGTACAATTTTTTTTCGTCAAAACATTACGAAGAATATGATTGGCTGAGAACGTAAAAGAAATATATGCGGTAATGTTAAAAACCCTTTTATTGAAGACCTCACCATATATGGTTATTCATTCCCATTGTTTGTATTCACTTTGGTAACAATTGATTCATACTAAATACCACCACTGATTTAAGAATTCTAACAAACTTTTATTTCTATTGTGGAATACTTGAATCTTTAAAAACCAAGAATGAGTTCCACAATAGACCCCACGTTTTTATATTTTTTTGATTGATTTTAACAAGTAAAATAATTTTTTAATGTTAACAACTCAGAGAACCCAGTTATTATATAAGAACGTTCTACACTTGTAGCTACGTACATCACCAAATTCTAATGATAGAAACTCATAAAAACAAATTTTTATTTCTAAAAATGCCTATAAAAACTACGGTTGGTGATGGCCTAACAAAGAATTGTCATAGATTTTGGTGGGACTCGGATTTGTGCTCCATCTCCAATATCTACACCCCAAATGTTAGTTCACCAATTTCAAAAGTGGGCTCAACTCAACACTCCCAAAGTACAAGCGGACACGCTCAGAAGGTCTTGGCTCATTCACTATCTCGTAGACACACGGACCCGTGACAGTGTTGGCTCGGTCAGTGGCATTTACGAAATTGAAGGGAAAATTAAAGGGCAAAAGAGTGGAGTGAACGAGTGGGAAATAGAAGTACCAACACAAGCAAGCAACGAAAGGGTGTGACAGTGAGAACTGATAGGATAGCCACATACGCCGCTGGGAATGGGTCCTTATCATTGTCACCCAACGGGGTAACCAACCGACCGTTTGGACCCTCAATTGTTCATTTCGTATTCTCTCTCGGGACCCTCTCCAACTCCGTAGAGAGAAGAGAATCCAACTCTTTCACTTACCGTTGGCTTGTATGTATCTTAAAATTCTTAAGAATATACAATATAATCCCAGTTAGCTATGGCAACGCGCGGAAGACAAAAGCGAAGAAAATCGCACCTATCTTAATTTGAACCTGACAACTTCGAGCGTGAAAGTGGAGTCTGAACAATTTTTCCATGAGAATTAATTTACAGAAAAATTAGTCCAAAAGTACCTATCAATGCAAGGAAAATTCATCAAGATTGAACTTCCCATATCTTCATGTCTCGTAATCAAAGTCAGGGTCACATGTCTAAGAAACTTGAGTCTTTTCTACTCGAACTAATACACCTCAATAAAAGGAGTTTATTTTAAGGTATATAACTATGTTTGTAGAATGATATTCCTAAAATATTATGGCTATGAAGTGGTATTGTTAGCTAAAGACAAATCCAGATAAGTACTTTACACTTGTTAAAAATTCAAAAATGAAAAGTATTAAATGAAATGCCAATGATGTAATTTTCATTAATTTTTTTTCTCTCTTAATTCCTTCCTAAGTATTCTTAAAATACTTGTTAACAGAATTCTTTGATAAATTTTAAAGGCAGATGCCAAAAGTGTAAAATATTTAATTAATAAAACGGAACTATTTATTATATTAAAAATAAAAATGACTTAACACTTATTGTCTTAGATAATTGAAAATATTTAATAATATGTATTAAATATTTCTTAATTAACGTCTTTGAGCAATTTAGCATGATTCAATTTTAAAACATGTTTGATCAGAAATCAATAATTTCAAGAGTAAACAACTCCTAAGATTTCGTCAAATTTCACCTGATACCTCCTTTTTTTTTACTCTTACACTAATCTCCTTAATTGTTTCATAAACATTATACTGACACTCCTTATACATTACATTAGCCCCCTTGATTGTTTGAAAATATTACACTATGTATCCCTATAAGGAAGGTTATTGTAAACGTTAAAAAAATAGGAGAGTTATGTGCAATCTCAAAATTTTCACGGAGTATCAATGTAATTTACTCTAATTTTAAACTTGTTTTTCAGTGATATTGGTTAAAGGTGTCAAAATGGGCTTAATCTGATGGGCTAGTTAGATTAGCCCAAAGCATAAGTAGGGTTAGGCTATGAAAATTTAGGCCCAAGTTTATTTTAACCTAATCTAGCCCAAATTTTCACTAGCACGAAATGGATTGACCTTTTGGCCTGATTTATTTTTTATTATTTTTTTATAATTGGTAAAATCATAAATGATAAATTTAATGCTACATGTATTGTTATTGTCTATTTTAAGGTTAATATTCTATGCACATTGAGCTTCTTTTTTTTTTTTTAAAATTTCTAGTACTGGTTTATTGTTACAATTGATACATTCTAATTTATTTCCATTATTATTTATTATATTTTGCTATTTTATAATACAATTGACAACTATCTTGTATCTAATGAACAGTTCATTTGGCCCACTGCCTGCCAAGGGTTGGGCTAGGCTGGGCTAGTAAAATATCTAGCCATTATTAAAATACCTTGACCTGGTCCATCCTGAAAATGTATTGGCCTATGATGGTTCTGTAACGCTGTGATTTTCTTAATGTATGATTTAGTGGTTTAATAACCAAAAGTGGAAATTAATATGTGATAATGGTGTTTAAAATGATTAAATAGATTGTTGTTGTTAATCGTTGTTATTGTGTGGTTTTAGTTTTATGTTATTGACTTGGAATTTCTATCTGAGTTTAGGGAACTGAGAAAATGTACTTGAGCCAAATTGAGAGTGTTGTTGATATTGGTTTGGGTTGTTGATATTGGTTTGGGTTGTTGAGAGAAAAACAGTTAAGTTAGAACCGTTGTGAGCTTTGGAGAGTGAATAAATGGATCCTGAGCTTTAGTAAGCCCAAAGCCGATATGAGGACCCTGGAGAGTTTTTAGACATAAAAAGGGGTGCTAAGCCTTTTCCCCCTTTCATTCTCTTTCTCTTATCTCTCGGATTCTCTCATTCTCCTGTCTCTCCCTCACTCTCTTCTCTCTTCTCTCTTTCTCTCAAATTTTCTCTAATCCTTACGGAGATTCTTGGAGTGTGAGACCCAAATCCAGTGAGGAATCCCGTTTCTAGGCATTGAAGGGTTATTATTGCCTTGCTTTCACGGAGTTTGGCTCAAGAGTTGGCTTTTCTCACGTTTTCCCTTCCCCAAGCTCGGATTCGAAAGCTCCAAGAGGTAAGGGAAGCTTACTCTTGCTAGATTGGTGATGTATGAACATGATTATGCGTGAATATCACTTTGGGTTAGTCCAAATTCAGATTATATGTTGGTAGTGGTGAGATTTTGAATGAAAATGGGTTTTGGGGGGAAAATCTGAATTTTGATGAGAAATCCATGAGTTGTGTAATGAAATGTTGAATTTGTGCTGTAATCTGTTGTATATAAGCTTGGTTGGGGTGGATTGATGATATTGGAACCCCATTGATTTGAAAATTTGAGTTTGGGTGTTGAAAGTTTGAGTTTTTGTTGCAAAAAATCATGTTTTTTCGTAATCCTGTCACAGATAATCGATTATGGAAGTTGATAATCGATTATCTAGAGCTCTAGGATCAGTGATCAATTTTCGTGAATTTGGCTCAGCAATAATTGATTATGGACTCTGATAATCGATTATCTGGGTTTCAGAAAAATTTCTTCTAGTTTTGGTTCGAAAATAATCGATTATGGAAACCTATAATCGATTATCCCTATTGAAAAATGAAATCTGATGCATTTTACTAAACGAATATAATCTGTTACTACAATACATAATCTGTTATTTCAGAACTGAATGTACTATTTAAGATTTCACAGTTTTCATTTCAAAATGTGAAGTATTATGTATATACACATATAAAAAGAGTATTATACATTTTCAAAAACTCTATTTGAGAAAAATGGAGAGTTGTCCAGTTGTGATATGATTTTCTTTAATTTAATGAAGCGAATTGTTTCAAAGGTTTTTGTGAATCTCCAGATTTACCTATCTTTCAAATGGTTTTCAAAGAGGGTCTTGGTTTTAAATTATGAAATGGTGGTTGGATATGTCACTAAAGTGGAAGGTTGCTTAGATAGGACCTCCACTTGTTATGTATGATATTGTTCCTCACGAGGTGGGCTGCTTAGATAGGGCCTTATCTGTTGATTATGATTAAGGCCAGATTGGAGCCGATATGGTGTTGATGGATGTGAGTGGTCATGGAAGGTAGCTGACGATGGATCTCTTTGCCACTGGTTGTATTGATATACATATATATGTTGTACGTTTATTAGTTATGGTTGAATGGTTGATGGTGTGTAGTACATGCATTCATGCATAGTTGGCGGCTGAGGTAACTGACGATGGACCTCATGTCGTGGTGCGGGTAAGCATGTAAGTTGGATGGTGACCAGAGTTGGAACTTAGATGGGCCTCCAACCTAGCGCTGGATGAGACGTAGGACTGCTAACGATGGGCCTTCGGGGATGAGTGGATAGGCGACTCCGCAGAAGGCCAAGTTGATGCAGGCCTTGTGTCGCAATAAGCCACCACCCACATACACTTATCCTGACAAACCACTAAGCTTATCTGTAGATCAGAGTTTGGCAATCCCTAAAAGGTACTTAGATAAACCACAGTAGTGGGTGAGACTTGGCTGATCGCCCGATTTGTTGTAAATCTCTCAAGAGTCGTGTCATCATGCATTGACATAGTTGTGACGGATTGGTTGTGATATGGAGTTCTAGATTGAGAACTCTTTGCCATGTAAACGAATGCTTTATATATGTACATATGTACGTAGATGTTGAGGACTCTAGATGTATGATGGTGTGCCATATGCTTGTGATTGAATGTATAGATATTGTTGATGATCTCCATAATTATATATTATGCCATTGTTTTAGTAAGCTTACCCTTGCCATGTTGTGTTGTTGTTGGTTGACCTGCTGTTGCTGTTCCGCTGATGTGCCTGTGATGATCACGTCTTATGGCGTGGGAGCAAATGGCGAGGCTTCCGTGGGTCCGGCGACTCAAAGCTGAGGATGGAGCCAAGAGTTGGAGATGTTTGGCTTGGGAAAGCTAAATTTTGTTGCATTAGCTATGGTTCCGTTTCATTATATTCTTTTGATGGAATTGTATAGATTGACCAGCTATAGGGAGTGAGTTTTGTATTTCGCTTCCCCGATGATGTATATTTTGATATGTTTGATATGGGCTGGTGTCATCCCATAGTTGTGTATGACATGATGATGACAGATATATAGATATGCATGTATGGCACCAGGAGAGATAGGTGGGTCCCTCAGTTGATGTGTATGACCTATATACAGATATGATAGGATTGATTTTATTCACCTGATAGGTGGATGAGGAGCATGTTTAGTAGGGTTGTTTAATAGAGATAGTAAAATGGGCTAGGTCATTTGTGTCAACCTGAACCTTCTCAATATAATTTAAAACTTGAACTTTGAATTTAGAACTTGAACTAAACACAAACCTTTTTATTCCAGGCTGATCCACATTTAGCCTGCAAAACCTTGAAACAATTGGGCTATAGATCACCAAACTTAAACTTCATTTTAGAGGTGGAATTGAATCTAAAACTTTTTTTTTTTTTACTCGATTCACTATAGCTCACAACTAATATTGGGTTGTGTAGACCATTTTTCCACCTTTAAGTATGAAAAGAAAAGGAGTGAAAATAATATATGTGAAAAAGGTTTCTATATAAATTTATCTATAAAGCAAGTATTAAAAATAAAAATTATTTAATACTTATTTTCTAAGATAATTGAAAATGTTTAATAAAATATTTAAATATTTCTTAATTAATGTCTTTAAGAAATTTAGCATGATTCAATTTCAAAACATGTTTGATTAGAATTTAATAATTTTAAAAATGTTTTTTAGTAGTGTGAAAAAAAAGGGAGTGAAAATAATTTATATGAAAAAGACTTCTGTATAAACTTATTTATAAAGCAAATAAGGCTGTATGTACCTTTAATTAATTTAAAGTGAATTACAAATACATTAGAAATTTAAGGATAGATATGCTTTTACCTTGATTACTTTAGATATAACATCACTTTAATTACATGAGTCTTTTCTAATTGAAAAATATGTTTAGAAAATAAAATATCTAATCCTTATAATGGAAATTACAAATAAGAAAAATGTAAGAATGTGATTATCCAAAAATTCATTATGCCTAGAAATACTACTTATAAAAATTTGTCATTTATTAATAATTTAGTATTATATTAACCTCTATTAATATAGCATTTCTCCAATAAAATAAATAAATTTTTAATATATATAGACATTATGAGTTTATACTAACAATATGATATATTATATAATACATAATTTTGTTAGTAGAAAAATTAACATATCCTATTAATCATCAAATGTTGTATAATACATCCTATATGGTGTTAGTGTAGACATTTAAAGTCTATATTGACAGTTTAATTTTTGTTAGACAAGGAATATACTAACAAATACAATTCTAGCATTTGATAATTTTCATTTGTTAATGGCTTTGGGGGGGGGGGGGGGGTAGTGGAATTTTTATTTAAATTTTGTACTAATTACATGAGAACATCTTATTTCAAAGTTCATATATATTTCTCAAAATAACTTGACAATCATTAAAACAAATGCACTTTAATATGAGTATTAATTAGTTGGCTTATATGCTCGTTAATTAATCACACCGGATTATTGAGAACAAACATGCATGGACTTGTTCATAATTCTTTGGTATGGCCATTTACTTTTGCTAGCAGTTATGTGTAAATTAATAGGATTGAAATGAAATGTAAGTGTTGTGTGGTGAACACGAGGATATGTCTCTAGTAGGCTTCCATGATGGTTGTTAGCTTCTCCGGTGGTGGCACTTGTAAGGACTCTGATGCTTAAATCAACGAGAGTTTGGGTATTTGTGATTATGTGAGAGAGCGTTCATACCTGATAGGTGTAGAGTCCTTTATATAAGGCGTTTTGGAGGGAAATTCTGTTAGAATTGATGCCACGTGGCAGCGTGCGTTTGGGTGCCCAACTACACGCGTTCCTTGCCGTTAGGTGCATTTGGTGCCATGCCGGGGTCAAAGTAGAATTGATCCGGGATAGTAGGGAAACATGAGCCGAGATACCCGAGGATGTTAAAACCGGAATAGGTGGCGTGGGGCTGACTTAGAGCCATAGATCCAAGTAACCTCCAGAACAATTGCCCCCAAGCCGGTGATGCTTGGGGAAACATCATCGGCTTAAGAGACTAAGTCGATCCGAGTAACCTCTAGAACAGTTGCTCCCAAGCCGGCGATGCTTGGGGAATCATCGTCAGCTTAAGAAACTAAGTTAGTCTGAGTAACCTCCAGAACAGTTGCTCCCAAGCCGGTGATGCTTAGGGAAACATCGTCGGCTTAAGAGACTAAGTTGGTCTGAGTAACCTCCAGAATAGTTGCCCCCAAGTTGGTAGAACTTTTTGCTAGGGAAGGTCTTGTTGACTTTAGATATAAGCGGTTCACACGTCCTTTAGTTTTTTCAGACAGGTGCACCGTAACTTTGCGATAGCCGAGGCGCATTAAATGTGTAATGATTTGATATCTTAAACTTTGTGGTGCTTCGAATTCTAGGAGATTTGGCGGTTGCTTTTGAAAAAACCTGGGCCTGGGCTTTGCCTCGATATGGGCCTGTAATATAAAAGGTTTTTCTTCTGCTAGTTGTAGTACGCTTGCTCTTACTTTGTTATCAAAGATTTTCCCATTTGACCGTTTATTTGCTCTGTGTCTCATTCTTCCGGTGAAGGTTGCGATGCTCCGTTTCTGCTTCGACATCTCTTCTAGCTCCAGTCAGCTTATATACTAAGGTAGTATTCTTGTTCTCTTTTCGCTTCAAGTTACTTTGTTTTGTGATTTTTCTTTACTGTATTGTTGTTTGTTTGATCGAAGATGGATCCGCGTAGACGTGATACCTCGTCTTCCACTCACAGTAATCACAGCGGCCGTTTGGAAGGTTTTACCGCGACTTGGCTGTTTCGGTCGTCAGCATTGCCTCCGTCTCGCAGTACTGGCGACCGTGGTCGTGGCGATGACGCTAGTCATGCCAGTTCCTCTATCGGCCACGCATCTGCACGCGGGGGAGGGTTTGTTCGGGGTAGGGTAGATAGGCAGCGGTTTGTAAGAAGAGCCAACGAGCGCCCTTTAACAGCCGACCCGAAACAACCTTCACTGCTCAAAATAGTAATCTGTCCTGAAATCCTGTAGAAGTGTTGAAGTCATTTGAAGGTTGTAGGAATGTCATATGACCCAGACGAAGTGCTAGAGTACACGAAGGCTTAGGTGCAATATGCCAACCTAATGAAAATTCCCTTTGAGCCAGGCAGCACTTCTGAGGTTAAAAGAGTGACAAAAGTTATTACTGGGGTTGGGCCGTAACTTGACCAGCAACCAGCCCTTTTTGATTCTTCTTCCAGTGTTTTTGGTAGGGAGATGAGGAAGACCGTCAGGAATGTGGAAACTACTCCAAAGGCCTATCATGATGTTGTCGGCCTTAACATTGATTGGGTAGATAAAGAGGTGGCTGGGACTAGGTCATGCTTTTCTCAATAGGCATTGGATGCCTTGGTGGGCCGTCTTGAGCTTAGTTGAGTAGCTGCCGAGATGCCTTTTGATGTGGTGGCTCCTGGAAACGATGGCCGTATATCCTTCCCAGGTCGGAAGGATAATATGAGGGCTTCGCTAAATGAGGCAGAGGCTGCGGTGGCTGGGTATTTATACCCAGATTTCCTGTCGATGTACTTGACCTTCTTTGAACACCTCGGAGTTAGGTTGCCCTTTACGGACTTCCAAGTGTCCATTTTGAATTTTCTGAACGTCGCCCCTTCGCAACTACATCCTAACAGTTGGGCGTTCCTTGGGTGTTCGAGAGTTTGTGTGCTCGAGAAGGGTTTGTGTGCACCCGGAGTTTGATTTTATACTATTTCACCCCCCCCTCCGCCAAACATATGATAGCAAGTTTTCCTTCGTCTCATTCTGAAGTGTTCGGGGTCGGGCACTATTGAAGCCGTTTCAGGACTTATATAAAAATTACAAAGATAAATTTTTCTTTTTACGTTCCCGTGCAGCAAGTTGGGAGGTCTTGTTTATGGTTCAAAACGTAGGGGAAAATGTTAGTGAACCCCGGTTCCCTTTATATTGGTTGTACAACCATTACTGCTTAGACCCCAGTAAATATATGGTCTAGGATGCTAATCTGACCCCGGATGAAGGTTGAGCCCGGGACCATTTCTTTGCTATGGTCAAGAATCTGCAAGGTCGGATTCCGTGCCAATGGTTGATCGGCACCACTCTATCGGAGTATTGCCGTAATTTTGGTGTGTTTGTGTGAATCCTTGCATATTTATATTTTTTGTTTGATTTTCTTAACCTTTTGTGTATATTTTGACTCAACCTGTTTTGTTTTGTAGACGAAATGGTGAAATCAAAGATGGCCGACTTCGCCTTAGCCCTTCAACAAGATAAAGCTACTAAACCAAAGGATTCAAGAGGGTCAAGGGAAAGGCCAAGGTCGTGGAAAATCAAAGGCGCTTCCCTCTACTGCCCCCTGTAGCAAAAGGCATAGTCATAAGGGAGGTTGGGATCCTGGATGCTCCCTTGTTAAAAACTGCCTCACTATTAGTGCACAAATTGATGTGGTGAGAGTTGCTTCTATCGTCGTTGGTTCTACCACTACTGTTCCACAAAAAAGAGCTGTGACCAACGAAGCGTAAGAGAAGGCGCCACCTTTGAAGAGACGTTGGAATGATCAACCCTAGCCTTTGACGATAGAGTTGGCCACCAACGTATCTTATCCAAGGAGGCGGCTGTTTTTGAAGAAGAAATCCAAGAGGAAATGAGCAACATGCAAAGGGATCTAGGGGCATTGCAAACCGAAATTGAGGGGTTGGGCAATCTCTTCGGCCACATGTTTCATGGCTATACGCAGTATGTGCTGATGAAGAATGCCATTGGTACCACCAACCCTCTGGATGCCTTAGCCAAGAAAGATGCGATAATATCTCGGCTCCAGCAAGCAAAAGAGGGGGGGCGTATGGCCAAAAAGGAATCTGGCCGGAGGATAGCTGAGCTGCAGGAAGAGATACGAGGTTTGAAGGGGCAGTTGGACGCGAAGAAAGCTAAAAGGTTGTGGTTGGCCAAGGTTGAAGTTAACCTTCAGGAGAAGTTGTTCGCGCCTAACGCTAGATATACCAAGCTTGAAACGAATCTACCATCCTGGCTTTAGGTAACTGAAGAGAAAGTTCATGGCTTAGAGGTCGGCTTGGCAGCTTTTCAAGAGGAGTATGTTTTGATGCGCCACCGCTGGATCGAGTTTGTCCAGCTATCTTTTGACAACACTATAGAGCAAGTGCGCTTCCTTCTTCAGTGGAATCTGGACCTTGCCTGTGCCTGCCCGGATTGCGAAGTCATTGATGGCGTTTGGCATGCAAATATAGATGGAGAGATGACGCTGGCGGATCCTACTATTCCAACGGTTGATTCCGAAGTTGATGACCAGGCTGAGGAAGATGAAGCCGAAGGAGAGCATTAGGGGTTCGAGGTTGATTTTGAGCCTCAAATGGATAAATAAGATGCTGCGAGGGAACTTGCAGATAGCTTCACATCAACCCGCAGGTGATGCCGACTGTCTCTTCTTCAACCGAGGTGGTGATCCAAGGTGACGATCTTGACTCCGGAGATGTCAGCGTTTCTATAAGTGTTGCCAACACCGGAGCATGAAGGGTCGAGATGTCAGTTTATCTTGTAATTCTTGTTTATGTTCCTGTCAGACAATATGTATATGTAATTTCTTTAAGTATTAGTAATGAATTTTGATGCTTCACAATCTTGTTCTTTTCATTTGACTATGATTTAATGTATATGTCATGATCCTTTATTTTTCTTTTCACACTTTCGGTTTCGGCTTTCATTCTTCATGTTTTGTCCGTTGTTCCTTGCGCTTTTGCTTTTCTTTTCACGCTTTCAATTTCGACTTTCATCCTTCGTGTTTTGTCCTTTGTTCTTCACACTTTTGCTTTTAGTGATCTTCCTACCCCGGCTGTAGCAAATCCACGTACACAAGATAGTTCGCATTGCTTTGTCTTTGATTTTAATGATCTTCCTACTCCGGCTGGAGCAAATCCATGTACATGGGGTAGTTCGCATTGCTTTGTCTTTGGTTTTAGCGATCTTCCTACCCCGGCTAGAGTGAATCCACATACACGGGGTAGTTCGCATTGCTTGCTTTCGATTTTAGCGATTTCCTACCTCGGCTGGAGCGAATCCACATACACGAAGTAGTTCGCATTGCTTTATCTTTGATTTTAGCGATCTTCCTACCCTAGTTGGATCGAATCCACGTACATAGGGTAGTTCGCATTGCTTGCTTTCACTTTGCTCTTTCACCCCTGTAATAAGCTTTATAAAGGAGGCAAACTCTCATTTTATTAATCATGTAGGCCAAAAAATATTACAAGAGTCACAAGTTATAATATGCGACTCTGTCCGACTACACTATATAGTTAGATTAACTAGGAAATTAAAACTAGTATTACCCCTCGTGCCTTAACTGTAATCCGTTTGAGATTGTCTACGTTCCAAGTTTGTGGGATCATAACCCTGAGTAGTGTCTCTAAAGCGTATGCACCCGTTCCTGTCTTTGAGGTAACCTTGTAAGGGCCTTCCCATTTCTCAGTGAGCTTCCCTTGTTTGGCATTTCTTCCCTCGATGTCGGCACACCTTAAGACAAGATTGTTGATCTCAAAGGAGCGACGTATGACTTTCTTGTTGTATCTCGTAGCGACCTGTCTCTTTAAAGCAGCTTCTCTTATAGCGGCCACTTCTCTTCTTTCTTCCACTATGTCTAACTCTGACCTCAGCAATCTATCGTTATCCTCCAGCCTTAGGTTAGTCACTCTCCACGTTGGCTCTCCAATTTCTGCCGAGATCATTGCCTCTATGTCATAGGTAAGGCGGAAATGAGACTCCCTTGTGGAAGAATGAGGGGTTTTGCAGTATGCCCATACGATATGTGGTAGTTGCTCAACCCAGCACCCTTTTGCTTCATACAGGCTTCTCCTAAGTCCTCTAAGGATGACTCGATTTACTGCCTCTGCCTGTCCGTTCATTTGCGATGTTCAACCGATGTGAAATGCTGCTTGATCTTCAACCCGGCCAAAAACTTTTGGAAGCCCTTATCTGTAAATTGCGTGCCATTATCTGACATTAGGACATCTGGTATCCCGAGCCTACAAATGATCTGTTGGAATACAAAGTTTTCCACATTTCTTGCCGTGATAGTAGCCAACGCCTTTGCTTCGATCCACTTGGTGAAGTAATCAATTGTTACCATCAAGAATTTGACTTGGCCAGGTGCTTTGGGGAAGGGGCTAAGGATGTCGATCCCCCACCATATGAAAGGCCAGGCAGAAGTAATTGTGCTTAATTCTTCCGAAGGAGCGAGGTGGATGTCGGAGCATTTTTGGCATCTGTCACACTTCTTAGCAAACTCCATAACATCATTTTCCAACGTCGGCCAATAATAACTGGCTCTGAGTATCTTTTTAGCTAACGATCTACCTCCCAAGTGTTGGTCGCAGCTTCCTTTGTGTATCTCGGTCATCACGTATTTAGACTCTGGCTTCTCTAGACATCTAAGCAACGGTTGGGAGAAGCCACGCCGGTATAGTTTGTCGTTCACTATGCAGAAATGAGTTGCCGATCGCTCTAACCTTTTTGCTTCTTTTCTATCTTCCGGAACGACACCTTTATTCAGATATTCAATAATAAAAGACATCCAACTCTGCTCCAATTCGATCGCTAACACAAGATTGGGTTCATGAATTATCTGTTGGATGACTGTCCTATTATTGCCAAAAGATTTAGTGCTAGCCAACTTCGATAAAATAACTGCCTTGACATTCTTCTTGCAGGGAATGTAAACAAAGCCTATTTTATGAAACTTCCCAATGAGAGTTTTCACTTTCACCAAGTACTTCTACAACATCAGTTCTTTGGCTTGATAAGCCCTATTAATCTGCAAAATCATCAACTGTGAATCACTACATACGCACAACAACATAACACCAATATTGGCTGCCATAACTAATCCGGCTATGCACGCCTTATACTCTGCCTAGTTGTTGGAGGTGGAAATGTAAAAGTCAGCGATTGTTCCAACACAACGCCGTCCACAGACTCCAACAGTATGCCAGCTCCACTCCCCTTCTCATTAGATGATCCATCTACAAAGAGGGTCTAGACTGAGTCTCTGGGTGAAGACTCCGTCAATGTCAATTCTGCTATAAAGTCGACTAGCACCTGGGCTTTTAATGCTTTCCTTGGTTCGTATTGAATCTCGTATTCTAATAACTCTATGGCCTACGTCGTCATCCTTCCTGCTAACTTGGGCTTGTATAGGATATGGCGGATTGGCTGATCCGTCCTTACTACGATTTGGTGCGACTGAAAGTAGGGTCTTAACCTTCTGGCAACCATCACCAAAGCAAATACGACCTTCTCAACCTTGGGATATCTTAGTTCGACTCTTTGCAAAGCTCTGCTTACAAAATAGACCAAGCTTTTGTTGTTCCGGTGTCTCCCACACTAGCGCGACACTTACAGCTTCATCAGCCACTGTTAAATACAAATATAACACTTCACCCATCTCAGGTTTAGTGAGTAAGGGCGGGAGCGGATAGGGTCTCTTCCAGTCTTATGAACGCGGCTTCGCAATCATCTGTCCATTCAAAGGTTTGCCCTTCCTTAAAAGTTGGAAGATGGGAAGAGGTTATGTGCCAACTTGGCTATGAACCTCGTCAATGCGGCCAGATGCCCTGTTAATTTATGAACCTCTGTCACGCTCTGAGGGCTCTTCATCTCTAGTATAGGCTCTGCACTTTTCTAGGTTCAACTCGATACCTCTTTCAGATAGCATATATCCCAAAAATTTACCAACCAAGACACCAAACGCGCATTTATTGGGATTCAGCCTCATATTAAACTTTTCTAACTGAGCGAAAATCTCCTACAAATCCTGAAGGTGTGCTACAGGGTGACACTTTTTACAATCATGTCATCAACGTATACCTCTAAGTTCGCTCTATCTGTGCTTCAAACACCTTATTCATCATTCTCTGATATGTGGCCCCGGCATTCTTCAATCTAAAGGACATCACCTTATAGCAATAATTGGCCTTCTCCGTCATAAAGGCTATTTTCTCTTAATCACTTGGATAAAGAGGGATCTAGTTGTATCCAGAGTAAGCATCCATGAATAACAAGTAACGAAATCTAGATGAACCATCAGTGACCTTGTCAATGTCAGGTAAGGGGAATGAATCCTTCGAGCAATGCTTGTTCAGGTCAGTGTAATCCATATACATTCTCCATTTCCCATTTTGTTTCTTCACAAGCACTATGTTGGCCAACCATGTGGTATACTTCACTTCTCGGATGAACCCCGCTTTTAGCAACTCCTCTACCTGTCTATTAATCTCTTATAAGCGCTCAGGGGCCATCTTTCTCCTTCTCTGACACACCAGTTTCATGGAGGGATCCACCTCTAATCGATGACAAAAAGATTGGGATCTATTCCTGGCATATCTGTTGCCTTCCATGCAAACAAACCGGACATTATTCTTCATAAGTGTCGACACTGTCTTCCTTCATTTTTTCATTGAGGTCGGCTCCAATTTTTACGACCTGATGTTCCTCTATCCCAATCTAAACCGGGATGTATTCTCCATCTAGGTTTTGGACGAGGTATCCAAGTGTCTCTCTTTATCTCATATCGGCAATCTAATTCTGTCAAGAGTACCTCGCCCTCTCTGGGGTTGAGTCTGTAGTCTATGTCAGGGTTACGGTCGTCCTTTAGTGACTCTTTGTAGCATTCTCTTGCTTTTCTCTGATCACCCTGAAGGGTGACTACCTCCATGTCGTCGCCTACAAATTTCATGGCCAAATGCGAGACCAAGATAACAGCTCCTAATGCATTCAACGTTGGTCTGCCTAGGATCGCATTGTAAGACGATTTGGCATCCACCACTATAAATCGTGTGGCTACAGTTTTCGTGTGAGGTGGCTTCCCAAACGTCACGTGGAGTTTTATGTACCCCACCAGCATTATGTGATGCCTAGAGAATCATATTAGATCTTCGTTGTACGACATCAACTTAGACTCCAGGATCTTTAACTTCTGAAATAGTTCATAGAACATAACATCGGCCGAGCTACCAATGTCAACCAACAACCTGTGAACCTCCTTGTTTGTCATTAACACATTTACCATGAGAGGGTTGTCGTGATTGGGCATTATGTCAGGAATAGTCCGTGTCGTCAAACACCAAGGGTGGAACTATTTTCTTTGTGGGGCTTTTATCAGCACAAGCCCAAGAAGAAGTTGTCATCATTTCTCTAAAATGTCTCTTTCTTGCGTTATTCGACTGGACCTCTTCCCGAGAATCTATTAGCGATGATGTATATGATCTCATGGCTTCTTGTGGGTGAGTGCGCAGGGGATCTTGTGGGTCGCCGAGATAATGGCCGTCTAGGAGATTAACGATGTATAGCTTGTACCTCAACATCATCTTACGATAGTCGAGCTGGTGAGTGGCCTCTTATCGGGCTATGTCGGCATGGTGATCTTTCTCTTTGAGGATGGAAAGTGCCCCCACCTTGGGCTCCTTGATCTTTCTCTCTTAGCAGCGAAAGATGTCATCCTCTATCGTTGCGACCCCCACTTTGCTTCATAAAGCGGTCCAGTCTCCCTCATCTGATCAACACTTTAATGGCATCTTTCAACTGATAACATTCATCAGTGTCGTGCCTAGTCGCCCTATAATACTGACAGTATTTGGCCTGATCCCCAGCTTCCCTGTTCTTTATCAACCTGGAGGATTTTATCCCCTTTTCCACAAACTCCACATTGTATACCTCGTTCAAGATTCTCGCTCTAGAGGCATTCAGCGACATATATTCTTCAAACCTCGGGCCTCCTCTTTTGTATAAACCCTGGTCATCATGACTGCGGTTGTTTGTTGATCTTTGCCTACGTGTTCTTCTTCTGTTATGCAATGTAGGTCGTTTTCATCTAGCCAGCCTCCAGTACATTCTCGTAATTGATATACTTCTCTACTTTCTTCAAAAAATCCTCCATAGAGTTCAGAAGTGTTTTATCAATCAACATGAAGAAAGGCAAGCCTGGTCTCACCTCGTCCTTCGCCAGCATCAAAACTACTCCGAACTGCAAATTCTCAGCAAGCCCTCGCTTCTTTGTTGAATTTGCTAATATATTCCCTCAATGTTCGTTCGCGCCCTGGTGGATTCTCCTCAGATCGGCCTTAGTCTTGGTCTAGCTTTACTAGTCGCAAAGGCAGTCTTAAATTTCTCCCTCAACGTCGTCGAAGAATCAATGTACCTCGATTCTAGAGATTGGAACCACTTCAGCGCTACTCCCTTCAATGAGAGTGGAAACGCTCTGCTCATTAACGAAGCCGACGCTTCTTTGTGAGACATTGTTGACTCAAACACCGAGAGGTGATCACTAGGATTAGAAGATCCATCATACAACTAAAGGGAAGGTAGCTCTTGCAGCTGCTTTAGGACCTGCAACTTCAAGATCCTTAGAGAGAAAGGAAGGTTGAACGAAACCAACTCGTCCTCCTTGTCCACCTTCGTGGCCATGTGCGCGTCGTGCATCTCTAGCGCAGGTTTCAAACCAAATGCAATAGATCTCTCAGTGCGGTCATAGGTATTCTCCGTAACCTTCTGTTGTCTTCTCTCGCTCGAAGTTCAACAATGATCTTCTCCTGCTCCTTTAGAGCATCTCTCTACTGCTGCAACAGTACAGCAAGGTTTGCCATATTGACTAAGGGTGTCAGAACGTCGTGCGGGTGGGGAGTTGCCTCAAGAGTGGCGGAAGCAGCTTCGCCATCCTTAGGTGACGGTGGTGG
This sequence comes from Spatholobus suberectus, assembly GCA_004329165.1. Lineage (NCBI taxonomy): Eukaryota > Viridiplantae > Streptophyta > Magnoliopsida > Fabales > Fabaceae > Spatholobus > Spatholobus suberectus. The sequence continues at coordinate 36,379,501 of CM014733.1, forward strand.
AAGCTTTGGTGGTGAAGGTGCCATAGTGGACTTACGGTTCCTTGTGCTTACCATCACGATCTTCAGAGGATGAAGACAATGAAATGAAGAGAGGAGAATCTAAAAGTGATTCCCACAAACGACACCAATGTTGTGTGGTGAACACGAGGATACGTCTTCAGTAGGCTTCCACAGTGGTTGTTATCTTCTCCGGTGGTGGCACCTACAAGGACTCTGATGCTTAAATCAGCGAGAGTTTGGGTATTTGTGATTATGTGAGAGAGCGTTCATACTTGATGGGTGTAGAGTCCTTTATATAATGCGTTTTGGAGGGAAATTCTGTTAGAACTTATGCCACGTGACAATGTGCGTTTGGGTGCCCAACTACACGCGTTCCTTGCCGTTAGGTGCATTCGGTGTCAGTGCCGGGGTCGAAGTAGAGTTGATCCGGGATAGTAGGGAAACATGAGCCAGGATACTCGATGATGTTAAAACTGAAATAGGTGGCGTGGGGCCGACTTAGAGCCATAGATCCGAGTAACCTCCAGAACAGTAAGTATTGTGCCTGTCTTCATCTGTAACTAAATTTACTCCGTCGTGGAATTCCAATATGAAATGTACTACTCCACTTTGGTTAGAAACTTAAGTCTGGTAAGGTAATTTATTTCTAAGGTGAGGGGGAAAAATACCGACAGCTGCAGGAAGGTTCTTAGCCAATTGAAACTTTCCTTGGTGAAATTGGCTCGGTCCACACGTTCCATGTAATAATAATACATTTATTTTGTTTTTATAGTATGTTTTTACAACGTTTTTGATAAAAAAATTTCACCACATTTTCCTTTTTTTTTTGTTTTAATATATCTTTTAATCATAAGAAATATAAATAAAAACATAATCTTCGTGATAACATTATCTATACATAGGAAACCTACTAAACATTACGAGCTTCGGAAAACTGTAAGTAAAGATAGAGTGACATTTCGTAAAGATTTTTTAGATTCACATAATTTTTTTATTTTTTAACGTTTATAATAACTTTTTTTATAGGAGTACACAATATGATATTTTTCAAACAATTTAGAGAGGTTAGTGTAATGTATAAAAAATGTCAGTATAATATTTTTCAAATAATTAAAAGAGTTAGTATAGAAATTAAAAAAGAAAAAATATCATATACAACCCAAAAAAATCCAAAAAATATTAATGTAATTTACTTATATAAAATTATCATACATCTAGTTTCTGTTTCACCTCACTTTTAATCTTTTTATTTTTCATCACATTATTCATTTCTCTCTCTATTCATAATCCAATAGTCCAAATCCAATTTTTTTTAAGCGTATATTTTATTAATTTTTTAATGTGTAGAAAAACAAAATTAACGGTAGAGATTCTTGTTATATTCTCTCTCCACAAGGAATCCAATTCCAATTTCGTACATTCTTTATGCTGTCTTTATCTAACGTTTGTTAAAAACAGATATTGGGAAGTGTGCGTTTTCTATTTTATTAATATTATTTTGAAAATCATATAAAAATAATATAATAGAAACAGTGTGTGAATATCATCTGGCGTACGACAATACTGCTTCGATAATGTTCTAATCATAAAGGGTGAAGGAAACGAAAAAACACAAAGCACGATAAAGTTACGTAATCTGTTTTATGGTTTGAAAAGAAATCATCTGAAGAATACAAAACAGAATATTAAGCAAGATGAAAAGACAGTGGGATTATGCAAATTGCAATCAATATTTAACAAATCCAATTTGCAGTAAAAAATGCATTAAAACAATTAAAGATCACATATACCATATCCGAAGGTCTAGAAGTGTGTATGGTTCTCTGCTCATACAAACACACGACTTTTACCCTCTGTTTGTCAGCATAAAAAGAAATAAAGTAAAGAGAAATAAATTAGAGAGAAACAAGAGAGTCAGAAATAGATAAAAAAATAGGTAAAAATATTAGTTGTTTGATTGTATAGAAATAAAAGTGAAATAAAGTAAAAATAATATTGTATGATTGTTTGATTTGAGTAAAAAGAAAGAAAAGAAATTAGATTAATGTTGTATTTTCTTTTTTCCCTTATGTACATCATGTTGGTCTGGAGCAAATAAGACTATAATAATAGACTATCGTGGTTAGACAATGGTGAAATGAAGCCCAAAACTAGTCTATTATTTATTCTGGATAGTCTCCTATTGCAAGAGTTATTTGTTGCAGGTGATGATAGTCAACTATTAGGACCAAATAGTCGACTATCATGCATGATGAGAGTTATGAATGAGGGCATTTTTGTCTTCATACACGACCCATCTCTATTTACACACTATTTTCACTCTTTTTTGTGCAGAAATGAATAGTATCCAGGCTCATATTTTTCTTTTCTTTTCTTCCCTCTTCATTTTTACATTACCAAATATACATACTTATTTTTACCCCCATTATTTCTTTCTTCCCACTTCTATTTCCACGCTATTTCACTCATGCCAAACACAGTGTAAGTGATTATCTTGTAAGAAATTGAACAAATATTTGTAACGGCCCCCGAAAAAATTGAAATGACTGGGGTGATTGTCGCTGGTCGGGCCATGAACGTGGTACATCCGACACAAGCTTTACCTAGCTAATTGCCAAAAACTAAAACCAGGGAATTCCTTCTACTTGCTTGACATTGCTCGCCCTATGAGTTATCACTGTTTGTCTCCTAAAATCCCTTTTGTGTTTCTTTAAATTTTGTAAGCACTTGAAGACACAAACAAATCCCGCAGAGCTAAAGCGCACTTCAACAGCGATGGCGTGACATGGGGTGGTGCTTGGTGCATGTGCTGGGTGCGTCTTCTTGTGCTCATCAGCGGCAGGACCTTTATTCCATCCTATGTACTGTACCATTCCTGAGTCACAGGGACCATGCTATCGCTGGCCAAATGCATTTGGCCATTGATAGAGGGAGCATCAATCAGGCGTCTCTTTCAGCTTTTCTAATATGGCTGCCACGGCCCTTCTCTTTTGGCCAAGTTGTGACAACAATTCTCTCTGCCAATAGACTTCCCCATGTGGGGTCACTGTGTTTCTCTTCTCAAAGTTATAGACACCAACAACGTACAAGAAGTTGATAAAGAGAATACACACTAGCCGTACCAACCGGGAAGGCCTAAGTTCCATTCCACCTTAACTTCCGTTAACAGTTAGCCTCTGGCGCCTTCATCGCACCCTAGTTTATTTTCTTTCTTTACTTTTCCCTTTTGTTTGTTAGTGGTGGACATCTATACTATTCTTTATGCATCTTTTTGTAAATATTAGAATCGCTTTTGATGAGTGAGCCCGTTGTGTTATTTGCTTGTCTGAAAACTAGTAGTTGTGTTTAAATATAGATGCAAGCAAGTATTGGATAAATTTATGAATGAGCATTTATAAGAGATGAAAATAAGAAGATAAAATAAATTAAATCTTTTAGTCACCTAAGTTAAAATTGATTAATGCACTTCAATTTTTATAAAGGAATTCTCTTATCTAATTTCTCCAAAAGTTGAGTTGCATAAGTCGATATTAATTTATGAAATAAGTTTAATTTATGAGTTTAATAACTATACACTGTCCTCAATATAATTTTTTTTACATTATTAATTAATCAAAAATTACCGTTAGTATGACTTTTAAGGTAATTATTGTAAAAACCAACAAACTTATCATACATAATAGTTTGTGATTAGATGTCATTGTAAAATTGTTTTACACTCTTAGTGCATAACCTATTTTTTCTTAATTTATTTTACTTTCTTATTTTTTTTTCTATAATCATTTATGAAAAAATTATCTAAAATTAAACCCTAGTCTTACTATATTATAAAGAGAGTTACTACTCCTGGAAGGCCAATCACTAAAGCAAAAAACAACTCTTACCGTTTTGCGTTAAGGGTCATATTCTATTTATTTAATCGTGGACAATATAGACAAATTTTCAATTATATATAAAAAAGAAATAAAACGGTAGAAAAATAAAAACAGCACTTATTCTGTGTTTGGTAGCGCAGAAGATGGTGAGAAGAGAAGAGGACTGCGCAAAAGTATAGAGAAGTAACGAATTTTTGTTCATTTAGAAATGCAAAAGTTGATGAGAAACATTTAAAATTTTTGTGGGTCTCACGGCAAAATTGGTCCACCCAAAACAATGCGGAAGTGCAAATAAATACGTAACTTTTCGTTAATGTCCCTGCAGATGAAATACAAATGAGACACAATAATCAAATATGTGAAACACATATTCGAATATGTGTTTCATATATTCGAATATGTAAAACACATATTCGAATATGTGTTTTACACATTTCTAAAATTTGATTTTTAAAATTAAATAATAGATAAACAATTACTAATATATATATATATATATATATATATATATATATATATTTGAAATATGTATTCAAATATGCTACAAAATAATAAGGGTATAAGTGTCATTTTATACTTTTATTCAAATACCAAAAGTCAAAAAAGTATATTTTCACTCTATTTCTTCTCTATTTTTCTCAAATCAAACAACCTCTATTTCTTACTTATTTCTCTTCTCTTCTCTGCTACTTACTTCTTCTTCTTCTATTTCTTTCTTCTCTACCAAACACACCTGTTAATTAGATTAGTGTCTTTCCACTTATATCTTGTTCAGTTGTTCATTATTTATATATTAACGTAAGTGAGATTTTTTTTGCTCACAAACTTCTACTAGCAACAAGTTTTCCTTAGCATTGAACTGGAACAGAAAAGATGCTTCTAATAGCTACTTTATTTGCATTCATGATTACTCTAGTTAATTTGCACTATGACCATTCCGTTTTATTTGAGCTTGATGTCTTGATGATAGCAAAAAGCTCATTGCTATATTTTAAAGTAGGAGTTGGATTTTTTTTATTAGGCCGAAAAGGGGGCCTATGGGTCATACAAACCAGAAATTAAATTAGTTTCACTTAATTAACTACAGTGTTGATCATGGTTTAGTACAACTATACAACGTAACCCGGCGCCTAAATTAATCATCACTGTCACCTTCATGAGGTTTATTTATTGAGTTGTCCTCTTCATTAGGTACCCCAACCCCATGAGAATATATGTGAACTAACATAAAGCTAATTGGGGCCAGTTTAGTACGCAAGGGGATGGAAAGGTTTATACAAAGGTGCTCTCTCACGTTGAAAACTTTTTTCTTAATTCAATAAACGCGTTCCAATCATATATATATATATATTAGATTTGCTAATGCACACATAACTTGTTAACATACTCCAACTAAAACATAAGTATATGTACATTAACAAATGCTTGTGGGATTTGCTAACGTACACGCACTTGTGTTTTAGGTGGAGTATGTTAGCAAACTATAATTACAATATATCTTAAAATATACCAATAGTGTAGCTTGCTAATATACTTCAACTAAAAAACAAGTAAGTATACGTTAACTTATTTTTTAGTTAGAATAAGTTAACAAGTTACACCATTGGTGTATTTAAAATAATCTTTACTTATAATTTGCTAACGTACTTCAACTAAAAATTAAGTAGATGTATGTTAACATACATACACACACACACACACACACACATATATACTCCCTTGGAAAAGATTTAGTAGACTCAAATATAAGCAAATTTTAACTATTTTTATCTTATTTAATGATACTATCCCTTAAAAGACCCTTCAATTAATTGATATTCTATTTTCAATGACTCTTTTATTTTTCATATCAAATTTCGATGAAGAGCATTTTAGAAAAAAAAATTTGTTTTTAAATATAATTAATATAATTAAATGATATTAACTAACTTTTTAATTAGCATAAAAATTAGTTAATTTTACTTATATTTCAGTTGGAAAGTAGTATACATATATATATATATATATATGAGATTATACAGTTGTATATGAAAATGGCTTCTTTTGGTTTATCTGCGGGTCTTGTAACCGAGTGTTAATTTTGTTCGCTAGCTGGGTAAAAGACAAAGTGATGGCCGAGAGGCTGGAGACAGGTAGTCAAAAATAAAGAAGCGGAAAAGGTTGAAAATCACCAGTTTATAATTGGTAAAATGGTGAAGAATATCAAGACCCCGAGCAGCCACGCGCCTTTAATGTACCCATTTGTCAAAGATTCGTGTGCGACGCTTGGATCGAGCGCCAAGAATGTTCAGCTTAATTTTATCTTATGATTATCATTATTAGTGTTGACGTATCACGAGATCAAAAGGTAATGTGGGGATCCTGTGTACGATTATATGATTAATATACTAAATGTAATTATCATGTGCCTTGTTTTTTTCATCGAATGAAACTGTAGTTTGGCATGAAAATTTTTGCATACCTCTGCATTCATCATTAATCCTGAAATTCAGTGTGCTTGAAAATTTCAATTTTTTTAATGTCTTTTATTCACTTGGAAAAAGTTTATTCAGACAGCCATTACGCTAATCACTCAATATATAATTGATATTATATTTTCCAGCTCAATTATCTAATAATGACAAATGGGGCGCAGCTAATTGACTAAATTGAGTCATTGATATAAACTATTCACCAATCTGAAACTTTTGGAAACATATTACTAAAGTGAGATAGTCAATAATGATTTTTAATTTAACACTGAAAATACCAAGTGGCTGTCACGTGAGTTGCTACTGTCATTGGAGTATTCACGTGGTAGTCACTTGACACATAATTAGTAATATTGGTGATACGTGTAAAATATGTTAATACTATTAGTGTTTTTACTTTTATTTTTTTTAATAAAACGGACAAGCTAAAAAAGCTATTCCTACTAGCGTTTTTAACTTTTTATACATTTGAATAACTCAGAAAATCTGGAGGCCAAACTCTGTTTTGCTGTAGGTGAAACGTCATGCTTACCTATCATTGACTCCAGCACAGCCTCCGAAAGCATTTTATTCTCTATAACAGTACTCCCAACTTCTGGAATGGTTCCATCTTTAGAGAAACTTATTTGTTTACAATACATATTTATAATTAAAAATTAAAACAAAAAAACTTAGACGCTAGTATTTTTAGCTTGTCCGTTTTATAAAAAATATAAAAAAGTAAAAAGGCTAGTAATACTAGCATATTTTACACGTGTCACCTTTTTTTTATTTTTTATTTTTTTAAAAAAAAGTGAAAACGCTAGTTAGCATATTTCACACGTGTCACCAATTGTGTGTCTAGTAACTGCTACATGAGATGCCCTAGTGACAATGGCATTTTAATTTTCTTAAAATGCTATTGTCACTGGGGTATAAAAACACTATTACTACTGGAATATCCTACGTAGTAATCACTTGCCATTTTCAGAGTTAAATTAAAAAAAATAAATTGATGTGACACTGAAAATACTAGTTTGGTAATATATTTCAAAAGAGCTCAAAATCAGTAAATAGTTTATAAAAGTGAACAATAATAAAGTCTGATATTATCTCCTTGAGTCAGCTTTAGCAAGTTAAGCTGAAGAATATGAATTGCGATTTGCGAGTGCATAGCTAGGTTCGACATTTTGAGATGTGTTCCTCCTTTTTTTTTTTGTATTTCTTTATTCCTTTTCACTTTTTCTATTGTAAAACTTACTATAACTAGATTAAAAGAAAGCATGTTATTTATACGTATTATCAAACTAGTATTTTAGCATATGAATTACATAAGATCTAAGATAAATGTTTATTTTTATATAATTAAAATTATAATAAACAAATATTTTTGAATATAAAATTTATATTATAATTAAAATTCATACTAAAAAAATATTTTATTTAGAAATAAATATAAAAGAGAGCAAACTGAAAGGAATAGATGGTTAAAGAAAATCAAGTATATAGATAAAAATAAAATAAAGATAGTTTGAAATTGTTGGGACATAAATTTTTGGTTAATTGCGAAAATAATGGGGTGAAATAAACATTTCAAAGGAGAGAAGAGAGAAAATATTGATAATGTCTAATTGAGAGAATGTGGAGTTTTACTTTGCAAATTGTGTATTTTAATTTATAATATAGCAATAGACATATCTTATATTATATGCATGTTTTAAATTTAAAGGGAGATTATACGGGTTGGTTCAATTTGATTTTGAGGGAAAAACAAATCAAAATCAATTGGTTTGGTTTTATTTGAATTAAGAAAAAAAAGTTAACAAATATAATTTAAACCAATTTGATGAGAAACGGATTGATCCTAATTCCAAAAAATATGATAAATTTCCTACATTTGTCGTAAATAAAAAAAATACATAAACCTATCATCATAAATAAATGATCATTCTTCTTTGCATTCATTCACAGGGTTTCTTTCTTGAAAATATTTAATTTTTAAGGCCTAAAATCTTTAATTTTAAAAGAGATACTTGGTACAATAGTAAATTACAGCATAAAAAACTTTGATTTTCACGACCTTTGTTAGGATCACGGCAAGTGTACCCGTCGTACAAGTAATAAAGGGAAAAGTAAGAGTTATCGTCTCCACAGATATTGTGGTTTAATAACAACGCAACCAAATAATTACTTGTGAATTTAAGAATTAAAGAAGGAATTAAAGATTTTTGAATTTTATTTGGAATAATAAAAATAAATAACAAAGAACGCAATTTAAAGATGTTTAGAAAATTTATGAATAAAAACGGTTAGGTATCGGAATTCCCTTGATTCTCTCTTAAAATAATCTCTTTCTTTCCCAAACCCCTTCTTGTTAAGTAATTTACCTTCAAGTTCTCTAACTTAGTTTAACCCTAATTCCTTAGGCGATAAACCCTTTAATCCCAATGATGAACCCTAATCCCTTAGGCGAGCAAAATCAATCATAAGCATTAAGAGAAGGAAATTCTCACGAAGACATACAATCTAGCCCTATCCCTAAGCTCAAGAGTTGTATGGTTATTGAATTGGAACGGTCTAGACCCCAATTTTCTAATTGCAAGATTTAGATTACTAATCAATTTTTTAATGAATGTCAATCATGAAAAAGCATTAAGCGCAAATTCAACAACTAAATTAACAAAAACAAGAGAAGGATTTAGAAAAGAAATCAATTACATTAATTTCAAATCAAGGTTCATCCTAACCTAATCCCAAAGGGGTTTAGAAACTCATAGAGAAACTAAACACAAAAAGAAAATAAAAAGAAGATAGAAAAAAAGCCATGAATCTTGAGAATCAAACCACAATTATTCAAGATCCAAAGCTGGAGATAAATCTTCAGGCTCTTCCTCGCTCCCGGTCCTTAGATGAGTCAAAGCATGCCCTCAAATGTATATTTTCACATTTTTATAGTGAGTTTAGGCTAAATGGGCTGTAAAATAAAATAGAAAGCCTCGAACCTACTGACGAGATTGGAAACTAGCTGGGCGGCTTTTTTCAAAAACTAAACTTCGTGTTGGCGCTAGGCGGCTTCATTACCTGTCGGGCATGCTGACCTGCCGAGTGGCCCACCAAGCCCATCGGGCGGGTACGACTTTGTGTACTCCATTTTGCATTTCTAATCTCCTTTATGGCCCGTACTTGTGCTTGTAGGTCTCTTTTGCAATCTTCACTTTGGTCTTTACTTCTTTTAAGTCCTCTTTGATTAGCACAATATTCCTTCATGCATGTAAACTGAATTTTCTTTCTCTACACATCTAACTTTCCTTCATAAAATCCAACAAAATTAAGGCAATTCATACAATTTTAAATAGAAAGCTTAAAAATGTACATCACATGAAATCCTTCATTAATGTTCTATTTTCTCACAAATTTCCTATGTTTTAATGCAAAAATCATGTGAATTTGCATATCACAACCCCAAACTTAGAATTTTGCTTGTCCCTAAGCAATAAATAGTTATACATTAAGGGTCAGAGCCAATCCACTTGCATCAACTCAATCAATCTTAAGTCTGTCACACATCAATGTTGCTTTCAAAAATGGTTGCACAAAACAAATTTATTCAACTCAGTCCTAAGGGTCATGATTCTCCTCTAAAGTAAAACAATATAACACAAGATAGTTGTTTTACTGCCTGCACTCTCTGCCTACTTCACTCTCCTTATGAGATTAAGTGTTTCACTCAACTCACCAAAGATGGGTTCTATTTACACTCAACATCATCACATGTCATCCCTATCATATGCTGAACACGATTCTAAAATTATCATCACAAAACAAGTGCACACACTCAAGAGGTGTTTTACAGGTTGTAATGGGGTTAGGGACATAGGTGGGGAAATATTTGGATCTAGGCTAAGTAATTGGAATTAAGGGATTTTCACAAAAATCATATATTCTCTTCACACAGTCATCTCTTGGCATTAATGTCCATTGCTCGCCAAATTTCTCGCATCCACTTATTTACAGCATTATTTGAAACAAAGTAGAAAAATAAAACAATACATCTTTTTGATTTATTTTTCTCTTCTTCTTTTTTACTTTTTTTTTTCATTTTTTTCATTTTCTTTTACATATTCATAACAAAATAAAACAAAGCAGATAGAACAAAAATTTGCTATATGCTCAGCCCAAGCTTAAAATCTTTGCTTGTCCTCAAGCAAACGTACAACCCTAGACTTAAGATTAAGCCATATGTATCCTAGAAGAGAGCAATCCCTTAATTCCAATTAAGAGGGACAATGTTGTTTTTCACTTTTTGGCTTATAATGAGCTAATATAAAGAACAAAGAGGTTAAGGCTCAAAGGGGCTAGCAAAGAATAAGTGTATAGGGTAGCTAATTTTGGCCCTGGCTTAAAGAAAAATGTGCATCTATCCTATGTGTGTAATAGGTCAAGCAACAACAATAAGAAGCAAGTCAAGTTCTGAAGCAAACAACATGCAATGAAGAAACACACTGAATAAAAATAAATTGTTTATGCTCAAAGTCTCACAAAGTCTAAGAGTAAGAAAACCACAAAACACAGACAATTTCAAAACTATCAAGTGTTATCATGCATTACTCAAGGGGTTCACAATCATCAAAATATGAGTGACATATGAAGAAAAGTGACAACCAAGTAATTTCACAAAATAAACTCTCTTTTTTTTTTAGAAAAGGCAACATCAAAACATGACATCCAATAAATAGGAGGAGCAAAAGAGGATAAATCACAAAATATCACAATAACACATAGGATTCAATTTAAAGCACATTATACAAAATAGGTAGCAGAAAAGTAAAGAGAGTAAGAAGGACTTCTTTGAGTTAAGTAAGCACGGATCATCAAGAGGAACCCCAAGGAAGCTGCTATGTGAAGTATCACCACATCCTTCAATCTTTGAATTCCTATGACAAAAAGAAACAAAAAAACAGAAGAAGAAAAAAATCTAAAATTAAAAATAACTAAAACAGAAAAGTAAAAGTGCTTAGGTTGCCTCCCAAGTAACGCTTGTTTAACGTCCCAAGCCTGATAGTCCAATGCAGCCCAAGGTTCTTTTAGAATAAAAGAAGCATTTGTCTTCTCTACCTCTCCTTCATGATAAGACTTCAGTTTGTCTCTTTTGACTTTGAGGCACCTCTTTGAAATTGGATCTTCTATCTCCACCCTTCCTTTAGTTATAATTCCTTTAACTACAAAGGGCCCCGACCATTTGAACTTTTGTTTTCCTACAAAAAAATGAAATTTAGATTTAAAATGATATGCTTGTTTTCCTGGGTAGAAGAATTTCTCTTGGAAGGTCATCTCGTGCTCCTTAGGTACGCCCATTGGCTTCTCCTTCTCTTTCTCCACTTTTTCTTGTGGCTTTTCTCAACAAGTATATGTAACCATGTCTCTAAATTCAATGGGCACCCCTCTATGTTGCTTTCAAGCTCATCATCACAATGTTCAATAAAATTCACATTCACCCTCTCGAGGGGTACATGAGGTGTGCCTTACTTGAAGGTGTCCCGAGTCATCTCATCCACTACCTCTATCATAAAGCACCTTCTTGTGTCACTAGGGTGCTTCATAGCCTCAAAGATATTAAAGGTGATGGAGTCTTCATTCAACCAGAGGATTAATTCCTCCCCCTCTGAACATCAATGAGAGCTCTCCCTGTGGCTTAGAATGGCCTTCCAAGGATCAGAGGCACTTTAGAGTCTTCCTCCATATCAAGAACAACAAAATCTGCTGGGAAGACAAATTTACCCACTTTAATCGAAACATCCTCCATGATGCCATAAAGATGTTTGATGGATCTATCAGCTAACTGTATGGCCATATTTGCAGGCTTAATGTCACCTCCAACAATTTTCTTCCTCATAGATAGTGGCATGAGATTGATACTAGCCCCTAAATCACAAAGGGCCTTATCAACAGCCACATTCCCGATAGTGCAAGGAATAGTGAAGCTCCTAGGATCTTTGAGCTTAGGAGGTAGCTTCTTTTGTAATACAGCATTGCATGAATCTGTCAAAGCAACCACCTCCCCATCTTTCCACCGTCTTTTATTTGTAAGGATGCCCTTCATGAAACGAGCATAGGTGGGCATTTGCTCAAGAGCTTCTGCAAAAAGAATGTTGATTTGAAGCTTGTTAAAAATATTAAGGAACCTGACAAAGGCTTCATCCTTGTCCTTCTTTTTCTTGGGAGGATATGGCAGTTTAACATATGAAGGTGTTGCAACCAGGGTCACGACGGGATGGCGAAAAAGAAATAAAATCAAAGGAGTCGCCACCAAAGTTTATTAAGGAAAACCTTGGAAAAAGCCCTTTAAAAGAAAAATAGTCTTTGAAACCAAATATGGGTTCGGGAGTCGGTTACACGTAGGGAAGGTGTTAGCACCATACGACGTCAGTCATAAAGACGGTCACCCCTAATTAAATGTGCAAAATTAAGATAATTTCAAAAATATTTATTTTACTCCTAAAGAAGATTTTTTTTTATTTACAAATTTTATTATCTTTACTTACCAAAAGAATTTTAGAAAATATTTATTTTGAAAAGAATTAAATTTGTTAATTTTTTGAGATCGACAAGGGTGGGCCCTACTCCTACGCATCCTTAGGTGTAATGAAGAATCAGACTCACATAGTTCTTTTGTAGAAAATCATTTTGTTGGTTGATTGTTTTTTATTTCTTTTTTAATATTTTAAAAGGCTTACTCAACAACCAAATGGAAAATACATCCAAAATGGTTATCAATATACCTTTTGCGGTTCTTGCAATACCCAAATAGGAAGTGCATATAAAATGGATATTGCTAAAACCTTTATTAAAGAAAAGTTTGTTTTAAACATTTTTAGAATTTTTAATTAAAAGAATTTTACAATAACCAACTAGGAAGTGCATCCAAAGTGGTTATCATACTAACTTTTAAGGTTTTCATAATAGTCAAACAAGAAGTGCATCCAAAATGACTATTGTTATTTTAATGATAACCAAATAAGAAGTGCATCTAAAATGGATATTATTAATTATTTTAAAAACTTTAATAATGTCCAAATAGGAAGTGGATCCAAGATAGCCATTATCAAGTTTGATTATTTTTATTTTTAAATAGTGACAGACCAAGAACTATTTGCTTACCTATTATTTTATTATTTATTATTATATATTTTATTTTTTGAAAAGAAAATAATGTTTCAATTTTAATTTGGGAATTAAACTCTCAACTAATTTTTATATTGATTAAAAAGTAAAAGAAATGGTAATTTTATTTTTAAGTGTTTTTTACGACTTGATTTTACTATGAATCCTAACAATATGAAAAGGAATAAAAAGCAAACAATATAAAAAGGTATTAATTATTTAACCCTAATTATTTATTACGCAAATGCTTTTTTTGGATTAAAATTTTATTATTAATTTTTTATTTTGATTTTATTTTGTTGGTGACTTTTTTTGGTATGGCACCTGACGTTGCTATTCACAACCAAGCAAAAGCCTAATTTGATATATCAATATAAAATGAAAAAAGAGAAAACGTAAGATACCAATAAAAGAGATTAAGCATGGTGATTTATTTTGAAAATATTTAACAGAGAAGAATGAGATCTACAAAATTCCATTATTTCATGAGGTCCTATTTACAACAACCAAAAGTGAAAGTAAACTCGAGAAACACCAACTCAACTTCAAAACCAATATAAACCTGAAATTAAATTGGGCTGCGAGAGTAAGATCAAAGCTAAGGAAAACACACAGGTACTACTACGAAAATGTAGATCTAGCTTGACAAATCATTATGCCCGTCAATAATCAAACATATCACAAAATAATCAAAACACATACTCTACCCAAACACAAACAGACTCACGGCAACAATCCTAACGCATAGAACAAAACCTTAAACAGGCTTATTGGCATGAACCCAAAACTGCATGCACACTGGCCCCAATATGGACGACGCTACCCAGCAAAGCAGATTGATGGCTTAAATTGACAAGAAAATCCGGCAACAAAAAAAAAGAATAGGGGCGAATCTTTAAAGAAAATACCAATTAGAGTATGTAATGGAGGCGGCATCCTGGCTGGGAAATGATGTGGTGGTCTCGGTGATTAATAGCACTGGTGCACTACGCTGAGATGGCTCACTGAGATGTGGTGGTTCATTCTGGTGTTGTGGGTGTGATGAGAATCGGTTCCACTTATGGAGGCTGGAACGCAAGTGTTGTTGTCATGATTCAAGGTAGATGATGATGGATGATTGTGTGTGTAGTGCGTGTGAGGGAATCCCGGGGAAAGGTTAAGGGTCAGAAAGTTTTATTTTGAGGGTGACTGTGTTGAGGATGCACATGATCCTCCCCCACCTGGAAATTGGTGTGAGGGTATCGTGAAGGTGAAAATAAGTGACGCTATCCTTTATGATAGGTAATAAAATAGTGATTAAATATTGAGAAAGTGGGTGAGAGTGCTAGCTGTACGTGAATGTGGGAATGAGAGGAAAAAGAGACGATGAGGTCTGTGTGAATTGGGTGCGTGAGGTTGTTACGTGAGAGAGAAAAAACGTGTTGTTGTGCTTTTAAATGTTTCATTTAAATTTAAAAAAAAAAAACTATTGTAACTACTTTTCCACATTTTTTCATTTTTCATTTTATTTATTTTGTTATCTCTCTTTCTTTTCTTCTTCTTCTTTTTTCTCTCTCTTTTCTTTTTTCTTTTTTTTTAAATTAAATTTTTATTTAATTTAATTTAAAAACCTTTTAACCTGAATAAAATTGGGTGTTCACAAAAGGAATCTCTTGTGGCTTGTCTCCATCTTCCAAAAGCTGCCTTTTACTTTTTCTAAGAATAGAGTTCTTATCTACTAATTTCAGTTTTTTCTTTTCAGAGTCCCCTGCTTCTTTCTTTGCCTCTTCCTCCTGTTTTGAGACTTTTTCATCAGAGACATTAGTATCTCTAAGTTTAGAGCTTGCACCTGCAGAATAATAGTTCTACCACTCCTTAAGTAATAGCATTATAATGCTCCTTGGAATTGTCATTGGTGTTGGCGAAAAAACCACCACTAAACTTTTCTGCTATCTGCTTAGCTAGCTGCCCCACTTGAGTTTTCAAATTTTTTATGGAGGCATTAATGATCTACACAAATTTTTTCATCATCTCCTCTAGTGAAGGGCTTTTCTCGCTTTGATGTTGCTGTCAGGGTCCTTTGTTTGGTTGACCCTCATCTTGCTTTCATGAAAAATTGGAGTGCTCCTTCCATCCTGGGTTATGTTGCTATCTCCCAAAATTCTAATATAATTCACACTTTCATGAGAACTTCTTTTAGGGGCACAATCCCCATCAACATGAGGGCCTCCACAGAAAACACAATGTACGTTCTGAGCTGCTTGAACTAGAGTAGTCTGGGATCTTTAGTATCCAATTTGCATGAGCTTTAACTGCTTGGTGAGGGACTCCAGTTGGTTTGACATGAGCTTTTGTTGTGCTAGCAGGGCACTTTCTGTATCCAGCTCTAGTACTCCTCTCCTTGAACTCGAGCCCCTATCATATTGGATGTTGTATTAGAAGCTGTAGACTCAATGATTTCTATGGCCTCCACTGCAGTCTTTGTGTTCATGGTACCTTCAACTGAAGCATCAAGGATTATCCCAGTTTGGCCCCTCAGACCAACCAGAAAGTAGTGCACCTGCTCAAGATCATCAAAACCATGATTAGGACATTTTTAAATAAGAGATTTATACCTTTCCCAAGAATCAAATAAGTCTTTACCTTTCTTTTGTTGAAAACTGATTATATGATTTCTTCGCTGGAAATATAGAGAGCGAGGGAAGAAGTGATCAATGAACCGAGAGATCAACCTGTCCCAGGAAGCAAGGACTCTTTGTGGCTAAGTTGGAGCCACTCTTTGGCATCATCCTTCAAGGTCAAAGGGAACAATCTGAGTCTGATGGCCTCCTCAGGAACATCCTGGAATTTCACTATCTCACAAATCTCTAAGAAATTAGAGACATTAGTGTTGGGATCCTCCATCCTTCCTCCAACAAATTGGTTCTGTCGTAGCAAACTTAGGAGTGCTGGGCTAACTTGGAAGTTAGCATTGATAGGAGGATTAACAACAGCGAGTCCATGAAGACCCCTGTTGTTGCAAAAATCACCAAGAGTGCACCTAGGCTGTGGCTGTGGTTGCTCCTCTTCCATTACTTTCTCAGCTTCTGCCTCAAGAATCTCCTCAAAGGTATGAGAGGCACTAGCTTCACACTCTTGAGCTAAAAGCCTTTCTTGTTGTTTCCTTTCTTTAGTTACTTTTATGAGATCCTTTGCAGTTTTCTCGACCTCTGGGTCAAAGATTAGCCCTTCTAGACCCTAATTACGTCTGTGCATATACTAACAATAGAAACGAGGAGGGGAAAAGATGTAGAATAAAAGGAAATAAGAAAAAAAAATAAAAATAAATAAAAAGAGCAAAAATAAATCAAATCAAATAAACAGAAATTAAAATAACTAAATAAAAAAATATAACAAGCAATTACATGGTTGGATTGGTATTAGAATACACAATCCCCGGCAACGGTACCAAAAACTTGTTAGGATACAGCAAATGTACCGGCTATACAAATAATAAAAGGAAAAGTAAGAGTCATCGTCTCCACAGGGATTGTGGTT
This sequence comes from Spatholobus suberectus, assembly GCA_004329165.1. NCBI lineage: Eukaryota > Viridiplantae > Streptophyta > Magnoliopsida > Fabales > Fabaceae > Spatholobus > Spatholobus suberectus. The sequence goes on from CM014733.1 coordinate 36,396,503, forward strand.
TAATAATAATGCAACCAAATAATTACTTGTGAATTTAAGAATTAAAAAAAGAATTAGAGATTTTTGGATTTTATTGGATTAATAAAAATAAATAACAAAAACGCAATTTAAAGATGTTTAGAAAATTTATGAATAAAACAATTATGTATCAGAATCCCCTTGATTCTCCCTTAAAATAATCTCTTTCTTTCCCAAACCCCTTCTTGTTAAGTAATTTACCTTCAATTTCTCTAACTTAGTTTAACCCTAATTCCTTAGGCGATAAACCCTTAATCCCAATGATGAACCCTAATCCCTTAGGCGAGCAAAATCAGTCATAAGCATTAAGAGAAGGAAATTCGCACGAAGACATACAATCTATCCCTATCCCTGGGCTCAAGAGTTGTATGGTTATTGAATTGGAACGGTCTAGACCCCAATTTTCTAATTGCAAGATTTAGATTACTAATCAATTTTTAATGAATGTCAATCATGAAAAGCATTAAGCGCAAATTCAACAACTAAATTGACAAAAACAAGAGAAGGATTTAGAAAAGAATCAATTACATTAATTTCAAATCAAGGTTCATCCTAACCTAATCCTAAAGGGGTTTAGAAACTCATAGAGAAACTAAACACAAAAAGAAAAATAAAAAGAAGATAGAAAAAAAGCCATGAATCTTGAGAATCAAACCACAATCTTTCAAGATCCAAAGCTGGAGATAAATCTTCAAGCTCTTCCTCACTCTCGGTCCTTAGATGAGTCAAAGCATGCCCTCAAATGTATATTTTCACATTTTTATAGTGAGTTAGCTAAATGGGCTATAAAATAAAATAGAAAGCCTTGAACCCGCCCGACGGGATTGGAACTCGCTAGGGCGGCTTTTTTCGAAACTGAACTCCATGTTGGCGCCGAGCGGCTTTCTACTTACCCCCTGGCCGTGCTGACCTACCGGGCGGGTACGACTTTGTGTACTCCCGTTTTGTGTTTTTAATCTCCTTTTTGGCCTATACTTTGTGCTTGTGGGTTTCTTTTGTGATCTTCATTTTGGGGCCTTACTTCTTTTAAGTCCTCTTTACTAGCACAATTTTTCTTTCATGCATGTGAACTATATTTTCTTTCTCTGCAAATCTAACTTTCCTTCATAAAATCAACAAATTAAGGAAATCATGCAATTTTAAATAAAAAGCTTAAAAAACGTACATCACATGAAATCCTTCATTAATGTTCTATTTCTCACAATTTCCTATGTTCTAATGTAAAAATCATGTGAATTTGTTCTATAACTAGAATGTAGATTTATCAACCTCTTTCCTTCACTCGAGTGTGGTTCAAATATATGGTTGTGATTTTTCAAGTTAAATACACATTCTTGAGATTAAGATGAAAAAATTAATTGTGTCCTCTAATTCAATTTTCAATTATCATCCACTACTACTACTACTACTAATTATAATTCGCCACATTATGAGGGATTAATCTCTTTCGCTAGACTCAACTCCCATTGGTAATTACAAATGATGTTTCTCAATATATAAATATATATGTTCATATTTCATTAATATTAGAAGTTCAACCATTAATTGTAGTGTCATGCTTTTTTAATCTTTATAAAAACAATGTTCATATATTACCGAGTATATGGATCAACTAGGTTCTTCTAGCTTATCTAGTGGTTTTAAATTTGCGTTCTAAGTATGCAGTTGCATTAAATGCTCATAGGAAGAGTTTTGCTACACATAGTGATCTTACCTGTCTCGAGCGGAATTGCCTCCGGTAAAGTATACATGTGGTTTTTTTTTAAAAATGATATTCATATAAGAGATTAAGTGGATGTCTTAGAAGCTTTTAATTCTTGATATGACATAATCCTTTTATCATTTTAAGTCCCTTCAGGTGCTTCATTGTCTCGAAAATGTAGTTTTAACTTAACAAGCCAAGGTATCCTATAACATCCTCATGATCACCATATAAAAATGCTCCTTCCCGCTAACTTTTCATGATTACTCAAACTTCCAAGTTATGCTCTAATTTTCGAAATAAGGGATTTAAAGTTTAAGGGGATCCAAATAGGTCACGTAGTACACTAAAGGCAATTCTAAGCTAGAGACATGGTATTCTTGTTCAAGAGAAGTCGAAATCCTCACTAGCAAAGTTAACACGAGAGTGAAGAGGAGGAAGTGGAGAGATGAGGTAATTAAAGCTGAGAATGACAGGTTGAAGTGAAGACAAGTTTTCACTTCCTTTGGTGGGTTGGTGAATTGAATTTACCAATCAATGTCACGTAGACAGAAGGCATTGTCTTGACTATTCTTTAATTCATTGGTGTTTGTGGACATCACCTTTACGGAAAGAAGGAATTAGAGAAAGAAAAGATAAGAGATGAACATTATCTAAACAAAATTAAGAGAAAACAGGTCATGCACTGATAGTGTAAAGTAATTTTACACTGTCATCTAATCACAAACCACTATTTATTGTAAGTGTGTTAACTTTATAATAAATATTTTAAAAGTCATATCAATGGTAATTTTTGATTGGTTGACAGTATAAAACTTTTTTACACTAACAGTACATCACCATTAAACTCCAAAATTAATGCCTCTGGCTCTATCTGGGTTTGGATAATCAAGATCGGGAGATATATATATATATATAAGTGTTGTTCAACTCTTTCAAATCTTTAATCATTACATTCTTAGCACGTATCATAAAGAATTGATCAGATTTTGAGAAGGATCTTTATCCTAATTCTGCGCTTTTTTACATCCATTGGATTAATAGTCACTTATATTATTATCCTAGTGATTATCGATATTACCCATTCTTTATGCACTGATAACATCATTACCACAATCCAAACCGAAGAATTTATACTATATCTATTAAGAATTTTTATAATAAAAACTTAAAACTCATATCTATAATAATTTTTAATAGATTGATAATGTAAAAAATCTAAAACTAACAAAATTAAACTCATATTATTAGTTGGGCATGCAAAATGCTGTGGGTCTTATATATAACATGCTTTTTCACATGCAACATTCTTTTAGGCAAGAAGTACGAATAACGAAACGTTTAGTTCAGTTGAAAAAAAAAAAAAAAGAAGCAATTCAAGTTGTCTCTCAATAATGATATTCAATAGAATTTAATCTAATTTAGGAAGGAGTTTGGAAGGAGACCTTGAGGTTGGAAGCAGTTTGCTTTAATTCTCAGTTTTTAATTATTTTCTTGATAATTTATTTGCTTGCTCAAATAGTTTAAATTTGGTAGTAGTTAGTAATTGTCACATTCCTCGTAGAAACAATATTTTACTTACCATTTTATTACTTAACACAATCAATACAATTACTACAGTCAAAGTTTCTCCTTTCTTAAATTTTTATACCTCAATCGAGACTTTGTCAAAAAGACATACATAAGAGGTGTTATGTTAGACCAAGAATTTCTATTTTCTTCATTGGTCATAGAAGTTGTTAAAATTTTACTAACAATAAGTTTTTTGTAACATTCCTACTACCACCTACTCAAAATTGTTAACATTATTTCTAACACTATTAACATTGTTCTTGTTATTATTTTTTCATTATCATTGTTTTCAAAATTGATATTATTATTACTTAGTTGCCTACCTGTATTTTCATTAGCCATTACTAATCACCTACTGCTATAGAAAAGCATGAGCACTCCAATATATTTAGCACTTTTTTATTTAGACTGTGTCCTACCAAGCGTGCCAATTTGTTTATGATTGATTTTTATATGAAATTGGGAACCTTGGTTCTAAGAACAATCTAGGAAATAAAGTCAATTCCTCTACAGGATTTAGTCTGATAGAGTACAATGCCTTTGAAATTATGGAAGGAATAAAGAAGGAAAGTGAACTCAAAAGATGAACTGCAGTAGAAAAAGATTAAAGATGTGTAGGAAAAATAAAATAGAATCGATGCATACTCTTTTAATCTCTTGTACCAATAGTTTTGACGTGGTGGATGTTTCATGCGTGATTATATGAGTAATAGGAATCCAATAATCTACAACAGACGATTCATAATGTCTGATTTTAACATTTATCTTTAGACTTATGTAAACTAATAACTTCTAATAACTAAAAGTGAATATTCAGATTCATCAAACTTCAAATTTCACGAAGTTTAAGTCTTCAACTAGCACATTTTCGAGTAACATTTTATATTTTTTATATTAGCTACTCCCTCTGGTCTCGAATAAAAAAAAATTATGAGTTGGTCTCAATTATTAGTAAATCTTAACTAATTTCATCTTATTTAATGACATTATCTCCAAAATATTCTTTATTTAATTGAGATTCTAGTTTCAATGACTCTTTTTTATTATTAATATCAAGTTTCAATGAAAGACAATTAAAAAAAAAATGTTACTGTATTTTCTAAATGAAATTAGTAGGAAATGTATTACACATATAACAATTTATACAATAATTTGTATAATAATACTTTTGTGTCTCTCTCTTTATCATTGTGAATGTAATAAATAATGTGTAAGAGAGAGATAGACACAAAAAAATATTGTTGTACAAATTATTATATGAATTTTTGTACAAATAACATTTTTTAATTAGTAAACTTAAATGTGAAATTTAGATTTAAAATGATATGCTTGTTTTCCTGGGTAGAAGAATTTCTCTTGGAAGGTCATCTCGTGCTCCTTAGGTACGCCCATTGGCTTCTCCTTCTCTTTCTCCACTTTTTCTTGTGGCTTTTCTCAACAAGTATATGTAACCATGTCTCTAAATTCAATGGGCACCCCTCTATGTTGCTTTCAAGCTCATCATCACAATGTTCAATAAAATTCACATTCACCCTCTCGAGGGGTACATGAGGTGTGCCTTACTTGAAGGTGTCCCGAGTCATCTCATCCACTACCTCTATCATAAAGCACCTTCTTGTGTCACTAGGGTGCTTCATAGCCTCAAAGATATTAAAGGTGATGGAGTCTTCATTCAACCAGAGGATTAATTCCTCCCCCTCTGAACATCAATGAGAGCTCTCCCTGTGGCTTAGAATGGCCTTCCAAGGATCAGAGGCACTTTAGAGTCTTCCTCCATATCAAGAACAACAAAATCTGCTGGGAAGACAAATTTACCCACTTTAATCGAAACATCCTCCATGATGCCATAAAGATGTTTGATGGATCTATCAGCTAACTGTATGGCCATATTTGCAGGCTTAATGTCACCTCCAACAATTTTCTTCCTCATAGATAGTGGCATGAGATTGATACTAGCCCCTAAATCACAAAGGGCCTTATCAACAGCCACATTCCCGATAGTGCAAGGAATAGTGAAGCTCCTAGGATCTTTGAGCTTAGGAGGTAGCTTCTTTTGTAATACAGCATTGCATGAATCTGTCAAAGCAACCACCTCCCCATCTTTCCACCGTCTTTTATTTGTAAGGATGCCCTTCATGAAACGAGCATAGGTGGGCATTTGCTCAAGAGCTTCTGCAAAAAGAATGTTGATTTGAAGCTTGTTAAAATATTAAGGAACCTGACAAAGGCTTCATCCTTGTCCTTCTTTTTCTTGGGAGGATATGGCAGTTTAACATATGAAGGTGTTGCAACCAGGGTCACGACGGGATGGCGAAAAAGAAATAAAATCAAAGGAGTCGCCACCAAAGTTTATTAAGGAAAACCTTGGAAAAAGCCCTTTAAAAGAAAAATAGTCTTTGAAACCAAATATGGGTTCGGGAGTCGGTTACACGTAGGGAAGGTGTTAGCACCATACGACGTCAGTCATAAAGACGGTCACCCCTAATTAAATGTGCAAAATTAAGATAATTTCAAAAATATTTATTTTACTCCTAAAGAAGATTTTTTTTTATTTACAAATTTTATTATCTTTACTTACCAAAAGAATTTTAGAAAATATTTATTTTGAAAAGAATTAAATTTGTTAATTTTTTGAGATCGACAAGGGTGGGCCCTACTCCTACGCATCCTTAGGTATAATGAAGAATCAGACTCACATAGTTCTTTTGTAGAAAATCATTTTGTTGGTTGATTGTTTTTTATTTCTTTTTAATATTTTAAAAGGCTTACTCAACAACCAAATGGAAAATACATCCAAAATGGTTATCAATATACCTTTTGCGGTTCTTGCAATACCCAAATAGGAAGTGCATATAAAATGGATATTGCTAAAACCTTTATTAAAGAAAAGTTTGTTTTAAACATTTTTAGAATTTTTAATTAAAAGAATTTTACAATAACCAACTAGGAAGTGCATCCAAAGTGGTTATCATACTAACTTTTAAGGTTTTCATAATAGTCAAACAAGAAGTGCATCCAAAATGACTATTGTTATTTTAATGATAACCAAATAAGAAGTGCATCTAAAATGGATATTATTAATTATTTTAAAAACTTTAATAATGTCCAAATAGGAAGTGGATCCAAGATAGCCATTATCAAGTTTGATTATTTTTATTTTAAATAGTGACAGACCAAGAACTATTTGCTTACCTATTATTTTATTATTTATTATTATATATTTTATTTTTTGAAAAGAAAATAATGTTTCAATTTTAATTTGGGAATTAAACTCTCAACTAATTTTTATATTGATTAAAAAGTAAAAGAAATGGTAATTTTATTTTTAAGTGTTTTTTACGACTTGATTTTACTATGAATCCTAACAATATGAAAAGGAATAAAAAGCAAACAATATAAAAAGGTATTAATTATTTAACCCTAATTATTTATTACGCAAATGCTTTTTTTGGATTAAAATTTTATTATTAATTTTTTATTTTGATTTTATTTTGTTGGTGACTTTTTTTGGTATGGCACCTGACGTTGCTATTCACAACCAAGCAAAAGCCTAATTTGATATATCAATATAAAATGAAAAAAGAGAAAACGTAAGATACCAATAAAAGAGATTAAGCATGGTGATTTATTTTGAAAATATTTAACAGAGAAGAATGAGATCTACAAAATTCCATTATTTCATGAGGTCCTATTTACAACAACCAAAAGTGAAGTAAACTCGAGAAACACCAACTCAACTTCAAAACCAATATAAACCTGAAATTAAATTGGGCTGCGAGAGTAAGATCAAAGCTAAGGAAAACACACAGGTACTACTACGAAAATGTAGATCTAGCTTGACAAATCATTATGCCCGTCAATAATCAAACATATCACAAAATAATCAAAACACATACTCTACCCAAACACAAACAGACTCACGGCAACAATCCTAACGCATAGAACAAAACCTTAAACAGGCTTATTGGCATGAACCCAAAACTGCATGCACACTGGCCCCAATATGGACGACGCTACCCAGCAAAGCAGATTGATGGCTTAAATTGACAAGAAAATCCGGCAACAAAAAAAAAGAATAGGGGCGAATCTTTAAAGAAAATACCAATTAGAGTATGTAATGGAGGCGGCATCCTGGCTGGGAATGATGTGGTGGTCTCGGTGATTAATAGCACTGGTGCACTACGCTGAGATGGCTCACTGAGATGTGGTGGTTCATTCTGGTGTTGTGGGTGTGATGAGAATCGGTTCCACTTATGGAGGCTGGAACGCAAGTGTTGTTGTCATGATTCAAGGTAGATGATGATGGATGATTGTGTGTGTAGTGCGTGTGAGGGAATCCCGGGGAAAGGTTAAGGGTCAGAAAGTTTTATTTTGAGGGTGACTGTGTTGAGGATGCACATGATCCTCCCCCACCTGGAAATTGGTGTGAGGGTATCGTGAAGGTGAAAATAAGTGACGCTATCCTTTATGATAGGTAATAAAATAGTGATTAAATATTGAGAAAGTGGGTGAGAGTGCTAGCTGTACGTGAATGTGGGAATGAGAGGAAAAAGAGACGATGAGGTCTGTGTGAATTGGGTGCGTGAGGTTGTTACGTGAGAGAGAAAAAACGTGTTGTTGTGCTTTTAAATGTTTCATTTAAATTTAAAAAAAAAAAAACTATTGTAACTACTTTTCCACATTTTTTCATTTTTCATTTTATTTATTTTGTTATCTCTCTTTCTTTCTTCTTCTTCTTTTTTCTCTCTCTTTTCTTTTTTTCTTTTTTTTTAAATTAAATTTTTATTTAATTTAATTTAAAAAACCTTTTAACCTGAATAAAATTGGGTGTTCACAAAAGGAATCTCTTGTGGCTTGTCTCCATCTTCCAAAAGCTGCCTTTTACTTTTTCTAAGAATAGAGTTCTTATCTACTAATTTCAGTTTTTTCTTTTCAGAGTCCCCTGCTCCTTTCTTTGCCTCTTCCTCCTGTTTTGAGACTTTTTCATCAGAGACATTAGTATGTCTAACTTTAGAGCTTGCACCTACAGAATTAATAGTTCTACCACTCCTTGGAATTGTCATTGGTGTTGGCAAAAAAACCACCACTAGACTTTTCTGCCATCTGCTTAGCTAGCTGCCCCACTTGAGTTTTCAAATTTTTTATGGAGGCATTAATGGTCTACACAAATTTTTTCATCATCTCCTCTAGTGAAGGGCTTTTCTCGCTTTGATGTTGCTGTCAGGGTCCTTTGTTTGGCTAACCCTCATCTTGCTTTCATGAAAAATTGGAGTGCTCCTTCCATCCTAGGTTATATTGCTATCTCCCAAAATTCTAAATATAATTCACACTTTCATGAGAACTTCTTTTAGGGGCACAATCCCCATCAACATGAGGGCCTCCACAGAAAACACAATGTACGTTCTGAGCTGCTTGAACTAGAGTAGTCTGGGATCTTTAGTATCCAATTTGCATGAGCTTTAACTGCTTGGTGAGGGACTCCAGTTGGTTTGACATGAGCTTTTGTTGTGCTAGCAGGGCACTTTCTGTATCCAGCTCTAGTACTCCTCTCCTTGAACTCGAGCCCCTATCATATTGGATGTTGTATTAGAAGCTGTAGACTCAATGATTTCTATGGCCTCCACTGCAGTCTTTGTGTTCATGGTACCTTCAACTGAAGCATCAAGGATTATCCCAGTTTGGCCCCTCAGACCAACCAGAAAGTAGTGCACCTGCTCAAGATCATCAAAACCATGATTAGGACATTTTTAAATAAGAGATTTATACCTTTCCCAAGAATCAAATAAGTCTTTACCTTTCTTTTGTTGAAAACTGATTATATGATTTCTTCGCTGGAAATATAGAGAGCGAGGGAAGAAGTGATCAATGAACCGAGAGATCAACCTGTCCCAGGAAGCAAGGACTCTTTGTGGCTAAGTTTGGAGCCACTCTTTGGCATCATCCTTCAAGGTCAAAGGGAACAATCTGAGTCTGATGGCCTCCTCAGGAACATCCTGGAATTTCACTATCTCACAAATCTCTAAGAAATTAGAGACATTAGTGTTGGGATCCTCCATCCTTCTCCAACAAATTGGTTCTGTCGATAGCAAACTTAGGAGTGCTGGGTTAACTTGGAAGTTAGCATTGATAGGAGGATTACAACAGCGAGTCCATGAAGACCCCTGTTGTTGCAAAAATCACCAAGAGTGCACCTAGGCTGTGGCTGTGGTTGCTCCTCTTCCATTACTTTCTCAGCTTCTGCCTCAAGAATCTCCTCAAAGGTATGAGAGGCACTAGCTTCACACTCTTGAGCTAAAAGCCTTTCTTGTTGTTTCCTTTCTTTAGTTACTTTTATGAGATCCTTTGCAGTTTTCTCGACCTCTGGGTCAAAGATTAGCCCTTCTAGACCCTAATTACGTCTGTGCATATACTAAACAATAGAAACGAGGAGGGGAAAAGATGTAGAATAAAAGGAAAAAGAAAAAATAAATAAAAAGAGCAAAAATAAATCAAATCAAATAAACAAAATTAAAATAACTAAATAAAAAAAATATAACAAGCAATTACATGGTTGGATTGGTATTAGAATACACAATCCTCGGCAACGGTACCAAAAACTTGTTAGGATACAGCAAATGTACCGGCCATACAAATAATAAAAGGAAAAGTAAGAGTCATCGTCTCCACAGGGATTGTGGTTTAATAATAATGCAACCAAATAATTACTTGTGAATTTAAGAATTAAAAAAAGAATTAGAGATTTTTGGATTTTATTTGGATTAATAAAAATAAATAACAAAAAACGCAATTTAAAGATGTTTAGAAAATTTATGAATAAAAACGGTTATGTATCAGAATCCCCTTGATTCTCCCTTAAAATAATCTCTTTCTTTTCAAACCCCTTCTTGTTAAGTAATTTACCTTCAATTTCTCTAACTTAGTTTAACCTTAATTCCTTAGGCGATAAACCCTTTAATCCCAATGATGAACCCTAATCCCTTAGGCGAGCAAAATCAGTCATAAGCATTAAGAGAAGGAAATTCGCACGAAAACATACAATCTATCCCTATCCCTAGGCTCAAGAGTTGTATGGTTATTGAATTGGAACGGTCTAGACCCCAATTTTCTAATTGCAAGATTTAGATTACTAATCAATTTTTTAATGAATGTCAATCATGAAAAAGCATTAAGCGCAAATTCAACAACTAAATTAACAAAAACAAGAGAAGGATTTAGAAAAGAAATCAATTACATTAATTTCAAATCAAGGTTCATCCTAACCTAATCCCAAAGGGGTTTAGAAACTCATAGAGAAACTAACACAAAAAGAAAATAAAAAGAAGATAGAAAAGAAGCCATGAATCTTGAGAATCAAACCACAATTCTTCAAGATCCAAAGCTGGAGATAAATCTTCAAGGCTCTTCCTCACTCTCGGTCCTTAGATGAGTCAAAGCATGCCCTCAAATGTATATTTTCACATTTTTATAGTGAGTTTAGGCTAAATGGGCTATAAAATAAAATAGAAAGCCTTGAACCCGCCCGACGGGATTGGAAACTCGCTAGGCAGCTTTTTTCGAAACTGAACTCCATGTTGGCGCCGAGCGGCTTCATTACCCGCTGGCCGTGCTGACCTACCGGGCGAGTACGACTTTGTGTACTCCGTTTTGTGTTTTAATCTCCTTTTTGGCCTATACTTGTGCTTGTGGGTTTCTTTTGTGATCTTCATTTTGGGCCTTACTTCTTTTAAGTCCTCTTTGACTAGCACAATTTTTCTTCATGCATGTGAACTATATTTTCTTTCTCTGTAAATCTAACTTTCCTTCATAAAATCCAACAAAATTAAGGAAATTCATGCAATTTTAAATAAAAAGCTTAAAAACGTACATCACATGAAATCCTTCATTAATGTTCTATTTTCTCACAAATTTCCTATGTTCTAATGTAAAAATCATGTGAATTTGTTCTATAACTACATAGAATGTAGATTTATCAACCTCTTTCCTTCACTCGAGTGTGGTTCAAATATATGGTTGTGATTTTTCAAGTTAAATACACATTCTTTGAGATTAAGATGAAAAAATTAATTGTGTCCTCTAATTCAATTTTCAATTATCATCCACTACTACTACTACTACTACTAATTATAATTCGCCACATTATGAGGGATTAATCTCTTTCGCTAGACTCAACTCGCATTAGTAATTACAAATGATGTTTCTCAATATATAAATATATATGTTCATATTTCATTAATATTAGAAGTTCAAACCATTAATTGTAGTGTCATGCTTTTTTAATCTTTATAAAAACAATGTTCATATATTACCGAGTATATGGATCAACTGGGTTCTTCTAGCTTATCTAGTGGTTTTAAATTTGAGTTCTAAGTATGCAGTTGCGTTAAATGCTCATAGGAAGAGTTTTGCTACACATAGTGATCTTACCTATCTCGAGCGGAATTGCCTCCGGTAAAGTATACATGTGGTTTTTTTTTTAAAAAATGATATTCATATAAGAGATTAAGTGGATGTCTTAGAAGCTTTTAATTCTTGATATGACATAATCCTTTTATCATTTTAAGTCCCTTCAGGTGCTTCATTGTCTCGAAAATGTAGTTTTAACTTAACAAGCCAAGGTATCCTATAACATCCTCATGATCACCATATAAAAATGCTCCTTCCCGCTAACTTTTCATGATTACTCAAACTTCCAAGTTATGCTCTAATTTTCGAAATAAGGGATTTAAAGTTTAAGGGGATCCAAATAGGTCACGTAGTACACTAAAGGCAATTCTAAGCTAGAGACATGGTATTCTTGTTCAAGAGAAGTCGAAATCCTCACTAGCAAAGTTAACACGAGAGTGAAGAGGAGGAAGTGGAGAGATGAGGTAATTAAAGCTGAGAATGACAGGTTGAAGTGAAGACAAGTTTTCACTTCCTTTGGTGGGTTGGTGAATTGAATTTACCAATCAATGTCACGTAGACAGAAGGCATTGTCTTGACTATTCTTTAATTCATTGGTGTTTGTGGACATCACCTTTACGGAAAGAAGGAATTAGAGAAAGAAAAGATAAGAGATGAACATTATCTAAACAAAATTAAGAGAAAACAGGTCATGCACTGATAGTGTAAAGTAATTTTACACTGTCATCTAATCACAAACCACTATTTATTGTAAGTGTGTTAACTTTTATAATAAATATTTTAAAAGTCATATCAATGGTAATTTTTGATTGGTTGACAGTATAAAACTTTTTTACACTAACAGTACATCACCATTAAACTCCAAAATTAATGCCTCTGGCTCTATCTGGGTTTGGATAATCAAGATCGGGAGATATATATATATATATATAAGTGTTGTTCAACTCTTTCAAATCTTTTAATCATTACATTCTTAGCACGTATCATAAAGAATTGATCAGATTTTGAGAAGGATCTTTATCCTAATTCTGCGCTTTTTTACATCCATTGGATTAATAGTCACTTATATTATTATCCTAGTGATTATCGATATTACCCATTCTTTATGCACTGATAACATCATTACCACAATCCAAACCGAAGAATTTATACTATATCTATTAAGAATTTTTTATAATAAAAACTTAAAACTCATATCTATAATAATTTTTAATAGATTGATAATGTAAAAAATCTAAAACTAACAAAATTAAACTCATATTATTAGTTGGGCATGCAAAATGCTGTGGGTCTTATATATAACATGCTTTTTCACATGCAACATTCTTTTAGGCAAGAAGTACGAATAACGAAACGTTTAGTTCAGTTGAAAAAAAAAAAAAAAGAAGCAATTCAAGTTGTCTCTCAATAATGATATTCAATAGAATTTAATCTAATTTAGGAAGGAGTTTGGAAGGAGACCTTGAGGTTTGGAAGCAGTTTGCTTTAATTCTCAGTTTTTAATTATTTTCTTGATAATTTATTTGCTTTGCTCAAATAGTTTAAATTTGGTAGTAGTTAGTAATTGTCACATTCCTCGTAGAAACAATATTTTACTTACCATTTTATTACTTAACACAATCAATACAATTACTACAGTCAAAGGTTTCTCCTTTCTTAAATTTTTATACCTCAATCGAGACTTTGTCAAAAAGACATACATAAGAGGTGTTATGTTAGACCAAGAATTTCTATTTTCTTCATTGGTCATAGAAGTTGTTAAAATTTTACTAACAATAAGTTTTTTGTAACATTCTACTACACCTACTCAAAATTGTTAACATTATTTCTAACACTATTAACATTGTTCTTGTTATTATTTTTTCATTATCATTGTTTTCAAAATTGATATTATTATTACTTAGTTGCCTACCTGTATTTTCATTAGCCATTACTAATCACCTACTGCTATAGAAAAGCATGAGCACTCCAATATATTTAGCACTTTTTTATTTAGACTGTGTCCTACCAAGCGTGCCAATTTGTTTATGATTGATTTTTATATGAAATTGGGAACCTTGGTTCTAAGAACAATCTAGGAAATAAAGTCAATTCCTCTACAGGATTTAGTCTGATAGAGTACAATGCCTTTGAAATTATGGAAGGAATAAAGAAGGAAAGTGAACTTAAAAAGATGAACTGCAGTAGAAAAAGATTAAAGATGTGTAGGAAAAATAAAATAGAATCGATGCATACTCTTTTAATCTCTTGTACCAATAGTTTTGACGTGGTGGATGTTTCATGCGTGATTATATGAGTAATAGGAATCCAATAATCTACAACAGACGATTCATAATGTCTGATTTTAACATTTATCTTTAGACTTATGTAAACTAATAACTTCTAATAACTAAAAGTGAATATTCAGATTCATCAAACTTCAAATTTCACGAAGTTTTAAGTCTTCAACTAGCACATTTTCGAGTAACATTTTATATTTTTTATATTAGCTACTCCCTCTGGTCTCGAATAAAAAAAAAATTATGAGTTGGTCTCAATTATTAGTAAATCTTAACTAATTTCATCTTATTTAATGACATTATCTCCAAAATATTCTTTATTTAATTGAGATTCTAGTTTCAATGACTCTTTTTTATTATTAATATCAAGTTTCAATGAAAGACAATTTAAAAAAAAATGTTACTGTATTTTCTAAATGAAATTAGTAGGAAATGTATTACACATATAACAATTTATACAATAATTTGTATAATAATACTTTTTGTGTCTCTCTCTTTATCATTGTGATATGTAATAAATAATGTGTAAGAGAGAGATAAACACAAAAAAGTATTGTTATACAAATTATTATATGAATTGTTGTACAAATAACATTTTTAATTAGTAAACTTAAATAATGTTAACTAACTTTCTTAATTAATGTTTTTTTTTTTATATTCGAAACTGTTTAGGATAATTAGAATTATTGACTCCTTGAAAATCTTCACTTGAATCGAAAATTCGGAAGAGTCCCTTGTCCGTTAACTCGATCTCCATTTTCAATCCTCATCAAAAGTTCATATTCAAATAATGAGTTGTAACAGCTGGATGGAGGGTTTTCTTGGGGAAGACAAAGCCCAATTAAATTTTTCTGGACATGGAATTTGTGTATATCTCGTGTGGGTTGCTATTGGAGGATGTTTACTTTCATCAAAGGGCCCTGCAATTTCCACCCCAATTTTCACTCTTTCCACTCCAAGATTTATTTGTTAATTTTTTTAAAATATTCCTTGATAGAAATGCATTTTCATTGCATATTGTGCACAATGGAAACACATTTCAGTTGTGTTAGAGGGTGTGCCCTCCATACACAATGAGAATGTGTTTCCGTTGTACACAATATACAATTGACAATATTTTTAATATTTTAATTAAAAATTTAGTTAAATGTAATTACATTTACTTTTTATAAGTTAGATTATACGTTTTCAATTATTATACTATTGCCTTAAATGACATATTTTTTAATATAAAATAAAAGACACAATTAATACTTTGTTAATATTGAAAAATTAACAGAATTATCAAATATTCTCAATTTTAGATAATAATTATTATTAGTTAAATAGTTTCTCACTCTATTGATACTCTTTATCAAATATTCTCTTTTCGTTGTATCTCTTAAAACACATAAATATGAAACTTAGTAATATGATGACAATAATATGACAACTTATATAACTTTTTGCCGTTTCATTCGCATTAAATTATTTTTTAGTGTTCACCAAAAAAATTGTTTTTAGTGAATATTAAATCACAGTATGAGTGTTCCTTAGGTAAGTTTAGACCCTTTTTTTTCTTTCTTTGAGAATATTAGGTTAGTTTAGACCTGAAACAAAGAAACCACACAAATTCCAAGCCTAGAAAAATTTAAGAATTGGGCTTGGTCGTTAGATCCACTAAGTTATAAGTGGACCAAGACCCGTTTTAATTGCATAGTTGTTGACAAATCCGTAGATACAGAGAGGTGTTCGCCGATTGGATTGGATTGGTTTTGAAGAAAAAAACCATCCGATCCAATTATTTTGGTTTTGTTAATTCATCATCCAATCGGTTTAGTTTAAAATTTAAATTCAATTTGATCCGATCCAATTTAAAACGGTTTGGATTAGATCGATTTTTGATTTTAATCTTACTATTATTTTTTAAAACAAAGTATTAAATAAATAATATGATATATAATAAATATATTAAAAAATAATTTAAAATATCAAATATTTCACTAATGAGTCATTATATAGCTAATACTAGTATAACTCTTCAAATATATATTATTAAAAATAAATTTACACAACTTGATAATTATGTTTATGTATCTTTACTCAAATAGTTACTAAAAAACTATCTTTAAATAAATATATTTTTTATAAATAAGTATAAGTTATGTGATAATTTTACAAATATATAAGAAATAAAAACATAAACATGAGTGATATTAGAAAATTACAAGTGAAAATATATATGCATGTATAAGTTCAATTTGGATTGGATTGGATCAGTTTTCAAAATCAAATTTGAAATCCAATTCAATCCAATAAAAAATTTCAGTTTTTTTGATTTTCGATTTTTTTGGTTTTTCGATTTTTTGGATCAGTTTTTTTGGTTTTCATTAGATTGGATTGGTTTATAAAGACCCCTATAGATACACACGATTTGACAAAGAGGCTGCTATTTGCACCCCAATTTTTGCTATTTTCACCCTAAGATTTATTTATTAATTTCTTTCAAAAATATCTCTTGATGGAGATGTGTTTTCGTTATGTATTGCGGACAACAAAAATGGATTTCCATTGTGTTAGGGGTGCACCCTCGATATACAATGAAAACACATTTTTATTGTGCACAATTCACAACGGAAATGCGTTTCCGTTATGTCAATTTTTTTAAAATAAATTAATTGAAATATTAATTAATTATGATAAGTTGCCATTTTTAATAGTAATCAAAATAATTATTATGCAGATTTTTGTTTTTAATAGTAATCAAATTAATTATGATATAATTGTAAAAAATATACAATACAAGTTATCATTTTTAATAAGAATTGAATTAATTATGATGTAAATTATCCTTTTTAATAGTAATTGAATTAATGATGATACAATTTTAAAAAATATGACACAAGTTACCATTTTTAATAAGAATCAAATTAATTATGATGTAAAATTACCGTTTATATAGTAATCAAATTAATTATAATGCAAATTACTGTTTTTAATAGTTTCATAAATTGCATCATAATTAATTCAATTACTATTAAAAGAGATAATTTACACCATAATTAATTCTTTTCTTATTAAAAATAGTAACTTATATTGTATATTTTTTAAAATTGTATCATAATTAATTTGGTTAATATGAAAAAGAAAAATTTGCATTATAATTATTTTAATTACTATTAAAAATGGTAATTTGTCATAATTAATTAATATTTTAATTAATTTTTTTTGAAAAAAATAACACAATAAAAATGTATTTTCATTGTATATTATGAACAATGGAAACGTGTTTCTGTTGTGTATGGAGGGCGCACCCGCCAACACAACAGAAACCTATTTTTGTTGTGCATAATAATACACAACAGAAAGTGTTTTCGTCAAGAGATATTTTTGAAAGAAATTAACAAACAAATTTTGGGGTGAAAAGAGCAAAAATTGGAGTGCAAATAGCAGGCTCCTTCGTCAAATCGTGTGTATCTATGGGTTTGTCGACAACCGAAGCAATTAAAATGGGTCTTGGTCCACTTATAACTTATTGGATCTAACGACCAAGTCCAATTCTTGAATTTTTTCCAGACTTGCAATTTGTGTGGTTTCTTTGTTTCAGGTCTAAACTAAGCTCATATTCACAAAGGAAAAAAACAAAAAAAAAGGTCTAAACTAACCAAAGGAACACTCAAACTGTGATTTAATATTCACTAAAAACAATGTTTTGGTGAACACTAAAAAATCATTTAATACGAATGAAATGATAAAAAGTTATATAAGTTGTCATATTATTATCATCATATTATTAAGTTTCATATTTATGTGATTTCAGAGATACATCGAAAAGAGAAACTTATTTTTTTATTAATTTTATCTTACATCAAAACCAACCAAAACTTAATTTTAAATAATTACTATAGTAATTAACAAAAAAGATAAAATACATTTTCCTCGTTCCCAAAATTAATATATCTGTCGTTGTTGGTAAAGTTGTTATTTTATTTTATAAAATAAAAAATTGTTAAATATTTTTTAGCTTTATGATTATCACTTAATATCTTTAAGTGAGATAAAGAGTATCAATAGAGTGGGAAACTATTTAACTAATAATAACTATTATCTAAAATTGAGAACATTTGATAATTCTGTTAATTTTTCAATATTAACAAATTATTAATTGTATCTTTTATTTTATATTAAAAAATGTCATTTAAGGCAATAGTATAATAATTGAAAACTTATAATCTAAGTTATAAAAAATAAATGTAATTACATTTAACTAAATTTTTAATTAAAATATCAAAAATATTGTCAGTTCATAAATATTATCATACATGATGTAAGTAAAGAACGTTTGTAAGAAAATCCAATCACAATCATAATAATATTATGAAAGTAAAATAACCACGAATCTGTCCATTTCATAATAAAAGTTTAATGGGTATGTATTATCAATGTAAAAATTGTTACACTATTAACCAATTGAAAATTATGTTTGGTATAATTTGTAAAGTAGTTATTATCAAAACCAACAAATTTATCATAAATGATAATTTGTGATTAGATGATAATGTAACATTTTACATTGTTAGTACATATCCTATATTTTCATTTATTAATAACTAATAACTAACATATAACAATTCATAATCATAAAGCGGTAGAAAAGTAATGTTATATCATTTAAGAAATTTTCCCAATATTTTATAAAGAACATATTAAATAAAAAATAAATATATTAATATCTTAGAAACATTAAAAAAAAAAAAAAAACTAAAACTTACCATAAAATTAATAGAAAAATATTACAAGAAGATTTAAAAAGATTTAAAATTATTCATCAACAAGGAAAGGAAGTGTAATAAAAAAAAAGGGGGAATTTATGAGAGTAAAAGAATGAACCGTTTTCACTTTCTATATGACTGATTAAACGTACCCTGAAACCATGGTCATCTAGATATACACGAGTGAAACCCGGAAACAAAGAATCACCAAATTATGTAGCAATGGACACACAAACGAAAAACATAAGAAGATAAACAGAGTAACTCGACAGAGACCAAAGAAGAAATCAAATAGATCCCGTCCGTCCACGAACAGAATTATCAATAACTGATGCGCTCAAAGTGGACGAATCATGGCTCATACGCACGAATGCTAAAAAGAGTTCTCAGAAGAGTTCCAATTAAGCCAAAGCCACGGCGACGAGGGTTCCAACAAGAGCGGTGGCAGCAATGTAGGTCTTGCTTATGGAGAATGCAGCGGAGGGAGGCTCAGCCGCGGGTTGCTCTGGCGCTGGGCCATTTGGGCCTGGTGCTGGGCCGGCTGGGCTGGTGCCGGAGGGGAGGAGGTGTTTGGGCCAGGGGCCTGAGATGGAGAACGGGTTGGTGGAGGAGTTGAAGGAGCAGGTGTTGCGGGTGCAGGTGCAGCCGCAGGAGGAGGGGTGTTTGCGGGTGCTGACGTGGGTGGTGATGGGGTTGCTGTTGGTGGTTGCGTGGGTGCAGGTCCAGGGGCTTGTGCTATGCATGCGGTGGCCAAAAGCCCCAATATCACTAACACTTGAACTGCTGCATAACCCATGTTATGAGACAGAGAATGCAAAAATTATTCGGAGAAAAAGAGATGAAATTGGAAGTGGCCGAATAATCAAAAATAATAAGGTTGAGTATGTTATGTGTATGTGCGAGCTTAACATATAGTATTTATAGACAGTACAATTTTTGTTGTATTTTTGGAGTATTATATGGCCTTGGACGGTGTACGACGTGACTTGTAAGTAATGGGGAATAATGTTTGTAAAATAATTTTTTTATACAATAAAAAAAAATAAGAAAAGAAGAGAGAAATATAGAATTAATGAATAATGTGGTAAAAATATAAGTAATATTATAAAAAAGATATTGTATAACTCTGAATCAAATACATTCATTGTTGTTTCTTCATTATTGCTAGTTAACTAAACTACATATGTTGGTTAAGGGTTGAGGGAGACATCGCTGTCTGTGTGGCGGTTTTACAGCCTGCTTCCAACAACCGGTTCCCATTTCCCAGTCTGTCTTTACGCGTTAACCTATCTCATTTCAATTTTCTCCAACTGTTCTATTAGATTAGTAAATTACCCTCAAGTTGCAATCATAGATTGATTTGTTCTGGGTTGTGTTATCAATTATCATGGATCAGGTCAAACAGCGGCTCCTTCCCAATAAATCATTTCAAATTGTTATTGCCGCCATATTTTCTTGATTTCCTTTTTAATTTCAATTTGTTTTTGTTGAATTATTTGGATTACCTGACACTCCTTTATCATTTTATGAAATTCGGTCTACTTATTCTCTCTATCATTATGTCATTTATCGTAGGAAAACTATTTAGTGGACACACTTAAGAGAAGGAAAAAGAGAAAAGAGAAAAGAGAAAGAAGAGTAGATATATTACCCTTTTGTTTGGTAGCAAAGAAATAGTGAGTAGATAGAAAGAAGAGAAGGAAAATATATGAGAAATAAGAAATGAAATATGTTTGGTAGAGTAGAAATGGGATATGAGAGAAATAAAAGGGTATGAGTCTCACACTTTTTATTTTTTCTCTGATTTGCACAAAAATGAACTGTGATCGGTGAAGTGTTTGATAATTTATGGCAATTTTTTTGTGGTGGCTAAAAACTACTAGAAATTGACATTTTGTGGTGGTTTTAAGCATTTAGTGGCAGTTCCAGAACCACAGAAATCGATTTTAATAATATGATAATTGATTATCATATTTTGATAATCAATTATTAAAATGTGAAAACCAATTATCAAAATATGATAATTGATTATCATATTATAAAATTTTGTTATTTTAATTAAATAATTTTTTATTTTTTATTTCTTTTTTCTATTTTTCTCTTTCTTATTTCTTTCTCATTTCTTTTAAACTAAACACCTTTATTTTTACTCTATTTTTCACCCATAGAGAATGTGTTGGAAGAAGTGTGTTAGAAAGTGTATTGCTAATACTCCTCTTTTTAAAATTATCAATTTTAGCAAAAAATGATATTTTTGTTTTGTTTAGATGTATAATACATACATAAATATTTCATAATTAGAGAGGGAAAGAGTCAATATATAAATATTACAATTGAAACAACTATTAACTAAAGTCAATTTTGATGCTTGCCATCGTATACCTCTTACACAAATAGACTTGAGCGCCAAAATTCTTGCAAGTGGCTTTCCCCTGCTCTTCCTACTTGGAGTTAGTCAATTGAAGTCTAGATTGTAAGTTTGTGAGAAGCACATACTACCCAACTTGGGTTGAATGAAAACAAATACAAATTAAAAAAGAAAAAACTCATCATCAATCAATCTTAAGTGTCCCTTTAGTTCAACCCTAAAATTAATTCCTTTCTTCATGACATATATTTTAAGGTAAAATCTATAAGTGAAATTAATTTAGACACACATCTCAATCACATTAAAGGTTTAAAATTAATTCTATCAAAATCAATTTTATCTAATTTTAAAATAAGGAGTACTAGCAACATACTCTCTAACACACTCTCGACTATTAGTTAAAATTTATTAAAAATTATAATGTCTTGTGGCGTCTATCACATTAAACTATTAAACTATAAATGCAAAAATAATTAAGTTTTAGAAAAAGGTTATTTATTTTGATTGTGAAAATAACGTAAATTTTTCACATTCGAAAAATGAAGCAAACATAATAAAATAAATGCTTAAATACAAATTAAAACAACTATAACATAATAACTAAATAATACCTCATGCATAAAATAAAGTGATAATATTGTATTGTGCCACACAACATTATAAAATATCATGCGAAATAATGGTATTGATGCCAAAGTATTTCAAAAAGCCTAAGTACATGTCATGAATCAAATGCCAAGAGAAGAAAATCAAAATACAAACAAAAGGGGAGGGGCATATCCTAATACATCAAAATGTCTCCTACTTGGCCATAACTCTAATCATACAACTATTACTGAGAGACTTCGAACAGGTCCTTCTCCTCTAAACTAGAGATATTGATAGTTGATCAATGTCAGGGTCCTCCACAAGTAGACGAGATCATGGAGCTATCCCTTGATGTGTAGAATAGTGCCCCTCCATATTTCTTGAATAGGCAGGTAAATTCCATCGACATGCACATGGTAAAGGAGATCGTTAGGACTGGCAGAAATGTAGGTCAATGTAACATCTATGGTGTATCAAGCTTGTTGATTGTCGAAGTCAACTTGCCATGCTTTACGGTTTCCTGCAGTAGTCTTAGCAAACTTAGTGTACAGTGTCCCCATGTGTTGGCAAGAATATGTCATCTATTTCCGTGACGAGAACATCATGGTCATCACACAAACACAAGCAAAAAGGGTAAGCTTATAAAATAAAGATAACACGGGAATATGTGCACAATGATGTACTTCACGCATATAGAAGAAATAGAAGTAGATACCAACAAAATATAACATCATACGACAAAAATCACCACAAAATAGCATATAACAGTATTGCAGACAAATCAATGCTACATGTTTGACAAAAATGCATATGACAAATTTGACTTCATAGAGATTCCTATAGTTCAAGAGATCAATCAGTAATGTCCCCTAATATGGTATATCATCAACATTGACCATTAGGTCAACAAACAACACATGCCAAAGACCATTGGGTGGACGTACTAGTATCTTATCATGGAGCAGTTATAGCTTTGTCAAGATATTAGTACAGAGGTAATTGCCACTACGACATGGAATTGCAAAGACCTAACCCTCTATGGAATCACACGTTCGTATATCCTCAAGGTTTTATCTAAGCAACATTCACTAGCCTTTTGTAGTTGTCCAATACAAAGTGCATGCTCATAATTTAAACAGTAACCCATGCTCATGGATGTAGGAAAATCAACATACACATCATTTCAAGACAATCATTCCAACAACATTGTACTTGATGTGAAGACAAAACAACAACATTGTACTTGAGTTTTAAAGCATCAAGTAGAGGTGTTCACAAGTTGGTTTAGGTTTGGTTTGGCCAATCCCGTTGCTCAAACTTATCAAGATAGTTTAGGTTGAGTTAAGTCAAATTTATGTAATTTTTTTGTCATACCTAAACTGAACCAACCTAGTTAATAATAGGTTGGTTTAAGTCATGTCAATTAAGTACAAATTAGGGGTGGACATGAGTTCAGATCAACCTAATGACTTGATCAACTCAAACAAAACCAAAGGAGAAAATTCAGGTTAGTTTAAACCATTTGTTTATTTTTAGATTTTAAAATTGCGCACCCAATGATAACAATTCAAGTATCAGATTTAGGCACATGAAACTAAACCAACCCGAACCTATACTATTTTAGAAATTTTTTAATTTTTCATGTTTTGTAATTTAATATAGTGTTTAATTTTTATGCATTGTTAATGTAAAAATTTTTGCATTGTCAACTAATTAGAAATTATTAGTATGATTTTTAAGGTGGTCACTCGAAAAGTCAACAAAATTACCATACATGATAGTTTGTGATTAAATGAAACTATAAAAACTCTTTACACTTTTAGTGCATACACCATTTACTCTTCTATAAATCTATATTTTTATGTTATGTAATTCTATAATTCTTACTTTTGAGATTATTCATCAATTTTCTTTCATTTTATTATGATTTTCTATTTTTCTCCTATACATTTTTTTATTTTTTCCATATATTTGTTATTTTGTTAATAGAGCTAATGACCCAACCTGAACCAACCTGAATATGATTGGATTGGTTCAATTCAGGTTGACAAAATAATTTAAAAACTTGAACCAATCCAAATTAATTA
Source organism: Spatholobus suberectus (assembly GCA_004329165.1). Lineage (NCBI taxonomy): Eukaryota > Viridiplantae > Streptophyta > Magnoliopsida > Fabales > Fabaceae > Spatholobus > Spatholobus suberectus. The sequence continues at coordinate 36,420,271 of CM014733.1, forward strand.
GTATTGATTAGTTTAAATCAAAATATCCCCTAAACCTGATCTAACCCGACTTGTGCCCACCATTAGTACAAACAATTAAATTTTATTTTAAATTTTTTACAAAATTGAAAATTTTCCCCTACCATTTTCATAAACACTTATCTTAAGTAGTTGTGGGAATTAAACAAAAAAAATGTTACTCCATTGAATATAACCACAATAAATATGGTTGACAACTGTCCATTAAAAAATGTCACGTCTCATTCTTTGTATGTAAAATGGTCAGTAGTAGTATATCTATGGACCTAAAAAAAACTCTACAACACCACATACAAACTTAGAAAAGAAATGAAAATCTAATATGAGTGAGACTAAAATTGTGAGGCTTGTGTGTGTGTTCTTGTTTTTTTGTTTTTATATTTTAAGATATATCCTCAGTTTGAGTGGAACAATATATATAAATAATAATTTAAAAATTAAAATGTCACGTCAATGGATTTGGTTGGGTTTGAGGGTTTTCAATAATAAAGCATGTTACCTAACTCGAAGAATAATGGGTTTGATTAGGTTTTGTTGGGTTTTACCCAAACAACCAAAGTAATCAAACCAAAGTGTTTCAATTGGGTTGGGTCAATTCGGGTTCATGGGTTAACCATACCCCGTAAACACTCCTGCCATCAAGTTATAGTCACAAATTAACCACTAAGGGTTCCAAAACCAACACTACACCACATGTAGTCCTCCACAAGTTCCTACGCACTTTAAAATCAACCAAAGTAAGTTATAGATCAAATGTTAATGATTTATTAAGTTTTCTGTAAATTTTAAGCATATCGTAATTTAATCATCGTTCATGCATAATATGTGTATTATTAAGTTCTATGAGAAATTTTTTAAGGTTCCACTTGGAAATAGTAAGTAAATTTTAACAAATTAAATTAAATTCAAATGTATAATATTTTATTAGTACTTCAGAATTAATTTATTTTAAATTTCAAAATGCCTCTAAGTTACTTAATTTCAAAAATTCTTAAATCATGTTGACTTTAATTTTTTATTTGAACCTTATAATATCATTACATTACATAGGTAATTTTATCTAAATTTTCTTAGGCTTTTTAAAAGTTAAGAGATAATTTTGTTCCTTGGTATATTTTACTTAACTAAAATCTTCACAATTAACATAATTTAAGTCCAAAATAAAATATTCCTTCAAATATGACTTAGATAAGTTATTTATGATTATAATTAATTATTTTCATTATGAAATTAATTTAATTAGGCTGAAATTACAGTTTTATCCCTAATTAGCCAATTTTGACTATAATGCTTATAATTAACTTATGTAACTCTAAATATTATTATTTCTTCAAATCTAACCCAATAATTTTCATTACAACTAAAGTTAATTATTTTAATCATAATATAAATTTTATTTTGGCAAAATTACCGTTTTACCTTTAGTTAACCTAATTATCAAATTAATTATTAAAACTAATTTACATTTGGCTCTTTTTAGTCTAATCTTTTTTCTAAGCCCATTAACTCTTAATTAATCACTTTTAACTAATAAACATAAGTTAATATATTTGTATTAAGGTATTAAAATATTATTATTCCACTTTTTTGTCCAAAAATGCCATTTTTATTATGTTTTCTAGCTTAAACTTTAACCTAACCTAATCCTCTTAACTATTGATTAGGGTTTATGAATTACATTTTCACCGCTTGTCCAGTAGTCAATGACATTTCTTTTCCATGATCTAGAGGCACCAATAGTGCAACCATGGTCTAAAGACTAGGATATGGATACCTTTATGGAAAAGGTGAAGATTATAATCTTTTAGCCTGTTTGGGACTTCAACACAATGGACCATAACATTACAAATGGGGTGTGTTGAGTCAAGCTTATTGATAGCATTAACAGGTTTTGCAACTTTGGATGCATAATAGTTGTGTAAAATGGCTTTGTTACCAACCGAAACTTTGAAAGTAATACTAACCAAAGTTGGAAATTTTCCTAGTAGATGTATGCACTTGGCAAATTTATTGTGCATAGGTATTACTTTTGTCTCATGGTAGTACTTATGTATAGGTGTCTCTTTTCTTGATGAATGGCTTTTGGCTTAAAAGTGGTCAAATAGTTATTAGTTATTTTGTACTAGATTGTGTTGTCCGGTGTGTGGCATCAATTGTCTCGTGGCGGAAGCCCAGGTGGGTCAAGTCACAGTCGACTCGTGGCGCTTAGGCTGCTACGGTTAAGTAGAAAGAGTTGCGCCTTGACTATCAGCTATAGCTTTTGGCCTAGTGGTAAGCGCTCGATCCAACAATTAGTATCAGAGCCAAGGTCACGAGTTCGATTCCCAGCGAGGCAATTGCTGAGGGGGAGATTGTTGTCTGGTGTGTGGCATCAATTGTCTTGTGGCGGAGGCCCAGGTGGGTCAAGTCACAGTCGACTCGTGGCGCTTAGGCTGCTACGGTTAAGTAGAAAAAGTTGTGCCTTGACTATCAGCTATAGCTTTTGGCCTAGTGGTAAGCGCTCAATCCAACATGGTCAAGGGGCAGGTAGTCACCAGTTTCTACTACATCCCACTTGTCTATGTGATATGCATCAAAGAATGCTATCATTCTTTGCTTCTAGTAGTTGTAGTTCTAACCTTTAAAAAGAGGCGATCTGTTAATGGCTTGTCCTTTGTTTTCCATGAGTAGTCAGGATCATTTTAACCCTTGCAGTGTTAGATGCTCAACCTTAAGAGACTGAGCTTTAATACCAATTGAAATAGAAAAAGCACACAAGAAGGGGGGTTGAATTGTGCATTTAAAAACTTTTTCGAAATAAGTTGATTAGTATGAAAACGTTTTCAAGCGTAGGGATAGAGAGAAAAAGGACTCAGAAAGTTTTACACTGGTTCACTCAACCTGAGCTACGTCCAGTCCCTTCACCCAGAAGGTATTCACTAACCAACCTTAGGTTACAAGTATTGTTCGTAGCCTCTTCAGGCTTTACAACGCAATCACCCTATATTGCTTAACCCAAGTATTCTTTCACACTAAGCCTCTCCAGGATTTCACAACACAAAAAGTGATTATACAACAGATATCAACTCACGTAGTGAGGATTTGAAAGATTAGGCTCAAGAATGCTTTGAAAATCTTTACAAGATTTTTGCTATCGTCCACTAGAAGCTTTTCTCAGAATGTTACTAATGTCTTTTTGTTCTTGTTCTTTTTCAACGTCTTTTTTTTTGTTTGCTTCTTCGTTGGTGCATGTATATATAATCTTTAGGGAAAAGATCCGTTGTAGAAGACTTTGACTTCGTTATGCAATGAGAAGCGTGCAGACTATCCTTTCAAAGAGGTCAGGCGCGGCAGCTTTTAGACTTGCACTAAAAAGGAAGGTGTAGAACTGCGCTGGCAGTCTGCTTTTCTGAACATTCTTCATTTGTCTTAGCAACTTGATAAGTTGACTTGCTTTATCTGATTTTGCTGTGCTCTTGCATTGGAATGATGTTGATGCTATTTAATGTTTCAAACAAATTGAACGTTAGATTACAGAAGTAGTAATATGTCAGTTTCGAGGAAGACTAGCATAAATCAAATTGACGTTCAAAATAAAAACTTAGCCATTTGAATATATGATCTTTGAGGCTTGTATGAGCTTATTCATCGGACGGTCACCTTCAGTTTGTTCAAATGGACAGTCCTCTTTAGTGAGTCTTCTGGACAGTTTTTAACACGTCAACTGGACGGTCTTTAACACATCTACTGGACGGTTTTCTTAGCTATGACAGGGTTAGTCTTTAAGCACGAACTTTGAACATTAATAAGCTTGTTATATTCAAAACATTGAGGGTTTAGACACTTCTACGTCTTTGGTTCCAACAATCTCCCCCTTTTTGATGATGACAAACCTTATGAATTTTTAAGTTTTTGCTGGAATATAAAAGGGCGCATAAAAGAGTTTTCGAAAGACTTACTATGCTCCCCCTGAGTTTGATATTCCATGTTTTGTATACTTGAGACACAAGATATCAGCTTAAGTCCATATCGAATAACATACTAAGTATCAAGCATATTACATATAACAAATATAAGATTTAATATAAGCAGAGCAACACTTGAAGTGAAATAGATCAACTATGTATTTTATTTAACTGTACAGAGCATAAATTTGACAAGAACAGATGCAAAAAAAATGCGATAAAGATAAAAACATAATGCTTTCTCCCCCTTTGTCATTAGCAAAAAAAAAAATAAACAAAAGGAAAAGGGAGTCGTCATCATAGTCATTGTTGCAGTGATGGAGGAGGAGGTGAAGAAGGTTGAGGAAGGTGTAGGAAAGCTTGTTGGTTTTGGAGAATTTGTTGAAGAAGGGTGAAGATAGGTTGCAGTTGGTTTGCAACGTATTGTTGAACGGCAGAGTCAACAGAGGGAATGGGGAAAGGGGCAGAAGAAGAGATAGGGAGGCTTGCGGAGGTTTGAGAGCCAAGAGTAGGTGGTGGTGGAGGTGTAGGTGACGGTGGTTGGGAAGGAGTGGGTAAACGAGCTTTAGAGGGGGGACGAGGTGCTTCGAGAAGCTTCAAGTCTTGTACTTCTAGTTGGTATGGACGTGGAATGGTCCAAGGGTAGGGTGGTTGAAAATTTGTGTGGTGAGTAAAAGCACAATCATAGTGTATAGGATAGAAGTTTTTGTACCAAGGAGTGGTCACTCGTTTGCTGGATGGACAAAAGCAGCTGAAGAGTCCGAAAAGTGATATACACGAGCTAGACGCTGTGTGACTTCACAGTTCGTTGCAATTGGAATATCGACTTTGTCGTCTGCTGAAACTCCACTACTAGACGTTTCTTGTTCGCATTAGAACATATGGTGATGCCAGAAGCGTTTAGCATCGTCCTCGTCCAAGTCTATATGAAGACGCTAGGCTAGAAACCATTCATGGGAATGAGTTAAATGTTGTTGAAAATCAGCTCTGGACGGCAAAGAGGGATGGTGCCTTGGTCAGAATTTTCTTCTTCTTGCGATTGTCATTTATGATTGGCAGTCTCAGGTAGACGCGATCTAGTTGGATGCGGATGGATGTGGAAGGTTGGATGTGTTGTGATAGGGGAATAAAGTGTTGAAACTTCAAGGTGGCGGAACCTTTGAGAGTGTTGCTGAACATATGCTTAAAGGCAGATGGAAAGAATCCATCTTTTGCCGGGTCTAAAGGCCAAAACTTCAAATCTACAGGCCTTATGTGAATAGTCCGCTTGCCCCTAGGTTTCCTTTGTTGTAGAGCTTGCTTGATGTGTTCTACTAGAGGTACTTTATATTGGAGTACTCCAAAAGGATGTGCATTGATGCACCAAGCTTGTACAACGCTGGGGTACTTCCATCTGATAAACTGCTTGAGCGGTAAGTGTTCAATAGCTCTAGGAAGTAGTGCCAGATATTCTTCCGAGGGTTGATGGACATAGTTGTCCATTGACTTCTCCATGTTAATGGGAGAGTAGTCAAAACTGAAGTTTGGTTCGGGGAGCTCTGGATGTAAAATGATGGCATTGTCGTCCAGGAGGTTTTGAGAATTGCCTTCAACAAAAAGTAGAGGCCATTTCTGTTTGGTATGCTCTAAGGTTTCTGAGGAAGGGGTAGGGAAGGGAATGATGGTTGAGAGAGAAGGTGATTTAGTAGGTTTAATGGAGAGATAAGATTTTGAGATTCCGGGGGTAGGGATGGTGTAGGTATAACCTTCATCACCAGGCAGTACCAAATTTGGTTCAAGTGCGGCTTGTGTGTCAGGTTGTGTTTGGGTAAGAGGTTCAGATGGTTCAAGAATGATTAAATCATCAAGGTCGCTAATAGGTTCATCAGTAGCAGAAGAGGAAAGCTTACTTCTCTTAGACTGTGCTTCCCTTAGTAGTGCTTTTGCTGGTCGTTTGGATGAGGCAGATGATTGTGGTGTGATTGAACAGGAGCATCAACTGTGGCAGCTTTCTACTTCTTGACAAACTTACCAATTGGTTCATTGTCTTCATCATCAGAAGCGACGATCAACTGTCTTTTAGTAGGAGTTTGTGTCGGAGCAGGTGAAGGAGCAGAGACAGCGATAGGAGCAGCTGTAAAAGGAGCAACCTAAGCCGAGGGTCTTTGGATTTTGGATCTTGTAACCCTGGTCGCTTGCGTTTTGGACGACCTCCTCCTGGTGGACGGTCTAGCAACAACTGGATTTATAAACAGTGCCTCGTCGTCCATCAACTTAGCAACATGGACGGTTGGCTTAATTGTCTGTAGAGGTGCCATCTCCACAACTTCCTTTCTATCGTCCATTAGTTTGGACGTGATCTCCAAAGGCTTCAGCACAAACCCAGCCTTCATCTATGCAACATTGTTGCGTCCAAACGGCAATTGAGTGAAACAATGGCCACCACCCAAAATCCTAATCTTACTTTGCTCTCTAAGAGATAGAGCAAAGAAGGCATGATACACCTGTTGTTGCCAGAAGAGTCTGTTAAGGAGAGCGGCGTAGGTGATTTGGTCGTGCTTTCCGCGTCCTCTCATGGTCCTGAAGATGTTGCTCAGGATGAGGTGCGGCAGGTTGAACTGTTGGCGTGTGATCATATGGAACAACGCGAACCTGTGTAGAAAGGTAACACTATCCTTCGATCCAGCCTTGTGGAGGATTCCCTTGTTCAGCAACTGCTGGAAAATCTTCCCCTCTTTTGTTAGCTTACTGTATTCCACTGGCCCTTCGCCTTCTGGACCCATCAGTGCAGCATCAACAGTATCATGTCCTCTAAAACTGCTTTCCCAGCCATTCTTGATGCAGGACCTAGCCCGCTCACAGCCAATGGCTTGGACAACAAAGCCGAGGTCTAGTGTGACCTTAACTCCCAAAGCAGTCCCAGCGATGTCAGTATTAAAGAAAACGGTAGAGTTCCAGAATTGTCTGATGAGTTCTGGGTATATGATCTCGTTCAGGTGGAAGTAGTTGAGAATTCCACATCTGAGCAAGTTATCTATTACATTCACACCCTATGTCCTCCAGAGCTTGGATATCGAATTGGCTTCCAATGAGAACGACAGCCTTGTCTAGGCTCTCCACTCGAGCCACGGCCTTCGCAGCAGGACCAGCTTTTTCAGATGCCATTTCTAAGAGCTTGAAAGATTGTTAGGGTTTGAGAGGTTTTGAGAGACTAAGAGAGTTCAGGTGGTTTTGAGAAAAAGTAAGTGTTTGGTTTAGGTTTGAGTGTATATGAAGAAACCGAAGAGTTTTGCTTTGGCAGTTCTTTCAATTTCGAAGAGAGAGGTGATGTGCAATAAATGCTGGGTCAGGCGCTTACATATCTCGAGGTTGGTTATACGACATATGAGTGACTCAGACCAGAATAAAGCATTTATTTCAAATCATTTTTAAAGAAAACATAATTAAGTATGGATAAGGATCGTTATGCACATATAAATGTAAGTTGTTATGGAATGCGAAAAACTATGCAAGTGGACGATGTAATATTGGACGCTACAACATATTAGACGCTCACATCTTTGGACGATCAAGGCATGTTGAATAAACTATTCATTTATAAATTCCATACCAAGAAGATCTCGAATATGGATGAATTTATCTTCAGGAAGGGCTTTTGTAAATATGTCGGCCAATTGATTTTCAGTGTTAACAAACTGAATATCAATAATTCCCTTCTGAACATAGTCTCTTATAAAATGATGTTTTATTTCAATGTGCTTTGCCCGAGAATGTAAAATAGGATTTTTAGACAGATTTATAGCAGTAGTGTTATCACAAAAGATAGGGATGTTACTTTCGTAGATACTGTAGTCTTCTAACTGATGCTTGATCCATAAAAGTTGTGAGCAACAAGACGCAGTTGAGACATACTCTGCTTCTGCTGTAGACAGGGCAATCGTCCTTTGTCTTTTGCTCATCCAGGAGACTAGATTCCCACCAATGAGGTGACATCCTCCACTGGTGCTTTTGCGTTCTATTCTATCTCCCGCATAGTTAGCATTGCAGTAACCAACTAACCTCTATTCTTTGTTTGACTTAAAACACAAACCAAGGTTAGTGGTCCTTTTTAAGTATCTAAAAATTCTTTTAATTGCTGTTAGATGAGTTTCTCTAGGGTCAGACTGAAAATTGGCACATAAGCATACACTAAACATAATGTCAGGCTTGGATGTTGTGAGATATAAAAGAGATCCAATCATACCTCGATATGTAGTTTGGTCTACCTTTTTAGAAGTATCATCCAAATTGAGTATTGACGATGGATGCATAGGTGTACTCATTTCCTTGGCATCATTCATCTTGTACTTCTTGAGAAGTTCATTGACATATTTTGTTTGATGTATGAATATGCCATTTGCAGTTTGCTGTACTTGTAATCCTAAGAAGAATTTTAATTTTCCCATTATGCTCATCTCGAATTCTGTTGTCATGATCTTAGAAAAATCCTTGCATAAAGCATCATTAGTAGCACCAAAAATAATATCGTCTACATATATTTGTGCAATAATAAAGTGTGATTTAACGTCTTTGCAAAAGAGAGTGGTGTCCATTTTTCCTCTAGTAAAACCATTTTCTAAAAGAAATGAACTTAGCTTTTCATACCAAGCTCTTGGAGGTTGTTTAAGTCCATACAAAGCCTTTTTCAGTTTGTAAACATGTTTTGGAAAAGTATCACCCTCAAAACCAGGAGGTTGTTTCACATAGACTTCCTCGTTTATTATGCCATTTAAGAATGCACTTTTTACGTCCATTTGATAGAGCTTCATATTACTATGAGCAGCAAATAAAAGTAAGATGCGAATAGCTTCTAATCTGGCTACTGGTGCAAAGGTTTCGGTAAAGTCTATACCTTCTTGTTGAGAATAGCCTTGAGCTACAAGTCTTGCTTTATTTCTTACCACTTTGCCAGCTTCATCTAGCTTGTTGCGGAACACCCACTTTGTTCCAATGATAGACTTATCCTTGGGTGCAGGAACTAGCATCTAGACATCATTCTTTTTGAATTGACTAAGTTCGTCCTTCATGGCGCTGATCTAGCCATCGTCCAGGAGAGCTTCGTCCACTGTCTTTGGTTCCAGTTGAGAAATCAAAGCAGCTTGAGCTTGTTTTGAAGGTCGATCTTGTCCTGACATGATCTTGAACGTTTCCAAGAATTTGATTATCTGGATGATAGGTTTTCATTTGCCAAGAGCGTCTAGTTGGTTCTTCTTCTTATTCTTTTGGATCGTCCATCTGATCTCTAGACGTTGAAGGACTAGCATCTTCTAGCTTCATATCTGCAAATGAATCATCTAGCTCTGATATTTCTTTATCAGGCTTATTGTCATTAAATTTTACATGGATGGCTTCTTTAACTGTTAAGGTTCTAGAGTTGTAAACTCTATAGGCCTTGGATGTTTCAGAATAGCCTAACAGTATTCCATCATCACACTTTGAATCAAACTTACCAAGATTGTCCTTAGTGTTTAAGATGAAACATTGACATCCAAAGGGATGAAGATATGATATGTTGGGCATTCGTCCTTTCCACAATTCATAGGGAGTCTTTTTCAAAATAGGTCTTATATAAATTCTATTTTGTAAATAACATGTAGTGTTTACTGCTTCAGCCCAGAAGTGCTTAGGAGTGGAATTATCATTTAGCATGGTTCTAGTCATTTCTTGCAATGACCTGTTCTTTCTTTCTACCACACCATTTTGTTGTGGTGTTCGTGGTACAGAGAAGTTGTGGAGAATTCTGTTCTCCTCACAGAACCCTTGAAAACTTTTGTTTTCGAATTCTCCTCCGTGATCACTTCTGATTGAAGCTATACAAACACCTTTTTCATTTTGAATTCTTTTGCAAAAGATTGAAAAGATTTTATAAGATTCATCCTTGTGTTTTAAGAACATAACCCATGTCCATCTAGAGTAGTCGTCTACTACGACTAATCCATAACGTTTTCCACTAAGGGAGGCTGTTTTGGTTGGACCAAACAAATCAATATGTAACAGCTTAAGAGGTCTAGTTGTGAAAACAATATTTTTTGATTCAAAAGAGCTTTTTACTTGTTTCCCTTTTTGACATGCATCATAGAGAACATCAGACTTGTAAGCAATATTTGGAAGTTCTCTTATGAGGTTTATGCTTATTTAGCTTTGAGATTAGTCTCAAGCTTGAATGTCCAAGCTTCTTGTGCTAAGTCCATTGATTCTTTTTGGTGGATACTAGACACGATACATTTTGATTTATGAGGTCATTGAGATCAATCTTATACAGATTGCTTTGCCTCTTAGCAGATAATAGTATGGATCCATCTAGATTCCTGACAATACATTTTTCTTTGTCAAAGGAGACATTGTGTCCACTGTCACATAATTGACTTATACTCAGTAGATTATGTCTTAGTCCTTCAACATATAGAACATTTTCAATGGTAGGGAAAGAGTGCTTACCGATTGTTCCTATACCTATGATCTTTCCCTTCTGGTTTCCTCCAAAGGTGACCCATCCACCATTCTTGGGTTATAGGCTTTGGAACATATACCTTTCTCCCGTCATGTGTCATGAACAACCACTGTCCAGGTACCATGACTGGGGCCTTCTTTCGATTGTCAAGCAAATCTACAACAGGTATTATCATAGACTTAGGTGCACAAATGGACTTGGGTCCTTTTTGTTAGTTTTGAAAGCATTGGACGCTTTCTTCGTTGGACGATATCTACATTATGTTGATTCATGTCCATTCTTTCCACATATTTTGCAGAAGGTTAAGTTTTTGCTAGGTTTAAAATTTTCTTCCTTAAAAAAACCAAGTCCAGATTTGTCATGAGGACTTATTTTATAAGATAGAATCTTATTTAGGCTCTCAGTTCCACTGACAAATTTGGACAAACTTTCTTTCAGATGAATGACTTCTTTTTAAAGTTCTAAAGCTTCATGAGAAGATGTCTTTTCTGAAATGTTCTTTGTTTTTAAAAGCTCATTTTCTTTTAAAACCTTTTTATGCTTTTCGTTGACCAAATTGAATTTTTTTGTTATTTTTGAGAATTTCTTTTTCAGTTCTTTATATCCCATTGAGAGATTTGAGGAGTTAGCAAGCAAGTCATTATAGGCTTCTTGTAGAGAGATTAAGTTATTGAAGTTTACCTCTTCGTCTTGCTCATTATCTGAGCCATCAGAGCTAGTCTCCGCCATAAGACACAGGTTGGCTTCTTCTTCTACTTCTTCATCTGATGAAGATAGGTCCATGTCTTCCTAGGTAGCCATGAGACCTTTTTTCTTGAAGAACATCTTCTTTTTGTCCTTCTGCAAACTGGGACATTCAACTCTGAAATGTCCAGGCTTCTTGCATTCATAGTAGACTGAAGGACTCTTTTCTTTTGGTGCCTTGTTGAACTTCTTTGTGAAGTTCTTGGCTCTTGATCCTCCTTTCTTCTTCCATATAGCCTGTATTTTCTTGGAGATGAAGGATATTTCATCTTCATTAGAGTCATTCTCTTCGGACTCTTCTTCAGAGGATTCTTCCACGTTTAGTGCTTTGGACAATGATCCTCTGGATGGACGTTAGACGCTTAGAGCGATGGACTTCTTCTTTTGTCCTTCGTCTTGCTTTAGCTCCAGTTTGTGGACTTTAAGAGTTCCAAGTAACTTTTCCATTGAAAGTGCTGTTAGATCCTTGGAAGCTCTTAAAGCTGTAACCTGCGGTCTCCATTGCCTAGGCAAACTTCTCAAGATTTTGTTAATGTGATCATAATTATCATAGGTTTTGCCTAAGCACCTCAGGTTGTTTATTATGGTTTGAAATCTACCAAACATAAGTTCGATAGTTTCATTTTCTTCCATAGTAAAGAGTTCATATTGTCTTACGAGTAAGCTCAACTTAGATCTCTTTACTTGTGAAGTGCCTTCGTAGGCAAGAGCAAGGGTATTCCACATTTTCTTAGCACTTCTTAAGCTATGTACCTTTTCATATTCAAATTCAGATAAGGCACACATCATAGCATTTCTAGCTTTTGAGTTTAGAAGATACCTCTATTTGTGAGATTCTGTCCATTGACTTCTTGGAAGCTCCACTCCATCATGGCCAAGGCCAGAGTCGCCAGTTTCTACTACATCACACATATCTATATGACATGCATCAAAGAATGCTATCATTCTTTGCTTCTAGTAGTCGTAGTTCTGACCTTTAAAAAGAGGCAGTCTGTTAACGGCTTGTCCTTCGTTTTCCATGAGTAGTCAGAATCATTTTAATCCCTGCAGTGTTAGATGCTCAACCCTAAGAAGCCGAGCTCTGATACCAATTGAAATAGAAAAAGCGCACAAGAAGGGGGGTTGAATTGTGCGTTTAAAAACTTTTTCGAAATAAGTTGATCAGTATGAAAACGTTTTCAAGCGTAGGGATAGAGAGAAGAAGGACTTAAAAAGTTTTATACTAGTTCACTCAACCTGAGCTACGTCCAATCCCTTCACCTAGAAGGTATTCACTAACTAACCTTAGGTTACAAGTATTGTTCGTAGCCTCTTCAGGCTTTACAACGCAATTACCCTATATTGCTTAACCCAAGTATTCTTTCACACTAAGCCTCTCCAGGATTTCACAACACAAAAAGTGATTATACAATAGATATCAACTTACGTAGTGAGGATTTGAAAGATTAGGCTCAAGAATGCTTTGAAAATCTTTACAAGATTTTTGTCATTGTCCATTGGACGCTTTTATCAGAATGTTACTAATGTCTTTTTGTTCTTATTCTTTTTCAACGTCTTTTTTTTTGTTTGCTTCTTCGTTGGTGCATGTATACATAGTCTTCAGGGAAAAGATCCATTGTAGAAGACTTTGACTTCGTTATGCAATGAGAAGCGTGCAGACTATCCTTTTAGAGAGGTCAGGCGCGGCAGCTTTTAGACTTGCACTAAAAAGGAAGGTGCAGGATTGCGCTAGCGGTCTGCTTTTCTGAATATTCTTCATTCGTCTTAGCAGCTTGATAAGTTGACTTGCTTTATCTGATTTTGGTGCGCTCTTGCATTGGAATGATGTTGATACTATTTAATGTTTCAAACAAATTGAACATTAGATCACAGAAGTAGTAATATGTCAGTTTCGAGGAAGATTAGCATAAATCAAATTGACGTTCAACATAAAAACTTAGCCGTTTGAATATATGATCTTTGAGGCTTGTATGAGCTTATTCATTGGACAGTCGCCTTTAGTTTGTTCAAATGGACGGTCTTCTTTAGCGAGTCTTCTGGACAGTTTTTAACACGTCAACTGGACGGTCTTTAACACGTCTACTGGACAGTCTTCTTAGTTGTGACAAGGTTAGTCTTTAAGCACGAACTTTGAACATTAATAAGCTTGTTATCTTCAAAACATTGAGGGTTTAAACGCTTCTACGTCTTTGGTTCCAACAGATTGGGAGTCTTGAATTGAGCATGTCTTGTGCTCAATTTAAGTTTTTTCTATTATTAATGAAATTTTAGCTTATCCAAAAAAAATTGTGTCTTATGTAAAGGTTAAAGATTTAGTCTTTTTGGTTCCAAATCATTCAACAACACCACCAAATAACATAATCATCATAATACATCAATAAGACATGAAAACATAATTTATATTCAGCCACATGAAGACCAAAAACAAAGAGCATATTTGTGTGATATAGCATGCCAAAGAAGAGAAAAATAAAATGCTTTTAATACATATTAGGGCATATATGTCAATAGGCACATTTTTATGCTCAAAACCAAGAAAGAACACATTTTTAAGATCCAGAACAGTCATTAAAAGATTTCAAACAGAGGACATAAGCAAAAAAATTAGAGATTTTGAGTCAAGAGGGGTAAAGCCTCCCTTACCTTTGTAAAAGCTCTTGAAATCTTGAATGAAACTCCAACAAATGAGCTTCTTGAAACCCAAGGCTTGTTGAGAAGATGAAGACCTTGGAAGGTTTGGTGAGGTGAATAGTTTTTAACTTGGCCTTGGATGATATCCAAGTGAGGAAATGGAAGCAAAAATATGAGTTTAGGGGAGAGAGTGGGTTAGGTCAGCAGCAACCTAAAAGACAAAAAGATGGGAAAAATGAGTGGCAAAGTATTCAAGTGATGACTAATTTAGGATTTTAAGTAGTCTTGGATGTCAAAACGTATTCAAATTGGTTTTGAAAAAAGTTAAATCCTCCCTCCCACAAGGTTTGTGATCCTCAACAGCCTAGGGAGACCAATGGGGGTGCATTGATTCCAACTAATGCTATTTTGATGAATAGTGTAAATATTTAGGTTGAAGGCAAAGTGAATGTTTAGTTATTTTGGTACAAGTTCTTAATAAATTATAATTAAAGTGTCTAATGGTCAAATTAAGTCACTAATAACATAGGAAAGGCAAATTAGTGAATAAACATATGTGGTGATTAGTTTTAGGTATTTTTCTGCTTTGAAAAGGCTCATCATAAAACGTACATTGAAAACCAAATAAAATAATATTATAATCCAAGTTATCAAAATTAATCCAAAATTTCAAATAAAATTAATTATGATTAATAATGACTAATCATATTAATTTCTACGAAATATTTAATTGTTTACTAATAGAAAACAATAGAAGTTCTCATTGTCTGTTTCGCAATACAATCTAAGCTTTAATTAAATTAACTGCTAAAACTTATACAGAAATTTTATTTAATTAAATTTTATGTTCTAAATTATATTTTCACTTATAATTGATATCAATCAAGTTGATCATAGATTAATCAAAGCATGGGTGTTACAAAAACTACAAAATATGAGTGAAGTTCATTAAAGAAGAAGTGAAACCCACACAATTTTGTGATTTTCAACAAATTCTAGCCAATAATAGAAAATGTGTTAGAAATGATGTGTTAAAGAGTGTATTACTACCATTTCTCTTTTAAAATAAACGCACTCTAAGTCTTGCAAATGACTTCTTGGTTGTCTGACAAATATGCATGTATGGTAATTTAATTCGAACACACAGAAGTACCCTACTAACCCCCATCGATTTTGATGAGAAAACTCACTTTATTTATGTTTAAGTTTGGATTTGAGTTTTACCCGATTCACACAACTTGGGGTTGGGGATTTAACTACACATCCTACAAGTAAGTGTGTGTGTGTTTGTGTGCAGATACGCGCGCGCATGTGTGGTGGGTGGGTGTGGGTGGGTAGTTGTGAAGGGCGTGGGTTTAACTACACACCCTACACATGTGTGTAGGGGGTTACAGGTGGTAGAATTTGTTTCAAAATTACAATACTAGTGTGGAGTTTGAATAAATTCTCAAAATGGAATAAGTCGTGTTTATGGATGATGACTTTAAAAATTATGTCATAGATGTAAGTAACGACTTATTTTTTAAATATAAAAAATGTGTCATAGGAAAGAAAATGATAAAATAAATTAATAAAGTCATACATAGAATGAATGACTCCACTTTTTATTTTTAATAATAAATAAAAGTCGTAATTGAGATCTATGATTTTTTTTATTTATTTAAAATGAACTTTTAAAAGTAGTTAGTTATAAATATAACTTATGATTTGTTTTGGTATTAATAAAATGAAAAAATCATAATTGTTATTTATGACATTTTTTTTATTTTTTTAAAGTATTACCCCCTAACACTCCCTTTGATCCAAAATTTCAGGCTTAGGATAGTTGGCAAGAATTTGAAGGACACCAAAAGTGTTGATAAGATGATAACCCATTTCAAGATGCTTGAGCTTAGGCATTGTGGAGGCAATTGAATATGCTTTATCATCTTGAAACGGTTTGCCCATAATGGGTGCACATTTGACACAACCCTTATAGCAGTTTGTAGTTCTTGTCGATCATCTCAACCACGTAGGCACCAATTTTAATACAGTAGTTCACATCCAAGAAAGAAATCATAGAAGGCCTCCCAACAGTCTTTTCCACAATGGAAGCACTCATTCTACTTCATTGTGGTCACTTATGAAGCACCAATACTTTTATTTGTTTCACGTATTCATATTCAATATGTATCTGATATCAATACTCTTGGATATTTCACTTGTACATGTCTATGAAGCATCTAAGCCTTTAAAAAATGTTATTAAGTTCTACTATAGCTACATATGAGATATAGAAGCATGTATAATATAGAAACATAGAAATATGGTCCCTTAATGAATTGAAAAATGGAAATTGTTCTCTTTATGGAGGATCTCAAGAGAGGAATGAGATTGATACTATTCTTATTTGTAGACAATATGAATGATTTATGATGACAAATGATTTATAATTTTTATTTTTGAATAGTAATGTCCAAGAAGTACGTTCTTAATATATTTATTAGTTTATTTATATGAATTTATATATATATATATATATATATATATATATATATATATATATATGTATGTATATGTATCTTACAATGCACATATCATCTCTTCTATATTTTTAGAATAATTATATTGTCATATTAGATACATATTATATCAAATACACATATTATATTTGTGCATCATAAACAGTTAAAAAATCTAACACCACCTTGCAAAAAAGTTAAAAGATATTGTATAAGAAAAGCTAACACCAGCTTCATTAATTTAATTTTGGCTTAATTGCATTTTAGGTCTTCCAATTATGACAATTGTGCTATTTTGGTCTCCTAAGTTCTAATTATGCAAATTAAGTCACCCAAGTATCAAAATTGTGTGATTTGGGTCTCTCCTCAAATTTTTTATTAAATATTTAACGAATTTTGTTGACATGACACTAACAGATGACATGACAATTGTTGTAGGTTCTAACGTGTCAATGATATGGCATGCAAAAATAAAAGACAAATTTATCAAAATGGCCATGGTAAGGTTTGAACCCTCCCCCTTAGGTTTCAATAACAATTTTTAACCATTGAACTAATGAAATTCTTAAACATATGTATTTAAAATAAATATATATAACTTAAATGGAGACCAAAATTCTGTTGTAGGTTCCAACATGTCAATGATGTGACATGCGAAAATAAAAGACAAAATTATCAAAATGGCCTTAGTAGGGTTTGAACCCCTCCTTAGGTTTCAATAACAACTTTTAACCACTAAACTAATGAATTTCTTTGACACATGAATGTAAAATACAATATATATAGCTTAAACGGAGATCAAAATTGCACATATATTTACCACAACTAAATAAACAAATTTATATTTAATATTAATATTATTAGTATATTAATAGATAAATTAATAATTTAATATATAAAAATTATTAATACAAAAAAAATATAAGTCATATTTACAATCAATGACTTCTAAAATATTTCCAAAAAAAAAAAAAAAACTGAAGTAGTAGATGTCAATTGTGATTTCTATATTTTATTATTAAAAAAATAAAATGTAAAAGTAAAGTCATTCATTTATTTTATTATTTTTCTCTCTATTACACATTTTTTATGTTTAAAAAATAAGTTGTTACCATACTTACAACTTTACTTTTGAAGTTGCCACCCATAATCACAACTTACCTCATTTTGAAAATTTATTTATATTGCACTCTAGTCTAGCAGTTTCGAAACAAAATCATCCCAGATCCGTAAAAAAAGCTATATATTTTACTAAAAATATAATTTAATTCTTAAGTTTAATATTTTTAAGCTTCTTGTAGTTTATTAATTTTTATATATTATTTGAATTAAACTGTAGTTAATATATGTTTTATTTAAAATTTTGTATAAATAATTTTTTTAAGAAAAAAGAGGGTCTTTCATGAGTTTCTTTGAATCCGACCAACATCAATAGAAATGAGGCCGAGTTTAAATTTTTCATCCCTCTCTCTCTTAAACCCGACCTTGAACCCACCCCTATCAAGGAAGAGACTTCCTAACGTATTTTTCCAAACCTGATAAAAATTGATTGGAATGAGGTTGAATTAAATTTTTCATTCCCATTTTCTTTAAACCTGACCTCAAATCCGTTCCGTCCTTGGGGGAGATGAGGAAGCCTGCATCCAACTTGCTTGGTTGTCATGACAAATTTAAAACAACTAATATATTGATGTGAATATTTAAAAACAATTTTAAATTATTTTATTTTATTAAATTTATTTTAATAGAAAACAGATTTTTTAATGAAATGGTATATGTTTAAATTTTAATTATTTAATTTTTTAAATGAAATTATTTATACCATAATTATGTTTAGATATATTTTTCTAAACATGTTTACAAAAGACAAATCTAAAAGTCTGAAAAATAGGTTGGCAAGCTATAACACCAAACACGTTACATGTTCGTTGTTCTGTTTCGGCCCAAATTATTTTGAATAAAATAGCTTATTCTTAAGTACACCCAAAACCATTGAGCATATTCTTAAAGAAAAAATTGGTAAAGTGCATTGCATGTTTCGTTGACGTGCGGCATGCCTGCAAACGAAGATAACGAAGTCAGGAGCGGAATTGGGTTCTCTACCGTTAAATTTTAACTGCGCAAGTTGTTAATAGAATTTAATTTTCACGTATTATTAATATAAAATGTTTATATAATTAATTAATTAAAAATTATCTAAATATAACATTTAAAATAATTATTAGAAAAGTTAATAATTTTATTATAACATTACAATTTATAATTGGATGATAGTTGTTAGTGTATTTAAATTAAATTTTTAAAACAAATTTTTACACTTCAAATAAATATAGAAAATATAAATCTAGAAATTTTAGATGATAAAAGATGAAACGGCACCGCCTTAATATAGATTTTTATTTTTTTATTTATGTATATATATATATATATTTATTTATTATTATTTTTTTTTTTGCAGGTGATCGTTCGGAACCGGAACAGTTTTAACAGAAGACGTGATGCGAAAGGGCATGGGTCGTTTGACATAATATACGGAGTATGGACAGGACAACTAAACCCAATGTAATCGTTGTTCTGTTCGATTGGATTAGAGTGCGTAAAGTCTTCCCTATTGTGTAGAAAAAGAAAATAATTGATGAACTAAGAGCTGGCAAAAGTTGGCAATTATTTGATGATCTTATTAATATAAGCTTCTTTGTACTTTTGTAATTGTTTGTGTTTATACTGTAATGATTATCTTGTAAAATATATAAAACTTTGTATGGTTTGAAAACAGTTTTTTTTTTTTTTTTTTGTAATTTGTTGTTTCTAATTATAAAAAATTATTTTGTTTTCATTTTATTTTATATTTTCAAAAAATATTAAAAATAAAATATTATTATTTTCATGATTTTTATACAAACCTTTAAAATAAAAAATAAAACAACATTTTTATAAATTATTATTAGTTTAAAGGAGTTTAGTTTCATATTCCTTCCAGTTAAAAGGATATCATGTTTTTTCCTAAACTATAAAATTTATGTTAAACAATATAAATTAAATAAACAAAATTATAAATAAATAAAAATTACAATGATAAAAATTATATATTTATAGATGTTAAATTAAAATTGTTGTCCTTGTTTAAGTAGCTCATTTACGATTCGGTTTATGTGAAAAAAGTTTTCAATTTGATTCCCGCACAAAATATTTTTAAATAAGTCTCCATCATATATCATTGTTATAACTTCATGAATTACTCATTCTGTGGGATTAATGGATTACGACATGTCTTTGATGTGTATTTGAATAATTGTGCCAAATTAATTTTTTTCCTATATCTGATACTAATTTTCAATTTAGGGGGCTTTATGAATGAATTTATGAAGAGCTAATTTAAATTCATGAACAGAACTTATAATTCTCATTAGTTCTTGTTATTTCAATAAGTTTGTTTACGTAATTTATCAAAATTAGTTTTCTTTAACTTATTTTAATAAGTTTTATCGTCAAATTTATCACATAAGTATTCATGTGATAAGAATTTATTGAATGTGTTTAATTAAGTTGTTTACTCAAACACATCTTAGTCTCTACATGAAAAAAGAAAATCAAATGATTAGTCACTAAATCCTTACGATCCAAAAAATGTTAAAGATAATATATGCTATTCAATTAACATTATTGGCTGTTACATATTTGGATATATATATATTTAACAAGGTCATTTTAATCTAAAATAGCAACAAGGTTTGTGATAGCAAATAATTATTCGTAAACCTTTATGATTCTAATGATATTGAAGATAGCATCCACTACTCAATCAATATTATGAATCATGCATGGATCAAAATCACTATTTTTGCCTCTTTTAAAAGAAAACAAAAAAAAAGACATAAAATTACTATCAATTGAAACTTGAGACAATTAAATACTCGAGGTCCAATATAAGTCACAAGCGTATGAATAATGAGGTAGAAGGAAAAGTTGCAAACAAAGCCTTAATTACCAAACACAAAAATTAATCAATATGAAAAAAAAAAAATAACAAGTATGAAAAAAAAACCGCAGCCTCTATATGTATCATCGATAGTCATATTGTATATATTTTAAAACATTAATAGCAAGATAAACAAAATGGAAAAAGACAATGAATAGGAACAAAATAAATGAAGTGGTGAAAAGAAAGAGTTACAATAATGTGATAAGTTCAACTTGAAATGTCAAAATACAATGCTTTGGAGAGGCATATATTGGACACATGAAACCGAGAGAAAATAAAAAAAAATAAAAAAGAAAAACCCTGTACAATAAAATAAAAGAAATAAAAGAAAAAGTGAAAAAAAAAAACTTCGAAGAAGTCCGCTTGCCTTCAAATGTCATGTGACTTAAGAGACGTCCAAAGAAGCAAGAAAAATCAATTTGCAAACCTGATGAGCAGCTATGTGGAGGTGGTGCGACTAGCACAGCACGATAGTGCTACGGTGTGGCTAGGTGGTGCGGGCGTCGTGCAGCAGTGGTGCCCAGTAGAATAGCGTGGTGGCGATTTGGGGGAGAGGAAGCTTATCCCGTATAATGGAGAGGAAAAGTGGGTTGTCTTTCTTTTAGAACATTTTCTTCTTCTATTTTGACCCCTTTTCGTGAGTGTTTGTGGTTTTTAAATAAATAAAATTGGCTTATCCATTTGTAACCAACTTTACCTAGTATCCCATGATCTCTTCTAACTCCTCATTATCCCACAATGCGTAACCGCCATATTTTCTCCATTCTTCATTTTATTTTCAATTTTTAATTTTCAGATTATCTTTTTTTTTTTTTAATTATACCGGATAAAATTAGTTATTCATACTCTCAAACCAATCCTGGAATACTGAACAGTTATTAGGGTTATTGAGCTTGGTCAAGTGAATATCCTAGCTCGATGGCGCTACCCTAGCCATTGGAACTTTTACCATTCGATGCCTACCCCAAGACCTCTGTAAGTGGCTCCCTGCCTTTCATTCCTCAGTATACCAAATTATAGTTTTCCTAGCAGGGTGTCATATCACTTGCTTTACATTACTCACTAATCTATCAAATTCCCTCTTCTCAAACAGGGGTTTCCTTAATATCATTTAATTTAAGCACCAATAACATTTCTGTTTTATATTGCAGAAATTATATGATAATAATTTAGTAATCATCTAAATTTTGGCAGTATAACTACATACTAAAATTTAGCAGAATCACAATTTGGTAATCACAATTTAATTACCAAAATTTTAGCAAAATAATGACTTAATAAACTAAATATTATTACTAAAATTTTAGCATAATAACAATTTAATAATTAAAAATTTATTACTAAAATTTTCGCAAAATAACAATTTAATAACAAAATAATAACTAAATTTGAGCAGAATAACTACTTAATAAATGCATTTTAATTATCTAAAATTGAGCAACATAACAACATAATAAGTATACTTTAATTATAAAATTAGGCAGAATAACAACTTAGTAAATACATTTAATAGTCTAAATTTGAGCAGAGTAACAACTATAATTTAATAATCTAAATTTGAAGTAACAGTTTAGCAATTATAATTTAATAATCTAAATTTTAGCAAAGTAACAACTTAGCAAAAATTACAATTGAATATCAAACATTATAACAATATAATGATAATAGTAATAAAGCTTATGCCTAATTGGGTATAGGAAAAAATCCTTCCTACCAACATGCAAAGTGACAATAATTTACAACCAACCCCACTCCCCTTATTACCTCTAAGGTGATTAATGAAGATGGTAAAATTGTTGGTGCAAAACTTCTAAGAGAAGAACTTTACTAATTCGTGAAAACTAATAAAATTTAAGCAAAATAAGAGAGAGAGAAAGGAAAATTTTTAGAGAGAGAAGCTCTCTAATGTTTTGGCCAGCCAAGAATAGTGAAAAATTTAAATTTTTGAAGGCCTATTCATAAAAGAAAGAGGGGGATTAGATGTCCACCAAATTGCATCATTCATGATGTCATAAATTCAATTTTTATTTATTTTTAAATCCAATTCAGGACACATATTCAAAAATAGGTGGTGAATCACCCCTCCTAGGCTTGGGGATGTGCATAGTGAGCTATCCCAGCTTTATCAATGTAAATTTTATCTGCAGTTAAATTAATTGGTACCAATAAAATCGTCTAAACTTGAAAAATTAGCTTTTAATATCAAAATAATGCATTTTAATGCAAAACTAATCATATACATTATTTTTATCAAAAATAAATTTCTAATAATTAATTTTTATTTTTATTAATTTATTTCAAATTATATGCATTTATTTTGTATTTTTTTAGCTAGAAAATATATAAAAAATCCATTTTAAGTCAATAAATACCAAAATTTTCTAAAAATTATAAAATTAAATATTTTAGATATAAATAAACTAAAATTATCATTTTCACTATTTTTGGATATCAAACCAATACTGGCTAGACTTAACAAACACTTAAGGGCATTTTGGTTATTTTACACCGAAATTCTAGAAAATTTTCAAAATTATATTTTAATATATATGACATGATTCAAAGCTTAAATTGACATTTTAATATCAATTGAATCTTTTTTTCATGTCAATACTTAATGTTGAGAAATAAGGACAAAATCGTTATTTTCTAATTTTTTCCAGTTCCAGCTTGGAAAATTATTAAAAATAATGATTAGATAACT
Organism: Spatholobus suberectus; assembly: GCA_004329165.1. NCBI lineage: Eukaryota > Viridiplantae > Streptophyta > Magnoliopsida > Fabales > Fabaceae > Spatholobus > Spatholobus suberectus. Next base: position 36,443,264 of record CM014733.1, read on the forward strand.
CTTGATATTCTAAATCTAACCACAAAAATATAATTTTTAGACTCCTTCCCAATTTTTTGGAATTAAATTGTCAAATATTAGAAAAACAGTTAAAAATTGAAATAAAGATATTTTTGTCATTTTACAAAAATTATTTCAATAAATTCTCAATTTTTTTTAAATTATTATTAATTATTCTAAGTTTATTGATGACTTAAAATAATTTTTTAAAAATTGCTAATTATTTTTGTTTATTAATTATGTTATCTGGATTTTAGGGACAAAATGATCATTTTACCAATTTTTGGGCTTCGTTCCCCAAACATTATTAAAAATATAAACTAAGTACTACTTACTAATACAAATGTAACCATAGGGATCAAATTTTTAAGATTCTGATCCGGTTGTTCATAAATAAATACATAATAATTAAGAAAACAATTTAATAGGCAAAAGTAGGAGTGTTACAAGATGTATAACTTTTGTATCCTTTAGGATAAGACTCACAAATCCATATGAGGTTGGAGCCATTGTGTACCCTGTGTTGTGGTGGTGACCACCCACGTACAAATATCTTAACAAAACCATAATTGTTCCATAATTGGTATCAGTGTCACTTGATTGGTTTATGTCACGTGTCGCCTTCTTAACCTGTAGGTTGATGATTTTATTGCACCATGTTAAAGAACACGTATGGCTGGTTTCTTAATGTTTAGAAATCTCCATAAAGTCGAGTTTGCTTAACTGTTAGTATATTGCATCATTTTATGTGCTGCATTTATCATGATATCTCTATGAGATGATATGCCTTGTTGTATGAGATATGTTGTTATGAATATGTGTGTGTGTGTGTGTGTGTGTGTGTGTGTGTGTTGTTATACTACCTATTTTGGATTACATTTATTATGCACATATTTTTATTCTTATTTAGGTAGGCTTACCCTTTTTGTGTGTTTGTTTTTGTGCTATGATCGTGACATTCACATTTGTAGGAATAGATGCTTTAAATGTGCCCACATCCATATATGGGAATTCTATGTACGAGATCTCCAAGACTCTTCAACAGAAAGACATGGAGAATGATAAATTTACCTTGATAAAGAGAGATTCACGTGAAGTTTCTAGTGATGGTGTTCAAATTAGGTGTCTAAGGTAGTAGGTGCGACCAACTTGGGGAATGTGCTTTGTAGTAGTTTCCCGCTCCTTGTTTCAAATGTATTTTCTTACTTTACTAGTATGTATTAATTTATTTTGAGCCACTTGGGATTTATTTCCAGCTTCAGGATTTTAGTGCCATAGAAAATAGTATTCTATTATTTTATAATCGGCATGCATGACCTTATCATTCGCATTTAATTGTGATGTATTTATTTGATTAACAAATTGTTAATGCATGATATTAACGTTTTCAAAATGCAAAATAATTTACCTAGATTTTCACAATTAAATTAATGAATGTTTTATTTAAAATTAAATTTTTTGTGTATTTTCGTAATTAATTAATGTTTTCAAAATGCATGTATCGTTAGCAGGACATTACAGAAAATACCTTAGATCCTATAGGGTTTATTTATACCATTCCTGAATTGGGTATCTTGGCATTTCTTATGTGAGGTGGTGTAGGAAATGCAACTTTGGGTAAATCTTACCAAAATTGCTACCTCTCATAGGCTATTGTTATGATTCAATGCTTTGCCTGCATATTGCAATTGTCCCATGCTTGATATTGTCGGAACCAAAGACATGTGAAGCATCCAACCCCTAAAAATGTTTTGATGATAACAAAGACTATTAAAATTTTACAACCATAAATAATGCAAGTCTTACATCTAACAATATGTATTTTCATAAAAGCAACTTGTTTTTAACATGGGTAGTCCACATGTTTTCACAAAACTAAGTTTTTGGACAAAGTGTCCAAAGAGTTTTATCAAAGTGTCCAATATGCTTATAAACAAGCGTCCAACACGTTCTTGTAAAAAGCATCCAAAGGATAGTTTTTCAACTAGAGTCTCTTATATGCTTATCGTCCATATACTTCCTCATGCTAAAAAAGAACTTAGTACAAACAAAAAGTAATTCAAAAATTGACTAGGTTTTTGAAATGACCTAAAACGAAGATTCCTTGTGATGACATGTCCTCGATTACATGTTTCTTAGTTGTCACAAGAGAATCTTTGTTTTGTTTCTTCTTATCTTACAGAAAGGAATGACACGTTTTCACAAAAGGATTACAAAGAAGAATTTCATGCAATGAAAAGAAGCTTTTAGCTGTTATGCAGCAATGTATGACATGACAACTTTTTCTCTCTCCAGTACATTAAAGGACAAACTTTGTCGATTAAAGAAGGTGTGTACAAGCACACTCTTAGAGCTGCACCTTAGCACAATTGCCCCCTCCCTCCTAAACGGTCATATTCTAAAGTCTATATAAAGGAGACCTATATGAAGAAATCAATAAGAAAAATTATGAGATTTGCAAGAACGAAGAAACTCTGTTTGACGATCATTAACTTTTATACACTTTGTAACAAAGTTATTTCTCTGTATTTAACTTTTATATCCTTACTCTGTGAGTAGCTTTTGGTGTATACCTTAAGATTAATTTTTGATCTGTGAGAGCCTGGAGAGACTTTGTAAAATAGAATACTTGATTGTGTTGAGTAATCTCAGTGTAGATTACTGGTTGTATTTGTAAGCTTGAAGATGCATTGAGAATACTTGGTGTAACTTGGAACAGTTGATGGAATACCTTTAGGATTAAAAAGACTAGATATAACTCTAATTTATAGAGTGTACCAATATAAAAATCTCTTATGTTCTTACTTGTTATCCCTTCTCTTTACACAAGTATCCACACGATTTTCTAACTTGCTTTCTAAAGTCGTCTTTTAAAACTAAAGTAAATTACACCAACACTCGTGAGGTTTTTTGAAATTACACAAAACCCCATATTTTTGTAACCATTACAAAACCTCCCTTATAGGGGTACATAGTGTAATGTTTTTCAAACAATTAAAGGGTGTTAATGTAATATATAAGGGACGTCAGTGTAATGTTTTTCAAACAATTAAGGGGGTTAATGTAAGGGTAAAAAAAGGAGGGGTATCGGGTGTAATTGATGAAAACCTAAGGGGTGTTACTATAATTTACTCTTAAAACTAATATCTGTTCTTGCGAAAACTATTTTCCAAAAAGTTTTTAAAATACACTAGCACACAATTCAACTCCCCTTCTTGTGTGCTGACCTGTTTTATTTTTTATATGAACCTAGGAAGGTTTAGAACCAATGAACACATAAGTCACTTGAATTATACTCACCCTATGAAAGCTAAAGTCAGGTTCAGTGATTTAGTTGAACCCTTGAGTACAAGAAACAAGGACCCAAAGTGTCAAAGACACCATAAGGATGATCAAGCCTTAATAAGTCATAAAAGTTCTATAAAGAACCAAAGAGAGAACTCTAAATATTCTAAATTTTTAAAAAACTCACTTTCATTCAAACTTGATTCCTCGATACAATGAGCTTTATATATATATATATATATATATATATACATACATACATACATACATACATACATACATATATACATATATACATATATACACATAAGTATATATGTGTGTATGTGTGTGTGTGTGTGTGTGTGTGTGTGTGTGTGTGTGTATGTACATATCTATAATATATATAAAGGAAACCTCATTTGGAGGAAAGTTTTACAAGTGTCACCTCCTCAAACAATGGCTTCTCCAATACTCTAATAAGACTTTTTCTATTTTTAGAAAATTTTCAAATTTAAAAGACATAATAGTTGCCAGCTTATTCTATTTAAAAGATTTATTAGGTTTTCTTCATAATTAATTTGCATTACGACATTGTCTCTCACTTTTCCCTTTTAGTTTAATTTGCAATTAAGGCATTGTCTGCTACTCTCCCCTTTTAGTTTAATGAGAATCTCTCTCACACTATTCTCTTTTCACGCTTCATCTTACTTCTTCTCACACTATTCTCTTTATCTTCTCACTACTTATCTGATACGATTATTCTCTCTTCCTCCTGTCCTACTTTTTTCTTCTTCTCATGCCTCTCTTCAATTCAATTTTTCACCTTTCATCTAAAAAATGGCTGTGTTCAATTACTACCGGACCATTCCAACTTTGAGCAAGCCAAATAAGCAAATGAAGAACGATGCACCATCACCATCACTAATATTGATAGGACCTCCTTCATCATCCACAAATCTGTCATTCAAGGAAAAAAGTTCACCTTTCACACACACACAAAAAAGGTCAGAATAAGATCCAACCACACTCAAAAGGTGGAGAACATGGTGAGATCCATTTCATTGGGGCTTGACCTTTTCTTCTTCACCATCGAAATGATGTGATGGCTGATTGAGAATGAAGACTATAAAGTCGGTGCTTGGTATATATGTTTCTAGATTTTTTTTTCTTATAATTTTTTACTCGTCATTTTTCTTTGTGTAAGTTTTGGGATTTTTTGGTTTTTACTCATCCCTATGCTTACTAATTCTTTCATTACAAATTTCCCGTATAATCTATGTTGGATACATTTTGCAAAATAAGTTATTACATTTTTCCCATCCCCTAGAAAAGAACACGTCTACAAGAGTTAACTTACATTAGTTTTCATTGTAGTGTTAGCTTCCAACATAGACGATACAATTATAGGGAATTCTAGTACATTTGTGATAGGGATGACAATAGAGTTTTGTACTTTGCTAGCACATCCTATGGTTAACACTTGTAGGTTAATCTTCTTTTGGTAGAGGTAGAACATCTAATTTATCTTTTCCCTTCTCATTTTTTCTTTTTAAGAACTTTTATGCTAATGGTTGAGATGAACTGTTCATACATGCTATTCACTAAAAATTATGTGTCGTAGCCAATGAAAATTACCATCACAACCAACAGCCCCCACATAAGATACATTGATCCCAAGGTTTTGGTCTAAAAAATCTACCATGTATGCTAAACTTTTTTACTACATTTTACTATTGAGCTCAATCTTATATTTTTGAATGGTGCTTAATTTCATGTGGCCATCACAGGGAACACAATGTGCTAGGCCTTGATTGGAAAATGGACAAAATTGTCACTGTTGGATGGTTGAACTTATTTTCATATATACTTAGTTTTATTTATTTATATTTTTGTTGTTGTTTGTTCTCATTTTGTTTTGATTATGTATTTGTTATGGTTGATTTTTATATCGAGTACTTTTATATTTTATTTAATCATTTTGATTATTTATGTGTTTATTGATAATAATTTATGTTTTAATCATCTTTTTTGATTGTTAGTTGTCATAGGAGCGGTCTATTTTGAGGAAAGAAGGATTTCTTTTTCTAGCTTCTCATATTGTTTAGTTTCTGAGTTTGATATGGATAATAAGTTAGGAATATTACGAGTTGTTGGTTTTTCTTTTATAGTTTTTGTGTTTGTTAGTTCTCACTTCTCAATTTACATTTTGAATTATTCTCCCTATCCTCAGAAAAAAAACATGTTTAACAGTAGTTAACTTACATTATGTATATTATCTTTTTTTACACGATATATTGTTGTTGATACAAAATTAAGAAATTTATCTTTGAAGGACCATTTTTTACTATCAAATCATATTATAAATTCATATAGTCTGGACTAAATAATGTTTCTATATGAGAATTATGGATAAGAGAATCTTGCATAACTGTTTGAGAACATATCCAAACACTTGATGGTGGAAGATTGTTTGGAATGGCAAGCCATTTAGTTTGTTGGTATGACTTTTGATATGAATAATATGATCTTAGTTATAAAATTTGATTATTTTTAAGTGGCATAGGAAGATTCACATTTCTTAAAATGGATATGCTTGCATATTAGTACATATTTTTTTGTTTGTTATTAAAATCTTCACTTTAACAAGTTGTGAAGCAATGTTTTTTTATCATGGTCATTTCTATAACATCCCCAATTTTGGAACAATAGACATAATATGATTAATGGTTTAGAATAACCATAAGCATTAATAATAGTTACCCTATTATTAGGATTTATAAGGATAAGGTAATAGGACCCTAAACGGGACTATGAGGCCCAAATGAGCTAAGGCCCGTTAGAGCCCACACACACACCTCCCTATATAAGAGAGGTGAGGGAGAGAGAAAAAGAAAGAAAAGGAAATAGGAGGAAGGGAGAAGGAGGAGAAGAGGAGGAGGAAAGGTGGGCAGAGATCTGTGACCCAGGTCCAAAGCTTAGTTCTAGACAATCCCCGAAGGTGAGTGCTTTCCCCTTAAGCTCCCTAATCCTCTTTGGTTTTATGTTTTTCTCTTTTTTTCCTTTTGAACCTTAGGTAAGAGATTTATGATTTTTGAGAGATCTGTAAGATTGAAGGGTTATTTGGAAAATATTATTGGTTAGGAAGGTAATAGAGATGCCTAAGAATGTTTTGATATGCTTGGTGTTACAATTTCAATTAGAAGTCCATTCAGGTTGACTTCTATAACTGTTAGTCTATCTTTCAAGGTCGTGCTTCCTTTTCAGGAAGTTATTATCTTATCTTCTTTTCTTCTTTATTATTTTGGTAATAGATAACTTTTCTATTCACAGTCTACCCATCTTTAATTCTGATTCATGTGGGACAAACAACATACCTCATTAGCCATCCCAATGATCTTGCTTATGGCTTTTACAAATTTATACCAACTTCAGTGTATTGACCTATCTTTATCATTGCCACTTCGACTACAATTGTTGCTAGCCAGTCGTTAATGTTAGTCACCTTTTCTGTAATCAAGCAATATGTAGTGCTGGATTATTTTCCTAAAGGTTTTCCACACCTCTTACAATAAAGGAAAGGTTTAGTACATAGCATAATTTCAATTTACTTCTTATTACTGATCTTTCAAGCATGCTTCCTAGGTATATACTTATAATAATTGAAAAAATGTTTTGTAGCCTTTAACTGCTACACATTTCAAATTCTTTGCTAAAATATATCTAAGGTATTACTTTTCCATTATTATTGTGTTGTAGGAAAGTGTAATATATATGGCTTAATGGGAAAGTCATAATTTAATTTTAGCATGATTAAGAAAAAGTTGAAAATGTTTTTGTTAATTAGTGCAAGATTTTTATTTTTTTTTGCTTTTACTAGGATAAAAGCTAAAGTATGGTTATGGTCCCGTCCCCCCCCCCCCCCCCCAATTTTGTCGAGGGTTTATGGTCCTTTTTATTTGCTTTTCCCTACATCAAAGGTAAGAAAGCAAAAGCTACACATGAAACTTGTTCAAGTTCTTTTCAGATGGAAAACATTGACTACTTTTCTCCAAATGGCATTGACAATACTTGTCATTTTTAGTTTTGTTGTTAACATCGGGGTAGTAAATGAAAGACAGTGCAAGGAAAAAGACCATCATTATTTTTTATAGAAAATAAAATTACAATAATTTGTTACCAAATAATGTTGCTTTTGATTGCTAACATTAGATGCTTACATATGGCAATGAAAGTTATGATAATAGGTATGATGTTTTAGCAAGAAAACCATGATCAAATTGAGGAGGGATCAACTGCACTACTGTTGCAGAATCAAATCCACTACAGCTTGATTCAAAGGAAAAATGAGCTCTGCTTATGCTATGATAGCCTATTTTGATTAAGCCTCACTTGATGAATATGGTAAGTGTATACGTATTGTTTTCCTATCTCACCTTATTTGAAATTTAAATTATGCAATTTTTCATAGTAGTTTAAATTATACTGATTGATATACTATAACATGCTATGTAAGCTTATCTATCATATATATAAAGCAAACCCCATATGGAGGAAAGTTTAACAAGTGTCTCTTCATTAATTTCATTTTAGTAATTCAAATTCATAAATCAGTCATCACTCTCATTCATAATTCATTCCTCCCTCGTCAAATATCCTGCAACTCCCTCTTTCTTTGATTTCTACAATGGTCGTTGTATATGATTTTAAATTTACTATAACCCTTGAAAAGGAAAATTGGACCATCAAAGTGAAAATATTAAGGCTTTGGTTAGTTCCCAGTTTTAATGGATCAAAGCCTCTATTTTTGTTAGAGATGGTACTGATGGATGAAGAGGTTTATTTTTAGATAATTGTTTGGTTACATTTTCTTTGTTTCAATATCTACAAGTTATTATTTTGGTTAATTGAATACTTTTTTTTTCTTTTCTTGGCAGAGGTCAAAATTCATGCTTTGGTCAGAAAGACATTGACTTATAAATTTGAAAGTATGTTAAGGGAAGGGAAAGTTTATATTATGAGTGACTTTGGGATAGGCTCAAATGGTGGAGATTACATGATCATTAGGCATGTTACAAACTCTAATTTTTAGTTTTCAACTAATATGCAGCTTGTAACACCCCCACTTTAACTTGTTTGTTTTTCTAATTATTCTATGATTAATTGTAAAAAAATCAAATGGGAACCTCAAGGGTATGATTTTCATGAATATATTCATGTTAATGAGTTCTATCTAGCTTAGATTTTTAATAATTTATTTGGATTAGGGCCTGAGAACGATAAAACAACTGATTTATCCCTGAAAACTTGTATAATAGGATAAAATAGAAAAAATTATCTAGAGTGGTTTAAAAATTATTTTTAAATCATATTTATATTCAAAATAATTAATAATAATTTTAGAAATTTTTTCTGATTTTTTTTTAGACATTTTTTGGGAAATGACTGGTATACCCTTAGCCGACTGTGAAAGCCAGCAGGAGACTTTTTAACCTCAAAAAATTTGAAAAAATTATATTGAGTATATTTTAATTATACCAATATTATTTTAAGGTAAAAATAGTGAAAAGTCAAAAAATATATTTATTTGGCAAAAATTGGATTTACTGGCTTAATAAATGTCCTTTTAGTGAAAAAATTTATTGTAAATAATATGTATATGAGAAAAATCTGAAAATTTTTTTAAGGCTTACCAAAATAGACTTAATAACGTGGTATGACCATATTTTCCAAAAACCTATCCAAAATTTCTATGTAATTTTGTTGCATTAAATTAATATTTAATTATTTTTAATATCTAATAATTATATAAAATATTTTTTTAAAATTTTCCAGAAGCTTTGACTGGTCTGGACGTTCCCTTTAGCCCACATGTGGAAAGTACAAGTAAAAATGATATTATATGGTTTTTGAGTCAAAAAATTAAATCTAAAATGCCTATTTTTGATCTATAAGTAAACCGCATCAACCACTCTACTATTTCCCTCTTTCCTTCAGATTTCAGAACCCTCTCCTTGCCTTCCCAGCTGCTGGACGTGCAGCTCTCCCTTCTCCCCAAACTCTTGCAAATTTTTTTTCTTTCATCACCATTAAAAGCTTTCCACCAAGTTTTAGAATCCTAAACCTCTAAAGCCACCTCTCCTCTTCCAAATCTTCTACCAAAGAGCCTTATTTAGAGGTAAGGGGGAGTGAGGTTTAGCCTCTAAGTTTGTTTCTTAATGGGTGTGTGAGTGTGTGGGTTATCCCTTAAACCTAATTAGTTTACTAATTCTACTACTATTATATAATCATTTATATTCTTGTTATTTAAATTATTGCTTTACTATTATGTCATTTACTTTAATGTCATTTATTTCCTTGTCTTATTATTATTTCCATTATGTTGCCATTTATTTTTATTTTATGCTTTATTTAAATTTTTGCCCATTTACATTATGTCATTTACTTTATGGTTTAAGTTCTTGCTATTTAAATTCTTGCCCTTTAAATTTCTTGCTTTACTTATTGTCATTTAAATTTTTGCCCATTTAAATTATTGCCATTTATTTTATTGTTGTCTTAAAGTATTATTGCTATTCTATTGTTATTTACTTAAGTTTCACTTTATTGTTATTTTAATTATTGTCATTTATTTTGATGTTACTTTCATTACTATTTTGGCATTATATTATAACTTAATATCCTATTATGAATAGCTATTATGGGCTTATTTTCATGCAAGATAGCTATTTTCTAAAAAAAAAAAACCAATTTTAAGCTTCAAGATCACTAAGAGGAAAAAAATTTGGAACCCATTTTCTCCTCACAAGGCTCTCAGCCATATTGAAAGAAAAGGGTAAGACATATTTTTTTTATGTCAATTAACTTATTAGAATGGGTTAGATGGTTGAAAAATAATAATTACAAAAAAATCAATTTTTGACCACATAGAAAATGAACTCAATTTCTAAAAAGAAAAACAATAATTTAAGCTTTTTCTAAAAAGGGCATTTGGCCCATTAAAGGAATAAAATAATGAAAAAGATAAATCCTTCATTTAGATTTAGCATTTTTGATAATTACTTGAATTGGTTAAAATTGGTAAGAATAAATCCTAAGGAAAGTTGAAGAAAAGGTTTTCTTGAAAAAGCAAGTTCTACTAAGTTTTTAGAAATAGAGTTTTGGACTTTAGACCCAAATCAGGAAAAGTGTTTTGAATAAAGACCTTATTAGACACTTTTAAAATATTACCATCATTTTGAACAAATTATGGCTAGTATGGAAATAAGTAAATAATGTTAACAAAGGTGTTAATAAAATGCATGCAATTGCGCGTTTTTGAAATTCGAAGTGTTGGTTTTGTAAAATGAACAATCCAAATTTTAGTAAAAAGGAAATAACTGAAGAGAAACTCTAAGTATGCTCTGTGGTTGCAGCATAGTCTGACCTTCCACATCAGAAAAGAACTTCTCTTAAAATTTTACGTCCTAGTCATAATTGTAGACAAAAGTTTTTCTCTTTAAAATAGTTTGATTTGAAAAGTTAGAAAAGGATAAGGACAAATCAAAATAATTAAAATAAGAATCACAATAAATGTATAAACGTGTGAGAATGAATATGCATGACACGTTGGTTATTGATATTTCCTTCCCTGTGATGTTCATATTGAATTGTTTCTAAGTTATATAAAAATGTGATGGATAAATGAAATCTCTGTAATGAGTAACTCTGGAACTTTGCTGGATTATCCACAGAGTATGTCTTGAAACTTAGAAAGCAAAGTCATAGGAAAACCAGATTGAGTTAGGACTATGCTGAGAAGCATGAGTGCCTGTGTCTGGGAAGTCACAGTTTGGTACACTGTGGGATGAAAGGCCGAGACCATTGTTCGGGTCTTGAGGGTAAAGGTGCTGAGTTTTGAACATCCCAATGGCCAGATTAGCACCCTGAGCCGGGATAAATCACATAAATCGACTTGGCAACCCTGATGCCTGCTCAGCATCACCATGATTGGTGTAGTGTATATCCCTGATGGGTGTGTGGCCTGTTCCTCGAGGATGATGATTACGACATGGATGTCTATACCTTGTGAGACATTATACGAACTCCCGATCACTTCCTAGTGATTCCTGATGGTTAAAGTAAATCATCAGAGATGGGTATGGATCCATATTTCTGGTAAAGGTTGAGATTGAGTCGTAATAACGTAGGTCAAACATTAGGATTTCCCCTGGTTGCTTGTTTAATTTGTTGTTTGTAGCCTATTAAGAAATGGATGAGGCTTTTATAAAAACCTCACTCCTTTCTTTTGCTTCTTTTCATATACGATCTTGGTACAAGCAGATAGATCTATTTCACGGGATGGTGAACATCCACATATCCTACTGCCCACTGGGACTACGGGTCTATGACCCGGTTACTTAGTATTCGACGTTCCAAGGGAAGGTACATTTATGTCTCCTATCTCATTCGTTTTTCTACCTATTGAGCAGCTAACATTACCTATGACCCTATCTACTACCGCCCCCGATGGCTATGTTAGAGGACCGCAGGCCCCTCCACCATCACCTGTAGACAATGAGATGGATGACGCTCCCTTCCCACCAATAGATGTTGTTCCCGACCTCGGCATCATGGCAATCCCGGCACCATACCTTCAGTACTTTGAGCCACCAGTCGAGATTCCACCATACCTAGACACCACTGAGTCTTCATCCAGTCCTTCCTATCATCCGGGTGAAAATTATGGATGGGTATCCTCTTCTTCTAAGATTGCTACAACAGCCTTGGGCAGTTACCTGAAGGCCATTTACCTACTGATGACGAGGACACCGATATGATGGACTCAAAGGACACTGATATGATGGATTCCGAGGACTCACTATGACGACGATTCTGCTTGTGATCTTTTTTGCATAGGATGGGGTAGCCTAGTATAGGTTCATACTGCTCTAACATAGGTCATTTTTGGTTGTATAGCTACAGGCGGGTATTTAGGCTTCCTTTTGATGTATTTCCTTTTTATGTGCTTTTGATGTATGTACTTGATATCTAACCTTGTATAAAGGCTTGACGCACACACACACACACACACACACACACATATATATGATGATGTTTATTTCACGATCATGGTTCTTTATATAATGTCTCTTGGAATTACTAAACGGTTGCGAAAAATAAGTACGTATTAGTTTTAAATCAAGCCGATGTTCTAACAAACGAATTAAGAAATAATAAAATAAGATGAATGTATGTCTTATTATAGTGGGTGTTACACAGCTTGTGCGACAATCATCTTTACATGGATTAATGAAACTGATAGTGCTACATTTGTGATGGTGATGCTACTTATTTGCTAAAGAAAAGTTATCATGAAATGTTTGACATAATAGACAAGGTAGCGTTCATTCTTCCTTAAAATTGAATTTTTATATCAAAGTGTGTTATGCAACTAAATTTTTATGTTTTTCTATGTTGCAGAAATCTAAGGGTACTACAATTCCTAATAAAATTATTTTTTTGGTCAATAAGAATTTGCATTTCAAAGTTGAAATTAAAAATGTTTCAGCTTTGGCTTTAAGCCTTCCTTCATAGTAAAGTGAGTGTCTGATGATCCTATTTTGATTAATAAATTTATTAACTTGAAGACAACAGAGGTATCTTAAATAAATAAATATTATAGCATATAACAAAACCTATATAACATATGACAAATGAACTCTTTCTTACCACTGGGTGGTATGACTTTGTCAGGAATAAGCAACTACAGCCTGAAGATATTGTTCATTTTACATTTATTCATGATCTTGAAATCCTTTTCATAAGCATTAATTAGAGATGTGTTGTAAAATTTCTAAGTTTAAGGTTATGGTAAGTTTGAATTTTAAACAATTATATGGTTAAAATAATATTTTAGTATTTTGTGGACAAACACCAAAGTTTTTTTTTGTAATTGGTTAAAATTTAAATTCTGCCCCAATAAATCACTGTTTTGTCTAATATTTTTTCCTTATGTTGCTTATTCTAAATATATTGTGCTATACATATTCTAATTATATTAAATATAATTGTGTGAGAATCATAAAGTTTTGACATGACTTTAATTTAATTATTTAAACAACTTTTCATTCATTAGAAAGTTGTCCTCAATAAAATATGCACTAATTGAAGAACAATATGTGAAATTTATACGAAGTTTTATCCCGACACTTTCACTTCTAAAGAGATAAACTTTTAACAAGAATTTCAAACAATATGTTCAAATCATAGACTTTGAAAAATATATTAATTCTCATTGTTTGTAATTTACTTATAGTTTTAATTTATAACTATAATTATAATTTCTTTACACATATCAAAGTACATATATCGTCGAGCGACACACAGGTACACATACTAGTGTATATGTGTGTGTGTGTGTGTGTGTGTGTGTGTGTGTGTATAATGATTTGTTTAGAAATCGTTAAATTTATCCTAGGTACCTAATTACAAAAATTGGAAAAGATTAGAGACCTAGTTAAAAAAAAAACTCAAAAATTATAAAACCTTTTTATTTTGAAATGTAGGAAATAATATTTTCTAAAATAATTACATATAGAAAAAAGAAAAGAAAAGTTATAACCCCTTTTAAAACTATAGTTGTCAAAATTGACCTGGTCTGATGGCTTGGTGGGCAAGGCCAGGTTGAGCTGGGCTCTTTATTTTGATGCTCGAAAAGAACAGGGCCAATTTGGCTTGGCTCGATGGGCCAAACAGCCAGGTTGAGCTATAAAAATGTTGGCCTAAAAGTTATTGATCCTATTTAAGCCAATATTTTTGTTTTATTTTTTTCTTATAAAAAATATATAAATTTATGCAAGAAAATAAAATAGGTTAATTTGGCCCAACCTATTAGGCCAAAAATTTGTGGCTTATATGAAAATTAGCCCGACCTGACTTGCTCTTCAAACTTTAGCTCGTCGGATTGGTCTGGGTCAAACAACCCATTTTGACAACTCTACTAAAACACAACTTCGTCCTTGAATGCCAATTAATCTTTCTTATATAATTTACTATATATATGCGTTATTGTATAGGTGACTTAGTGGTTCTTTTATATTATAGGACAGAGAGGAACCTTGGAAGCAGATTTATAAGATGAGCAAATTACAAGACACACACACGATATATACATATTTGTATACACACACACACACACACACACACACGTGTGTGTGTGTGTGTATACAAATATGTATATATCTAAACACGTATATGTATATATGCATATACACTTATATGTATATACATATATATACACATGTGTATATATATATGTATATACACATATATGCATATATACAGATATAGGTTTATACATGTATGTATGTGTATACACATATACATGTATCTATGCATATACATACATGTATATATATAAATATATACAAATACATATGTATATTTATACATACATGTATATATTCTCGCTTTCTCACACACACATATATGTACATATATACTCTGTGTGTGTGTATATATGTGTATATATGTATATATATATATATATATATACATACATATACATACAGAATATATATATATACATACATATACATACAGAATGTATGTATATATAATATGTATGTATATGTGTATATAAATACATACATATATATATATATATATATATATATATATATATATATATAATATGTGTGTGTGTGTGTGTGTGTGTGTGAGAATATATACATGTATGTATAAATATACATATGTATTTGTATATATACGTATATGTATATATGCACGTATATGTGTATACACATATACATGTATAAACCTATATCTATATATATACATATATAAATATGTGTGTTTAGATATATACATATTTGTATATACACACACACATATGTATATACATATAAGTGTATATACATATATACATACGTGTGTTTAGATATATACATATTTGTATACACACACACACACATATATATGTATGTGTGTGTGTGTGTGTATGCATACATACACACACACACACACACACACACATATATGTAGATGTGTGTATTATAAGTATTGACCTATGTAATTAACTAGATATTTTACCACTTTAATAACCTATGTTACAGTACATTAAACAATTTAATTAAGTTGCATAGCAACACTACATTTATTATCCCTAGGAAAAACCAAAAGACAATTGACTAGAATGCTTAAAATTTGTCGAAATGAAATGACTAAGTATATAACATCAATTTTAGCCCAAAACTTTCTTATTAAGCTTATATTAAAACAGCCCATGTATTGTTGATGGCCTAAGCTCCTTAATTTGAGTGGTTTTTTTTTTTTTCCCCAAAACTCCTGCTATAGCTCTACCTTTAGCACAAATTAATGTAAGAACGTATTAGGCTCAAATTCGTATTAGAGAGAATTATCTTTTTCTCAAATGTCTACAACAAGTCAATTTAAAACTTCCTTGATCCTTTTAGCATGTGCTGTTGTATGTGGTTTGCTTGGTATTTGCAAAGGATCCCTTGAATTAACTTGTTCCAACCCTTGATTCATACCATTCTCTCTCTCCTCAAAAGGATTCGTCCTCGAATCATTACCTACACCATAAGCAGATAAATCAACAACATTGAATGTAGAACTAATATTGTACTCACCAGGAAGATCTATCTTGTATGCATTATCATTTATCCTCTCAATGACTTAAAATGGTCCTTCTCCCTTTAAGCCAATTTAGATTTTCATTGAGCTGGAAACACACCTTCTTCCTTTATTAGCATTGGATACATATTGGTCAATTTTCTTTTTAATTTGTTGCCTAAGATGTTCATGAAGCTTCTTCAACATTTCAATTTTTTTCCATCAAGGCTAGCTCTTTCATCTACAAGCAATGATACTAAATCCATGGGAGATAAAGGATTAAAACTATAAATTACTTCAAAAGGAGAGTAAGTAGTAGATGAATGAACACTCTTATTGTATGCAAACTAAACAAATGGCAAGCATTCTTCTCAATTCTTCAAATTCATTTGAACAACAACTCTAAGTGGCTAAGTTAAAGTTCTATTAACTACTTCAGTTTGCCCATTTGTTTGTGGGTGATGAGCTATAGATAACAATAATTTAGTACCAAGCTTTCCCCACACAATCTTCCAAAAATGACTAAGAAATTTTGCATCCTTATTAGACACAATACTTCTTGGCACACCATGAAGGCTAACAATTTCATTGAAGAATAAATATGCAATTTATGACAAGGAATGAAATACACCACTTTGAAAATTTATCAATCACCATAAAAATAGAATCTCATCCCCCATTGACCTAGAAAGTTACAAAATAAAGTCCATAGATATTTCTAGCCAAGGTTCACTAGGTACTGGCAAAGGTATATACAAACCATATGGTAAGACTTTAGATTTGGCCTTTTTACAAATAATGCACCTACCAAAGATTCTTTGTACATCACGCTTCATTTTAGGCTAAAAGAAATGCTCATGCAACATATCTAAGGTCTTTTTCACACCAAAATATCCTATTAATCCTCCCCCATAAGCTTCCTTTACAAGCAATTGATGCGTAGAACATTAAGGCACACATAACTTATTTCTTTAAACAAGTATCCCTTAACTCTATGAAATTTCCTAAATGCTCCCTTTACACATGCATCAAATATTTCAGCAAAGTTACCACCATTTTCATACAAGTCTTTCATATATTCGAAACCAATCAATCTTGCTTTAGGAGAAGTAAGTATAACATACCTTCTAAACAAGGCATTTATAACTATATTCTCCTTACCTTGCTTGTATTTGATGACATATGGAAAAGGTTTAATGAACTCCAACCACCTTGCATGTTTTTTATTACCTTGACCTTTCAAATGCTTCAAAGATTAATGATCTGTATGAATGACAAATTACTTTGGCTAGAGGTAGTGTTGCTAATATGCTATTACAAGTGCACAAAGATCCTTGTTATATGTTGGATAGTTCAAAGTTACCTCACTTAATTTTTCACTGAAATAAGTAATAGGCCTACCTTCTTGCATCAAAACAGCCTTATATCAATTCCTAACGCATCACACTTAAGCTCAAATGGTTTGTTAAAGTCAGAAAGTGATAAACCAAGTGTAGAACACAACCTTTCTTTAATAACATGAAATGAATATTATTGTTCTTTATCCCATTTAAATCCAACAGTTTTCCTAATGATCTCAGTAAGTGGTGCAACAATTATGCTAAAATCTTTCATAAAACGCCTATAAAAACTAGCTAAGCCATGAAAGCTTCTCACCTCAGTAATGCTTGTTGTAACGACCCACTATCGCCACTAGACAACGCTACCATTCTTCTTCCTATTATTATATAAGATTTAATGGAAACTATCTCAATTAGCATGCAACCAATATATCGTCAACATGTACACATACATAAAAGACCATCTATCTCAACCAAGATCTCTGTGCAGTATATATACAAACCAAAGATTTTTTAAAACTTACATGCCAATGCCACAACCAAAATATACATCTATAAGGGAGAAGGGATACAAAACACACTCCCTAAGGCTGGTCAAGCTATACATCAAGTGTAAAACATCTATTCAAAAGAAAATCCAAAGTGAGAATGTGACTCGTCACATCTCACCCTTTCCAAGCTGACAGCTCCGCCATCAACTCTGAGCAACTGGATCAACGGAAGCCTACCATCTGCCCTTACGTCAATGACGTGATTATTATAGACACAAACCACACGTGCAAATAGTGCAAAGGTAAGCTTACTTGAAACAACATAACATATAGCATGAAAGACAAGTAATATGAAATTTCTTACTCATAGATCGATAAGTAAATATACAGATCTACTATCATGATTCAACACCTTTATTTAGATAGATACATACATAGAATCCATATACAATTCCATAATACACATCCACCTTATAAATCAGTGATATTAATCATCATGCTAATGCATGAAAACACTACTCTCGAGAGATTTACAACATTTTGAGCGACTAGCACAGACATGTTCCTTAACATTATACCATCCATAGCTATTGGGGAACACTATAGCTCTAATCTATGGATAGAATCAAGTGGTTGATTAGGATAGATATACGTGGGTAGTGACTTACCATGACACAAGGCCTGCAACGACCTTAGCCCTTTGTGGAATTACCCGTCTACCTATCCCCCAGGTCTTAGGTGCAATGACCCCCACTGACCTTTCCGACACTAGGTTGAAGGTCCGTCTGAGCCTCAGCTCCTTTCAACCAACCAACTTACGTGCCTGCTCATAACACAGACACCATTGTGGACTTATGCATGAATGTATGTACAACACCATCCACCATCAACCCAACATCAATAATTTAATAAAATCTAACAACAACAATTTAACAAAGTTTAACAACAACACCATGTAGGCTCAATTTAGCACCTCACATGGTCAACAACCACTAATAACCCCATGTAGGCTCAATTCAATACCTAACATGACGAATAGGTCAGGCCCTACCTGAGCAGCCTATACCTTTTTAGGATTTCACCAACGAATCCTCTCAACAATAAGTGGAGGTTCTATATAAGCAACTTCCACTTCAACAATATATCCAACAATCAACAACAATTTGAAAACCAAAACCCTCTTTGAAAACAATTTGAAACACCCAACTTATCTTGAATTATACATTTAACATCTTTAAGGATCAAAATTCGTAGATCTATAATCATTTAGAAGATTGTTAATCTTGAGATTCATAAAACCTTTCAAAATAATTCAATTCCTTAGTTTAAGAAAATCATATTTAAACTGGACATCTTTTCGTCATTCATAAATAGAACTTTTTGAAAATGCATAACACCTTTTTATATATATAAATGTATATAATAGATCAAATTATGAAGTGGTAAATTTAAATTCTAAAATAACATATTAAATTCTGAAATAACAGATTAAATATTGTATTAATAGATTATTTCCTGTAATAACATATTAAACTAGTTAGAAATGCACTAGAAATCATTTACTGATAGAAATAATCAATGATGAATCTCCATAATCAATTATTGCAGAACCAGTGTCAGGAAAACAATTCCTGAAGCTCGAATAATCGATTATTAGCTTCCATAATCAATTATTTCAGAGCTAGAATCATGAAAACAGCTTCTGGAACTCCAAATAATCGATTATGAGGCTCCCATAATCGATTATATGCGACAGAGTTGTGAAAAACGCGATTTTTCTACAAAAAACTCAATCTTTTCAACAACATATATCCAGATCTCGACTCAGTGAGAGCTCCAACATCATTAATCAACCTCAACAAATCTTATATGCTTTAAATTTTCCAACAAATTCAACATGGCAACATCCATAGACATTCAACTGTTTCCAAGGCATGAAATCAATATACCAATAATCATTAATACAGAACAAACAATAGTAAGCTTCCCTTACCTCTTGGACCCTCTAAGATTTGAATCAGTGGAAGAGGAGAGAAAGGGGAAAATTGAACCCTTAATCCAAATCAAAGGAAAATCTCTACAACCACAATATCCATACCCAAAATCTATTAATACTCGGTAGTAACTCAGATTTCAAATGAAGTTTTCCCACACCCCCAACACATTTCCACAAAAATCAAGAGAGCAGAGGGAAAGACTCATTGATTAGAGAAGACACAACTTTCACACAAGCCAAAGGAGTGAGTTTTGCTATGAAGTTCTTACTCTACTCTTTGGAATTAGGGGAAGTAACTTAGAGAAAGCTAGAGAGAGTTTAGAGATTTTGGGGAGTGTCTTGCAATAGAATGAAGGGAAATGAAAGGGTTTATATTAAATAAAGCTCTTAGGAAGGGTCTTAGGCTTACCAAGGCCTAATAGCCCAACACCATGGTTCACATACTGGACCAATAGACATACAATCTACAGAGATATTTGGCTCAAACACATTTTTTCAAATTCCATAACTCAAACAGAGTTTCCAAGGCAACACAACATAAAACAACAACCACACATCTACAATTTATTTATTACCTTTTAATTACAAAAACTAAATTTAATTTCCACTTTCAATTATTAAATCACACATCAGTAAAACACTGGTGTGACACTTGTAGGCGTTGGCCACTTATTTATTGCCCTTACCTTTTCCTCATCAACTACTATCCCTTATGCAATAACAACAAAACCAAGGAAAATAATCTTTTCCATGCAAAAAGAACACTTTCAGGTTAGCATACAATTTTTTCTTTTCTCAATACATCAAGGACTTACATGCTTATCAAGATTCTTGTTATATATCAAGATATCATCAAAACAAACTATAATAAATTTCCAATAAATGCACACAATACATGATTCATCAATCTTATGAAAGTGCTTGGTGCATTTGTAAGTCCAAAAGGCATGACTAACCATTCATAAAGCCTATGTTTTGTTTAAAATGCAGTTTTCCACTCATCCCTTTCCTTTAACTTAATTTGATGGTATCTAGATTTCAAATCAATTTTAGAAGAAATGCAAGAGCCATGTAATTCATCCAACATGTCATCTAATCTAGGAATAGGATGATGATACTTTATCGTGATATTGTTCATAGCTCTAGAATCACTACACATTTTCCATGATTCATCTTTCTTAGGAACAAGAAGTGGAACTACATAAGGACTCAAACTTTCTCTTACATATCCTTTTTCCATGAACTTTTCAACTTGCTTTTGAATTTCTTTGGTCTCTTCTAGATTGCATCTATAAGTTGGACGATTTGGAATAGCTGCTTAAGGAATGAAGTCAATTTGACGTTCTATTCCCCTAATAGGTGGTAACCTACTAGGAATTTCTTCAGGAAATATATCTTTAAATTCCTACAAAAAAGAACAAACAACACTTGGATGAGAAGGATAACAAAGGTTGGTGTTTAAATAGACCTCCTTGTAAATAAATACAAGCATAAGCTTTTTGTTGAGATAAATAATTCTCACTTCACTTTTTTTTACATAAAAAATTTCTTTTCTTTTCATTTTTTTGTCCTTTTTATTTCCTTTTTTTATCCTTCACTTTTTTCATACTTCTTTTTTCTAATTTCTTTTTTTTTCATCTCACTTTTTTTTCTTATGACTTTATTTTTAACTTTCTCTCCCTATCTCTCTTTTCATTTTGAGTTTAACTTTATACACTTGTTTAGGAGTAAAAGGTGCAAGAGTAATGGATCTATTATTCATCACAAATGAATATCTATTGGTGTACCCATCTTTGGTTGCCCTACGATTATACTCCCATGGTCTTCCCAAAAGTATATGCCTAGCATGCATAGGGACAACATCACAAAGTACTTCATCACTATATCTACCAATTAAGAAGGAAATCAGAACTTAGTCTTTAACCCACAATCATTCAATCAGTACAATTTATAAGGCCTAAGGTGTTTAATGGTAGACAAATTCAACTTCTTAGCCAATGTAGTACTTGCAACATTTGCTCAACTCCCCTTATCTATAATCATGCTACATACCTTTTTTATCAGGTAGTGAGTATAAAATATATTTTTCCTTTGTTACTCCACATCATCCTCTTTAACTTGAGAATTTAGAATACATCTAGAAACAAGTGCTTCCCCTTTAAGTATATACATAGTCTTATCATCACTTGCATCTTCAAGTGAAGGCATGGACTCATCACCATCACTTTCTCTTATAGTCACAACCTTTGTTAAGACAAAGGACGAATTTATGACCCTTATTTTTTTTTATAATAACAAACAATCTTACGAACAATCGTTTGATTACTTGTTATTATTGCATTGTTTCACTATCATTTGTGCACGCATTTTTTTAATGATTCACAATAACTAACTCTTTCAGACAATGCCTTTTTGATCTGTTAGCTCTATAGTCTTGAAAAAGCAAAACCACCTCGAAAGAAAAGATGTCTATGTATCTATCCTTGATAAGAGCTTCCTTTACGCATAAAAGAAGGATTTTGTATACAGATGTTAGTACGGAAAGTAAATATGCCCACTACAACAAGATTGAGTACGAAAAAGGCTATATAAGTAGACTACTTTATCTTATCAAAGTGACTGGTTGGTGAAAAACATTAAATGCTACATTTAATGCTCCAACGACTCTTTTCTGCTTTTACAACGCCAGACAAAGGATGTCTGCAAAAGCACTCACAATGGACACTTTTGGGAGAACCCTATAAATAGAAGAGTAGACCTTGGTCACAGTGGTGGAACTCTTGAAAAATTCTTTCTCTCTCTCTTTGTAATCTTGAACATATTCTTGCTTGTAAACACTTTCTTGAACTTCATTGTTTATTCGTTTGATAAGACATTAACTTAAGCGTGATAACTTACCCTCAACCTTTTTCTCTATGAAATTGGTGGAAGCTTGAAGAGACTTTGAATCAAAAAATACTTGGGTTTTTTCTTGGAGAGGCAAGTGAAAGACTACTAGGGTTGACCCTAAAGAGGCTTGGATAAAAGAATACTTATAACTTGTTTAAGTCATAGTGGAACTTGGTTAGTTACCAAGAATTGAACGTAGTCTCTAGGGTGAGACGAACTAGTATAAATCTCTATGTCTCTCTTGCTTACAATTTCTATTTGGTTTTACAAATATCTTTCAAAAAAGTTTTTATCTTTGTCCTTCAGACAAAACGCTTTTCGAAAAAGATTTTGCAATTTTTTTTAATAACACAATTCAACCCCCCTTCTTGTGTTATTCTTGTGTTTTACAATTTGATATCAAAGCCCAGCCTCTAAGAGTTGAGCACCTTAATAAGTGATGAAGGAAAAGATTCGTATAACAAATCTTGAAGGATAGTTCATCCCTGAAAGAACCTCTTTGTCAAGGCCTCCAAACTTCAATGGAGAATATTATGCCTACTGGAGAGACAAAATGGAGATGTACATCAAGTTCACTCATTACAACATCTAGAGAATCATAACGCATAAGGATCTTATTATAACAAAACCAAAAAATGAATACAACCAAGATGACTTCAATAGAATGCAAAGGCTAAGTATATTGTAACTTGTGCCTTATCTAAAACTGAATATAACAAATTTTGCAGCTACAGATCAATAAAGGAAATATGGGATGTTATACACATAACACATGAAGGTACTGAAGATGTTCGTCTGAGAAGAGCAACAATTCTTCAAAGACACTATGAAATGTTCACCATGAAGGAGACATAAACCATTGATGAGATGTTTGGAAGATTTCAAACAATTCTTAATGGACTCTAGAGTCTCGACATTAAGTTTACTAAGCTCAAAACAATCTCAAGATTTTGGACAGTCTTCCAAAATTTTGGGAACCCAAGGCCACAGCCATAGCTGAAGCCAGAGACATGAAGACTCTAACTCTTGATGAGTTGCTAGGAGCTCTAAGAGTTCATGAAGTCCATTTCTTTGAAAGAGATAAGATAAAAAACAATGACTCTATAGCTCTAAAGATTGGAGAAACCAATTGGAAAGTAGATGAAAGGACAGAGACAAAAAATAAGGACAAAGCTCTAAATGTTTAGTCTGATGAGTCAGAGAGCTCAAACGAAAGCTTAAGCTACTCTACAGACGATGAGATCTCTCTTATGACCAAAAAGTTCAAGAAGATGCTCAAGAAGAAAGGGAGATTCAAGTACTCTTCTAGAAGAAAAGATAATAGATTCAAGAAGTCACCTCAAGTAGAAAACAATGAAATCATATGCTTTGAGTGCAAAAAGCCTGGACATGTGAAGACTGAATGCCCTAAGTTAAAAAGGGGGTGGAACACAAAGAAAAAAAATAAGAAGAAGAATCTTCTAGCAACCTGGGAAGATCTAGACAATAGCAGTTCACACGAAGAGAAAGCCAACATTTGTCTCATGGAAAATACTGAAGAAGTTATGCCTGAGGTAAAACTTATCTTTAAAATCAGTTCATATTCATTTAATTGTTGTGAATCTAAGTCTGATGACGAAGAAAAGATGTCTTATGATACTTTTCTTGCAAACTCTCACATGATCTCCCTTGAGTATAAGAAATACAAAGAAAAATATAAAAAAGCAATGTTAGAAAATGAAACACTCTAGAAAGATCTAAAGAGTATACATAAGAGTCAAGCCTCAGATCTTGAAAAGACAATACTTTTATCTGAAGTCAACAGACTAAAGAAAGAAATAATTAGTCTGAAACAAGATTTGGCTAAATTTGTGGATGGATCTTCAAAACTACAATTAATTTTACAACATAAAAGATCTCCATTTGACAAATCTGGTATAGGTTTTGAAGGAGACAAGGATTCTAAACTGTTGTCTTCTAAATCTTATTTAACCTCCTATAACTTTTGTGGAAAAACTTGACACACATCTCGAAGGTGTCAACACAAAAGAAAACAAAGGTCAAATAAGATCATTGGGACTAACATAAAAGGATCCAAGAGTATTTGGGTAAAAATCTCAAACTATTCCTATTACAGATATCCTTAATAGGAAAAAGGAGGGATTCATTTTGGTACCTGGACAATGGATGCTCACGACACATGACGGGAAAATGTCTATGTTCCTAGACCTCTAACCATATAAAGGAACTGTTTTGTTTGGAGGAAATGAAAAAGGAAAAATCATTGGTATAGGTAAAGTGGGTAAGCCACCTTTTTCTACTATAGATAATGTGTTATGTGTTGAAGGACTAAAGTATAACCTACTTAGTATAAGTCAATTTTGTGATAGTAGGTTCATTGTATCCTTTTACAAGGAATCATGTATAGTCAAGCAAAATGATAAATTTGTTCTTTTTACTACTAAGAGGCATAAAAATCTATACAAGATTGAGTTTGAGGATCTAGCTAAACAAAATGTCACATGTTTAATGACCAAAGAAGATGAAAGATGGATTTAGCATAAAAAGCTTAGGCACATCAATTTGAAACATATTTTAAAATTATATAAAAAGGGTTTAGTGAAGGGATTGCCCGAGATTTTTTGGAAAACTCATTTTCTTTGTGAAGCATGTTAGAAAGGGAAACAAGTTAAAACCTCTTTTAAATCTAAAAATATTGTTTCCACTTCTAGACCTTTGAAATTGTTACATATGGATTTGTTCGGTCCCACAAAGACTCTCAGTCTTGGTAGCAAAAAGTATGGATTTGTCATAATAGATGACTATTCTAGATATACATGGGTTTACTTCTTAACTCACAAACACGAGTCTTTGAATGTGTTTGAAATATTTTGTAAACGTCTTCAAAATGGAAAAAGCTTTTGTATAACTGTAATCAGAAGTGATCATGGAACTGAATTTGATAATGTTGAGTTCAAGTTCTTTTGTGAAAAGAATGGTATTTTCCATAACTTCTCTTCACCAAGAACACTTCAACAAAATGTGGTAGTTGAAAGGAAAAGCAGAACTCTTTAAGAGATGACTAGAACCATGCTCTATGAAAATTCAATTCTTAAGTACTTTTGGGCAGAAGTTGTAAATACAACATGTTATGTTCAAAACAAAATATTTATCAGACCATTAACAAATAAGACCCCTTATGAACTGTGGAGAGGTAGAAGACCCAACATCTCATACTTTCAAGTGTTACATTCGCAACAATAGAGATCAATTAGGAAAATTTGACTCTAAGGTTGATAAAGGTATCTTTTTAGGATATTTAGATACATGTAAGGCATATCGAGTATTTAATTCTAGAACTTCTGTTGTTGAAGAATCTATTCAATTCAAGGATACATTAACCCCTGATAGGAGACTATCAGACCTTGAAGAAGATCTTGCAAACTTGTAGATAGGATCGTCTGACCCCTTAGTATCAAACGAAGCCAAGCAACCTAAAAACAGTCTACAGTAACAAGTTGATGAGCAGACAAAACAAACCCACAAAGATTGAAAATTTGTTACTTATCATCCACAAGATTAGATCATTGGAGAAAGAATAGAAGGAGTTAAGACAAGCTCATCATTCAAAAATCAAGCGTCATATCCTTTAGTTTCAAAAATCGAGCCAAAAACTATAGAAAAAGCACTCACAAACGATGATTGGATTATAGCTATGGAAGAAGAACTACATCAATTTATAAGAAATAATGCATGAACTCTTGTTCTTAGGCTAGAACATAAAAGCATCATTGGAACTAGATGGGTATTTCACAACAAGCTTGATTAAAGCAGAAAGGTAATAAGAAACAAAGCAAGGTTAGTAGCGCAAGAGTACAATCAACAAGAAGGTATTGACTTTACTGAAACCTTCGCATCTGTAGTTAGATTAGAAGCTATTAGAATTATGCTTGCCTTTGCTGCTCAGAAAAACATTAAGCTTTTTCAAATGGATGTTAAAAGTGCTTTTCTAAATGGATTTATTGAGGAAGAAGTCTATGTTAGACAACCTCTTGGTTTTAAAGATCCAATCCTTTCAAATCACGTGTTTAAACTTAAAAAGACACTGTATGGTCTTAAGTAAACACCTCGTGCTTGGTATGGTAGACTAAGCAGTTTTCTAATTGCAAATGATTTTGTGAGAGGCAAGGTTGACACAACCCACTTTAGAAAAGAATCTAATAGAGATTTCATTATAGTTCAAATATATGTAGATGATATAATTTTTGGAGCTACTAATGAATCTTTGTGCAAGGATTTCTTTGACTTGATGCAAAGCGAGTTTGAAATGAGCATGATGGGTGAATTAAAGTTCTATCTGGGTCTACAAGTTAAACAAGAGAAAAAAGGTATATATATTCATCAACAAAAATACACCAAAGAACTACTCAAGAAGTATAAGATGAATGAATCAAAGCCTATGAGCACACCTATGCATCCGTCTATTGCCATGACAAAGGACGAATCGAGTAAGCCAATAGACCAGACTGTCTATAGAGGTATGATTGGCTCACTACTCTATTTAACTGCTAGTAGACTAGATATTATGCATAGCATCTGTTATGTGCTATATTTCAGTTTGATCCTAGAAAATCACATTTGAAAGCTATTAAAAAATCTTCAAATATCTAGTTGGTACCTCTAACCTATGTTTATTCTATGAGAAAAATAAAGATTTCTGGTTAGTAGGATACTGTGATGCAGACTATGCCGGTGATAGAATTGAAAGAAAAAATACAAATGGTGGATGTCACTTCATCAGACCATGTCTTATATCTTGGACTAGCAAAAAAAAAAACTCAATTGCTCTTTCAACTACTGAAGCCGAATATGTGTCAACCGCTAGTTGCTGTTCTCAACTTTTATGGGTAAAATATCAACATAAAGATTACTCCAGTTTTGAGCATAACATTCCAGTGTTATGTGACAATACTAGTGCAATTAATTTATCTAAAAATCCTATTCAGCATTCCAAGGCAAAGCATATAGAAATAAGACATCACTTTATATGTGACTATGTTCAAAAAGGTGTTTTTGATGTTAAATTCATTGATATAGACCATCAATGGGCTGATATCTTTACAAAAGCTTTACCCAAAGAATGCTTTAATTTTATATTAGAAAACTTGCATATGAAAGTCTTGTGTGAATAGAACGTCTTGCATATATTGTCTTATAAATTCTTCTGTTTATGTCTCATATTTACTTCATCTTACTAACATGTGTTCTTTAGTATGTGAAAAGGTGTTTATTATCTGACTCCATCGTTTGTTGTTTTTAATATTAATTCTCATTGATAACACCCAAGAAACGTGTGTTGCTTTTCTGTGCCACATCATGTCTCATTAAATGTACGTTCTTTTAGTACTATCAAACCCTTCAAATATTTGAAAATAACCGTCTATTCTCTTTACACTCTTAGAAACATCCTTTCACATCTCTCTATTTGTCACTCTCACACTCTCTAACCTCTCAAAGATTTGCATTCATGGTCACTCCAAGACAGCTTGCCCCTATGGAAAGATTTCCTGAAAGCAACTTCGTGCCTGGCAAATGGGTTAATCTAAAGAAACTAAAGGATGAGGGCTTTTTTTTTTATCTTCTTCATGAGAAAAGTTGGATGAGAGTCCTTCATACAAAAGAAAACACACTCTACCACATGCCCTATGCCTACTTCTGGGCATCTGCATCTGAAGTGGATGGTACCATCATTGGGATCGTGGACAACTAGACTATAGTGATCTCCATTAATACCATTGCAGCAGTGTCTGGTTGGAAAGAAGAAGGTGACGTCTTCGTTGAAGACTAGGAAAAGGTCATCACCCCCAAAACCGTTGACCTAGCTCTCTATAGGTGTACCAGACCCCCAACGAACAACAAAGATGATTTGAAGAAGTTTCTGTACTCATCAAACATGAAGAGAGGACTATAGGCTTCTTTACAACATCCTGTTGCACATTATCCTGCCTCGCAAGGGGTCGAAGGATAATGTATCTTCCAGAGATAGATTCTGTCTATACAAGATGCTCATTGGGCAGAAGATGAACCTCCCCACCCCTGTTCTGGAAAATTGGAGGTCATGCCTCACCAAATCCAAGGAGTGCTTAAAGAGAAAACAAAGGTACTTGATTCCTTACGCCATGCTTTTTACTGAGATTATCAAACAGGCTAGTATAAATGAATATAGCTGGGAGAAGAAAAAGTAGGGATCGAAGATTGACATATCCATTATAAGGAAAATGAGAATAGCTCATCTATTTCCTAGATATGTTGCCAAGCATCCAGATCTAGTAGTGATCAAGGAAGAACTTGCAGACGATATGGTAGGAGTGGCATCGGAACCACTAATGCCACCTCTTGTTGCCATTGAAGAATTTGCCCCAACAGACCAACCCAAAAAGTTTCACAAGCTCAAGAAGAGGAGAAGCAGATTGAGGAGGCAGTGCTTCAATCCGTCATTGAGCACTCACTACAAACAGTCCCTGAGGAGCTTGATGAAGAAGAATTATTCAATCAAGAAGACATCAGTGCTGTCTCCAGAGGGAGATTGCCAAGATCCCTTCTATGGCAAATGCCTCAATCTGTATCTATATCACAAGTCTTCCAGCGTCTTACAACAGATCTCATGGCCAAATCAAGAAATGATTAGTCAGCCAGAACTATTACATTCCGTCTACCAAAAGCTGAAGATTCCTTGTCTAGAGGTTTGGCGGAACCTATGATCGACGAAACCTCTCCTGATCTCTACCGATCAGTGTAACGCCCGGCCGCTTTCAGGATGAGTGACTATCCCCACAAACCAACACAAGACTTTTTAGCGTGCTTTGTCCTCACTCACACGCTTCCTGGGAAACTTCCCAGGAGGTCACCCATCCCTAAATCGCTCTAAGTTAAGCACGCTTAACTATGGAGTTCTTAAGTGATGGGCTACCGAAAAGTAGATGCATCTTGTTGGTATAGGTAGCACTTATTAATTCCTTTAAGCTATCCTCAACTGTACAGTCCCATACCTGCACAGCCTCTGGATCCCTCTCATTCGGGTGTGTATTCGATTCATTCATGTACCCCTCCCGCTGGAAGCCTGCCAGGAGCCGCTCATTATCCGTGCCTCATCTTTTTTGCACCGGCGATCACTCCCCGCCCTCGTCAGCGCCCGGGATGTTACAATCAGAGACTCCTCCCTTCGAACGCCTTCGATGAGACACTACTCAATTTGAATATCCAAAGTCTCAAAGCATCGGCAAATCAGTAGAATATGAGCCGCCAGAACCATTCAACCCAAAGATTCTTCAAGCCTTGATTAATTATGAACTGGGTGAAGTCAACAATCTGAAAATGTAGAGAACAATTGTTGCAAAAGAATAGTGTGCCATGGGTATGCAGAAAAAATGGTTGAATATGGAGAAGCTACTCTTGCTCTTACTTATGAGCCGCACATCCAACCATATGTCTAGGAGAAGGGTATAGTATAAAGTCTAACACGCCCATCTTCGTCTACCATCCTTCTACCAGAACTAGATTTCCCATTGATATGAGGTATGGAGACAAATGGGACTTCTCTACCACACCTCCCTATTCATGATCAAATGTAATTACTCTGAGTACCTGATCATGTGCAGAATATACAGCTACAAGTCAAAGATCATTTACCCTTTCTGCCATGGAAAAGTCAAAGCTTATCCTTTTGCCATTCGCCTTGAAGACAGTTCAGATTTTGAAGAATGGCGCATTAGCGATGACGACTGGGAACTAGGGAGGGTGATGTATAAATTTCTTAGGGAGAAGATGCAGATCTCACTTCAACATACAATCTGCAAAGAAGGTGTCCAGACCTTGAGCTAGGATTACCTTAACTCATAATAAAACGAATGTTGCTTCTATTAAAGCCATGGACAACCTTCTGCATCTATTGCCAAAAAAAATTCAACTGTCAAAATCTGTCTATGGGGAAAGGCAAAGAGCCTAAATTCAGATGTGACCTTAAGAGACATCTAATGATCAAAAAGAGAACTCTCTTTCTTGCTCAGCTAGCTATACTAAAAGGGAAAAAGACTCTATGGAGTGCAAACCGAAAAAGGCTTCAAGATCATGTAGATGCACTCAAACATTTTTCGGGTCTGACTGTTGAGGAAAAGACCACCCTGAGTCACCAAGCCACCATACGCCCCATCGATCACTGGGTGCAAGTCTCTCCAGCTCCTTCTTCATCTGATCCACACCCCACTACCTAGCTTACCTTGAACCATCTGCGCATTCAACAAATAGAAACATTTTTTAAGTTTTCCTGCCTATCGGACATTTTTGGTTTTGTGGCCTTCCTGTCCCCTATGTCTTCAATCTCTGTTTTGTAGAGGAACCTACAGAAAACCCTTTAGATGTTCGTCAAGAGGTAAAAGAACTGAAGCAAACTATTCAACATCTGGAGGCTACACTTACCAAGGAAAGCAAGATGCGAAAGCATGCGGAAGCTTTGCTTACAAAGTTGGCAAAATGCTTTAAAGGAGAGCTAAACTTATCAACCACACTTTCAGATTCTGAATCTTCTGATTGACGATGCCAAAAGGGGGAAAAAAATAAAGAAAATAGGAGAACACAAGAGACCACAAAGGAAGCAAAATTGTAGAGGGAGTATTTCTTATCATTTTCTTTATTATTACAAACTATATGTCTACTATGTTAAAATTACAATCAGTAATCAATATGCTTACGAATCTGAATTCAATGTTTTCAGTGCGCTTATAAATCTAAGCTTTTTCGCTTATTACATGATATTACGTCTGCCTGATAAACGTATCTATGATTACTAAAAAGTTTTTGCATGAAAAATGTAGCCTGCTAAAACTTATGTCTTAAACCTATTTTTAAGAAACAAAGATGTCTGTCATTATCAAAAAGGGAGAGATTGTTAAGACAAAGGATGAATTTATGATCCTTATTTTTTTTGATAATAACAAACAATTTTACGAACAATCGT
This sequence comes from Spatholobus suberectus, assembly GCA_004329165.1. NCBI lineage: Eukaryota > Viridiplantae > Streptophyta > Magnoliopsida > Fabales > Fabaceae > Spatholobus > Spatholobus suberectus. The sequence continues at coordinate 36,474,851 of CM014733.1, forward strand.
CTGATTACTCGCTATTATTGCATGACTTCACTATCCTCTACTCACGCATTCTTTTAATGATTCACCATAACTAACTCTTTTAGACGATGCTTTTTTGATCTGTTAGCTATATAGTCTTGAAAAAGTGAAAACCACCTCGAAAGAAAAGACGTCTACATACTTATCCTCGATAAGAGTTTCCTTTATGCATAAAAGAAGGATTTGGTATACAAATGTCAATATGGAAAGCAAATATGCCCATTGTAACAAGATTGAGTACGAGAAAGGTTAGATAAGCAGACTACTTTATCTTATCAGAGTGATTGGTTGGTGAAAGGCATTAAATGCTGCATTTAATGCTCCAACGACTCTTTTCTGCTTTTACAATGCCAAATGAAGGATGTCTCCAAAAGCACTCACAATGGACACTTTTAGGAGAACCTTATAAATAGAAGAGAAAACCTTAGTCACAGTGGTGGAACTCTTGAAATTTTTTTTTTCTTTCTCTCTCTCTCTTTGTAATCTTGAACATATTCTTACTTGTAAACACTTTCCTGAACTTCATTTTATATTCGCCTGATAAGACGTTAACTTAAGCGTGATAACTTACCTTTAATCTTTTTCTTTGTGAAAATGGTGGAAGCCTGAAGAGGCTTTGAATCAAAGAATACTTGAGTTTTTGCTTGGAGAGGCAAGTGCAAGACTACTAGGGTTGAGCCTGAAGAGGCTTGGATAAAAGAATACTTGTAACTTGTTTAAGCTATAGTAGAACTTGGTTAGTTACCAAGAACTGGACATAGTCTCTCGGGTGAGATGAACTAGTATAAATCTCTGTGTCTCTTGCTTACAGTTTTTATTTGGTTTTACAAATATCTTTCAAAAAGTTTGTATCTTTGTCCTTTAGATGAAACGCTTTTCGAAAAAGGTTTTGCAAAAGTTTTTTAATAACACAATTCAACTCCCTTCTTGTGTTATTCTTGTGTTTTACAACCTCATTGTCACACATAATTATGACTCTCTTGTTAGGGCATTTTGATGCAATATGACCTATTCCCAAACACTTGAAACATTTAATATCTTTATTTCTAGCTGGTTGGGAATTAGGTTTACCTTTGTTGTTGGCAGCTTCATCTTTCCTATTAGAAGTTTGTTTTGGAACAACCTTTTCTTCCTTCTTCCAATTTTGTTTAAAAGAAGAACTGGAGCCCACATTGAAATTTGATGCACTTTTATGCTTCAGCTGTCTCTCCACCTTTATTGTCATCTGCACCATATCTTCTAACTTCACATAATGTTACAACTCCACTATGTTGGCTATTCCTCTATTTAGCTTATTCAAGAACCATGCCATTGTAGCCTCCCTATCTTCATTCACATTAGCCCTTATTATAGCTACCTCCATTTCTTGATAATATTCCTCCACACTCCTAAACCTTTATGTAATACTTTACAATTTTTGATAAAGGTCTCAATAGTAATGAGTAGGAATAAGCCTATTCCTTATTAGAGCCTTTATTTTTCTCTATGTTTCTACAAGTCTTTCACTATCTATCCTCTTATTCAAAACCAATTTATCCTACCAAACAGTGGCATAATCAGTAAACCCAACCACAACTAAATTCACATTTTTTGTTTTAGAATAGTTATGACAATCAAAAATCAACTCCACCTTTTTCTCCCATTCTAAATATGCTTCTGGGTCATTTTTACCTTGTAAAGAAGGAATTTTCATTTAATATTACCAAGGTTTCTATCTCTCTTATTTTTATCTCTAGGAGAATCTCTTCTATCACCCGTCCTATGCCTATCTCTTCTATGCCTATTGCTACCCACTTCAATTTTAGAATTATATTCATATTTGTCCTTAGTTTTCCTTCTAACTTCATTTTCAGACTTAGACTCATCCTTACCTCCTTGACTTCTCCTACCATGCCTTCTAAAGTTAGGATCTTTGCATGATAGCTCCTTTTGCAGATTTGCAATCATATCTTCTTGCTTAGCCATCCTACTTTTTATTTTTCCAGAAACAACATTGAAGCATTCAAATTGTTGTTGCATGGCTTTTAAGGTAAACTCTATGTTCTGCGAAATTTCATGACTTGATGTGTTATTGTTATTCATCATTTTAAAAAAACAAAGGTTACTCAATTTGGATGCATAGAAAAGACCTCAATAAATAAGAACTAGAACTTGAAAAAATAATTTGTAAATAATATAAACCAATACAAATTTTTTTCTTTTTTTGTACTTTTTTTTGCCTTTTCTACTTCTTTTTTTGCTATTTTTTTCACGTTTTCTTTGCTATTTTTCACATTTTCTTTTGCTATTTTCACATTTTGTTGTTGTTTTCTTACAAAATTTGGAAATGAAGAAGATGAACAAAACAAAGAAGAAAAAAGAAAGAATTAGAGGAAAAAGGAAACAAAATTGTAAGAAGACAACTAAAATGGATATAACCTAATTTTAGAACCAAAGCTCTGATACGAAATGATATAAACCCTAGAAGGTTTAGAATCTATGAATCCATAAGTCAGTTGAATTATACTCACCCCAAGAAAGCTAAATTCAGGATTAGTGATCCACTTGAACCCTTAAGTACAAGAAACAAGGACCCAAAGTGTTAAAGATGTTGCAAAGATGATCAAGCCTTGATAAGTCAAAAAAGTTCTATAAAGAACCAAAGAGAAAAGCCTCAATATTCTGAATTTTCTAAAAACTCATTTTCATTCAAACTTGACTTCTTGATACAATGAGCTTTGCATATATTTAGAATAACTGTAGACCTAAGTAATTAATTAGACATTAAACCACTCAAATAATCTATGTAACAACACATTAAACAACTTAGTTAAGTTGTGTAATAACATTACATTTATTATACCTAGAAAAACCAAAAGTCAATTGACTATAAGGCTTAAAATTTGTCCAAATGATCTGTAAAAAAAAATTGTCCAAATGAAATGACTAATTGTGTGTTTGTTTTTCAATTAAACCCAATAGAATGCCAATCCACCATACCCCTTCCTTCTGTGTTTTTGTCTTGGAAAATGGGAAAGCTCCGTTGAACGTGGGTGAAACAGGAAAACAAACACACCTTAATTATATAACATTAGTTTTAGCCTAAACACATTCTAACTAAGCTTAAATTAAATCAACCCATGTATTGTCGATAGCCTAAGCTCCTTCTACATCTCCATCTTTAGCCCAAATTAATGTAAGGATGTGATTAAGCTCAAATTCATATTGGAGAGAATTATGTTTGACCCAAATGTCTAGAACAAGTCCATTTAAAGCTTCCTTGATCCTCTTGGCATATGCTATTGTAATTGGTTTGCTTGGTATTTGCAAAGGATCCCTTGAATTAACTTGTTCCAACCCTTAATTCATATCAGTGCTAGAAGGTTCTCGATGTGTGGCTTTTAGTCATTGGGCCAGTACATTGACTTGTTTCACCATACTAAGCCCAAATTCTTTAAAGAGGGGTCTAAAACACTTTATTTTTTTTATTTCAAAGGTTTGTATGAAAAATAATGAAAATAATAAAATATTAGTTTTATTTTTTTATATAAATATTTTAAAATAAAAAATAAAATAAAAGTAATATGGTATTTTTACTTCTTAAGATGTAGTAACATGTAATGAATAAAATAAAAATAGACATAAATAATGATAGGTCCTTTGATCCCTACATAAAAAAAATTGTACTTTACTTTTTCTTTAAAGCAACAGCGTCATTATTAAAATTTATAAAATCCTTATTTTTTGGAGGAAGTTTCTAAAATCCTATTGGAAAACACGTGTCATACCATCATTGCTATTTTAATCTTTTGTTTAAACGAAGCATGTAAACAAATATTATTGTTACACACCCCAAGCAACGATCACGTGTATAAAATCATAAAAATTGGTAAAGAGTTCTATTAAGTATTTTTAAAACAACTGGCGACGAATAAAGAAAAAAGGAGACAAGATTGTTGTATTTTGTCAAATATCTATTATCAATCAACATCGCTACGTTTTTTAAAAGGAGAGCTTTTTTTTTTTATTCATTTTTTTTATGAGAACAACAAAGTTTAAACCTATAACTTTGCTTACTTAAATTCCTTATTATTAGGCCGACTCAATGAGATTTTAGAAAGGAGAGTTTTTCTCCAAGTATTTATCGTAGCAATTAAGTATCTAAACTTGAACTTGAAATCGTTAATTAAGTTAGAATAATCCCAAGCTAGTTGATCCAAGTACTCAGAAGTGTTTTTAATATTCATTTGATTGCTAGTTAAAATTTATTAGTAATTATAAAATTATGAGTGAGAATTTATTAAATAAGAAGTGAAATATATATAATTTTGTAATTCTTAAATTATAATAAAGAATATGTTAGAAAGTGATTTGATAAAATATATATAAACTTTTTAAAGTTGTTTTCTAATCAAAATTCAAGTTTCACTTCAATAAATATCACATAATAAATCTTTCATTAAAGATTAGTATATATTATCAAGATAAAAGTTAATTACAATTAAAAACTAACACAAAATTATCTAAAAAATTGCACCTAAATCTTCTTCTTACTTTAAAAAAAGAATAATTAAATAGTCCCTAAGCATTTCTAATAATTTTTGTATGAAAATTTGACAAGTTTAACTTCCATATATTGTTAATATAAAAATCACTATGTGTGTAGATTAATTAGCATAAGATTGTTTCAGCTTAACCAGCTTGTAGAGTATATCTATGGTCTATACTAAAAAAAATATTGTTAATGAAAATTGTTTTACATTATCAACTAATTAGAAATTATCCTAAATATGATTTTTAAAATTATTATTATAAAAATTAGCAAATTTACCATATATATTAATATATAAATCTTAACATTTTCATTATATTCTAATTGAATTCAAATTTTATACTAAACAAATAACAATATTTTAAAATAGAGTAACCCACTATTTTGGCTTTTAAAGGTATATAGCATTGTCATATTACTCTTTGAAACTAAAAAAATTTCAAACAAGTCCCTAAAATTTTTACTAGTTTCATTTAAGTCTCTAAATTTAATCACTTATTGTTATTTTGGTCTCTAAACATATATTAATATTAAGTCACACATTTTTTTAATTTTAGACTAATGTAATTAATGGATTATACTTTCAAGAAATTATTTATAATTTTTTTAATTTAAAAACTATTTCGACAACACCATAAAGTTGCAAAGACTAAAATAGTGATATACTCTTTAAAATAAGAGAAGTGCAATTTGTACAACAAATTTTACAACTAAAAAGAGAAATAAAGAAAAAAGGGAGAAGTTTAGAATGTAATAAATATTGTGATAGAAAAAGATAGACATAAAAAATAATGTTGTATAAATTATGAGTTTAATGAGGATACATTGTCAGTGTAAAATGTTTTACACTGTCAAGCAATTAGAATTCACTATTGGTATGACTTTTAAGACTATTATTGTAAAAATCAATAAATTTACCATACATAATAATTTGTGATTAGATGATAGTATAAAACTATTTTACACTATCAATATATGATCTTTTTTCTCATAAATTATTATAATAATTGTTGTATGAATAATACATCTGTTAAAATAATAAACAAAAAACACCAAAAGGGAGGAGGGAGCGGAAGGAACAAGGAAGCAGAAGCCGTAAAATTACGAGCAACACCTACGAGTTTCTTTCAAAATTCCTCTCTTATCCTCGACATCCAAAGGTTCAACTTCATGGAGGAAAAGCGCCCCTCCATCGTCTGCGCGCTAAAAAAAGCGAACCCATTCAACCAAATTACCACCCTATCGTTTCCTTCCCTTCCTCTTCGCCCCCAAAATTCTGTTTCAAAATCCTAACTCCGAACCAAATCCACAACATCCAAACCAACCCATCCCCGCGCCCCAAAATTCCACGACATGGAGCCCCCGAAGCCCGAAACGGAGCCCGAATCCCACCTCCCGAACGGCCACTCCACCCCCGCCCCGAATGGATCGGGATCGGAATCGCAGTCCCCGAAGGAACGCACCGCAGCGTCGTCCGGTAGCACAAAAAAGTCGGTGCGCTGGAGCCCCGAATTGGTTACCGAATCTACGTTCACGTCTTCCCCTCACGAATCGCGCTTCAATCCATACTTTTCTTCTTTCTCTCAATCCTCCTCCCCCTCCTTCATGGGTCAGTATTTTTTTTTTTTTATTTTATAATTTTTTTTTCCTTTGCATGCGCGTGGATGCGTATTTTTGTTTCGTTTGTAACCAGAGACGGTGGTGACCGTTCGTAATGTGCTGGGAAGATGGGGTAGGAAGGTGGGAGATGCTACTAAGAAGGCTGAGAATCTCGCTGGAAACACGTGGCAGCACTGTAAGTTTTCTGTTTTAATCATTATTATTTTTTATTTTTTTGTTTGTCGTTGTTCTGTTTCTTAATTCTCAAGTGGGTGCACATGGAATGGTGCTAGTGGTGGCTTTTGATTGACCAGATATGGGAATCTAATAGAAACTTCGTTATTAAGGAAACCGGTCTTAGAGTTGTACAAATTTAAGTGTGAATTGGATTATTATGTATCTGTCAGAGATATGTTCATTTGTTGTTTTGTGTTTTAACGTATAAGGAATCCTCTGTCACTGGGGTCCCTTTAAAGAAGGTGTGATCACGCATTAAAATAGTTGCCGGTGATAATGTGATCCATTCTTTAATGTATTTGCTTATAGGCTTTACCATCTTTTTGAGTTGTTTTGGCAAGAGGATGTACCAAACTAAGGGTGTGTATGTCCAGTATGGAAACCCGTTTGATTGGCATTTAATGGAATTTTTACACATTCCAACACACAAACGTAAAAGGAATGCTAGCATTATGTTGGATGAAACGAATTTCCACACACACACTAACCCTTGTTGTGACTACTTGGATGCAGTTTTTCTACTAGTGTGGTATAACTTATCAAGCATTTCTTTGGTGTTCACATCATCATGTCAACCAGTGGTTGTATTGAGCAGTATCATTTGGCTCTTTGTGTTTTAATAATTGGTGTACTTGATGGATCTTCCGTGTCTTGTTATTTTCTCCACTCTCATCACCATTGATGATAATGAATCTTTTACATTATGTAACTGAAATATACTTGTTTTGTTACATTGTGCTTAAGTGAAAACAAGCCCTAGCTTTGCTGAAGCTGCTATGGGGAGAATTGCCCAGGGAACAAAGGTCCTCGCGGAAGGTGGATATGAGAAGATTTTCCTGAATACATTTGAGACAGTTCCGGAGGAACTGCTTCAGAATTCTTTTGCATGTTATCTATCCACGTCAGCTGGTCCAGTAATGGGAGTTTTGTATATATCCACGGCAAAGATTGCATATTGTAGCGACAATCCTATTTCCTATAAAACTGACAACCAAATGGAATGGAGCTATTACAAGGTACATATTCTCTTCAGATGGGCAAATTTTTTACTGAATTGCTAGTGGAAAATAGCCTCAGCATAATTATATACAAAATTTACAATCACTAATGTTAGGAAACTAAGTAATATGACAAATAAAATCAAAATCTATACAGCTTCTAAATAGATTATATTCTCCCTAAATAGGCAATGCTTTCCAACAATCCAGGCTCCAGCTCTAGTGGAGCATACAAATCATATGCACCAAGCTTGTTACACAAGAACTGAAATTTGAGGACAGAGACTTTGTAAGGATATCTTGAGCTGATAATTAGAGTCAACAAACTCAATAGTGGTTTCCTTGGAGAGAACTTTTTCTCTGATAAAAAGTGACAAACAATTTCTATATGCTTGATTTTTTTATGAAAGATTGTGTTTGATGCAATGCGAAGAGCAACTTGATTATCACAATCCAATTTCATCTTGTCAACACTTCCAAACTTAAAACTCATGAAGTAATTGTTTTACCCATATAAGTTCACAAGTAACCATTGCTCTAGCCGGATAGTCATCATCTGCATTGGATCGTGCAATCACATTTTGCTTCCAAGATACAAGATTACCACCAACAAAGACCCCGTATCCTGAAGTAGATTGCCTATCAATAGGTGAACCATATAAGTCTTTGATTTGGAAATGACTAACAAATGTTTCTTCAATTGAGATTGTTACCTAATTATATCATCCCCATAAACTACCAGATAAAAACACATCTGCCAATTGAAATATGTTGGTAGAAAACTGAATGATCCGCTTCACACTGAGTGATAACAAATTCCTGCACAATACTAGATTTTCCGAATCTGGCTCAAGGAGACTGTTTTAAACCATAAAGAGACCATTTGGTCCATTTCAACTTACAAACTGAGCTTGACTCTCCTCAACCCCCCCAAACAACAAACCCATATGGGTAATCTTACAGTTTGTACATCACACATTAGTAGTAGTCCATTTTCTTGGATTCTCGATTCTGGTGCCTCCAACCATGTATCTGGTAATCAGTCACCACTTTCTTCTCTTTCTATACCTGGTTTTTCTTGCTATAATACCATCTTGACATGGGCAAATTGTTTACTGAACAGCTTGAGGAAAATAGGCTCAGCATGATCAATTCTATACAAGATTTATAATCACTAGTATTAAGAAACTATGTAAATAAGGAAACTAAGTAATAGGTCAGCCAACAAATACATCTGAATATACACAGCCCCTAAATAGATGATATTCTTCCTAAATAGGAGGTAGTTTACAGTAAATTCAATTCTATAACATAGAAAAGAGAAGTATCAGCATGATGTGAATACTATTTTTCCACCAAAATTTTTAATCTATCTGACTGGCTTATGAATATGTACTTAAATTGTTTTAGTCAAGCATTAGCTCATGAAATAGTTATGATGAGAAGGGTCATTAAGTTTTTTACTTCCTGTTGGTATGCATTGTAACTTTACAACTTAAAAATATTGGTTGCTGAAAAGACTTTAACTGTTTTTCAAGAGATCTATGTAATAATACAACGAGTTTCACTGTTTTCTATTATCAAAATACATGATAATTTTTTATTTTTTCTTCCTTAGCATGTGGTTATCATGGTCCACTTGTGTTCATAATGGTTCTGTTTATGCTTTTGGATCAACTATGTATTTTTTGGGTCCAACTGGTGTGTTTTTTAATTCATTTGAGGTGTGTATTATTCTTAAATAATGCTGAGAAAATTTGATAATATATATTTTTTTCCATCTCTATAAAATAATAACCCTGATTATTTAAAATCTCAATTTTGCTGTTGTCCAGACTCTAAATTTCCCTCCTTATTTCATTTTTCTTTCGCTATTCACTTCTCTCTTTTTCATACACAAAACTCATGTCTGTATGCAGTTTAGTTTGGTCTACTATCAAAATGAAGTTAATTTGAGCCTGGAGTTTTACTGCATTCTCTATATCATCTGTTGGTTGTAAGCCAGTGCATGTCTTTAAAATTTGAACAAGGATATAAGCTATGAGTGAAAGATTAACTGGAAATAATGGTTTGCATGCATTGAAATTGAGAATGGCGATTTTGTGTATTTAATTTTATAAAATCTGGTGAAGTAAAGCCAAATATTGATATTTAATCTTAGCTCAAACATAAAGTAAATGGATTTAAATTTTAATCAAGCCTTATTCAAGTTTCTGACTCAAGATTGAGCTAGACTTGATTACTAATTTTCAAACCTGAGGCTCAACTGAGCTTGGTTCTAATTATAATTCCTAAATATTTATTATTTTAAATTACACACACAAAGTTGTTCCTGGCCACAAGCCTTGAAGCTGTGTATTACTATATTTGATTTAATATTAGTGCGTATTGAATCAAGCTACCAGACCTGTTAATAGCTTTCTCAAATTAAAAGGGTGGGTGGGATGGGGGAATCACGCTAACAACTTCTTGTGGTGTGTTAACTAGATAGATATTCCAATAACTTGGTATATTGCTTGGAGACATAAAAGCTTTATGCATATCTAATTTGCAAAAATATAAACATAGTACTTGGTTGATGAATTTGTGATTGAAATTTGTTTTCTACTTTGGGGTAGGTTATATGGTGTATTTTGTAAAGGGATTGCAAGATGGCATATGATATCCCCTTTCATATAGTTAGGGAGTGGATATGCTCTAGAAGTGAACCTTTATTTTGAGTAAAATTGAGAATGGTTCATCTTTGTACGCCACTACGCCTAGAAGCTGCTAGTGTGGGTACATCGTTTTCATTATTTTCCCAAAGGCCTGTAAATCTGGAACTAATATTTTAAGTCATCATAATGTGGTCATTGGTCAGGCATAAAATATTAGATGATCTAGGATTGAGGCTGAATTCAAATATTATTTAACTTTGAGGAGTGCTACTCTTGAAGATTATTTCAGAGATTTCTGATATTTGGTGCAGTGGTCAACTAAATGTATCCCCTCAACCCCAAATTCTGGAAAATGACTAGCTTCTTTCAAAGTGAGTCCTCTCCTGATTAAGAGGAGTGTTCTATTGGCCCTTCTACTATCTTCATCATCTTCCTTTTCCTGAATAACTATCAACCACCTCAATCTTATCAGCTATGTATATATCCATGTCAACCATTTTTATTCTTGTTAGCTCTGTATTGCGTACAATAATGATCTATGCAAAGCATGTGGCCAGCTCAAGTGTAAGACTTGGATTAAACAATAAACAATTATCTTTTGCTTAAAATACAAAAATAATATCTGCAATGTCAGCGTTAGTTTTTGCTTTTCATGACACTCAATATTCCAATTTGCTTAAACTTTTTTCTTTTCTACAATTTCTTATCTGCAAAATAGTTACTTTAACACCTTTCTTTTCTTTGTGAATCTTTTAATTCATACTTTCCTGTCTCCAACTCTATTCCAGTTTTTTTCTCCTTGTGATGTTCTCTTCCCTTGTTTAAGTTGTCTGATCTTGAATAATATTGTATCCAAGAGTTATTTTTGTCAGTTGAAATGGCATATTATGATGTGTGTAGGTAGTCATCCCATTACACGAGCTAAAAGCAGTGAATCCTTCATCAAACACGACCAATCCTGCTGAAAAGTACATCCAGGTGATGTCGGTCGACAACCATGAATTTTGGTTTATGGGCTTCTTGAACTATGAAGGTGCTGTGGAGTTCCTGCAAGAAGCTCTTCAAGCCGGCAAACAATTACAATCAGAAGCATAGTCTGTTCATAGTACGTTATAGAGTTTCAAACCCCCAATTATATTTCTTCCCCTTTCAAAAAAATTTGTAGATTTGATCATTATGGTCTTGGAACTCTTGATAAAATATCCAGCTAACTTTTGGCAATTTTGTGGATATGAATTTACCATAGGGTCATACTTTGGATCATAGGAGGGGATCCATTTGAGTAGTTTAGAGAAGTTATATGTTGACTTCTTCGGTTTCTCGTTATCTTCCATGCTCTATTTTATATAAGGGGGAAGACTAGTTTTCAACTCTAATGCACAAATACTTGTATATTCACTATTCAGGACGTACTCGCATCTTACCTGAACCAACTACTTTGCAAACTACGAATCAACCCAACTTTAAAATTGAGGACATATATGTGTGGCATCTAAACCCGTACCTGTGTAACATGAGTGAGCAATTAAGCTTCTACCTAGTGCATCGATCTTCTTTTCCTCCCTTGAGCCATACATGGATAGGTCTTTAATTGTGGAAATCTCATTATCAAGAATGATTTTCCCAGGAGTTTCACTAAAAACTGTTGTTTCTCCGAAAATATTCTCGAGGTTTTTCGTGAAGCTTTCCAGAATGTAGCATCTAACATTTTTGTGTTTGGCTAGAGGAAATACTTTGGGGATACTGAGCATTTTCCCAAAACTATTTTTGGTCAGTTTGGAAGTACAAATACAAATGTATAAACATTTGCCAACTGCAAGAACATAATTTTATAGTACTTCCCCTTCCCCCGCCCCTTCATGTAGTTAAACAAAATTTTACAAATTTTAGCAACAAATGGTTCAAAATGTCCTACTTTAGAACTTCTAAAATTGTGGTCGATGAAGAAGCAAATCAACACATTGTATAGCAAAAGATTAATTATGAATTTTTAATGATAAACTTTTTTATATTCAGTGGTGAAGGTACATAGAGAAATTATGAATATTTAGTAAAATAAATAACCATATTGAAATACTAAGCTATTAGTATTTTTGTATTAATTTCAATTTAACTATTTTGATTCAAATCAAATATAAATTATTTATGATGTAAATGAATTATTCTGTTCCTTTTCGTCCAAGGTGCTGGGGTATTGGGGTGGTTTTATAAAGATTGCGGGGATCAAATCCGGTATCCCCAACTCAACCACATAAATTATTAATGGAGGACGAATGAATAGTTTCCAGCTACTAATGGAGAACATTGGGCTGACTAGGCATGCAAAGGTAGAGTTAGTTACGTGAATTAAATGAGATCATTGTTATAAAACATGTTTTTATGAAAGAACATTTACATTTATCTGTCCATTTCATTTAAATTTTGGTAAATTTGATTTTAAATTGTTAAATACGATTGAGATTGAACTACATATTCACATTATATATATTTTGTTCGTGTTATGAAAATTGGGCCAGACCTACCGATCAAATTGGAAAATTGGTGAACTAGTTTCGGTCTAAGTAAATTACAAAATCAGTCTTGAGAAAAATTGGTCAAAAAATTAAAAAAACCAGTCAAAATCCAGTAAAATAGGTAAAATTGGTCAAAAAATGGTTCATCGGAGGTCAATAAAAAATGCTTAATATGAAGTCGTTTTAATTTTTTTCTTAAAAAATTAAAAAATCAACAAAAAGTATTTATCATTTTCTTTTTTATTCTATATATAAACTTGTTATTGTTAGTAGACATTATTTTGTATCCTTTAAACTTAGACGTAAGTATTATAATATATTTGATTTAGACCTTTGTATGTACTTTGAATGTTAAGAACATATAAAGTAGTCTTTTTATTTTTAGTTTTTAGTGTTATAAAGTTATGATATTATGTTTTTTAATATTATTTTATATATTAATTATCATCATCATCATAATTATCATCATCATTATTATTATTATTAATACCAATTTGACTATGATTCAACCACAATTGAACTATTGAACCTTGAGTCAGTACCTTAATCAATTTAACAATTAGTCCAATATTAAAAAAATTATTTTTTATTGAAAAGTACAAAAACGAAAATTTTACAAGGTCCAAGTCAATTTTGATAGTTTCATTGAGCGTTGTTTATTGTCTTCCCTTACCTCTATGTATTAACCTATCAGGCTAGCCTTTATGATAGCATTCTAGATCAAATTCAAACAACGGACCATTTTGAAATCGAATTGGAGAATCACCATTGTTGACACATGAACTTCAAAGAGGAGAAAACGCAAAAATGGAGGAGAAAAGGAATGGATCGAAAGAAGAACACCACACTCAATTGAAAAGTGATAAGTTTGGAACGAAGACTCGCCACAAAGGAATCGAAGCACCTTTGATGAGAATCAATTGGTTCATCATAAGAACTTACGAGGAGAACCTCTCAATTCACTAATTAAGCAATGCTTAACTTTAATTATCTTCAAAATAAGTACCAAATGTGTTTTCTAAGTATTTATATCTTATGGAAACAAGCCTAAGTGCTTAAACGCATATTAACTAGCTAATTAAGCCCATAGGCCCAAAATACAAACAAGAAAACATGTACAATTGAAAATCCTGTGCCAGAATAGATTCGTTCATGGGTTGAGATTGTTAACCAAGTGCCCTCAATAACTCAAGAAAGGGGGGTGAATTGAGTTATGTTATAAACTTTTTTGAAAACGTTTCACCCCTAATCGCAAAGAATATAATTCAGCAAAGAGACAAAGGAAGAATTCTTTTTGTTTGTTTTATAATAAGGAAATTCAGAACAAAACAAAACAAATCACACAAAAGCAAATAAAGAAATAAAGCAATAAAGAGAAGGGTAAGAGAAGAGTGCACTGAGATTTATCTTGGTTCGGTCACAAACTACAACCTACATCCAGTCCTTAAGCCATGCTTTAGATTAACCACTAACTGATCAGAGTTTACAGTGCAATAAGCCTTTTACACCCAAGGAACCCACCTTGGCAACCCAACTCGGGACTCTCCTCAACTTCTCACTCTAATCACTGACTAAGAAAATCTATTCTTAGACCAAGGGAACCCACCCTTAGATTTTCTTGCCAGAGGAAATTTCCTCAAGACTTCTTGCTAGAGCTCTTCACAGTAGTTGTTATCTTGACTTAGAGCTCTTCAATTCTTTTTGATTTAACCTTTATCTTCATAAGTTCCTTTCATCTTTGGGTTGGACTTCACTAAAGCTCTCTTGGTTTTGGCTTTCTCTTCATCAAAACTTTGGCAATACATGACATGTTAGAGGTCATGTTCAGTAAAGATGTGTTTAACGAGCAAATTGTGAATCATGGGCTGCCTGTAAACAATTCTACCAAATGATGTTTCACAAGTAAACTGTGGATCATGGGTTTCCCGTAAACAATTTTGTCAAGACGTTCAAAAAAACACTAAAAAATTGCTCCAAGGCTCAATTTCTTTACTAATTTAAGTTCAATTGATGAACCTTGATGTCTCTCTCCCTTCTAAGATATGGCTTGCATCAAATTCTTGAGCCTTCTACCCAAAGATTCTTGCAATCTTTGGCTCCTTGCTCTTGTTATTGGTCCTTACATTGCTTGCATTATTTCTTCAAGTATTTCCTCCTTCATCTTGACCTTCCTTTCTAGTTCTTGATGCGATCTTGATGATTTAACCTTTGTCTTTGGGTCTCCAAGGTTTCGTAAGAAATTTCCAAACTGATCTTTATGTCCTTCCATAGTTAGCCTTCCTAGACCACTATCATACCCTCCTTCTTTAAGTGAATTTGACCTCGAATTCAATCCTTTGTTACCTACAAGGAAAGTAGTCAAGTCAATGTAAGAGATATGGGAGATAGGCAATGCAATGTTTGGTCTATAAAGCAATATAGGTCTAGTCATTTCACATCCAATATAAGGTTCTCTAACTTTATGCAAATGATACTTTAAATGAATCCAATGGAATCTCATTGCATCAAGAATCTTTAAATATCCAAAAGGCCACAATAAGTCCTCCTTATAAGTTTCTTTACTCAATGATTCATACAATGAATTCCTAGGAAAAACAAATGACAAATAACTAACATGCCTATAGAATCCATTTTGGCCATTCTTTCCACAAACAATAACAACTTTAAAGGATTCCTCATAATGGTGACTAATAGATCAATTTTGAGGTACTTAATTGTGACTTATACTTGGCTTAATTAACTTCTATTTGTAATTAATATTGATATATTGGTTAAGTTTTGCATTAGTGAGTTTCATTGGGCTTAATTGATAATCATTGTTTATTTTTGGATTTTCCCTCATTTTGACATTACTGTCTTTTGCAGGGCACATATAGAGATATAGAGTTTGTTGGATTTTGATGTTCTTAGTGTTCCTAGAAAGCTAAGATGAAGAGCTACAATTTCACATCTCACAGGCTTTTGCTAATTCTGATGGATTCAGGGAGAAAAATGGCCACAAAGTTGAAAACATTGTTCTCGCTGGCAGCCTAACATAGGTGCCATATTTTGAAGATATCTTGAGCTGTAAAGGTCGTGTCGACGCAAACCTTGTGCCCAAATTTGAGGACAAATTTTTCTACAACTTCTATGAAGATACCAAGGGCAAATTTAGTCATCTAAAGGGCCGAATAAGTGCAAGACAGTAGCTGCGTGATTTGGAGATTTCATTAGTATATTTTTTATCTTTCCTTATCTTTTATCTTATCTTATTCCATCATTAGGAAGAGGATTTTTATATTTTCTTTAGGATTTTCTTTCTATTTTCTTTTCTTTATAATTGGGAATTCATGTAATTGAAATACACCTTCGATTATACAGAGATTTTTGTGCAATTAAAGAAGTCATTTTCCCCCTTCTCCTCCTTCTCTAGTTTTCATTATTCTTCTACATTTTCTTCCTTTATTCTTCAATGGCG
This sequence comes from Spatholobus suberectus, assembly GCA_004329165.1. Taxonomy (NCBI): domain Eukaryota; kingdom Viridiplantae; phylum Streptophyta; class Magnoliopsida; order Fabales; family Fabaceae; genus Spatholobus; species Spatholobus suberectus. Next base: position 36,490,861 of record CM014733.1, read on the forward strand.
ATGGCTATGGAAGGCTGAAGGCTTAATCGATTCAAGGTATTCAATGAACGTAGTTAGGGTTTTGAGTTCCCGTTTTTAATTTTGATTTTCATATGCATGTCTTCCTCTTCTTCCCTCTTCAATTATGATTTTTATTGTTTCACGATTGTGAATTATATATTTTTTTGTTTATAATTGAAGTGAAATTAGATTAGAGTTGGTTAATCAGAAATTTAATTGGGGTTAGGTAATAGATCGATAGCCTAAGTCAAATTGCATGTAAATTAAGATTATTTCAGGATTGTGATTTTGATTTCAATTTTGTTAATTATATTCTAGGTGATTATCTAGTGAAATTCAAATTAACAAACATGCATGTGAAATTCATACTTCCTTTTGAATTATGATAAACCCAACCATCAGATTTGAATATCTTGAATTGATGTTTTTATAAATTTAGTTTTTGTTCAATATTTTTTGTTTTGCTTGTAATTCAAAACCCCCTCTTTAACTTTCCTAATAAGATCATAATCCATGTATTTGTGTCTTTGAGAAGTATGACCTAAGTTGTCTTATACTACAAGTTAAGGAAAATCTAGTGCTTTTGATAGTAGCGCGACACTACTATCAGTCACATAATCCTTTACTAAGTCCAACACCAAGAAAATGAGGTTTAATGGTATAACAAACTCTATACCTTCTTGACAAGGAATATACAATAATTTTTACCTTGTCTTACTTTTCCTTGGTGACAAATGAAAGCTGTTCAAAAAGTGCCATTCTTTTACCTTACATCTTAACACATTCAAACTTAAAAGATTAAAAAGGTCAAGCATAGTAAAATTAGATGCATTAAAGGACAATTTATTTGCGTGTGGCACAATAGGAATGATATTCGTTTGATCCTTAAATTCTCTCAGTGGTAGTAAGCCATGAGGAATGCCTTTAGTCAGCACCCTTTCAAATCCTTTCAAAAGAAACTCACCACAACTAAGCAAAGGATTAGCGTTAGTAGATAAGCAATAGTCATTATGTACAAGCATGTTCATTGATTGCCTAGCTATCATTGCTCTCTTCACCACTTTTTCCGTCATAAAGAGTTTCTCTTGTTTTCTCGCAAGTTTCTTTTCCTTATCTTCTTTCTTTTTAGCTTGTATTCTAATATAAATAGATGCAAAGGATATGTAGAATTCAATCCTTTGACCATATGCTATAATAGGTGTCACACTTATCTTAACTATTACATATATAAAAGGTTATAATAGCTAAGAAAGAGATATTTTAACTACAAAGGTTATGTTTGGTTTCCCGTTTGGCCTCTTTTAACTTATGTTTGTCTCAGTAAATTCGGTTTGATAATATGTTTGGTTTCTTTCACAAGTACGTTTGCACACCTAAATTTGGCTTGAACCAAGTTTCATATGAAAGCAATATCAAAAATGCTTTTGCAAACTCAATTTGCAAAATAAAGTTCATTTAAACTTATATTTATGTACTTTAATCAAAACATGCATGAGGTCTTTTTGTGTTATAATGATACATCATACTATTAATATAAACTTCCAATATTTATATTAATAGCTTTATGATAAACAAATACTATATCAAGAGACGGGTTTTTTTTACCAAAATAATACAAAAAAAACATTAATTCCCAAACTACACTACCTCCAAACATTATTTTCTAATATACACCAAATTACTATTCATCATAAGAATACCCCCCTAGGACCTGACTTCTCACCCCTATTTTTCATTTTTTTTTTTGAAACCTGTTGGGAATTTAGGTCCTCAGGACCTAACTTCTCAACCGGCCTTTTTTTTCTTTTTGTTAATTTTATTGTTTTATTAAATATATTTTTGATTTAATTATTATTATAATTATAGGTTAAATATTATGGTTAAATAATTCATTTAGTAGTTAATTAAAATAATTATACTTGACCAAAAATATTAAATATTAGATAATTGTATTAAACTAGTTGTTATTTCTGGCAAATTAAAACGCCAAATGTGTTTAATTTTAGTAATGTGGCAATTTTATGGAAAAATGAAATTGTGGTTAAATAAGCAAATAATTTTAAAAAAAACACAGTGAAGGATTAAATTAATAATGAATTAAATTAATAAAAGTTACATAGATTAAAAATCATTAGGGCTGCCTTGACATTTCAGGCAAAAAAACCAAATTAATATTAAAAAAAAACAATTTATCAAAATAATGTAGAAAAAAAACATTTTACCAAAATGGGTAGTTTTAAGATATATAGAAGGCGTCAGTAGACGAAAGGAAGGCGCTGGTTTCACTAACACCACCTGTAACTGTATGTTTTGTTCTGTAGTAGAAGGCTCTGGTTAGACCAGCGCCTTCTATGGTGGTCAAAGACCTTGGTTAGACCAGTGCCTTCTGTACAGTCAAAGGTGCTGGTCAGACCAGCGCCCCCTGTATTATAGTACGCCACTTAATATTTTTTTGTGCAGGGAAAAACATGTTCGTATTCGTGCATGCATTTTAATATGTCTGTATCCGCTCGTTGCACTATAATATTCTGATTCTGATTCTGATTTTTATTAAAATAAATTTTAATATTAAACTTTTTCAATATGTTATACTTTGAATTATTACTTAATTTTATGTAATTAATATTATATATAATAAATTTTTTTATTAACATAAATTATGTTTATATATAATAAATTTAATATAAACATAAATTTATGCTAATAAAAAATTTATTATATATAATATTAATTACATAAAATTAACTAATAATTACAAAATATAACATATTGAAAAATTTTAATATTAAAATTTATTTTAATAAAAATCAAAATAAGAATAAGAATCAGAATATTACAGTGCAACGGGCGGATACAGACATATTAAAATGCATGCGCGGATACAAACATGTTCTTCCCTGCACAAAAAAAATTACAATACAAAGGGCGAATACAGACATATTAAAATGCATGCGCGGATACAGACATGTTTTTCCTTGCACGAAAAAATATTAAGTGGCCTACTGCAGTATAGGGGGTGTTGGTCTGACTAACGCCTTTGACTGTATAGAAGGCACTAGTCTGACCAACGCCATTGACCACCATAGAAGGCATTGGTCTGACCAGCACCTTCTACTACAGGACAAAATGTCGCGTCAGTTACAGTTGCAGGTGGCATTGGTGAAACCTGCGCCTTCCTTTCTTTTGTATGGCACTAGTACTACTGGCGCCTTCTATACATCTTAAAACAACTCATTTTGGTAACATGTTTTTTTTCTACATTATTCTGATATTTTTTTAATATTAATTTGGTTTTTTTGCCGACATTTTAGCACGGTTAGGACATTTATTTTTGCTATGTCCTAGTGTGCGACATGCCAAACATATTTTTGGTTGGCCCCTTTCTCTGAGGTCCATCTCAGTACGTATTCGAGTCGATTTCGGGCATCCACTGATACTCTTTCGCAAGTTGGATTATGGGAGAATTTCGGTCCGCCATATGTTGGCCATGACCCTTTATTAGGCAACATGTGGAACCTTCCACTATAGACGTTGGATACATATTCCAACGTGTACACCAGACTCACATATTGCATGTAGTCATGGTGAATTTGGTTACAAGCAGCAACGACATGTGCACATAGGATGTGCAGTTTTTAGAATTTTCCACATTCACATTATTGTTGTTCCGATCTAACACCGAAATGGCTCGCAAGTCACCTTTTTAATGGGTTAATCAACTCGTGCACCCAAAATGTTGAACCGTCTTGATTGAAGTCCTTCATGTAGTGCGTGTTCGCCTTTGTTGTTGCATCTTGTACGGCCTTGTTAAGAATCTCTGTATATTTTTTGCCAGAGTTTATCATCGCCATCGCTTCCCTCCCTTTTCTGAAGAACAATTCATTACACCTAAAGTAGGTTGCTTCGACCAATGCTAAAATGGGTAGGTTTCTTGTTTTTTTAAGTACTGAGTTGATTGCCTCCACGAGATTTGTGGTCATGTATCCCTAACATCGCCCTCCATCCCATGCGAGAGTCCATTTTGGCCTTGGGATTTCATCAAGCCATTACGTGGCTTCTGGATACACGTGACGAAGATTGTTGTAGTAGTAGAAGAAGCTCTTCTTCGTCATGGCATATGCTGAGGAGTTGGAATGAAGGATTGTCAGTAATGTTATGATTAGAATATATATAAAAAAATTAACATGTACACAATACATACCCATATTTACAACTTGTTTTTTTTTATCAACATTCTTGAAGTGCCTCATGAAATTTTGTGCAATGTGTTGAGTGCAGAACACATGCATTGAATCTTGTTTTGTCCAACCACTCCCCTGTCGAGCATAGGCACTCTTTATCATTTCATGCTGTCTGATATTAGGCATAGACCATTTTGGGGTGTGACGTACTTTCTTAAGTACTTAAGGAAGAAGAACCAAACATCTATTGTTTCCCCCTCGACTATGGCAAAGGCTCGCAGAATATGGTTGTTCCCATCCTGTGCCACTACCACCAAAAGAGTACCTTTATACTTTCCATACAGCCAAGTGCCATCGACTTGAACTATGGGCTTACAGTAGGAAAACCCATCGATGCATGGTTTAAAACTCCAAAAAAGACGATGGAAAACGTTAATGTCACCATCTTGGTTGTTACATGGCAGCGTCTGTATCCTAACAATCGTCCCAGGATTAGTCATTTGGATTACTTGGAGCAATTATGTTAGATCCTTGTATGACTGCTCCCAATTGTCGTAGGTTGTTTCTATAGCCTTTTGCTTTCCCAGCCACGCTTTTTTGTAGGAGGTGGTCAACTGCTTAGTTGTTTTTATGTGTTCAATCAGCAATGGCACCGAAATCGATGAATCATTTCTAATCAGTGCCTCGATCTCGCTACTGATCATTGTTGACGTAAGTTGACAATGATCTTGAGACAACATTGGTGACGCACATGTATGGGGTCCTTGCAATTTTTTAATCTCCCATTGTCTACAAACCTTGCCATATGCTGCTCTACACCTCCAAGCGCATCCTTCAATACGACATTTTGCAACAAATAATTGTTGGTCAAAACTTACAACTTTGAAGTCCACATGGTTCCTGATGTGGTGCTCCTTAATAATAGACAGGCATGATTCTTTGTCATAGAACCGCATCCCAATGTAAAGGGATCCAAGTGCTGCACATGAAATGCCTTCGCAATCTAAGACATGCATAAACTCTGCATCGTCTTCTATTGCGTCCAATTCGACAGCATGTATGTGTGGGGGTGGATTGTAAGCATTATTGGTTGTTGAGGGGCCTACATCTTGCTGGTGGTTGTCATCTTCATCATCGTTGTCGTTCACATGGTGTTCTAGAATGTCTTCTTCGTTATCACTAAAAGGGCCAACATATTCGTCATGTGGACTAGCCCTAGCATCATTAACTTGTTGTGGCTTGTTGGGTTGGGATGGTGGTTGTTCGATGTATAGAGGTGTTAACAGTAGTTGGTGAAAGAAGAGGTAGCTAGCGCAAATTTAGAAAAATTAAACTGCATGCTATTTAAATCAAATGAATGGGCATATGGTAGGAGTAGGGTAGAAGATGGGGCTGTCTCCAATTCATTTTTGTGGGTATACTGTTGGTTAAGATCAAATGTTGTTGCATGAGACGATGTGGGAAATGTATGTGATGATGTGGGGAAGAAAGCTTTGTTAGGTTCAAGATATGTTGTAGAAGGTGTGTCCTCCAACGTGACATAGAGCTCTATGCATCCAAATGTCTTGTATTGGGCAGAAATTGTGAACATACTTTGGACGTCCTCATCCTCAAAAAGTTTCACTACCTCATAACGTAGAACTCCTTTGCCAACACATAAAGGGTATCAATGAAAGATACTGTCAACCGTTATTGTTGGTTGAAGTTTGAGCTTTTGTTGGATTCTTCGCTTTAAGGCCTTAAGTGAAAAGCCTCTCTTGGTGGTGAGGATGACTGGGTTTAGGCATTCGAACTTTGCCCCCTCCTCGGATCGAGTCATCTGGCCGTTGTAGTAGATAATAAGATTGAAATTGGATGAAGTCATGGCAACGGTGGAGAGTTTAAGTTTTGTAGCTAAGAATGGATGTTGAGTGGGGATATGTTTCTGGTTTGCAAATTGAAGTTGAGTCGTGGTCCATATATAGACATGGAGAAGGATTGAATCTAGACCATTGGATTCGTGAATACAATTTGGATCGTTTGTTTTTTTAGACTGACGCAAAGTAAGGAATCTTTGACGCACTGACGCAAAGTAAGGATTACTTGACGCAAAGTATGGATTCCTTGACTCCTTGACGCAAAGTAAGGATTACTTAACGCAAAGTATGGATTCCTTGACTCCCTGATGCAAAGTAAGGATTCCCTGACGCAAAGTAAGGATTCCTTGACGCAAAGTATGGATTCCCTGACGCCTTGACGCAAAGTAAGGATTTCCTAACGCAATGAAATTAATGGCTAATATCGCAAGTGCACTTTTATAAATACATTACATGACTATCTCCCACATACACATACCTTCACTTCATCGCATTCAAAGTAACTCTTTCTAAAAACCTTTCTTCCTTCACTTATTTTACTATTTTTTCCTAAAAAAAACATGGATTTAGAACTTGCGTTTGTGCACTTCAATGGTCATATGACAACAAATTTTGAAGGCATCTACTTTCAGTGTCCTGATCCTAAGTCATTTAGGATACCTCATGGCATCACATTTGTTGGCCTCCAACAAAAAATAATAGAAACGGTCGCGCTTCCTAGACATAAAAAGGTCGTTGAAATTTATTATCGATGCCCTACAAGTATAGGGGATCGTTGTGTTGTATACAATGCTATGAAAGTTCGAAATGACGCCAATTTAGCTGACATGTTCTCGATTTTCTTCCAACATAGACATGTTGGGCCTCTTGAGTTTTATGTTACACTAGCGAGATCTGTTGACAAGATAATGACGCGCTTGAGGCAACTTAGATTTGTGGACCAGATCATGGTGTGCCTGATGCAACCACAGACATCAACCAACCATGACGAGGAGACCACTGCCAACTTGTCTAAACCATGATTAACGTTATTGTTGCCCTTCGTCAACTGCTTTCAATAAACTGCATTGAAGTATAACATGTCCTATTCAATTCATCAATGTTGTTATTGTCCTATGTCTAGTGTTTTCAATTCCATGCATCCATGTACAAGTTGCTCTATTCAATTCATCAATGTTATTGTTATCTTGTTGTTTCTGTTTATGACTTAAATTGTGTTAAAAAATTTAGAAAAACAATACTAATAACAATATTAATGTAGAACACAACTAAACAAAACATTTCATTAAATTATAACACTTCGATACATGTGATACATGTTCGCAAAATGGTCTTATCAAATCTTCTCATCTTCTATATAATGTGATCTAAGATTCATGGTTTCATCAAGATATTCTGACAAGCCATCCCACAACCATGAGCTTGATGGATGGGACTGTGGTTGGTTAGATGCCTGTGTTTGATGATCCTCAATAGTCGCATATAACTCAACGAACGTGAGGTTAGGCACTTCAGCGAATACAGCAAACATTGTGTGTACATCCTCATTTTCTTCAAGTTTGCACGCCCTATATTGAAAACAACTGCCCAAAAAGGATATTAGACATCGAAATGGAGGTGCACCACCAATTTTTCATTCCCTGGTCTAATCTTATTTTGAATGGCTTGCTTCAACACATCAAGTGTCATACTTATGTTGACTTGGAGTATCTGTGGGTCATTATTGACAAAGGTTGACCCATGCTCAGTTTCCATCATCTCCCCATTGTAATATACAAAAGCAAATACAGGTTTGGATGCCATGGCTAGGGTACGACTTAAGGTTTAGACCTAGGGTGATAGCTGAGATGATGCATGTGTTGTCGAATTTAATGTCCACACACATTACATTTATACACTGTTCACCTGATCCAAACATTTATGATTGTGTTGGTAGAAAAAGCAACGGCCGTGATCGCACAGACAAAACTAACGATCTAGATCGCTCCAATTCAAGTGCGTTAACTGTTCATCCGTCAGGGAATCCTACAGGGTCTTGTCCCCTCCTACAGAAAAAGCAACGGTCGTGATCACATCGACAAAACCAACGATCCAGATTGCCCCGATGCAAGTGCGTTCACTGTTCATCCGTTAGGGAATCTTGTAGTGTCTTGTCTTTTGCGTCAGTAAATATGCAACAGTTGAGATCGCACCAACAAAAACAATGATCTAGATCGCCCCGATCCAAGTGCGTTTACTGTTCATTCGTTAGGGAATCCTATAGGATCTTGTCTTTTGCGTCAGTAAATAATCAACGATTGAGATCGCATCGACGGAATCAATGATCCAGATCGCCCACACACTTTTATAAATAGAAAACCTCTGATGGTCCCAGATAAACACACTCAACTTAAGTAGTTCATAGTCATCCTTCCATTTCGTAACATACATATAACTTCGACCATGGAACCTACACCCTTGCTTTGGAAATAACACCTACATAGATCTACACACAGACCTAATCCGGTAAGTTTAGATCAAATGTTAATTACATTAATCTTCTCTACACTTTCTTAGTCATGCTGTAGTAATAAATACAATTTTGCCATGTGCAGGGCACAAAACAAGATCTAATCAAATCATATTGTCATTCAATGCCCCCTCCACATTCGTTAATAGAACTGTTGTTGGAGCAAGCTGGGTTTTCCTAGATCACAAAGATGAGACATTTCAAGGTCGATCATTCTTTAATAACTGCTTTAGTAGAGCGGTGGAGACCTAAATCACACACATTCGATCTTCTAGTTGGTGAATGCACAATAACTTTAGAAGATGTGGCACCCCAACTAGGGCTAAGGGTCGACGGAAAACCAGTCACTAGCCTAACATACTTCGATTGGGAAGAAATGTGCGAGACATATCTGGGTGCCGTTCCTCCCAAAGGGGTAGCAATAAAAGGATCAGCAATCAAACTTAAATGGTTGTGAGATAATGTGATGCCTCTACCTTGTAGAACCAACATGTGACCAGTTACAAGCCCATTGTAGAGCCTGCATTTTAGGCTTGATTGGGGGGGGGGGGTATTAGTGCCTGACAAATCTAGCAACAAAGTTCATCTAATGTATCTACCATTATTGACAAATCTTGACCGTACTGGACATTACAGTTGGGGTTCAGCTTGTTTAGCAACTTTGTATAGAGAAATGTGTAAGGCTGTTTATCCGAATTCTTAAACTATGGGTAGGTGTGCATCATTGTTGCAATCTTGGGTATGGTATCGCATGCCATTCATTGCACCCCAAGTTAATTGTTAGCCAAAATATCCACTTGTTTTCAGGTAAATAAAAAATTCAAACTAAAGTGTACCTACCTATTCACTAATTCTACTAACATTAAATGCCTTCTACTAGATGGAGTGGCAAAGGATTACAATTTACAGGAACTCCTTATGGAAATATTATAGACACAGATCAAGAATTGATCACATGCAATTTGAACAGTTATTATATATACTAAATTATCCTTTATCATACATATATTATCAATTTACTAACCATACTTATGTTTGTAGTTCCTATGGATTCTATACAGAGGATGTGAGACATTTATGCTACCACATGCATTCCAAGATTCCAAAATGTGGAGTGCCTGTACTAGTTTTAATTTGTTTTTCTATTATAGAATGGCAACAAACAAATAGGGTAAAGCTACAATTTGGACTATGGCATGAAGTGCCACAACCACCTAATAATTTAGATCACCTTCACCAAATAGACATGGGAGGAAATAATTACACAAATTGGGCAAAAGAGCATGCCAATTGGCTTGGAATTTGGAAGGAACGACGCAACAATGTGTTAGTGGGGCAATCTGTTCAAGGACCTCTGCTGCAAACATGTGACTATATGCAATGGTATTGTGCAAATTCGATACCTTTTCTATTTGTGCCACAACAACTACAAGACCCACAAGTTGCACTTAACATGGATGTTGGCGACACAACACATGCAACACAGCAAATGCCAATGCAACAACGTGCACGGCAACAGAGTACACCTCCCCAGCATATCCCCCTAGTTGTTCAAACAATGCAGGAGGAAGACTTCGAACCACCTCGTCATTCATTTGCATTCACTCCATCAGAACAATAGGCTGATGAAAATGTTGAGTATCGTTGACACTCATTTGAATCTAGTTTAGCAGACTTCATAAGCAACTTGTTTGGTGCAGACATTCGAACTCTAGAGTCAGTTCACGCTTATATGTAGAGTATAGTCGTTCCATCGTTTCACCATCAGCTTGCTGGAAGTTCGCCAACACCACACGTCGACCATTATGCAAATTATTAGCCAACTGTTGATGACGAGGAGAATGTAGTACGATAACAAAGACAAATCCATCGAAATCCTCCGCGTAGAAGGCGACCTCCATTGTGTGAAATTGGACACCATTACGGAGATTAAGCCTCTTGCCTCTTATGTAATATTTATTCAATTTATTTCCAACTAATTATTTTAATGACAAATGACAATTTTAATTTAGTGTTTTAATTTGCTAGAAATAACAACTAGTTTAATACGATTATCTAATATTTAATATTTTTGGTCAAGTATAATTATTTTATTTAACCGCTAAATGTATTATTTAACCATAATATTTAACCTATAATTATAATAATAATTAAATCAAAAATATATTTACTAAAAACAATAAAATTAACAAAAAGAAAAAAAAAAGGCCCATTGAGAAGTCAGGTCTGGGGACCCGAATTCCCAATGGGTTTCAAAAAAAAAAAAAAAATGGGAGTGAGAAGTCGGGTCCTGGGAGGGGTATTCTTAGGATGAACAGTAATTTGTGTATATTAAGAAATAATGTTTGGAGGTAGTGTAGTTTGGAAATTAATATATTTTTTTTGTATTATTTAGGTAGAAAAACCTTAAGAGAAGTAATCATAATATCTAATTTGTTTTTAGTATATAATTTTCTTTTTATATATCTCTTCAAGTAAGAGCGAAGAAGACCTAAATCTAGGCCGGTGTTTAGGGCCTGCTAACAATAGTACCACAACCTAAATAGCAGTTAATGACCTCAGAGGTCAGGTGTATATTTGGGTCATGGCCTATAGCGGAGGTGGAGCATAGTCTATTATGGTGTTTAGATTAATTGTCAAGGTTGGAATCCATGTTCTGTTTTTGACAAAAAAAAAAGAAAAAAAAGAATCCATGCTCTAACAGTTTTTCTTCAACTCTCCTTTCTTAAAACAGGAGGTGGGGTAGGTGAATCCATTTTGCTCTTACGGCATCTAAGTGTTCTGCACTAATCATTATTAGACTGCGATGATTATTGAGCCTGTAATGTCTTAATCAAGGAATCCAATTAACTGTGCATAAAGCAACCTCAGATGACCCACTTGGATCTTTCATTTGCACGGGAATGTCATTTCTTTTTAGATTACGATTAACATTTCTTCCTTTAAAAAGTAAAGCCGTAACCCAAAAGTTGAACCAAAGCAAAACAATTATTTTAGGCAGCATGCAATGAGCAAACTTTTTTAGCTTATGCTAGTCTATCCCAAAACCATTATTACAAATGGAAAATCTTATCATCAATTCTTAAAGTTGATTTTAAATATTTAAAAATGATACATTTTATCAAAAAAAGAATTTATTACATTAGAAATATAAAAATGTAATAAATACCTTTTTTTAATGAAAAATTATTATTACTTTTAAGCGTTTAAAATCAACTCTAATGTTAACAAAACTGTTAATCAAAAAATCTTCAGCTCGTTAATTTATGAGATCAGAAACAAAGGGTTAATTCACGAACAGAAAAGAAAAAAAATTTCATTTATATATTATAATATGAGAAAATAGGCTATGTACTGATAGTGTAAAGTAATTTTATATTGTCATCCAATCACAAACTATCATGTATGATAAATTTATTGACTTTTACAATAATTATCTTAAAAGTCATATCAATGGTGATTTTTAATTGGTTGACAATGTAAAAGTTTTTACACTGACACTGCATGACCATTTAACTCTTATAATATTATATATGTAGTACCCATTTATTAAAATGGGCCAGTAAATGAACCTTCTAACTATGTTCTTTTAGAGTAGATGGGGCTGTCTTAAGTTAATAATATGTCATATTAGCCTCAGGATTTGTCAAAGTTAAAAATTGTTTGGCATTTGATATTCATTGATTTAACTTTATATAGTGTAACACAACAAATATCTCTTTTAATGATTTCCTGCTCTTCATGTCCCTACGCCCCCCCCCCCCCTTCCCCTTCTCCCAACAGTAGTAATAGTATTTAGAGCAAGACGTGAGTATGATTACCATCAATGTCCGTCTATACTCTCTTATTCTAAGTTGAACAGTAACATAGCGTTTTTATCGTACCAAAACAGTGGTCACAACCACTAAACCAATTCATAATAGAATTGTCAAACACTTAAAGTATGCAATTCCACTGTTTGATTAAATAACACTTCATTAAAGGTCTTTCATTAAATGATTATCTACTTTAATTTCCTGCCAATCTTAAATAACAAGTTCGTGGAAAGGCATGTCGGTGTGCTTTAGCTATATGGATTATTATGGACCTTAATTGTAGGTCATCATTAGTGTCGTGTTTTAGCCTCAGTTTGTGTCTAATCTTGCTTTAATTTCTGGAGCTTTGAAATGTTTTATTATTGAGAGAGCTTTTGAGTCTTCGGCAAATAACCTAGTATGTATATGCTCTCAAAGCAGTCTTGGCCAATAACAGGTGGATACTTTGTGATCATTTTTTTCTTTATATATATATCGATTGAAGCAAATAAAATAAAAAGAAATTGCTCCGTGAAATATCCACATTTACTTTTTCTGTGTAAGCAACTTTTATCATTTTTTTGTTGCCTTTTCATTTTTTTTTTTATTGCGTTTGCCTTTTTAGTTTTAATTTTTCTTAGACTAAATGATTTTTCTTTTTCGGCTAAAAACTTTATGCATTAGTCACAATAGAATAAGGGCGTTTTGCTTATCAAAAAATAAAATAAAAAATAGAATAAGGGCGTTGGTGAATTAATCTAAATTGCTTGAAACCACCAAATCAATAAAAAACAAAAAACTAGAAATTGAACAAACCATTAACGAAAACCAAAAACTGCATTTTTTTTTATTCAGTTCAAATTGATTTTCGATTTTCATATTCAAAACCAAATTAAACCGAACTGAAATGAACCACAAGAATGTTAAACCTATATTAATTTTCTAATTCTACCTTCAAATAAATTTGAGATTATTTTGCTTTACGATTTATAATTTAGATTAAGTTGTGATTTATGATGAGATTTAATATGTTTTTTTTCATGCTTATTATGTATTCAACTTTTCATTTAATAAGTATTGTCCCTTAAATGAAAAAATTAGTCAATAAAAAAATTTATGTATTACTCTTCCTCTAATCAAATTTCATTTGTTTGGTAACTAAAAAAAATAAAATGTTTTCCTTAAAAGTATTTTTTTTAAAATAAGACAAAAACAGAAATAACGAATTCAATTCAAGCAATAAAAGATCATATCTTTTTGGTACAACATCAGTTTAGATTTAATATTATTCTTAAATCAATCCAAACAAAATTACATGTTTTTTGTATGATTGAAAATTACATGTTTTTGTATGATTGAATCAAATGATTTTTTTTTTCAAAACTGATCTAAACCGAACTGTGAAGACCCCTACAAATAGAAAGACTAAAAGTTCAATTAAGCCTTAATTTAATTTAAAATATATGATAATCTTAACTCATTAAATTTTAAAATTAGATAACTTTAAAAAATACTGATTTAAACAAAATTAAATAATTTAACATGTAGTGAGAAATAAGATAGAAATTTGAGAGGGAGTGAACATAACACTCTAATACGTAGGGTGTACAGTTAATACATATTAGACGTTAAAGAATGAAACCAAACATCTTTATCTAACTCTCGTTCTCGTTACACATATTCTTTGACACATTTTTTTTTCAACAGTAGATACAAATTTAAAAACATAATTTAAGAAAAAATAATTAAAATTATAAAAGATACATGAATTATTAATTTAGCTAAAATATAAAAAATATTACACAAATATATTAAAAAAAATATATTTAAAATTATAAATTAAGAAGATATGTATAATTTATTTAAAAGAATTTAAATGAGCAGATGAGATATATATAAAGAGAAAGAAATTCTTTTAATAAAAGAATCAATTTAAAAGGATTCTTTAATAATATAAGCTGCTAATATATAAAAATATTCTTATATGTCAAAAAAAAAAATACTTAAATTACTTTTAAAAGTAATTAATAATTTTGAGAAAGTAATTAATAATTTTGAGAGCTTTTAAATACTAAAAAATGTATTAAATAATGATAAAAGGGTAACTTACATTAATTTCCCTTAAAATTTAGTTTAATCACACTCAACACCTTATTTCAAATGTTATACTTACTTTTATTGAGAATCAATTATCATTGCACTAAACCTTCCTTCTAAGGAGGAGATTGAGTGTGCTTATTTATTTTTTTATTAGTATTTGAAAAAGAAAGAAACATATAAGAAGGGAGAGTTGAATTGTGTGTTTATGTGAATTTTTGAAACCTTGATCGCAAATGTTTTAACAGAGATATAAAAGGTCATCTAGATAAAAACGTGTAAGGATAAGGAAGGATAAAAAGCACACAAAGATTTTATACTGGTTCACTCAACTTGATCTATGTCCAATACCTTCTTACTAGAAGAATTTCCACTAACCAATACTAGGTTACAACAAGTATTTTTCAACAGTCTCTTCAGGCCTTACAAATTGTGATCAACTATAGATCACTAAAACCCAAGTTTTGTTTTATCACAAAGCCTCTCTAGGCTTTCACAACACCAAGGTTGTTTTACAAATAATTAACTCACAATATGAGGATATGAAAGTTTAAGCACAGAGTACAATAACTTTGCAATGCAAAGAGTATAAAAGTTTAAGTGCTACAAAGACCGTCTAACAAGAGTATTTAAGCTTGTATGTGTTTGTAAATTTTTAGCACACGTTCATACTTGTTCTATCTTAAAGTCTTGCTTATATAGCTTCTTAGAAATATATCCGTTTAGAGGGAAGTCTTGATACGTGTCTTAAGAATCTTGAAGAGAGAAGATGTAGTGGTATTGTCTTGTAGTAGTTTTGTACCAAAAAGTTAGGTACTTCCAATACACAGTGTTGTTTTTCTAATCATACCTTCTTTTGTTTTTCTTTTTTTGTACTTTAGCCTTGATAAGTTGGCTACTTTTTCATGAGGTTGTACTTATACATTAGAATATCCTACTTTTCATTAGATGCTAAGATACTTGAACGTTAAAGTATATCAAAAAGCATAAGAAATGAGTTTCAACATGTATAAGGATAAATAAACTTCTTCAACTTTATTGAAACTTAATAAGATGAAAAACGTCTAAGTTAAAAGCTTTGGACGATTCCTTTTATCGAAAACTTTTTAGAAAACTTATATTAGATGAGGTTCGCAAATAGGTGCTTAGACGCTATGTTTTCTAAAAGCATTGGATGCTTGATTTTAATTTGTGTATTGGACACTAGTTTTTCTAAAATCTTGTTTGATGTGTTTGAGTTAAGAAATATACCTTTGTCTCTTAAGAGGATGTTGTTGCACATGCAACACACTTGTTATCAACCTCTAAAATTTAATAACCTTTGTTATCATCAAAATTTTGAAGGGTTAGACTCTTCATATGTCTTTGGTTCCAACAATCTCCCTTTTTTTATGATAACAAATTTTGTTAAATTTTTGAGTGAACTTATCAAATATTCAGCATAAGACAGGTTGTGTTTAACACTTTAAGCAGAACTTATTAAGCATATAGTTATCATCAGAGCATAAGTTTACACGAAAACTTTAAAGGAAGACTCTAAGAGAACTCCTCCTGAGTCTAATATCCTTATCAGAGCATATGCAAACATACATTTTTAACATCTATCAGAGCATATATACCAGAATATTAGAGCATGTATGAAATAACTCAAAGCATATATATGTATCAGAGCAATAATATGGACAACATATGCATGAATGTTTGAGACTTAAAAACACAAAAACTCAAAATTGCCAAATAATACTCCCTCTTTTGACATCATGCAAAAAGGGTGAGTGGACCACCATTGTCACGACTCAAGGTTGGGGAGGAGGTGTGGTGGTGGATTTTGAGGGGCTTGTTGTTTTTGTAGAATTTGTTGAAGAAGAACCATAATGGGTTGTAGTTAAGAATCAACATAGGCACGCATTGTGACACCCATTCACATTGAACATAACTCATAGTTATTTACTTACTTAATAATGCAAGTAAAATTTTTCTCCGCTTTAATAATAGAAAATTTGTAAATTTAACAGAATTTAAAAATAGTAGTAAAAAAAAAAAATCTGTATGTATTCATCGTAGAACTGTACATCATGATTTCATAATCAGAAAAATAACTGAAATATAAGGAAATCAAAATATACATCAAAATAGTTACTACTTATTCCCAGTACATCAAAAAGATCCTAGTCAGAGCAGTGTTCGTCTATCCTATCCCATAAAATAACAAGCCATCAGACTAGCCCTATAGATCCTTATCGACAGCCTGTGTCTTATTTAATTGCGATCAATCATGTATAAAAGAAAAGTAATGGAGTGAGGTGATTTGTTCTAAAATCACTTTTACATGTATGGTTGGAGTTCTACCATAAGACACAGATAAAACACAATTGACAATAGAGGAGAACCTAAAGTTTATTCTATGTTATACTATCCTTGACTCGGTATAGATCCATACTTCCTATTACTGAGTAATAGTTCTCAATAGAATCTAGGAAGTGACTGGGAATGCACATACCTCATTAGCATCATCACATGGTACAGTCTTCATCATCATTGGGAAAAATAATAGTTAGGATATCCCTTTATAGAGGTATACTCTCAAGCCAATCTTGGAATGCTGAGCATTTGTTGGGGTTATTGAGCTTGGTCAGGAAAATATCCTGACTCAAGGATACTACCCTGACCATTGGGACCTTCACCATTCGATGCCTACACCCAATACCTGCGCAAGTGGGTCCCTGCCTTTCATTCCTCAGTGTACCAAACTATAGCTTCCCTAGTAAAGTGTCATGTCACTGCATAGGTATTTATAGAGGAGGAACAAGCTTAGGTGTCCATATGCTTAAATCATGCATTATGTAATAATTTCAATTTTTATTTTTCATTTTAAGGACACATATGCAAA
Source organism: Spatholobus suberectus (assembly GCA_004329165.1). Classification (NCBI taxonomy): domain Eukaryota; kingdom Viridiplantae; phylum Streptophyta; class Magnoliopsida; order Fabales; family Fabaceae; genus Spatholobus; species Spatholobus suberectus. The sequence continues at coordinate 36,508,188 of CM014733.1, forward strand.
CTTAGCGACACATGAAAGTATTAGAGTGGTGAATCAGCCCCCCTTAAGCTTGGGATGTGGTCAATGTGCTGTCCTAGCTTTATCAGTGTCAATTTTATCTATAGTTAAATTAACTGATACTGATAAAATTGCTTAAACTTGAAAAAAAATGACTTTTAATGTCAAAAAAATGCAATTAAATGCAAAACAAGACAAATACATAATTTTTCATCAAAAATAAATTTCTAATAATTATTTTTGTTATGTGGTGAACATAAAAGTAGGTCTCCAGTGAACTTCTACGGTGGTTGTTGGTGTCTCCGGTGGTGGCACCTACAAGGACTTTGATGCTTAAGTCAGTAGGGATATAAGTGTGAGTGAGAATAAGAGAGAGCGTGTGTACCTAATGAGTGTGGAGTCTTTATATAAAGTGTTTTGGAGGGAAATTCTATTAGAACTAAGTGCCACGTGGCAATGTGCATTTGGGTGCCTTGTTACATGCTTTCTTTGTCGTTAGGTGCTTCCCATGTTGTGTTGGGATAGAGGTAAAGTTGGACCGAGATAGCAGGGAATTGCTATCTGGGATGTCCATGTGTCATGCCAGTCGGGGTAGGCGACATGTAGGTCAACTTAGAGCTATATGTCTGAAGTAACCTCCAGAATAGTTGCCCCTAAGCCGATGATGCTTAGAAAAAGCATCGTCGGCTTAAAAGCCTAGGTTGGTCCCAGAACAATTGCCCCAAGCCAGTGATGCTTGGAAAAAGCATTGTCGACTTAAGAGTTTGAAAAAGGGGTCCGGATGATGTTGCCCCCAAGCTGGTAGAGTTTTTTGGCAGAAAAAATTGTCGACTTAGAGTCTCTAGAGTCGAAAGGTCCAATCTGTGTCTTTTCATCTTGTCAGACAGCTGCGTCGTAAGTTTAAGGTAACCGAAGCGCGTTAAATGCGTAATGATTTAATATCTTAAAGTCCACAATGTTTCAAATTCCAAGAGATTTTGGCAGTTATGTTAATTTTCGCGGTTATTTTCAAATTGATGGATTTGGGCCTGACCATGATACGGGCCCATATAATATATGCTTTACTTTTGACTGTTTTACTATGCTTATTTGCATTTCATTACTGTGGCCTTCTTTCTTCTTCGCAAGAGCTCTTTTCTATTTCTTGCAACTTCCTTTTCCAGTGAGAGTTACGATGCTTCCTACTCACACTGTTCACCTTTCGGCACTGCTCATTTCTCATACTAAGGTAATGCTTTTATTCCTATTTTTGCTTTAACTAGGTCCTTTCTACTGTGTTCTTTCTTGTACTGTATTGTGTGCCTTTGTTTCGTTGAAGATGGACCTACATAGACACAACACTTCGTCTTCTGTACGCGGTGATTATGGTAGTCGCGTGGCGGGTTTTGTCGTTAATTGGTTATTTCAATCTCCGATGTTGTCTTGGTCTCACCATGCCGGCCAAGAAAGGTCTTCGAAAGGTTGCGAGGATATCGATGGCCACATTGGTTCTTCGGTTGTTCTTATGGCTACTTATAGGGGGTAGTCATCCTGGGTAAGGAGGGTAGACAAAGGACCACAAGGAGGACTAACGAGCGTCCCTTAACAGCCGACCCAAAAGAACCACCGCCGCTAGAGATCACAATCTACCTCAAAGTTCTAGAAAAATGTCAAAGCCATCTGAAAGCCTTAGAGATGCCATACGGCCTTGACGAGGTGCTGGAATATGCTAAAGCATGGGCAGAGTTTCCGGATTTGATGAGGATTCCCTTTGGGCTGGGGAACACTTTTGGGGTATCTATGTCGATGAAAAGGGGTGCCGAGGTTGTATCATGTTCAAACCCTCAGATAGCTGAATTTGACCTTTCTTTTGATATTTTTGACAGGGAGATGGGAAAAACTATTTGAAACGTGGAGACCACTCCGCAAGACTACCATGACACACCGAATCTTAATGTTGATTGGGTAGATAAGGAGGTGGTCGGGACTCAGTCATACTTCAACCAGGAGGCATTAGGCGCACTAGCGGGTTGCCTAGAGTTGAGCTAAGATGCTGTAGATATGTCCTTTGACGTAGTGGCCCTTGGGGATGATGGTCGAATCTGCTCACAGGGTTGGAAGGACAATATGGGGACCTCGCTGAATGAGGCTGAGGCAGCAGTGGCTAGGTATTTATACCCTGATTTTCTGCCCATGTATCTAACGTTCTTCGAACATCTTGGAGTTAGGTTACCACTCACCGACTTCCAAGTGTCTATATTGAATTTTCTTAATGCCACCCTTTCGCAACTCCATCCAAATAATTGGGCATTCATTGTGGCATTTAAAAATCTGTGCGGCCAGGAAGGGGTCATATGTACCCAATTTTTTTTTATATTATTTTACTCCCATCCGGCAGACTAATGACAACAAATTTTCTTTCCAAAGCGTTCGGGGTCAGGCCCTACTAAAGCCTTTCCAAGATTCCTACAAGGAATACAAAGACAAGTTTTTCTTCCTTCGTCCTTGTGTAGAGAGTTGAGAGGCTTTTTTCATTGTCTGTGATGCTAGGGAAAACGTAATTGAGCCTCAGTTTCCATTATACTAGTCATATGACCATTATTGCTTGGATTTCGGTTGATATTTGGTTCGGGATGGTGACCTGACCCGAAGGAGACCCAAGCTCGGAATCATTTTTTTAGGGTGATAAAGACCTTACAAGACCGGATTTCGTGTCAATGGTTGATTGGCACCATTCCTTCTGAATACCGACAAAATTTTGGTGTGTTTGTGTTAAGATTCTACTAATTTAACTTCTGTTATTTTTGTGTTTTATGCATTGCTTAAACGAGCTCGTATATTTTGTTGTAGAGAAAATGGTTAAATCAAAGATGGCCGACTTTGCATTGGTCTTTCAACAAGAGGAGGCGTCGAAGCCAAAGGAGTCGAGGAAGCCTAAAGGGAAACAAAAAATTGCTGTTGCTGAGAAGCCTAAGGTTACTTGCCCTGCCAACCCGCGTCATGACAAAAGGCATTATGATCCGGGAAGTTGAGGCTAGGCCTTTGCCGGCTTCCACTGAGTCAACTATTGCCAAGGTGGCTCTTTCCGGTGTCAATGAGTAGGCTATCGGGGTTTCTGATGTCACTTCTGCCAACATACCACGAGTTGCTCGAGCTGCCAAAAAAAGGCCTGTAAGCGGCAATACACAAAGGGAGGTGAGGTTAGGCCCTTATCAACTATTGCCGAGGTGGCTCCTTTCGGTGTCAATGAGCAGGCTGCGGGGGTTTCTGAAGTTGCTTTCGCCAACATACCACAGGTTGCCTGAGCCGCCGAAAAAAGGCTTGTAAGCGGCGATACACAAAGGGAGGAGCCGTCGCTAAAAAGGCGCCGGGATGACCAACCCTCTCCTTCTGTTGCTGAAAAGGCCGATAGACAAATCTTAGTTGAAAACGCGGCTGTTTTTGAAGACAGTATTATGGGCAAGGTGAGCGCCATGTAGGGTGAGCCAAATGCCATGCAGGGTGGGCTCAAGGGCTTAGCCCCTCTCTTCAGCCATATGTTTCGTGGATACACCCAATACATGTTGATGAGGGAGGCTTTCGGCGATAAGAATCCTCTAGATGTCCTGGCCAAGAAAGATGCTGTTATTACTTGACTAAAACAAACCGAGGAAGGGATGCGCAAAACTAAGGAGGAATCTGGCCTTTGCATAGCCAAGCTAGAGGAGGATGTATGGGCTTGAAAGGAGTAGCTAGCGGAAGAGAAATACGAGAAGATGCGGTTGGAGAGGGTGGAAACCGACCTCTAAATGAAGTTGTCCGCTGCTAACACAAAATGTGTTCAGCTAGATTTAAGTCTTTCTTCCAAACTCAAAGCTTCAGAAAATAAAGTTCAAGATCTTGAAGCTAGGGTGTGGGAGTTGGAAGCCGGCGTGGCAACTTCTCAGGAGGAATCTCAACTGATGCACCATTGCTGGATAGAGTTTGTCTAGCTCTCCTTTGAAAACACGATGGAACAAGTGTGCTACCTTTTCTAGCGAAACATAGATATAGGGTATACCTGGCCCGACTGTGAAGTTATCGATGATGTTTAGCATGCAAATGTGAATGGTGAGATGATGCCGGTAGATCTTGCTATCCTCGCCGCTTATTCCATCGTTGACGATGATGCCGAGGAAGAGGTTGAAGCCGATTTGGAGCATTAGGGGACCAAGGTCAATTCTGGATCTCACTGACAAGCAAGATGTTGAAGGGCAACTTGCAGATAGTTTCATATCGACCCCACAGGTGACGTCAACCGTCCTTCACTCAAACGAGATTGAGGTTTTAGGTGATGATCCTACCCTCAAAGAAGCTGGTGTTTCTCACCACCGAAATGTCGATGAAAGTGTTGTCAACGCCAGAAATTGAAGGGTCGGGATGCCAATTTTTCTTGTAACTATTCATTTATGTTTTTGCAAAACTTGTGTATAATATGGATAATTTGAATATAAAGTGTATACTTTAATACCTTCATTTATTGTTTCTTTTTGTCTTAATTAGAGAACGTCAGATCTCGCTTCCACTTTAATGCCTTTTCATAATACCTTGCTACTATTGCTTCGCACTTTACCTTTGCATTCTTTATTTTAATCTTTCTCGTTTTACCTTTATTTTAGTTTTAGTCTTTGCATGCTTCTTGATTCCCCATCTTTAATGAATCCACCTTGATTGGAGCGAATCCACATACACGGGATCGAGATTTTTTTACCCCGGCTGGAGCAAATCCACATACACGGGGTAGTTTCCTTTTCCCACCCCGTCTAGAGCGAATCCACGTACATGGGGTGGTTCTTTCTTTCCCGACTAGAGCAAATCCATGTACACGGGGTGGTTTTCTTTCTATCTCGGCTGGAGCAAATCCACATACACGGGATTGGGATTTTCCTACCCTAGCTAAAGCAAATCCACGTACACGGGATAGTTCCCTTTTTCACCCCGACTAGAGTGAATCCACGTACATGGGGTGGTTTTCTTTCTATCCCGGCTGGAGCGAATCCACGTACATGGGATTGGGATTTTCCTACCTCGGCTAGAGTGAATCCATGTGCATGGGGTAGCTATCTTTTTCCACCCCGGCTGAAGCGAATCCACATACATGAGGTGGTTTTCTTTGTATCCCGATTGGAGTGAATCCATGTACACGGGATCGGGATTTTTCTACCCTGGCTGGAGGGAATCCACGTACACGGGGTAGTTTCCTTCCCCACCCCGGCTGGAGCGAATCCACCTACAAGGGGTGGTTTTTTCTTTCCCGGCCGGAGCGAATCCATGTACACAGGAACAAGATCTTTTTACTCTGGCTGGAGCGAATCCACGTACACGGGGTAGTTCCTTTTTTCTCTTTCATTGCCCTTTTCTCCTGTATATTTGTTTAGTCCTGTGTTTAGCTTTCTAAGCTAGAAAAACTCTCGTTTTATTAATCATGTGGGTAAAAAAATATTACAAGAGCCATGAATTATAGTACGCAACTTCGTCCAACTATATTACAGGCTTAAACTATGAAATCAAAATTAAAGTTGCCAATCGCGCTTCAACTATAGTACCGTCTAAGGTTGCTTGCATTCCATGTCCGTGGGATGGCAGTCCTGGGTAGCGTTTCCAACGCATATGCACCTATGCAGGTCTTAGAGGTAACCCGGTATAGGCCTTCCCATTTCTTGGCAAGCTTCCCTTGCTTGGCGTTTCTCCCCCCTATGTAAGCATGCCTTAGAACCAGATCTCTGGGTTCGAAGGCACGGGGTACAACCTTTTGTTATATCTCGCCACAACGTATCTTTTTAAAGCAGCTTTTCTTATGGCAGCAACTTCCCTCCTTTCTTCTGCTACATCTAACTCTGTTCGCAGCAGTCCGTCATTATCTTCAAGTCTTAGGTTAGCCACTCTCTTTGTTGACTCTCTAATTTTTGTCAGGATCATTGCCTCTACGCCGTAAGTAAGGCAGAAATGAGACTCTCTAGTGGAAGAATGAGGGGTTATGCGGTATGCCCATAGGACATGTGGTAGTTGCTCAACTCAACATCCCCTCGCTTCGTCCAAACACCGTCTGAGTCCTCGAAGGATGACTCGATTTCCGCTTCTACCTGCTTGTTCGTTTTGGGATGTTTGATCAACGTAAAGTGCTGCTTAATCTTTACACGGGCCAAGAATTCCTAGAAGCTTCTGTCTGTGAATTGCGTGCCATTGTCCGATACTACAACGTCCGGTATTCCGAATCTACAAATAATATGCCGAAATACAAAGTTCTCTACATTTCTTGCCATGATAGTAGCCATTGCCTCTGCTTTAATCCATTTGGTAAAGTAGTCAATCGCCACCACCAAATATTTTACTTCACCGAGTGCTTTTGGAAAGGGGCCAAGTATGTCGATACCCCACCAGATGAAAGGCCAAGTGATTGCACTAAGATTTTCAAGGGGCGCGAGATGAATGTCGAAACATTTTTGGCATCTATCACACTTTTTGGTGAACTCCATGGCATCGCTTTTTAGCGTCAGCCAGTAATAGCCTGCTCTAAGTATCTTCTTGGCCAGTGCTCTGCCCCCTAAGTGTTGGCCATAACATCCTTTATATATTTCGGCCATCATATATTTAGACTCTGACTTTCTTAGAGATCTGAGTAAGGGTTGGGAAAAACTACGCCGGTATAGTTTGTCATTAATAATACAAAAATGAGTTGCCGACTTCTCTAGCCTCCTTGCTTCCTTTTTGTCTTCTAAGGCGATATTTTCTTTTAGATAGTCAATAATAGGGAACATCCAACTATGCTTCGATTCTACCGCCATCATGAGGTTAGGTTTGTGAATTTTCTGTTGAATTACCATCCTATTATTTCCGGAAGACTTTGTGCTAGCCAACTTGGATAGAATATCTGCCCTAACCTTCTTCTATCAGGGAATGTAGACAAAGTCTATGTTATCAAAATTTGCAAGGAAAGTATTGACTCTTGCCAAATATTTTTACAATATTGACTCCTTAGCTTGGTACGCCCTGTTAATTTGTGCAATCATCAATTGAGAATCACTGCACACGCGCAGCGACGTGACACCAATATCGGCCGCCATAATGAGTTCAGCTATACACGCCTCATATTCTGCTTGGTTGTTAGAAGTGGGGAATGTAAGAGTCAACGACTGTTCCAGCACAACCTCGTTCGTCGATTCCAACATTATGCTAGCTTCACTTCCTTTTTCATTGGATGACCCATCAACAAAAAGAGTCCAGGTCAAATTCTAGATGAAGATTCTGCCAGAGTCAATTCTACAATGAAGTCGATTAGCGCTTTGGCTTTTAGTGCCTGCCTTGGTTCATACTAAATCCCATATTTTGACAACTCTATGGCCCAAGTCGTCATCTTCCCTGCTAACTCGGGCTTATGTAAAATGTGCCAGATTGGCTGATCGTTCTTATTATGATCTGATGCGATTGGAAGTATGGTCTTAATCATCTTGCCGCCATCACCAAAGTGAATACAACCTTCTCCATTTTAGGATATCTCAGTTTAGCTCCTTTGAGAGCCCTTCTTACAAAGTAGACTGGCTTTTGTCCTTCTAGCCACTCCCTTACCAAAGCAGCACTCACAGCTTCATCGACCACAGATAGATAAGTATAAGATCTCACCCAACTCGGGTTTGGTGAGTAAGGGAGGAGATGATAAAGTCTCTTTCAACCTTCTAAACATAGCTTCATAGTCTCCTGACTGTTTCCCTTGTCTTTGTTTCTATTGCATTCTATCTCATCGCATCCCATTCTGTTCTGCGATATTTGAGACTCGCCGTTAATACATACCTCGGTGTAGGTTCGGGATACTCCTTTGTTCCACAGTCTGGGGCTATTTAAACTAACCAATTAAGAATTCTTAGATGTACTGGTACTAGCAATAACAAGTGCATCTTTGATGCATTCATCAATTCTCCCGAGAAGCCACAATTACCGCTAGCAAACATATTAATGACGAGGAACACATTTTTGCTATGCTAATAATACTTTACTTGCTCTGCTATTCTACCTATACCTGGCTAATTCAAAAGGTTTGCCCTTCCTTAAAAGCTCGAAAAAAGGAAAAGCATTATGTGCTGATCTGGCTATAAACCTCGTCAACGCAGCTAACTGCCTTGTTAATTTCTGAACTTCCTTAACATTTTAGGGGATCTTCATTTCCAATATAGCCTGGCATTTCTCCAAGTTTAACTCGATGCCCTTCTCAGATAGCATATACCCCAAAAATTTTCCTACCGAGACACCGAACACACATTTGTTGGGGTTCAATCTCATGTTGTACTTTGCTAGTTGGGTGAAGGTTTCTTTTAAATCTTGAAGATGTGCCACAATGGTGGCACTCTTCACAATCATATCATTTACGTATACTTCTAAGTTCTGCTCTATCTGCTCCTCAAACACCTTATTCATCACCCTTTGATATGTGGCCCCGATGTTCTTTAACCCGAAAACTTATAACAATAATTGGCCTTTTCAGTCATAAAAGCCATTTTCTCTTGATCACTTGGGTATAGAGGAATTTGGTTGTATCTGGAATAAGCGTCCATGAAAGACAGATAACAGAATTTGGAAGAACCATCTACTAGCTTGTCAATGTCGGGGAAAGGGTACGAATCCTTCGGGCAATGCTTGTTGAGATTAGTATAATCAATACACATTCTCCATTTACCGTTTTGTTTCTTTACAAGCACCACGTTAGCTAACTAGGTGGTATACTTCACCTCTCGGATGAATCCTGCTTTCAACAATTCCTCCACTTGCCTGTCAATCTCTTCTAAGCATTCAGGGGTCATCTTCCTCCTCCTTTGACACACCGGTTTCACCAAAGGATCCACTTCTAACCGGTGGCAAAAGAAATTGGGGTCTATCCTAAGCATGTCTGCCGGCTTCCAAGCGAATATGTCGGCATTGTTTTTCATAAGTACCGAGAGATCCTCCTTCATTCTCTTGTCTAGGTTGGCACCAATTCTAATGACCTAATCCTTTTCTTTCCCAATCTGGATCGGGATGCACTTCCCTTCAGGCTTTGGATGAGGTATCCAGGTATCTCACTTTATCTTATCCTGGCAATCCAACTCTGTTAGAAACACTTCGCCTTCTTAGGATTGGGCTTGTAATCCATATTAGGATTGCAGCTGACTTTTAGGGACTCCTTGTAACATGCCCTTACTTTTCTCTAGTCTCCCTGGAGGGTGACTACCTTTATATTATTGCCAACAAACTTCATAGCTAGGTGTGAGACTGAGAAACAGATCCTAGGGAATTTTATTGCCGGTCTACCCAAAATAGCATTATAGGAGGATTTAGCATCCACGACTATGAACCGCATAGTTAAGGTTTTTGTACAGGGCAGTTTCCCAAATGTCACATGCAATTTTATGTATCCCATCGGCGTAATGTGGTGTCCAGAGAATCCAATCAGATATTCGTTATAAGCCATCAACTTGGACTCCGAAATTCTTAGTTTCTTGAAGATTTCGTAGAACATAATGTCGGCAGAACTACTGATGTCCACAGCAGCCTATGGACTTCCCTGTTCGCCATAAGAGCATTCACCACTAGGGAATCATCATGGTTTGGTACAATATCGGCATAGTCATAGTCATCAAAGATTAAAGGCAGTGCCTTTTTCTTCGTAGGGTTATTAGCAGCACGAACCTCGGAAGAGGTTGCCAATACTTCTCTAGCATGCCTCTTTCTTGCATTGGTTAATAGGCCTCCTCCCAAAAATCTACCTACTATAACATATATAATCTCATGACTCGACACGGGAGAATGGGCGGGAGATCTTGTGGGTTGCTGGGATGACAATCGTCGTGGTGGCTGGCGGCGGATGGCGTGTACTTCGGCATCATCCCGCGATGGCCGAGGTGGGGAGTGGCTTCTCGTGGGACTATGTCAATGTGGTGATCTATCTCTCCAGGGTGGAGAGCACCCCTTCCTGGGGCTCCTTGTTCTCTCCTTCCCCGGTGGTGAGGGACGTCATCCTCTATCACTACGACCTCTATTCTGCTTTACAAAGCGGTCTAGTCTTCCTCGTCTGATCAACAATTCAATGGCATCTTTCAACTGATAACACTCATCAGTATCATGTCCCGAGGCACTGTGATATCGGCAGTACTTAGATTGATCTCCTCCTTTTATGTTTCTTATTAACCTTGGGATTTTATTCCTTCTTCGACAAATTCCACGTTATATACCTCGTTCAATATTCTTGCTTTAGAGGCATTTAAAGGTGTATAATCTTCAAACCTTGGGCCTCCTTTGTACAAACCCTGTTCCTCATGACGCGGCGGTTTGTCAGCCTTTGCTTGCGGATTCTTCTTTTGTGTTGCAATCTCGGTCGTCTTCACTTTCCCGTCCTTCAGCACATTTTTATAGCTAATGTATTTCTCTGTCTTCTTCAGAAACTCTTCCATTGAAGTCGGAGGTGTTTTAGCGATCGACATGAAGAAAAGCGAGCCTTGCTTTACCCCATCCTTAGCCAACATCAGAACCACTCCTGGTTGTAAATTTTTAGCAGCCCTTGCCTTTTGATTAAACCTGCCAATGTAATCCCTCAACAGTTCATCTACACCTTGGTGGATCCTCTTTAGATCGGCCTTAGTCTTAGGCTTGGCCTTGTTGGTTGCGAAGGCAGTCTTGAACTTTTCTCTCAACGTTGTCCATGAATCAATGGACCTTGGTTCTAGAGATTGAAACCACTTCAACATCGCTCCCTTCAACGAGAGTGGGAACGCTCTGTATGTCAATGAAGCTAAAGCTCCTTTGTAGGACATCGCGAATTCAAACATTCAGAGGTGGTCATTCGGATCAGCAGATCCATCATATAACTTTAACGAAGACAACTGCTACAGCTGCTTTGGGACTTGCAAATTCAGAATCCTCATAGAGAAAGGGAGGTTGAACGGAACCATCTCGTCACCCTTGTCGCCATATGCGCATCATGCATCTCCGACATAACACGACCTGGTCTCAGAGCGGATGTAGCGGGTCTCTTAGTTTGATCATAAGTATTCTCCATGATTTTCTTACTCTCCCTCTCCGCTTGAAGCTTCGCGATAATTTTCTCCTGCTCCATCAATGCCTCTTTCTGTTGTTGCAATAGTGCAACAAGATCTGCCACGGTAATTGATGGTGCTAGAACACTGTTTGCGTTAGGAGCCACCTTAGGTGTGGCGGAAGTGGCTTCGCCATCCTTAGGCGACAGTGGTGGAAGCTTCGGTGGCGAGGGTGCCACGACAGACTTGCGGTTTCTTGTGCTAACCATCACGATCAGATCTCCAAGTAATGAAGAGAATCATAAAATGATTCCCACAGACGGTGCCAATGTTGTGTGGTGAACACAAGAGTAGGTCTATGGTGAACTTCCACAGTGGTCGTTGGTGTCTTCGGTGGTGGCACCTGCGTGGACTCTGATGCTTAAGTCAATAGGGATATAAGTGCGAGTGAGAATGAAAGAGAGCATGTGTACCTAATGAGTGTGGAGTTCTTTATATATAGTGTTTTTTGGAGGGAAATCCTGTTAGAGTTAAGTGCCACGTGCCAGCGTGCATTTGGGTGCTTTGTTACACACTTCCCTTGCCATTAGGTGCTTCCCATGTTGTGTTGGGATAGAAGTATAGTCAGACCGAGATAGCAGGGAATTGCTATCCGGGGTGTCCATGGTCATGCTAGCCATGGTAGGCAACACGTAGGCCGACTTAGAGCTACGTGTCCGAGTAACCTCTAGAACAGTTGCCCCCGAGCCGGTGATGCTTAGAAAAAGCATTGTCAGCTTAAGAGCCTAGGTCAATCCTAGAACAATTTTAATTTTTATTAATTTATTTCAAATTTTATTTATTTATTTTATATTTTTAAGCTAGAAAATTCATAAAAAATCTATTTTAATTCAATAAATACCAATTTTTTTATGAAAATTATAAAATTAAATATTTCACCTGTAAATAAACTGAAATGACCATTTTCACCATTTCTGGATGTTAAATCAATATTGGCTAGGCTTATAGACACTTAAGTACATTTGGTCATTTTACACAAAAATTTTAAGAAATTTCCAGAAAATTTTCAAAATTATATTTTAATATATATGGCATGATCCTAAGCTCAAGTTGGAATTTTAATTTCAATTGAATTTTTTTCTTATGTCAACTCTTAATATTGAGAAATGGGGACAAAATCGTTATCTTCTAATTTTTTCAAGCTTCGGCTCTGAAAAATTATTAAAACTCACAATTAAATAACTCTTGAAATTTTGAGCATAATGGTGGGGAACAGAATTTTGAAATTCTTTCCCAATTTTTTAGAATTAAATCGTTAAATTTCAGAAAAATAATTGAAAAAATTAAAATAGCGGTGTTTCATTTTTCCCTATTTTTATTTCAAAATAATTTTTTATAATTAAATATACTTTGTATAAAATTTTCAAAATATTTTGAGATCAAAAAGTCTTTGGTTGGTTCCTACGATCAATTAGGGATATTTTTGTTATTTCACAAAAATTATCTAAATAAATTTTTGAAAAATTTCTAAAATTATTATTAATTATTCCAAGTATATTGATAACTTAAAAACAATTTGTAAACACTTCTAACTATTTTTATTTATTATTCTGTTATCTGACTTTTTACAGACGAAACGATCATTTTAGAAATTTATGGGCTTCGTTCCCAAAAATTACTAAAAATCTAAACTAAGTACTACTAATATAAACGTAACCGTAGGGATCAAATTTTTGATATTCCTATCTGGTACTCCAGAAATAAATACAGAATAATTAGGAAAATAATTTGGTAGGCAAAAGTAGGGCTGTTATATGCATAGATGGATCTACATCAACAACAGGTTGATGGGTATACATTGCTAGAGGAATAGTACTGGCAGATGTTTGTGATCCAGATGTGGTAGGTGGAGGTGGTGGTTTGATTGGAGCAGGAAGGGGTGCTTCCAACATCAAAACATGAGGTGGAACCTCAACTTCTCTAGGTTAGGGTTGCTTATACTTCTTAAAAAGTGCTTCCCATGGAAATAGAGTTGTCATCTCTTGTCCATCTGTCAAGCATCCAACAATAGCATACAAAATCAAAGTGTCTAGAGCTAGAAAATGCCTAGTGTCTGTAGGCCTGACAAAAGCAGTAGAAGAACTAGAAAAATGATATGTATGAGCTGGATGCTGCATGCATTTAACAATTTTCGTGGTTGGGACAACTACTTTTTCTTTTTCAAATAAACAGCTATTGGACATTTGTTGTTCACACGTCCACATATGTTGATGCCTAAAGCATTTAGCATCATTAACTCATGCTTTTGGACATTTGCTGTTCACACGTCCACATATCTTATAGCCAAATACCACTCCATAGTTAATTGCTCATGATTTTGGAACTCCACTTTGGAGGGCTGGGGTAATGACAGAGGCTTCTCAAGCAGCTTTTTCTTCTTTCTGTTCTTATCCACTGTTGGTAGTCTTAGACAAATTCGATCAGGCTAGATGCGAACTATTGTATTGGCCTTTACATGTTGAGTGGGTGGAAGATACATTTGAAACTTTAACTCAGTTGAAGACATGATGTAAGTAGTACATCTATTCAAAAGGAGTTAGGAAGAAGCCAGCTTCAACAAGATCTAGAGGCCAAAATCTCAATTTAGCAGGCCTTAAATGCACTTTCCTTTCGAAAGGATCCTTTGGTTTTTTGCGATGATTTGAAAAAGTCTCGTCCACTAGAGGGACTCTTTTTGAATTACTCTAAGCATGTGTGCACTAAATCTCTAATTAGAGAATACTTTGCTAAACACTTTCCTTTCGAAATGCTCAAAGGAAGATTAACAATAACATTAGAAAGAAGTACTTTAAACTCCTTGGACGACTTGTGCGTGTAGAATTCCAAGTGTGGAAGGGGAGGCACATGAGAATAATTGATTCTATACTCAAGCAGATGATAAGATTTAAGTCTTACAATCATTGGAACAGTGTTTATCGGATTCTACCTATGTCTGTACTCAAAAAGTACTGGCCAGTTCTTCTTCATTAGCTTCCAACTTTTTACATGTCCAGCAAAGACAGTGTCCTTGTTCAAATTGATTCTTGTTTTGCATTCATGAAGAGTTGTATATATAGGCTTTGGCATGCACCACTTTTCATAGGTAATCTCCTTGAGGGCTTCACAGATAAGTACAGTTTGACCAAACCGGGTGTGTTAATGTACACACATAGCTAGGTTCTCTAGGCAATAACATGGAAGGTTCAGGAGCAGTGAAAGAGGGCTTGTACCAAGGTGGATAATCTAGAGGTAAAGGAGTATCGGTTATAGGTTAGCCATTTTGGTTAAGTATTTGGTTACCCTTAGAATCTAATACAAGTGTTCCTACAGGGATGAGTGGTGGTTTAGGATGGACAATAACTGTTTGGGCTTGTGTTTGGGTTTGGTGAGGTGGTGAATGAAGTTGGATAGGTGATTGTGGAATGACTTCAAGCATGGCAACAACGGATTTAATAACAATTGCCACTTCATCTTTAGACTCAGATTCAACAATTTTACTCTTCTGGTTCTTGTTCAAAGTGTGTTTGACTAGGATTCCTTTTTCTTGTGGTAGCAGTCTACACAGATGGCTCTTCATACTGTGTAGGTTGAGTTATAGCAGTATCTTCAATTTTCTACTTCTTAAAGCAAGAACCAATCACTTCTTAATCATCATCCTCATCAGACTCTTCTCGGAACCTAAGTCTTCTTTTAGTTAGGGTAGGAGCAGTTGAAGGTTTCACTTGAGGAGCAACAGTAAAAGCAACTTGCTATGTCTGTGATCTGGTCATTTTGGACGCAGTGGGTGTAACACCTTATTGTTTACCTTTTAATTAATATGCATTATTATTATTATTGTTGTTGTTGTTGTTGTTGTTGTTGTTGTTTTACCTTGTTTTTAATAAAATTATATTTTGGGGAAAAGAGATATTGAGCTGTTAAAATGGGGTTTTGTGGTTAAAATATTTAAAAAGTTTTATGACCCTTGTGTTGGGCTTATTTTTCATAAGCCTAAAGTTAGCTTTACAAGTCCCTTAGGTTTCTTAAAAACCTAACCTTTTTCTCTATTCTTTCTCTTGTGCCTTTTTGGAGATTTTGTGCCATCAGAGCCTGTGCAGTCAAGAAGTGTGAAACCGTAGGAAGATGCTGTTGCACCATTCATATTCTCTTGCTAGAGATCTCCTCTTTCAGGTAAGGGGGAGTGAGTTATATCGCTCATGGGTATGACTTTGGTCGTGGGTAGAGGGGTTGGTCCTAAACCCCAATTATGTGTGAAATTTTATAATTGTGTGTAAAGGAGAATGTGATTTTTCTTAATTATTGATGTGTTTTATAACAAATTCATGTTTAATTGTATATATGGACTGTCATGAAATATTTTTGCCTTTTTTTCCCTTGTGTCTAAGTTAGGGATTAATGGGTTTTGGGGAGATTGTGAGTGAGTGAGGAGTTTATAGGATAGATTGACCTATAAAAAGGTAATAAAAGAAATTAGGGATTAATTAACTTATTTGGAGTGTTTGGAAACCAAGGAAAGTCATGGGTTGCACGTTCTGTGAACCTTTATGATTTAAAGAAATCACAGTTGGCGCTGAGCGCCAGAATTTTGGCATTTAGCGTAAGAGAGTCAGAGTTCTCTGTAGGGTTGGTGCTGAGCGCCAAAATTGACGCTGAGCACTGGGGGAGGCAGGGAGCAACCCCTGGTCCTTTGGAGGTTTGGCGTTGAGTGCCAAAAAGTTGGCACTGAGTGTGAGTATGATAGTGAATTCCCTATATAAGTAGCGCTAAGCATGATCCACTAGAACACTAAAGTTAATATTATTGACTTTTTATACCTATTCATCGTATGATTTGCCATTACTTGGATGCCTTGTTGAATTTACATCTTATGATTGTTAATTTATCTTGCGAAAACTGAGTATCATACGAATTTGTGTTAATGCTTTATGATAAAACCTATGAAAAGCCGTGAGCATTGTATGTAACCATGCATCATGACATTGAATCATGTAGCAAAAGAAAGTATTTAGGAATTTGGCTGGTGGAGGCTAGGATGCGTTGTTTAACCTAGCCTTGGGACTGGTACTTAGTGTGAAAACTCCAATGGCCCATGCTGATCCTATGAAGCCAGAGCGTACTAGTAAAGTTAGGTAGCTTTAACTAGTCACAGGGGATTATCATACTAGTTGAGGGTGCGAAGGCCAAAGGCATTGATACTGATGACGCTTCTTATGGCCGTGCACTTACTCCTAGTCTACTTTCGAGATAAACTTAAATTGGTAGCACATGTACATAAGAAGTAGAAGTTAGGTGACATTGCATTACTTAAGTTTGTGTGTTTTTAATCCTTAATATTATTATGATTTTGCATGTGTTGTGTTCTACCTGTTTCCATTGTCACACTTTGAGCATGATGTGAGATGTATCTCACTCCCTTGTTTCTTATGTCTTTTGTTTATGTCTATGATGTATAGGTAATGTCCAGCAAGACCCTGAGGAAGAGTCTTAGAATGGAGTCATTTGCCTCATTGCAGTTATTTACAGTTCATGTGTTTTGTCATCTTTGATAGTAATGTGGTGTCAGGGCCTTGGTTATTTATTGTTTATGCTTTTAGCTTTTGAACTTTAGATTAATAGTTTTACTTCTTTAAATTGGTTTATTTCCCGAAGACTTGTAAGGCCAATTGTGGGCCAATATCTGTTTATTAATTAGTAAGGTATTTCATAGAGTTTAAGTTGACGTGAGTTATGCATGTGAAGTCCTTTACCATATAAAGGAAAAAGATTTTAAATTATCGTATTATCCCGTAATGAAAAGTACAGTATATTTTCCATAATAATTACTTGATAATTAGCTTGGGGGTAAAGGGTGTCACAGTGGGTAGTTGCTTAGACGATTGCTTTTTAGACCCTGCAACTACATTGGATTCTATTGGTCTAGACGCAACAACAAGCTCAACAAATAATGTTTCATCCCTTTCAGCTTTTTTAGCAACCTTTCTTTCATTTTTCACATCACCAACTTTTCTAGCCTTCTCAACTGGTGTCAACTTGAATCTGGCTCTTATCATAATGATGTTTATTTGTCCAAAAGGCAATTGGACATATCTGTTGCCTCCTCCAAGGTCTCAAATCTTCTTCTAATCTAATAGGTTTAGAGCAAAAAATTCATGGAAAACATTTTGATTCCAAGAGACTATGTTTAGCAAAGTAGAATATATGACATGTAACACAATATTCTTACCTCTAAGATTTCTAAAAGTATTTGAGAGAACTAGATGAGGTAGGTTGAACTGTTGTCCTTATCAACATGTGAAAGAAGGCAAAATGATGGATCCCAGTTATGTTGTCTTTTGATCCAGCCTTATGCAAAATCCCCTTGTTTAGCTAATTATTGGTCAACCTTTCCTTCCTTGGTTAACTTATTGTACTTAATCGAACCACTTGCTTCTGGCCCCATGATAGCAGCATCAACAGTATCATCACCATAAAATTTATCACCTAGCCTTCATGAATCCAAGTCCTAGTGTGCTTGCATTCAATGGCTTGGGCAATGCTCCCAAGGTTGATTACAACTTTCACTCCTAAAACTATAGTCGCAGCACTTTGTTGATCAAACTTGGCGGTTCTCCAAAACTATTTAATGAGTTCGGGGCAAATGATCTTATTCATCTTGAAGTAACCCAAAATACCACAATGAAAGAGATTATCCTTGATATTCACTCCAATATTGTCAAGCGCGTCGATGTCAAACTTGTTTTCAATGTACACAATGGTGCTTTTAGGGTCCACACCTTCGAATCTATTGGAGGGTGTCGTGGTTGTATCTTCCAAGGCTGTTTGTCAAACTTAGGGCAAAGCATGAGAGAAAGATTAAAGAAAATTTTATGTTCTATTTGAGAGAAAAGAGGGTTTATGAGAGGCAAAAAAGTTGAGACTGTGTTTTGGCTCGAATTTGAATTTTTGGAGGAGAGAGAATGAGTAAGTAATAAATGTGGGGTTTATGACATATCATGCTGCACAAATTTCAGTAACCGTGAAAGCAGCTTTGACATGACTTATTTATAAATTCCATTCCATGATATTTTCATATATGGACAAGTTTATCTTAGCTTATGAATATCAATGATCTGTTCTAAATTTTCGGAGGAGAAAGAATGAATGGGTAATAAATATGGGGTTTATGATACATCATACTGCACAAATTTCAGTAACTGTGAAAGCAGTTTCGACATGACTTAGATAAGGGAATTAATCATTTAAGTTCAAATCATTTGTTAGTTAATGCACGAAAGGATGTTTTTCTATTAATGCACATAATAGACAAATATTGAACATTCACAACATCTTCACTGGACGTTCATACAATGCACGCTATTGTCCATTAGACGCTTGATCCTTTGGACACATTCCTTTATAAATTCCATTCCAAGATTTTTTTCATATATGGACGAGTTTATCTTCAGGAATAGGGTTTTATATATAGGTCTGCTAACTGATTTTCAGTATTAATGAGCTGAATATTAATGATCCCTTTCTGAACATATTCTCTTATAAAGTGATGTTTAATTTCTATATGATTAGCTCTAGAAGCAGAATGATCCTTTTAAAGAGATTAATTGTTGTAGTATTATCACATAAGATAGAAATTTTACTCTTATAAATACTGTAGTCTTCCAGTTAATACTTGGTCCACAAGAGTTATGAACAACAACTTGCTGTTGAGATGTAGTTTGCTTCATCTGTGGATCGGGCTATTATTCCTTATCTTTTATTGGTCCATGAGACTAGATTTCCACCAATGAAATGACATCCTCCACTAGTTCTTTTTTGTTCAATTTTGTCTCTAGTATAGTTAGCATCACAGTACCTAGCTAACATGTATTATTTATTTTTCTTAAAGCATAAACCAAGATTAGTAGTACTTTCAAGTATTTAAATCTTCTTTTAATAGCAGTTAAGTGAACTTCTCTTGGGTCTAATTGAAAACAAGCACATAGATATACACTGAACATAATATTAGGTCTGGACGTAGTGAGATATAGGAGAGACCTAATCATTCCTCCATATGTAGTTTGGCCTACCTTTTTGGATGTGTCGTCCAGTCTAAGTACTGAAGTTGGATGCATAGGAGTGCTCATCTCTTTGGCATCTTTCAACTTGAACTTTTTAGAAGTTCCTTTGCGTACTTTGTTTGGTGTATGTATATGCCATTTCTTGTTTGTTTTATTTGCAATCCCAAGAAAAACTTCAATTCTCCCATCATGCTCATCTTGAATTTTGTCATCATAAGCTTAGAAAAGTCCTCGCATAGATCTTCATTAGTAGCACCAAATATAATGTCGTCCACATATATTTGCACAATAATAAAATGTGAGTTCAGGTTTTTGTGAAATAGAGTAGTGTCTACTTTCTCTCTTGTAAACCCACTTTCTAAAAGAAAGGATCTATGTTTTTTTACGAAGCTTGAGGAGCTTGCTTAAGTCCATATAAAGCCTTTTTAAGTTTAAAAACATATGTAGGAAAAACATCACTCTCATAACCAGGAGGTTATTTCACATAGACTTCTTCATTTATTATACCATTCAAGAAAACACTTTTTACATCCATTTGGTAAAGCTTTATATCACTATAAGTAGCAAATGAAAGTAAAATGTGAATGGCTTTTAATATGGCAATAGGTGCAAAAGTTTCAATAAAGTCCATACCTTCTGTTGTGAGTAATCTTAAGCTAGAAGCCTAACTTTGTTTCTAACAACTTTACCTACTTCATCTAGCTTGTTTCTGAATACCCATTTTGTTCCTATAACGACTTGTCTTTGGGTAAGGGGACTAGCTTTCAAACATCATTCTTTTCAAACTGATTCAGTTTTTCTTTCATGGCCTTGATCGATCCTTCATCTACTAAAGCTTCATCTACTGTCTTAGGTTCCATTTGTGAAATTAATGCGGTTTAAGCTTGCTCTTTAAAGGTTGATCTAGTTCTGACTCAATCATGTACATCTCCTAAGATTTGATTGTCTGGATGATAAGTTCTTCATCTGCCAATTTTGTCTAGTAGGCTCTCTTTGTTCTACTTTTGTTGAGTCATCCAAAGGTTCTTTGGACGCTTGTTCCTTATGATCATTCAGTTTCATATATGCAAAAAACTCATCCAGCTCTGATAGTTCTTTGTCAGGCTTAGTGTCATTAAATTTTACATGGATGGCTTCTTCTACAACTAAGGTTCTAGAGTTGTATACTTTATATACCTTGGACATTTCAGAGTAGCCTAACAATATTCCATTATCACACTTAGAATTAAACTTTTCAAGATTGTCCTTAGTGTTTAGAATGAAATATTATCATCCAAAAGGATGAAAGTATGATATGTTGGGTTTTCATCTTTTCCATAGTTCATAAAAAGTCTTTTTTAAGATTGGTCTAATATATATTCTGTTTTGTAAATAACATGTAGTGTTACAACTTCAGCCTAGAAATGTTTTGGAGTTGAGTCATCATTCAGCATGGTTTTAGCCATGTCTTGTAATAACCTATTTGTTCTCTCCACCACACCATTTTATTGAGGTGTACATGGCACAAAGAAGTTGATGAGAATTTTATTCTCCTCATAGAACTTTTCAAACTCTCCTTCATGGTCACCTCTAATTGAAGTTATGCAAACACCTTTTTCATTTTGAACTCTTTGACAGAATATAGAGAAGACCTTGAAAGACTCATCCTTGTGGGCTAGGAACATAACCCATGTCGATCTAGTATAATACGAGTCCATAGCTTTTTCCACTAAGTGAGACAGTTCTACTGGGTCTAAACAAATCAATATGTAACAGCTCAAGTGATCTAAAAGTATAAACAATATTTTTCAATTCAAAGAGTTTTTAACTTGTTTCCCTTTTTGACATGCATCATAAAGAGAATCAGATTTGAAAGCAACATTTGGAAGTCTTTTTATGAGGTTGTGCTTGTTTAGCTTTAAGATTAATCTCAAGCTTGCATATCCAAGTTTCAGTGCCAAATTCAGTGCTTTTCTTTGATGGATACTAAACATGATACATTTTGATTTGTTAGATCACTCATGTTAATCTTATAAAGATTACTTTGCTTCTTAGTAGAAAACAGCAAAGACCTATCTTTGTTTTTAACTATAAATTATTCCTTATTGAAGGAAACATCATGTCCACTATCACATGAATGACTTATGCTTAGTAGATTGTGTCTCAGTCCTTCAACATACAAGACATTATCAATAAAAAGGAAGGGGTGCTTACCAATCTTACCTATCCTCACTATCTTGCCTTTTTGATTTTTTCCAAAAGTTACCCATCCATCATTCCTTAGTTAGAGGCTTTGGAATACAGACTTTTGTCCTGTCATGTGACATGAGCAGCCACTGTGTAGGTACCATGATTGGTGTCTCCTTCTTGTTATTAAGAAAATCCTCAACAGGAATAATCATAGTTTAGGTGCCCAAATGGACTTAGGTCCTTTCTTGTTAGTACTGAAGGCAATGGACGCATTCTTCGTTGGACAATGAGCACATTTAGACGATTCATGTTCACTCTTACCACAATATTTACAAAAGGCAATAACTTTGGCTGTACCAGAAAGTTTTTTCTCTTCCTTGAAACCAAAACCAGATTTGTTATGTGGACCTCTTCTATCAGAAAGAATTTTTTAAAGATTTTCAGTCCCACTAACAAATTTGGATAGGCTTTCTCTTAAGTGCGTAACTTCCTTTTGAAGCTTGTTTGCTTCATCAAATGGTTACATTTTTTGAGAAGTCCTTTGGTTTCTCAGTTTTTAATTTCTCATTTCACTACTAAGTTATTCAGTAAGCCTTTTTGAAGGAATCAAGTTCTTTTGAAACTTTTGAAACCTTCTTTTTTGGTTCTTTATAACCAATAGAGAGAGTTGAAGAATTAGAAAGATGTTCATGGTAAGCTTCTTGTAAAGCAGATAAGTCATCGAAATTTACCTCTTCTTTCTCTTACTTATTTTCAGATCTTTTTGGACTAGTATCTGCCATCAGACAGATATTAGCTTTTTCCTCACCTTCTTCTTTGGACAAAGACAAATCCAAGTCTTCCCATGTAGCCATAAGACCTTTCTTTTTCTTCTTGGAGAAAGTATTTTTTTTTTCCTTCTGTAGGCTTGGACATTCTAACTTGAAATGCCTAGGATTTTTGTGCTCAAAGCATACTAGTTGGCTTTTCTCCTTCGTTTCTTTGCTAAACTTCTTGGAAAAGTTTCTTACTCTAGATCCTCCTTTCTTCTTCCACATAGCTTGTATCTTTCTAAAAATAAAATAGATCTCATCTTCATTAGAGTCTTCACCCTTAAATGGTTCTTCAAAAGACTCTTTAGCATTTAGGGATTTGGACGATGGCCCCTTTGTAGGTTGTTGGACGCTTAAGGCCAAAGACTTCCCTTTTCATAACCCTTTGTCATGATTTAGTTCCATCTCGTGGACTTTGAGAGTTCCAAGCAATTCTTCCATAGATAGAGTTGTTAGATCGTTGGACACTTTCAAGGTCGTAACCCGTGGTTTCCATTATCTAGGCAAACTTCTTAAGATTTTGTCAACATGATCATAGTTATCATAAGTTTTACCTAGTGACCTCAAATTATTTACAATGGTTTGGAACCTACTGAACATGAGTTCAATAGTTTCATTTTCCTTTATCGTAACTAAGTTGTATGTTTGAAAGAACGAGAAACACACAAGAAAGAGGGTTGAATTGTGTGCTCAAATTTTTTTTTTAACTAATTTAAAATCAAGTTAAAAGAACACATAATTTAGGCGTATATATGAATAAGAGAAGAAAAGCACACAATAGATTTTTTAGTGGTTCACTCAACTTGAGCTACGTCCAGTCCCATCGTCCTAAAGGTTTTCAACCAACCAACCTTGGGTTACAAGCAAGTATTGTTCTCCACCTCTTTAGGCTTTACAAAGCAACCCACCTAGATCACTTAACCACCCAAGTATTCTTTAAGCACTAAGCCTCTCCAGGTTTCACAATGTGAAACAGTTGTTAAAACAAATTAACTCACAATGTGAGGGTATGAAAATTTAAGAGCAATACAAGAGTTTTTCTGCAAGGTATTTTAGAATTGTACAGGAAGTTCAAGGCTCGTCGAAGGTTTATATATTTTCTTCTCTTCTGAGCTAATATATATATAGCCTTTAGAAATAGCCTTCCAGCTTCAGTCTTCAAGAAGGGAACGTGTGCACACATATCGAGTTTGCAATAGGGCTAGAAAAGTAAATTTTGTTTTTGCACTAAAATGGAAAGTGCAGTACTGTGTTAGAGAGTTGTTTTTTTGAACATTCTTTATTCGATTTGCCAGCTTGATAGGTTGACTTCCTTTTTCTACAACACTGCTGCTTATACACCAACATATATATGATTTTCATTTAATGCTCAGACATTTGAACATTAGATCATTCTAAGACGTAAAACATTAGTCTCAAGTGTATTTGTGAATATGCAGAGTTAAAGCAAGTGTTAAAACTTAGTCGATGAAAGAATTTTACACTTGGACGCGTCTCATACAAGAGTTTGATGGACGCTTGCTACAACCTAGCACGTTGGACACCAGATATTACAAGCATGTTGGACGATTAAAGAGCCTTTTTGTAGAAAAAACTTAAAATTTAATAGTTATTGTTATCTTCAAAACTTGAGGGATTAGATGCTTCATATGTTTTTGGTTCCAATAATCTCTTCCTTTTTTATGATGACAAACCTGATTAGTTTTTAGGTTTTATGAGCAATATATATGTATATATGTATATGTATATACACATATACATATATATAACGCATAAGATGAGATTAGATAGACTTACTGTTACACTCCCCCTGAGTTTAATATATCAAGCAAATTAGCACACATTTGAAAGATAGAGTATATCAAGGATATGCCTGAATGTCATATGATAAGTCATAAATGTAAAATAAAAACACGCTACTGCATAAGAACTTTATAGAGAACTAAAGTAAAACAAGGAAAAAACTTTATTTCCTTCTAATTATCTCCCCCTTTTGACATCAGCAAAAAGTGGGAAAATAGAGCATCATATTCACTGCGGCACCGAGCGGGGTAGAGGTAGAAGTGGAGATGTAGAGGGAGATAGGTAAGGGGTTCGGAGGATTTCTTGTTGGTTCTAAAGGATTTAGTGGAGAAGGGTCATAATGGGTTGAAGTTGAGCAACAACGTAAGTTTAAAAGGCAGGATCAACAGGAGGGAGTGGAGGAGGAGCAAGAAGTGTAGTAGGGAGGCTGGCTTAGGCTTGGGAACCGGGGATTGGAGGAGGTGGCGGTGTTGGTGATGATGGGTGAGGTGGTGTTTGTGGTTGAACTTCAAAGGGGTGAGGGGGAGCTTCCAAAAACTTAATACTGGGACTGTGAAGCTGATATGGATAAGGATGGTGGTAGTGAGGAAATGCGGATTCTTAGGGATAGGGTGGCTTGAGGGATCTTGGACTAGTTAAGGCAGCCAAAATGGCATAGAGGATGGAGGTTTCAGGGCCAATCAGTGGACGTGCATCAGCGGGACGAACAAAGGCTGCAAAAGTGTCTAAGAAGTGAAAGACACGTGTTGGACGTTGTGTGTACTTACAATTCTGCAAGGTTGGAGTGTCTACCTTGTCGTCTACTAATAGTCCATTGTTGGATGCTTATTGTTCATAGGTCCACATGTGCTGATGCCAAAAGCGTGTAGCATCATTTGTGTCCATATCTTATATCAATCATTGAGACATATATCACTCCAGAGTGATGTGATTGTTCTGTTGAAACTCAGTTGTGGATGGTAGTGGCAAGGAAGGGGGCTTTGTCAACAACTTGACTTACTTCTTGTTGACATCCAAGGTAGGCAGCCTTGGGCAGATCCTATCCGGTTGAATTCGTATAACTATTTGATGTGAGACAAGTTGTGTTGGAGGAATGAACAATTGATATTTTAGATCCACAAAGCTTTTGATGGAGGCACAAAACATTTGCTTATGCGGTGTTAGGAAGAATCCAGCTTTAGTAGGGTTCGGAGGCCTAAATTTCAAATTAGCAGGCCTGAGTTGAACTGTTCTTTCTGGCATGCCTTTCTGTTTATGCTTTTTTGCATGTTCAAGATCCTCAATTAAAGGTACTCGGTGCTAAAGTACTCTCTAGGAAGGTGTAAGTTGAGGCGCCATGCGTTGAAGAGCTTGGAATACCTTC